>OU342550.1:1202500-2402500 GCA_910589475.2 Bembecia ichneumoniformis
CTGTTACCTTTTCACGCCTAAACCGCTGAACCGATTATCGTGAAATTTTGCATAAACATTGTCAGGGACACAGGAAAGTACATAGGGTACCTTTCATCCGGAAAAAAGTACCTCACGGTCCCCGAGGGATCATCTAACGCCTGACAAAGTGAAATTTAGTAAGGCGTTATTTTTTTTTTAATACGTAAGTGGAGTTAAAGATTTGCATGTTTGAATATTTGTAAGATGCAAAGTTAATGGTGAGATGAGAACTCAGTTAGACCATACTAATGACAATACTATCCTTACAGAGTATACTATATGTCTGACTGTTTGTATGTTTTGTAACGCCTTCTAAACAACGCAATCGATTTTGATGCGGTTTTGACCAATGGAGAGAGTTATTTTCCTTCATTTTATCAATATAATATATGGATGTATTTTTTTTTATTAAATCAAGGTAGCGCTTGACCACTATCTCACCTGATGTGAGGTGCAGATGCGATCGAAGGTGGACCGCGCTTACTCAGCAAATGCCCATTTACCAAGGTTTTGAAGACCCCGAGGTTGTAGTCGAACACAGACGCAGGCAATGAGTTCCACTCCTTCCCAAGCAACAAAATTATCCTATAGTGCACGCTTTATAGTCCTGCAGCACTAATAATGGTCTCTTAGTGGTTCTAGAATTTGCTACCACGCTTATAGTAGCATGCACGGAGACTGATTGGCCTTGTAGTATATCTGTTCTTATATGTTAACTTATTATCGTCTATAGAATTAAATTAATAGCTCACTATAAGCTGAGATGTCCTATAAAAGTATTGCACAGGTGTAAACACGCTTGGGAATACGTGCTCTGGTAAGCTATACTTAAAATTGCCTACAAGAATCACTATAAATCCATTATAAGTAAAGTATGCTTATAAGAGTATCAAATAAAACCAAACGAACTAGAAACCATTTGCACTTGTTACTTGAATTTATAAGGTTTTATAAGTTCACAATGTGGATCACTAATAAGTCAATTAGTTCTATAACGGCTTATTCCAAGAGTAAGTGTACTTGGTTTTATTGTGGATTTGTCGAACGCTGTTATAATCTTTACACAAAATGTTAATATTGATGTTTCTCGCTTTTCACTTATACCTAAATAGTATGTAAGACACTGTTAATTGGTATCTACTTCCTTAAAAATTCGACAGCGTGAATGGTAGTCAAGTTATTAGAATAATTGTGGAACCCTAATTCCTAACAATATGGCGATGCTGTGGTTCCGATGCAAACCATTTTGGAACCAAGTACTTCCGTAACGGTTCTGTAATGAACTTGGGAAAGCTAGCTATAAAAAATGGCGACTTTTCATTGTATTCCTTATTAATACCAATATTATTTTCAAATGCAACTTATTAAATACGCTAATTTCAAGAGGCGAGTAAAAATTTTGTTTTAAAACATAATATACTTCACCAAAAATATACGTTTGCCATGCGAGCGCAACTTATTATTATACCTATGTAACACTGTAGATAATACATTTTTACAGAAAATTAATTAAGATGACTTAACTTTTTATCTAATATTTTATATTTTTTATAAATATCAACAGCGACGCCATTAACAAATTGACAACTGTTTTTGAAAAAGCTTGTAACAGAAACACGGAGTACGTTAGAGTCGTGTATGGTTATGTTAGGCGATTATAGTTGGCTTCACGGGGAGCAGTTAATTCTTTGTAGTCCAACTATAAGGATACTATTGGTCCAAGTGGTAGTCACCGAGTCTACTATGGGTGTCTTAGAAGAAAGAGTATGCCTATAAATTGGGCCCTTTTCCGTTGTTATAAGAGCTTACTATCCCGTTATAATCCCGATAAAATGGTGGTTCCAGGATAATTATAAAACCACTTTTTGCTGCTTGGGTTAGCAGTTCGAACAAGGAAGGTGGAACTGAAACGCTTCGTGCGTGATCGAGGTACATCGACCACGAAGGGATGAAACCCTCGTCCACGCCTCGTGGTCCGCAAGTGGAACGGTTCCGGTCGGATTTAAATCAATAGAAGCTGTTAAAAATTTAGATTTTTATCGATAAGCAAATCGAATATAATATCATCACATCCCTATGCCGAATTCTCGCTAATGGGGTCACATGCCACCCCACCACCTTCTCGACGTCACGTGCGTAAACAAATACACGCGGGGACAAAATAATGAAGCCACCTTTCGCGTTAAGGTGCCTTCTTCAATTATATTTAAAAAAAAAATTCAAATTTATTTTTGAATTAATATAATGCTTCCGTTTTCATTAGGGTTGATAACCAATTTTATTAATAGATATAAGATACCATGGGCGTTAAAGAATTTTTATCGAGGTAAAAAAAAAATTTAGGCAATCACTGTAATCCTATTTTCTTTAACACCCCATTCCATATTGTAATTTGATAAAAAAAAAACAAAAAAAAAATTGAAATGGCGAGAAATCAAAAGAAGTTTTTGGACATTCCAAATTCAAAATGAAAAAAGAGTTGAAAAAGAAAAAGAAAAATTAACTAGTATGGCCAGACTAGTTAATTTTTTCTTACCTAATGGTAAAATTTTCAACCGTTAAAACGAAAACATATTGTAACATATTGTTACGACTAACAATGGAACGATTTGGAAAAGGCGTTCGCGCCGGAAGAAAGTTTCAAACGTCCCACCCTATCGATGGCAGCCACGCCCCTTCCCGACTAGTGTCAAAGGAAATTGGTCCTTATATTTTACTACATAGAGTTTACATTTCAACAGAAATAGCATTCTCGAACTTTCAATGGCTTGTTTAAGATCTTGTTTAGATTTTCTGGAAAGGCGTTTGGGGCCAAGTATAAATAAGAGAGCAGGCGGGCGAGATCAGTGAGTGGTGCGACAACCAGAGATCTTCAGAGCTTTTGCGAAGTTACCTGCGACATTGAACCGGCGACACATTAAGGGAATCATTCGCTTTTGGCAAGTTTAACGGTTTCATCGGACCAGTTTAGTGATTTTGGAAGTCATCTTGGTTTGTGAAAATAAATAGTTCGTTTCGCCCTTACACGGCATTTTAACTCACCCCACACGTAACAATATCATACACTGATGGCCCGATCTCAATACAAAACTGATTGATCTCCTTTAAATTACTCATCACCCTTAAGATAGGTTGTTAATTCAGTTTTCCTGTCCGCCATTGTACACCCAATTTGGTACCAATTTAAAGAGGACCGAGTCTTCCTAAAGTATTCATTGAGCTGGAACGATGCCCTTGAATGGTTTGGATAAACGGTTTTGAAATGTAACTAATTTGGTCTCGTGATCACAGAGACCTTTAGTGTTATGTTTACCATGAAAAGAGAAATCTCTTATAATGTTTCTTACATATAAAATTCAAATTCAAATTCAAATTAATTCATTTGCTGAATATGGTATACAAGCATAAATTTAATTTGAATTTGAATTTGAAAATCTGTACTGGCAGGACAGATTTGCAGTCATTTGGGCAGCCCGTCTGGCGGCAGTAACCACCCCCTTACAGAAGACCACCGTGAAATAACAGCACGTGTGCTGTTGTGTTTTGGTAAGTGAGTAAGGGACGCCAGAGCCCATTTCCCTATCCCTTATCCTTAATCCTACTGTAGTCGGCAGCGCATTTGTTACTTGTGTTACAGCCTGGCACATTATAGCAATGTTTTATGATTTTAAAGGTTTTTTTATGTTAAGATCGGCAGACAGGCTGACGGTCCACTTGATGATAGGTGACTACCGTCGCCTATAACACAAGCAACGCCACAGCTGCTGTAAGTGCGCTGCCGACTACAGTAGGATTAAAGTAGGATTACAATAGGAAGGGAAAGGAGATAGGGAAATGGGCTCTGGCATCCCTTACTCACTCACCGAAACACAACAGCACACGTGCTGTTATTTCACGGTGGTCTTCTGTAAGGGGGTGGTTACTGCCGTCAGACGGGCTGCCCAAATGACTGCGAAACGCAGTGTGCCCTGCCACTACTTTTCAAATCCAGACCAGAGACAAACTTGAAAAGTTGACCCTGCCGGGAATCGAACCCGGGAACCTTAGAACAGAACATTAAGGCAAGCACACTAACCACTCATCCGACGGGCTCGTCATTCTGAAGGAATGAGAGAAATGAAGAATGATACACCATATCTGTTTCCTACAAAATCAGCACATTTTAGCCATCAAGCATTATCATATATATATATGTATAGAGAGACTACTTACTGGACCGATTTTAAAAAAGATAAGATAAGATAAGATAACATAGGCTCCCCTCATCTCCCTGCCTTTTTTTTATATTTTGAACTTTATTTATTTTGATCTATGATATATCATAAACTTTTGCTCGAAATTTCGTCCGCTTATCTACCTATCGTGGTGATACATAGCCTATGAACTTCCTTGAGAATGCAAAAATATTTTTTGAAATCCGACTGATTTACAGGTCTTCCTAAAGCATCCATGATCTCACAGGTCATGGATGTTTTAGAAGACGACTGTGCGAGGAGAGTATGTATGTGAGAAAAATAAATTAAATATATATATATTTTAATTTAATTTAAAAAAATTAAATTAAATTAAATATTTGTTTAGTCAGTTTATTCAATTAGTGTATTATTATAATTACGTGTAACACTAGCTGAGCCCGCAACTTCGTATGAGTGGTATTAGGTACAGCTAATAGCACTCATACGATACAAAAAATTGTTTACAAACAATTTTTTGTTTGTAAACCGATTGGAATGAAACAAACACTAAACGTTACGGGAAGCTCGCTACAATACATCAGTGAAAACCGCATTCAAATCGGTTAAGCCGTTTCAAAGATTAGCGTACACAAACGCACAGACAAACAGACAAAGACTCTAAAAACTTATTTTTGACCTCGGTAACATAAGTACTTACCTACGTGTAATTTTTTTTTTTTTTTTTAAATATTTAATGTACAGAGACCAGTTATATAACTATAACCAGTTTACTAAATTAGTACATACTAGCTTTTGTACGCGAATTCGTCTGCGTTTCTTTTATTATTCATGGAAAACGTCAATTTTGTATTTAAGGGGATAAAGGCAGGGAGATGAGGGGAGCCTATGTTATCTTATCTTATCTTATCTTTTTTAAAATCGGTCCAGTAAGTAGTCTCTCTATACAACTTACCTCGTTAAATCTTCTGATTAAAGCTCGCACTGTGCTTTTGGTTTGCTGTGTGTGTGTCGGAGGCGCCCTCCTTATCATGTGGCGTTCATTGACAACGCCCAGGACACCTTCTCCACCAAGATCGAGGGTCACCTGACGTAGATAGTCGATTGGTGGTACCTGGAACAATTCGTTTATATTTTAAACTAGTATTCCCGTGGATTTTCCAATCTTGTTCTGATAATTACAAAAACGGCCTATGTAATAGGGGATCGGACAGTAATCAGATTAAAATCCAAAATGTACTTAGAAAGAAAATATATAATTTTTTACGATTATTTATCGAATAATAATTTAATATAATTCATTTTTAAATATTTTTAAATGAAGAAATAAAATTTTATTATTTACAATATTTTTAATCTATACTGAAACACCAATCACAGTGCGTGACGTCATTTGTGGGCAATCATGGTCTTATGCCAATGCAGCTGTTTTGTTATGATATGACCACAAATGACGTCACGCGCTCTCAGATGAACTATCGTGGCGTTTTGGCGGCATTTTCAAACAAACAATATTAAAACATGATTTTGAGTACCTAAAAGGCTATAAATAAATAAAATAGTATTTTTTATGGGAATAAATATCCATGAAGATTAATTTAAAACACTTTCTGAAAATTTGTCCGATCCCCTATTGTGTATCTGTGTGTTTGTTGGTGACATCATAGTTCCCAAAATGATGGATCGATTTTGATTCAGTTTTCAAATTATAAAATTAATGTTTTCAAATTAAAATTCGTTCATGAATTACTATTGCAAGGCTTTGAAATTTGAAAATTGTAGCAAGCAAATTCGCCATAAGCATACAGTTTAAAAGAGAAGGACGCAGAATAGCAGCTGCTACATGGTTAGGTTAATGCTCTTGGGGTTCCCGGGTTCGATTCTCGGCAGGATCAACTTAGAAAATGAACTTTTCAAATTTGGTTCAGGTCTTGAGCTGGAAAGTAGTGGCAGGGCACTGCGTTTCGTAATCCGTCAGCCGTCTGACGGCAGTAACCACCCCCTTACAGAAGATCACCGTGAAATAACAGCACGCGTGCTGTTGTGTTTCGGTGAGTGAGTAAGGGATGCCCAGAGTCCATTTCCCTAATCCTTCAACAATCTCTTATCCTTAATCCCACTGTAGTCGGCAGAGCATTTGTAGCACCTGTGGCGTTGCTTGTGTTATAGGCGACGGTAGCCACATACCATCAAGTGGACGGGCTGCCCAAATGACTGCGAAAACGCAGTGTGCCCTGCCACTACTTTCCAAATCCAGACCAGAGCCAAATTTGAAAAATTGTGTTTTCAAAGTTGACCCTGCCGGGATTCGAACCCGGGAACCCTAGAACAGAGCGTTAAGGCAAGCACCCTAACCACTCATCCAACGGGCTCGTCGAAATTGCAAAAAGTCATCAATGACTTTTGCAATTTTGTGTCGCCGGTTCACTATCGCAGGTAACATCGCAAAACGTTCGAACATTCGCTTTCGAATCATACTCACACTCGTCCCGCCGCCTCTTTATTCATACTTGGCGTCAAACGCCTCAATGTATTTCGAATTTACTGGAAAATCTAAACAACATCGTAAACAAGGCGCTGAAATTCGAGAATGCTATTTCTGTTGAAATGTAAACCAATTTCCTTTGACACTAATCGGAAGGGGGCGTGGCTACCATAGATAAATTCAAAATTCAGAAGTTTATTCTGCAAATACATAGGTCGCAGGGGGCTCTTTTACATGTCTCTTGAGTCTACCAGCGCTTCGGAAGGACCATCAAAGCCAAGAAGAATGCGCCGCAAGAAACTTGGCAGAAAGTGATAAAAAAAGTTACAATTTAAGTATATTATTAGCCACTCAACGAGGAAATGCTGCCAGCGTACTTGGTACAATGCCACAGGGTCAATTTTTTTTTTTATGTTATGTCGACAGACAGGCTGACGGTCCACTTGATGGTAGGTGGCTACCGTCGCCTATAACACAAGCAAAGCTACAGGTGCTGCAAGTGCGCTGCCGACTACAGTAGGATTAAGGATAAGGGATTAGAAGGGGATAAGGAAATGGGCTCTGGCATCCCTTACTCACTCACCGAAACACAACAGCACGTATATGCTGTTATTTCACGGTGGTTTTCTGTAAGGGGGTGGTCACTGCCGCCAGGCGGGCTGCCCAAATGACTGCAAAACGCAGTGAGCCCTACCACTACTTTTCAAATCCAGACCAGAGTCAATTTTGAAAATTACATTAAAATTTCCAAACTTGACCCCGCCGGGAATCGAACCCGGGGCCCCTGAGATGTTAGTGTTAATTTATTTTTAAATTAGGTAATTTTAGTTTTTATTTTAATTTAATGTAATCTGTATATATTTTTTTGTATATATCTATAATTAGAATGTATGTAGTCCAAATTTATGTATGAATCTATGTATCCAACAGATGTTTCAAAGTAGTTATTGTCACAGCAAAACTAGAACACACTTAATTGATAGGGTGGGACGTCCGAGACTTTCGGCCGGCGCGAACGCTTTTTCCTGAACGTTCCATAGTTAATCATAACAGTATAATGTCAGGCGTAAATGTATATGTATATATTGCCTTACACATTTTGTGAGGCGTTATATCTTTTGTTTTTCCAACGCGGATGAAATCGCGGCCATTTAGTAATAGTTAGATATTTTCTTTAAAAAAAAAAATACAGTGTAGGCGTCCAAAGTGTACGTAAGCGTCAACAAACGATTGAGTTAATTACTCTGTTATCAGCACATGGCGTGCGGAAGAACTTTAATGAGTTTATGTTTATATCAATGTTTACTTAACGAAACTTATCTATGTACACTAATAAATAAAATTGAAGTGTCTGTTTGTAATGTCAAGATAATTGCTTTTTAGTAAATGTGTATCAAAGTATTCTTATGAAAGAAAAAAAAATAGGGGTTGCACTGGGGGAGTGCCGGCAGAAGTGAAAACTTGAATATTAATGTTGTGCATTTTTGATATTTTGGAATTGTTAGTATAGCGACTGGTCTCCACTCAGTGGCGACCGTCCACCTACGTCACCACTTGTGTGGCTACCGGACGCCACTCTAGCGATGATCGCCAACACCTCTAATAGAGCCCCAATTTTGCTTCCACATATATAATTCCGATAGAATCACACCAAACTTGCACCTGGCTTCCGACTGCCATCCTGGCGACGGTCGCCAAACTTACAACTAATTCATTACTTCCATTGTAACAGTTAGTATACATCCGTGTGACATATTGTTGGATAGGGCTCAACGAGGCCCTTCCATTTATGATTACAGCCAAATGTTTGGCTACTGGACGCCACTCTGGACTGGACTGGCTGTACGATGTTACCTATCCGCACAATATTGAGTGATTTACCATGTTATTTTAATATCATGGACTTCTTATAGGTTTTCCTATAATCTATAAGTAGAAAACTAATTTCTGTATTTATTTTTTCAAAATTTTAGGTTCAGTAGTTTCGGAGATGGGGGGGGGGGAATTGTCAATTTTCGTCTATTTACTTGAATAACTTAGAAACTATTTATTTTAAAATTACAAAAAAATATACATTTAAGATCTTAATAACAAGACTTATAAGTCACACGATGCAGTTTTCAAATATTTTTTTTCAATTTTCCACCTTCCCCCCAAAAATGACCTCCCATATACAAGATTTCATCTATTCACGTCACACCTCTGCGTTTGGGTCACAGAAATTGATATGTGTACCAAATTTCAACTTAATCGGTCTAGTAGATTTCAAGATATGTAATTGACTGTGAGCGACGGACAGACGGACACACGAGTGATCCTATAAGGGTTCCGTTTTTTATTCGGACGTACGGAACCCTAATAAATAAAAAAGTTAAATTAGTTTAATTTTGTCATTACTTAAGAGACGAATATTTTATGGATGTTTTTCGTGTTGAAGCGGCTCAACCTTTTTTGATAAAACTTTACTTATTCAGTCCGGTACAAGGTTTAAAGAACCCTGTGTTAAAGTAGGTACGCTACAGAATAACACATCTTATATTAATTTTACGTGCGGGGTGAGTAAAAATGGTATGTAAAGGATGAGAGGAGTCGATTTATTCCTGCCGAACAAGATTACTTCCAAATATCACAAAGATTCTCGATTAGACCATTAAAATCGCAAATGTGGTCGCTAATTCGTTCAATGTGTCGCTAACTCACTGTCGCAGATGTCTTCGTAAAAACTAT
This sequence comes from Bembecia ichneumoniformis, assembly GCA_910589475.2. NCBI lineage: Eukaryota > Metazoa > Arthropoda > Insecta > Lepidoptera > Sesiidae > Bembecia > Bembecia ichneumoniformis. The sequence continues at coordinate 1,211,927 of OU342550.1, forward strand.
CAACTGTTGCTTTCGTATCGCGTAGGTACCGTTGCACACTGCCCCTAGAGCGCTGTTTTCAAATTTATAAAAATGTGTAAACGAAGTCCCGGGAAAAGCTAGTATGTTAGTAAGGATAGATGTATGGATGTTTCTTATTCTTTCACGCAAAATCTATTTAATGAATTTTGATAAAACTTTACGGTAATTATAGTCTATTTGTTAGAATAAGACGTATTCTAACAAATATTTTTTGTATTTTAGTAACAATGGAAGAAGTAGAAGTAAGAATTTATAAAGATCTTCTATGCTAAAAGTATTGAATTTATTTTTATAATTTTTTTGGAGTAATACAGCTCCATCGAAATAACATATAGGCTATTTGCTCTTGACCAGGAAGGATGAGGCCGACAATGGAGCGAGCTCACCCAGAAGATAGGCATCTTCTGGGTGAGCTCGCTCCATTCACTCAAACCTTGAAAAGATTTGGATTGTATGAGCTCGGAAATACGCCGGCAGGGAGTTCCAATCCTTGGCAGTGCGCATCACAAAAGGTGTTTTAAAGCGTTTAGTCCGAATTAGAGGTATTTCGACCAGGTGAGGATGGTAACCAGCCGTACGTCAGCATGTCCGATAGAAGAAAGGGGAAGGCGGTATGATCTCATGCAATTCCCGAGCACACTCTCCGAAGCACATCTTATAGAATACACACAGACAGGCAACTTTGCGTCTATGTGCCAGACTCTGCAGCTTAGTTCTTATTAGTGTATCATCGCCAATGAGCCTCATATCTCATTGGCGTTTTTTGTCTGTTGTTGTCTGTATTTGCACGCTAATCTCAGAAACGGCTTAACCGATTTGAATGCGGTTTCCACTGATGCATTGTAGCCAGCTTCCCGTAACATTTAGTTTTTGTTTCATTCCAATCGGTTTACATACGCCCTATACCGAATACCACGCTTACGATGTTGCGGATTCGGCTATTGTGTAATAAGTTTACCTACTATAAAACCCAATGCGACGCTTAGCAATAACAATATTGCTTTTTCAAACAACAATTTGGTATTCCAAATTATGGAAATACGAGTCCTTGTCTTGAAGATAATACAGAATTTGCAAGTCTTCGTGCCACTTAGGTAAACATCCGTAATTTGCAAAGCATATTTATTGGAAACCGGTGACGGCTCCAAAGTCCCCTATGGACCAGAACCAAGGCCATCGATCGAGGGGTGTTTTAGTGGGTAAAAATCCCACATAACCTCTATGGGCATTTGTTCATAGGGTATCTTTCGAAGGTTTTTCCCCTCTTAAAAAAAATAATCGAAAGCTTAGATTTTCATATTAGTGAGCGATACCTACTATAAAAATAATTCTAGCTTCTGCCCACGACTTATTCTGCCCAGAAATGCATTAAAATTATACCCCAGTGTGTAATTTTAATGCATTTTAATGCACCAATGTACTGTACGAACAGTCGAATCAGTACTAAGGTATGGACTGCTGTTCTGGGGAAACTCGACTGACAATAATTTTGTTTTCAAAGCACAAAAGAGGTGTATCAGAGCAATGTTTAAATTGAAAGTAACAGATAGTTGTATGCCCTATTTTAAAAAACATAACATACTAACACTTCCTTCACTTTTTATATATGAAGTTGTATATGTAAAATCGAATTCTACTTTATTTAGACGAGTTTCGGAGAACACTAACAGAGCTCAAAGGGATCCAAATAGGCTGTGTATTCGCAAAGCACACACAGCCCTTATGCATAAGAGCGTTTTTTGTCTAGCACCAGTCATATATAATAAAATTCCGAACAATATTAAGCAGTTCAAAGAGGAGAGTTAAAAAACTACTGGTTGATAAATGTTACTATGATTTAAAAGATTATATGTCTAACTTGGTGAATACTAGTGATTGATTATTATACTTACATTGTAATGTAGCATCAAAATATCAAAATATTTGCACACCCCAAAGGGTAGAATGTAGCGAGCCTTATACATTATAAAACCATTGTTATAATCACCTATATTCAGCAAATAAATAAATTATTATTATTATTATTACATTTGTCAACAAAAGCTCTTCTCAAACACCGAACTACTGATAAGAGAGTCGACTCAATAGTCCGGGTGACGTGTATAACCGGACTACTGAGACTGAAATGTCTCATTAGTTCGGTCAACCGGACTAGTAACCGGACTACTGATACTAAACCGTTTTTCTTAGTTAAAACATTTTATTCAATCTTTTTTGTTCATACATATTTTTTGACGTTGATTTTTTCTTTTTTAATCTTTTAATGTTAATATTTAAATATTTATATGTTGTACTCTTATATTAAATCTATTAAAGACAGGTGGTACGGTTTTTTTTAATGTTAAGATCGGCAGACAGGCTGACGGTCCACTTGATGGTAGGTGGCTACCGTCGCCTATAACACAAGCAACGCTACAGGTGCTGCAAGTGCGCTGCCGACTACAGTAGGATTAAGGATAAGGGATTAGGAGGGGATAAGGAAATGGGCTCTGGCATCTCTTACTTCACTCACCGAAACACAATGGCACATGTGCTGTTATTTCACGGTGGTGTTCTGTAAGGCGGTTGTTACTGCCGCCAGACGGGCTGCCCAAATGACTGCGAAACGCAGTGTGCCCTGCCACTACTAATTTTATCTTTTATTGTTAACTAGCGACCCGCCCCCAGCTTCGCCCGGCGTGCAATTTTTATATACCCTAAAACATTCCCCGTTTATCCCTCTTTCCATTAGCGAAAACCGAATTAAAATCGGTCTACCCGTTCATGCGTGATGCCGTGACCAAGGGAAATGGGGATTCATTTTTATATATAGAGATATTTAAATCTTTAATATCTTGTAATCTTATATTTAAATCTATTAAAGACAGGTGGTACGGGATAGTGCCTGTTGAGCTTAAAAAAAATTTAGTCCCAAGCCACGAAGAAAAAATTAATAAATTAAAGTAAAATTAAAAGCATAGCTCAAATAGTAGTGTATCGTTATCGTAGCCTGATGTTATATAGCCTATAGCCTTCCTGGATAAATGGACTATTCAAAACAAAAAGAATTTTCCAATTCGAACCAGTAGTCCCTGAGATTAGCGCGTTCAAACAAACAAACTCTTCAGCTTTATATATTAGTAATATAGATTTCTAAAATATTTTTATTTAGCTATATAAATATCCTATAAATATTTATATAGCTAAATATTTTATACAGCCAATATAAAATCTTAGCTTAAAAATATATTTATATAATATTTATAACATTGTCCAATACGGTCAGTGTTGACAAACTTAATATGGAACGGAAACAATAACAATACAAACTGAGCCCTACTCGGCCCGGACTTGTTTACTCGAAAATGAACCAAGGAATTTATTAATTATTTCATTTATATTAAAAAACTAGCTGATTTTAACGGCAATTTTGTATGGAGGGGGCAAAGGATGGGAGATGGGAGGAGGGTGAGTAGCCTATGTTACTAGCTGATAATGTAGCTTTCTATAGGTGAAAGAATTTTTCAAATCGGTCCAGTAGGTTTTGAGTTTATTCATTACAAACATACATTTCTATGGAGGGGCTAACGGGGGGAGATGGGGGTGAGTAGCCTATGTTACTCGCTGGTAATGTAGTTTTCTATAGGTGAAAGAATTTTTAAAATCGCTCCAGTAGTCTTTGAGTTTATTCATCACAAACATACATTTGTATGAAGGGAGGGTGAGTAGCCTATGTTACTAGCTGATAATGTAGCTTTCAATAGGTGAAAGAATTTTTCAAATCGGTCCAGTAGGCTTTGAGTTTATTCATTACAAACATACATTTGTATGCTGGGCCAAAGGGGGGAGATGGGAGGAGGGTGAGTAGCCTATGTTACTAGCTGATAATGTAGCTTTCTATAGGTGAAAGAATTTTTAAAATCGGTCCAGTAGTTTTTGAGTTTATTCATTACAAACATACAAAAATACATATATACAAATCTTTTCTCTTTATAATATTAGTATAGATTTTAGCGACCCGCCTCCGGCTTGCATGGATGCATTTTTTTTAATGTTAAGATAGGCAGACAGGCTGACGGTCCACTTTATGGTAGGTGGCTACCGTCGCCTATGACACAAGCAACGCCAAAGCTGCTGCAAGTGCGCTGCCGACTACAGTAGGATTAAAGATAGGAGAATGGGCTCTGACATCCCTTACTCACTCATCGGAACACAACAGCACACGTGCTGTTATTTCACGGGGGTCTTCTGTAAATTATGTGTACAAACCTTGTTTTTGGAAATTTTAGAAAATAAAAAATTAAATTCTTGGTTCACTCCAGCTTAAAGCTGTTTAATTGCGATTCCAGCTGGAGGCAATCTGTACACACCTATATAATAACATTGTTTCCTATTATTTCGACTGGCAACAAAAACATATTAAATTTCTACATCAACGGGTTGAGGTTATACTTACCTTTGAAAACTTTCATCAAGCAAACCCACACCTGTGCGGATTGACTTGTTTCAGTATGTATTTACAATTTTACTAGTTTTCGTCTATGACTTCGTCCGCGTATTTTCATAAGAATTAGCCTATGTTTTATTCTAATGTCTAAGCTATATTTCTGTGAAGTTTCATTAAAATTCGTCGAGTAGTTTTTGCGTTAAAGTGTCACAAACATCCTTAAATCCTACTATAACCATATAATTACTAATCAGTCGTACAAATAATAAAAATGATTATTGATGATTATACTTGTTCAAAAAGTGAAAGTCAAAATCTCATGTGTTCAAAGACGAGCCCGTTGGATGAGTGGTTATGATGCTTGCCTTAACGCTCTGTTCTAGGGTTCCCGGGTTCGATTACCGGCAGGGTCAACTTTGAAAAATGAACTTTACATATTTGGATCTGGATAGTAGTGGCAGGACACACTGCGTTACGCAGTCATTTGGGCAGCCCGTCTGGCGGCAGTAACCACCCCCTTACAGACCACCGTGAAATAACAGCACGTGTGCTGTTGTGTTCCGATGAGTGAGTAAGGGATGCCAGAGCCCATTCTCCTATCCAATGCCCTATCTTTAATCCTACTGTAGTCGGCAGCGCACTTGCAGCAGCTTTGGCGTTCCTTGTATTATAGGCGACAAAATACCGTAAAAAAACGTCGATTCGCCTGAAGATACTAAGAAGGAAGTAGCCAAGCATAGAAGAGAAGAAGTAGCTTGTCTACTTGATGGTCTCTTGATGGTAGGTGATCACCGTCGCCTATTGAAACAAGCAACGCCATAAGTGCTCCAAGTGCGCTCCCGAGCTTATTAAAAATATTGAATTGGTGTTAGATGATCCCTCGGGTACTGTAGTTTTTTTGATGAAATGTCCCCTATGTCATATTCGACATAGGGTATGTCCGATGTCCTTTTCGACCTTTTCCCTGACAACGTGTTTGCAAAATGTCACGATGATAGATTTAGTAGTTAAGGCGTGAAAAGATAACAGACAGACAAAGTGACAATATTTTAGTATAGATTTAACTTTTTACTTGATTCATAAACTAGTGTAGTTGACGAAACCGTTGAATGAGTGGTTAGGGTGCTTGACTTAACGCTCTATTCCAAGGTTCCCGGGTTCGGTTCCCGGCTGGGTCAACTTTGGAAATGAACTTTTCAATACTTAATGTATACAGACTCGGCTCCTTTATGATTTTACTTTATTATAAAATAAATAAATAAAAGTAAATAATATTTAATAATAAATAATGTAGATATAGATAGATGATCTCTCGGGAACAGTACTTTTTTCTGGTTGACAAGTACCCTATGTAATTTTCTTTATCCCTGATAAGGTGTATGTAAAATTTCAGGATAAGTTGAGTTGAGTAGTTAAAGCGTGAAAGCTAGCTATGCCTGCTACTACGTACGCGCTGTAGTTCGTTTTTGGAAAATCCCACAGGAATCGAACATTTTTTTCAGTATAAAAAGTATCCTATATATTAATCTAGGTTATGAACTATCCGTGTGCCAAATTTCACTCAAATCTGTCAAGCCGTTTTTGCGTGATTGAGTAACAAACATCCATACAAACTTACACATTTTTATATATCGTTCGCGTCTCTTTTTTTAGGTGTTAAAACGTTTATTCAACCTTTATTGATCACATTTTTTTGTCAGGCGTTGAATTTTTTATTTTACATGATCCCTAGGGAATAGTACCTTTTTCTTGATCGAAAGGTACCCTATGTGCCTTTCTGTATACAACTTGAATGTCTGAAATCTTGATCTTGATTTATCTTGAAAAAAACTTTTGGCTTTCCCTTTAGTTTCAAGTTCAATCGACTTCGGGAGAACTTTTTCAAGTCCAGTTAAAAGTAAACAGAACTCGTTCCCTCCGGACTCCTAACAAACTTAATTATGTACGTATGGACCCCTTAGACCTTCAGGGAGTTGACAGTGCCGACGAATTTATTGTTTCAGTAGTCGGACTACGGACTTGGGATTTTTATTAAGCTGAATTGTATAAGTAAAATCCAAAATTTAAACAACTTTAACTGAATTTTGAATTTAAACAACTAAAAGGATTTTTTTTCGCTAGGACACTGCGCCATCTAGCCTCAAACTAAGCAGACCTTCTACTATGGGTGTTAGACAACTGATAGTTTTTTTTTGCGTAAGTGCGCCGCCGACTACAGTAGGATTAAGGATAAGGGATGAGGAGGGGATAGGGAAATGGACTCTGGCATCCCTTACTCACTAACCGAAACACAACAGCACACGTGCTGTTATTGGTCTTCTGTAAGGAGGTGGTTACTGCCGCCAATCGGACTGCCCAAATGACTGCGAAAACGCAGTGTGCCCTGCCACTACTTTCCAAATCCAGACCAGAGTCAAATTTGAAAAGTTGATTTTTCAAAGTTGACCCTGCCGGTAATCGAACCCGGGAACCCTAAGCACCCTAACCACTCATCAAACGGGCTCGTCAACGGGTCGTTTTTTGTCCTTTTATATCTGTAACGGTGAATTTTGAAAACTTTTTTTGCTAGGATTAAGCAGCCTCAAACTAAGCAGACCTTGTACTATGGGTGTTAGACAACTGATAGATATACAAATATACTTTATATTCCTAAATATATACATATAATACATAGATATTAATTATTAACTTTAATATTATTATTTTTTATTAAAAATGATTTTCTAGCATTTAGGTTAGGAAAGATGAGGCCGACGATGGAGCGAGCTCACCCAGAAGATGCCTATTCATTCGAAATTTGAAAAGATTTGGGTTGTATGAGCTCGGAAATACAGACGCCGCATTTATGGTAAATATGGTAAATATTTACCATGGTATGGTAAATAACATAATAATATGGTAAATAACATGTCCTACGGTACGAGAGTCTTTTTGGAAGTAACTGTGGATATAAACACTATCTTCATTTTACTCAATGCCAGCCAAACACGATCAAACCTATCGTGCGATTGGTTTTGTTTTAAATTCTTTCTTTTTTTCTTTTTTTTGAAGTGAAAACTTCTCTAGCGGCGCTGTGCGCTTTTGTGATGGGTAAAAAATGTTAAACTCGCGATCGAAAACCTGATCGAAAACTCAACTAGACCCCGGACCCAGATATACGCCCGTCCAGTAGCCAGTCCAGTCCAGAGTGGCGTCCAGTAGCCAAACACTTGGCTGTAATCATAAATGGAAGGGCCTCGTTGAGCCCTATCCAACAATATGTCACACGGATGTATACTGTTACAATGGAAGTAATGAATAGTTGTAAGTTTGGCGACCGTCGCCAAGATGGCAGCCGGTAGGCAGGTGCAAGTTTAGTGTGATTCTATCGGAATTATATATGTGGTAGCAAAATTGGGGCTCTATTGGAGGTGTTGGCGACCGTCGCTAGAGTGGCGTCCGGTAGCCACACAAGTGGTGACGTAGGTGGACGGTCGCCACTGAGTGGAGACCAGTCGCTATACTGATAATTAAAGCAATTCGTCCAAAATTATTCCCTAACCATTACAAAATATCAAAAATGTACAACGTAAATATTCAAGTTTTCACTTCTGCCGACACCCGTTTTTTTTTTTAACTTATATATGTTTGGTTTTTAAATAAATGCGTGATCTCATCGTCGGCTCTTTCACAACCTGAATTATTCTTGAATCTGTGGCAGAGGATGTGTTGTAATAAATTGTCCTTTGTTAATATCTTCTATATTAATAATTTAGTCAAGGGGTACGGTAGACTCGATTGAAACCTTACCTGAATAATAAAAGATAAATAAATAAAGATTTCGAGTCGACAACATATATCCGCAAAATTCCGATTGTCAAGTATTTTGTTAAATTCTAATGGTGCTGACAGACAAATCGCAGTCGCCATACTGGCCACTCTAGCGAAACGTCACTCTCCCCCCCTAGGTGGGCCAGGACCTTGTCGTGGTGGGGGGGCTCACCCTTGGCAATCCGGGCGGTTGCAGGGGTCGGTGCTTTTTTCCTCACCGACCTTTGCTCGACTGACCGGATTGGTTTTGGGGACAAAGAAGGCCCACACGACGTGGGCTCCGAGCGGGCTCCGTTAAACGGAGCTCGTGGCGGAGTCCAATAGAAGAGTTTCTTATTAACTTGACATTGGCGGACAATGGCCATCTACAAGATGAGCCCAATCGCCATCTTTAAAAGAAGTGAAGTGAAGTGAAACGTCACTCACTGACACCTGTGACATCTTGAGTGGTTAATAAACGTTCCGTTTCATTCATACTAGCGCACATATACGCCTCGCCACTCAATACGTCGTCGCACCATTCATTTTAAAAACAAAGTGTCCATTACAAAGAACTGTGACTCGTGTGATTGTGTAAAACGAAACGTCTTGCCGCTTTGCCTTTAATATTCCTTGAGAACCGATAACTACAGAAATATCTACCTACATTTTGTACCTACATGTGTACATATTATGAGTCACATTACACCCGAGCGAAGCCGGGTTTTCATCTAGTAAAAGATATTTTATTTTATTTTCTTTAGATGGCTATGTATATGAGGTTTTCGCGGTTGTTCGTATAATTAGAGATGTCAATCTGCTGTCGTATCACTTACGGCAGCACGTGTGTTAAATATATTCATGCTGCGGTTAAACTTTGATTTTAGTAAAAGTTTGACTTTTCATGTAATATACTTATTTAATTAATAGGATAAATAAAAATAATAATAATTATACGAGTTGTGGGTTTCCGGGATGATGGCCCAGGTCTGTTGGAAATTCTTCCAAACGTTTCGTCAACAACTGCGGTTGACATCCTCAGTGGTGTAGTCCGTGTTAGACCGATTTTAATTCGGTTTTCACTAATGGAAAGAGGGATAAACGGGGAATGTTCATATATATAAAAACTGCACGACGGGCGAAGCCGGGGGCGGGTCGCTAGTCATATTATAAACACGAAAATTTCTATATTTGGTAGTTTATTACGCAATCCCGTAAAAACGGCTGAACGGATTTCAATGTAATTTGGTACACAGAGTAGACACCGTTTATTACCTGGATAAACATATACATTTTATCCTAGAGAAACATTAGATTCCTGTGGGATTTTCAAAAAACCTAAATAAAATTATTTGGGGAGCACGTGATATTGAGAGGTTTGGTAAACATAACCAAAAATGAAATACAGTAATTATTATTAAGATATATTTACATTATGAGGCTGCTGTAAATAGTTGCAATTAAGAGATTTTTTTTATGTTAAGATCGGCAGACTGGCTGACGGTCGGTGGCTAACGTCGCCTATAACACAAGCAACGCCAAAGCTGCTGCAAGTGCGCTGCCGACTACAGTAGGATAAGGGATTGGGAAGGGATAGGAAAATGGGCTCTGGCATCCCTTACTCACTCACCGAAACACAACAGCGCGTATATGCTGTTATTTCACGGCGGTATTCTGTGAGGAGGTGGTTACTGCCACCAGGCGGGCTCCCCAAATGACTGCGAAACGCAGTGTGCCCTACCACTACTTTTCAAATCCAGACCAGAGTCAATTTTGAAAATTACATTAAAATTTGTATTCTTCAAAATTGATCCCGCCAGGAATCGAACCCGGAGCCCCTGAGACGTTAGGCAAGCACTCTTGCCACTCATCCACTCATCCTTTGTCCATTCCCAGGTTCTGTTCCGCTTTCTTCAGAGGCTGTTTTCGTTACCGTGCCTCGAAATGTTGGAATAATCTTCCGCCCCCGCTACGCGATCTTACATTTCTGGGATGCTTTAAAAACGACTTCACTCATCATTGATGGATCTGCAGAGCAACGCTTAAGAAATGACTGCGAAAACGCAGTGTGCCCTGCCACTACTTAACTCTATATGTATATTATACATTATACTATATAAGAGCTTACTTGATAGAAGAGCTGGTATTCCGTGTCGGTGAGTCTAAGAGCGACTTCCTCAGGGAAATGTATAAAAGACCTGAGCGACGCTAACTCTTCGCAACTGGATTCCTCGTGGTACGACGCTCCTGTTAAAAACACAACATTCTGTTAAAACTCAATGTTTAAAATGATATTTTTATCTTTAATTTATTTCTTAGTTTAATTTTTAATATTAAACTATAGAAGCCTCGTTGGGTCATAATTTCAAAGATGTATTCCAAAAAGCAATTATTGTAACAAGACATACGCACACATAAAAAAGACACTTCATAAATAAATCGGAATTAAGCGGTTTTTTTTTTAATGTTATGTCGACAGACAGGCTGACGGTCCACTTGATGGTAGGTGGCTACCGTCGCCTATAACACAAGCAACGCCACAGCTGCTGCAAGTGCGCTGCCGACTACAGTAGGATTAGGATTGGATGAGGAATTAGGAGGGGGGAAATGGGCTCTGGCATCCCTTACTCACTCACTCACTCACGAAACCAAAGAGTATTATAATATTGCACGAAACACAACAGCACGTATATTATGCTGTTATTTCACGGTGGTCTTCTGTAAGGGGGTGGTCACTGCCGTCAGGCGGGCTGCCCAAATGACTGCGAAACGCAGTGTGCCCTACCACTACTTTTCAAATCCAGACCAGAGTCATTTTTTGAAAATTACATTAAAATTTCCAAAGTTGACCCCGCCGGGAATCGAACCCGGGGCCCCTGAGACGTTAGGCAAGCATCCTTGCCACTCATCTAACGGGCCGTCATTGTAATGGACAATTGTTTGGGTAATGGAGGTTGTAAATGCTTAAGTTTTATTTATTACTATCTGAACTCGGCCACGCTTCGCTGCAGCCCATACGGCGGTGGCGAGCGCATGGGGCGCGCGGTACTGGACACTGCTTATATATTACTATTTATCGTAGCCTATAGCCTTCCTCGATAAATGGACTATTTATAACAAAAATAATCTTTCAATTCGAACCAGTAGTTCCTGAGTTTAGCGCGTTCAAACAAACAAACAAACTCTTCAGCTTTATAATATCATAGTATACGTAGATAATAACCACCGATATACTACTTGAAATATGTGTGTATATGTGTGTATATACTTACCAATTTTACAAAAAAAAAAGATTTCTTTAAATTATTTTCAATTAACAAACAAAGTTAATGATTTTCATTTAATTTATTTACATTTGAAATTTACAAGGCATTTCTCCATTGAGACGAGGGTGGGTAATTTTGTTTATGGCTTCTCTCCCTCTTTGAAATTCCATAAATATTACATTTCCATTCTGCGTAATATAAATAACATTGGAGTGGACAAACAAAAAACGAGCCGACGACGGCGACATTTTAATAGAATTTGTCTCTGGAGTGCATCTTAAAACGCCCACAAAGAGTAAGTTATTAAATTAATTTTAATTTAAAAAAAGAGTGAATCCCTCAAATGTGTTGTTCTTTTTTCAAATTGAAATTACCATCAATTAAGCAGTCAACAGTAATTAATAATTCAATTAATAACAATTAATTGAATAATGTTAATAACAATTAGAGTGAATATATATTAATTTATTTATATAAAACAAATCATTCATTCATCAATGTTGTTCTTTTGTCAAACTGAAGTTATCATCGATTAATCGGTCATCAATAATTTATCATTAAATTGTTTATCGAAATAATAATTGCAGCGCAAGTATTAATTTCTTTAGATTAAAAAAAATCATTCACTCAGCTATGTTGCTCTTTTGTCAAACTGAAGTCAACATCAATTAATGTGTCATCAATAATCAATCATTAAATTATTTACCTAAATAATAATTGGAGTGCATCTGTTAATTTATTTAGATTAAAAAAATCATTCACTCAGCTATGTTGTTCTCTTGTCAAATTGAAGTTCTCATCGATTAATCGGTCATCATTAATTAATCATTAAATTAATTATGTACATAAAAATTACTAATGGATATTCAGATAACAATGAAATTTAATAGAAGTGTCTTTCAATGGAGGTGCGGTGGTAAAAGTTTGATGTATCAGCCGAGTACTCGCCATTGTACAGACGGTAGGACACACAAAGAGAGGCTACATCTCTTCTTAAACTAAGTGGTTCTAACCGTTGCTTATGAGCATTGGATCGTCAACAATTCGACGCTGCAAGGTGTCAAATTGGCGACGGTGGCCACAAACCACCAAGTGAACAGTCAGCCTGTCTGTCGACCTTTTAACATGAAGAAATTACTATTAAATATTTCAACTTTTTCTCTTACCTTCTTCGTCTTTTTCGAATCCATGCCCCAACGAGGCACCACTGGGGCCAGCCTTGGACCCGTCTCGCATTTCACAAGCACTTTACGACTTATAAACTAAACTACTCACTAATATTTCACTACAAAACCACTATCACTCTTTCCCTGTGCACACACTACGCTGACTGCGCCATTTCTCTGAGAACTAATACTCTTTTTCATAACCGCGACATATCTCCCGGTAGAGCCGTAATTTTGTAGATATCTTCGTCATTTTCTAATGCGAGGCACGAAATCACTTGTTCGGAGTTCCATTTGATCTGTAACAAGTGAAAATACAAAATTACACATTTCAATTCAATTTATTATTTATGTTAGTAACTAGCTTTTGCTTGCGGTTTTGTTTGCGGTCATTTTCTTAAGCGTTGAAACGTTTAATCAATCTTTACGGCTTATTATTATTATTCATTTATTTATTTATTTTCTTAATTCTAAATTCTTTACAATATAAATATTAAAAAACAACAATATATATCATAAAAAACTTAAAATTAGGTGTCCACTAGTAGCGGGGCAAGGCCCAAGCTACCGGTGGTTAGGGCTGCAGAGTGAGGAACCTCCTGACAATTCGTGCCGTGTCAAGAAGTACCGCCTTCTGTATATGTCCCCTGATCCAGCCATCTAGCGAGAGCCTCTTGAGATGTTGGTCAAGGCTCTTCGCTATAAGACCGTTCGCCGAGACGACTATCGGGACGATAATTGTCGAATCGACGTCCCACATGGCGGTCACCTCGTGAGCCAAGTCAATGTATTTGGTAAGCTTTTCTTTTTCGGCTTTCACGAGGTTTTCGTCATGAGGGACAGCGATGTCAACAAGTATCACCCGGCGTTGGGATCGGTCAATAACCACAATGTCAGGCTTATTGGCGACAATAGTCCTGTCCGTGATTATTGACCGATCCCAGTAGAGCGTGGCATGACCATTTGCGAGAACTGGCGCAGGTACATATTGATAATATGGTACCACAGACTCAACAAGGTGGTATCGAAGAGCAAGTTGTTGGTGAATAATCCTGGCTACTTGATTATGTCTGTGCAAATACTCGCCGTTAGCAAGACGAGAACAACCGGAAATAATATGTCTCAATGATTCTCCGGGACGGTGGCATGCTCGACAAATGTCGGCCGTGCCGTCCTTATTATTATTATTATTATTTTAACTGGTCTCGTCTCCCCCTCCAAAAGCCAAAATGAGGGGGAGACGGTGTTACCCCCGACAGAAGCACAGTCAGTCGGGGTTCAGGACGACAAAGACAGAAACCGACGCACGATCCTGGCCGTATCGAGCAGCACCGCCTTCTGCATTTGGGCCGGCAGGGAACCGCCACGGAACCCCAACCGCTTCAGTAATAATAATAATAATAATAATTATTATTATTATTATTATTATTATTTTATATTTCCCCCGCGGGTTACACCACCCTCGTGGGCCATTTATTACATAACATATCATTGCTACATAATTATTATTTAAAATATATAAAATATGAGCGTTTACAAAAATGTGTAACAACTTAATAAAATCAGTAATTTAATCTCGACCAATGCCCGTAGGGTGGAGAGGGGGGTGGGGTGGTCCGGTACCCCTAACTAAATCAGGGTCTTTATTTATCTAAATTTTTGTAAATTATATTGTTTTATTTTGCTTTGTTACTATATCTACGATTTTTGTAATATATGTAATAAATTTATTTATTAAATATATTATTATGGCTTATTATTTAGGATGCTGATGGGGTTGCCTCTCAAATGTTTGCCGAAGCAAGAACTGACGGGTTTCATGCAATTAACAGGAAGAAAACAGCGTCGTTGCTAGAGAGCTAGCACCAACAGCATCTTAAAAATTGTTGCTGAGAGATATAACTCTTCGATTTTTTAACATTTTATGAATATTTTAATATAATAAGTGTTTCCGCATGGATCATGTTATCTGAAATGTAAATAAAATAAATAAATAAATTATGCATATTTCTATCAGGCGTTGAAAAATGAAAATATTATGAATTATAACGCCGTGAGTTATCTTATCGCTGTGGCGACAGTGGTGCCGATTTTTTTTAAATATTTTTAAACGATTTCTCGGTAACCTCTAACATTTTCCAGGATAAAAAGTATCCTATATATTAATCCAGATAATAAATTATCTGTTTGTCAAATTTTATCGAAATCCGTTCAGCCGTTTTTGTATTATTGAGTAACAAACATACAAATATAAAAAGGAATTCGATGTGGAATTTTTGTCATTAGTATTATTAAAAAAAATGCGATGTTATATTAATTTCGTTCGATTTGATTTCCTGAGTAATGCGCATTATATCAAGATCTAATAATTAAATATGGAACCAATGTTTAAGATACAGTCGGATGTTTTTTTTTGACATTTTTTTAACATTTAAAGACAGAATCTCTTCCTCTGTCAACGGCATTTCTGTTATCGGTTTTGGCATATTGCATCCTGTCTATATTACATGCGATTATACCATTTTACAGTCACATAAACTGTCAGCTTGTCTGCATCTTTTTATCGTAAAAGTAAAACCTGCATTCAGTTCACCAATAACAAAAGCAATCTCTCTGTATTTGTAATCTGTATCTGCCAAGATAAAGGATTTTTCTTATCTTGTCTCCAATATTTCGTTCCCAACCATAAAACTATACTATACTAACTAACCCAGATATTTAATTAATTCTGATTTCGTTGATCTCTGGGTGTTTTCTTTTTTTTTTATGTTAAGATCGGCAGACAGTTGGTGGCTACCGTCGCCTATAACACATGCAACGCAAAAGCTGCTGCAAGTGTGCTGCCGACTGCAGTAGGATTAAGGATAAGGGATTAGGAGGGGGATAGGGAAATGGGCTCTGGTATCCCTTACTCACTCACCGAAACACAACAGCACACGTGCTATTATTTCACGGTGGTCTTCTGTAAGGGAGTGGTTACTGGGATGAGTGTTTCAGTAGTGGCAGAGAACACTGCGTTTCGCAGTCATTATTCAGCTCGTCTGGCTACAGTAACCACCCTGTACCTTGAAATTTGACGAGGCAGGCAATTTGACGAGCCCGTTGGATGAGTGGTTAGAGTGCTTGCCTTAACGTTCTGTTCTAGGGTTTCCGGGTTCGATTCCAGGCGGGGTCAACTTTGAAAAATGAACTTTTCAAATTTGGCTCAGGTCTGGATCTGGAAAGTAGTGGTAGGGCACACTGCATTTCGTAGTCATTTGGGCATCCGCCCGTCTGGCGGCAGTAACCACCTTCTTACAGAAGACCACCGTGAAATAACAGCACTTGTGCGATTGTGGTTCGATAGGTGAGTAAGGGACGCCAGAGGCCATTTCCATATCCAGTCTTGCCATTAGTGAAAACTGAATAAAAATCCTTTAAGTGCTTTAGAAGAGGTTAGTGGAGAAACATACTGAGGCGGACAGCGACCTTATATTAAAAAAAAGAAGACTTTATATTAAGTTTATATTAAGAAGACCCTATGCAAGAAGGGATATTATAAAATACTAGCGACCCGCCCCCGGCTTCACCCGGGGTGTAATTTTTTTATATATATAAACATTCCCCGTTTATCCTTTTTTCCATTAGTGAAAACCGAATTAAAATCGGTTTACCCGTTCACGCGTGATGCCGTAACCAACAGAAATGGGGATTCATTTATATATATATATATATGTATATAAATGAATCCCCATTTCTGTGGATGTTTGGTGGAGTGTTATCTGATTTGGTCTGATTAGCTGGTGGACAATGCGATCGAGGACTTATTTTGTGCCGATTGTGGCGTTTTGTTTGGAATTGCAGCGCGTGACCTAACGTGATCAAATATGGATCAAATATTCGCGCCTATCTGTGATCAAGTGTGGAGACCAATGATACGGAGAATCTTGGTCGTGTCCTTTCGGGACCGATGATGCCGGGGACTCTAATCCCTACACATACAATAAATCATAAATAAATCGCTGTTTTCATTAGTGAAAACCGTATTAAAATCAAATGTTTCGAGGAATTTAGCGAAGAAACAGAGGCATACATATATAGATGGGCTTTGAAAACGGATTCCTCATTTTTAGAATTAGCCTAAAATATTCCAGAACTCAATGTGGACTTAAGCTCAGTGCTTAATCTCGTACATGGGACGAACTGGATTTAGTTACAGCCTGTATATCTAAGAGTTTTGCTCACTTCATTATAACTCAATAAGAAAATAATTTGCGAACTTTCCGAAACCCGCGAATTATTTTCCGCTAACGAGAACCAAACTTGATGGATTTCGGAGCGCGTGTCTTGGTACAGTCGCCGATAAAAATGTTGTTTGCTTATTAAGTTTTGATTATAATAATTAAGTATATTATAGTCGCAGGTCCTCCAGTGCTGGACGAAGGATTCCACCTAATTTTCTAAAAGGAACGTTAAGAAGCAGCCTGGATATACCTTCGACCCGTGACCCTTATCAGGTCGTATATCCACCTTAAGGATGGATGTCTTACGCTGTGGTTGCTAGTCGTAGCCTCCACTCGAGAGCCTTCCAGCCCCAGCGGCCGTCGGCTCTCCGCACTATATGTCCTGCCCACTGACGCTTCTTTTTTTTATATTAAAAGTCGGCAGACAGGCTGACGGTCCACTTGATGGTAGGTGGCTACCATCGCCTATAACACAAGCAACGCCAAAGCTGCTGCAAGTGCACTGCTGACTACAATAGGATTTAGGATAAGGGATTGGGAAGGGATAGGGAAATGGGCTCTGGCATCCCTTACTCACTCCACAACAGCACAAGTGCAGTTATTTAACGGTGGTCTTCTGTAAGGGGGTGGTTACTGCCGCCAAACGGCCTGCTTAAATGACTGCGAAACGCAGTGAGCCCTGCCACTACTTAACTTAATAATCTTTTTTTATTAAAGATGCGTTTGCTCTTGACCAGCATCTATCTATGTAGGAAGAATGGGGCCGACCATGGAGCGAGCTCACAAACGCGTCTGCATCAAGCGAGTCCCGTCGTTCGCGTCGCGTTGGTGCGAGACTGCTTCAATTTATTTTCTCCCGCGTACTTTTTAATTTAAGATATTCATTGAAATCAAATGATGTCAAGGGCAATATTGTTCAAAATTAAATACTTTTAATGAAATTTGATTACCAAAGAAATAAGGTTATAGTGAGTCAACCTTAAAAGATAAAAAAGTCCGCCACATATGCTGTCGCGGACTTTTTAAGGGGAACAATTCCGTTATACATCATTTTTACGTAACTTTTACGCAGCGCACGCAACGGAAGGTCTCAAAAGGGATAAATTTGCTCTGCTCCTATTGGTCTTAGCGTGATGCTATATAGCCTATAGCC
Organism: Bembecia ichneumoniformis; assembly: GCA_910589475.2. Lineage (NCBI taxonomy): Eukaryota > Metazoa > Arthropoda > Insecta > Lepidoptera > Sesiidae > Bembecia > Bembecia ichneumoniformis. Next base: position 1,229,971 of record OU342550.1, read on the forward strand.
ATCCTCGATAAACGGACTATCCAACACAAAAAGAATTTTTCAATTCGAATCAGTAGTTCCTGAGATTAGCGCGTTCAAACAAACAAACAAACTCTTCAGCTTTATAATATTAGTATAGATATTAACCGCATTATGGAACGTATAATTATAATATTCTTGCTGTCCAGACCGAGCAAAGCCGGGAAGACAGGCCGTGGGGAACCATCGCATCCGATGAGGCCTGCGGTAGTCTGTCATCGTCCGCCCCGATCCTTCGAGAGTCGGTAAGTTTAAAGGCGCGATGCTAAAACTACAATAATGATATAGTCCGATTCAAACTTAATGGTGGCTGTAAATATAGTGCTCAGAACTCAACCAACGAGCCTGTTGGATGAGTTGTTAGGGTGCTTGCCTTAATACTCTGTTCTAGGGTTCCCGGGTTCGATTCCACTCGGGACACAGGGGTAGGGTCAACTTTGAAAAGTCACTTGGCAAGGCACACTTAGTTTCGCAGTCATTTGGGTAGCCCGTCTGGCGGCAGTAACCACCCCCTTACAGAAGACCATCGTGAAATAACAGCACGTGTGCTGTTGTGTTTCGGTCAGTAAGGGATGCCAGAGCCCATTTTCCTATCCAACCTCTTATCCTTAATCCTACTGTAGTCGGCAGCGCACTTGCAGCAGCTGTGGCGTTGTTTGTGTTACAGGCGACGGTAGCCACCTACCATCAAGTGGACCGTTAGCTTGTCTACCGCTGGTAATCTGCGCACACTTGCGCTCGAAGCTACCTTCAGAGCCTCCAATAAGCTGAATCGGAGTGTACCACGGTCTATATGTACCACGCCTCAATTGGCATTGAGGCGAAGAGACCGCGCCATTTCTACACTCAGCTCAGGAATGTTCAGCACAGGCCTGCGCGGCCTGTCAGTCGTGACAGCGCATACTGTCACGACTAGAGCTTAAGGCTCTTATAAATTGATCAATATTTCCATTTCATATTTAAACTTTCAGTAAAATAGTAATTTAATGTTTGAATAGCTTTAAAAAACTCTTTTAATCGTTTAAAAGAAGAAAATCGCCAAGAACATGATGATCCTGAGAGAAAGCCGCGAAGGAAACTCCAGGTTACCATTCTTTTTGTCATCTTTAAGAGTCACTTATTGATTTATTTATAATTTAACAATTTAAACTTTAACAACTAAATAAACTTTAACGATTTGACTTAAATTTAACAAACAATAAAGCACAAAAGCACACATGCTTTTATTTTACGGTGGTCCTCTGTAAGCTGGCGGTTACTGCTGGTGCGTCTCTACTCATTTCGGGAAATTTATCATAAAAGGGATAGGATAATGGGATCTGGCATCCCTTACTCACTCACCGACAAAAGCACACATGCTGTTATTTTACTGTGCTCTTGCCGCCTGACAGGCTGCCAAAATGACTGCGAAACGCCACTACTTGCCAGGTCCAGACCAATTATGAAAAGTTCTTTTCAAAAGTTGATCCTTCCAGGAATCGAACCCGACACTTTAACCACTCGTCCGCCATCCCATAAAAGGCTTATTCCTTTTATCATAAAATAAATAAGCTTAACATGAAAAGAAATATCAACCTTATTTAGTGCATCGTAAAGACCAAATTCAGCCTGTGTTTCCTGCAGTATATCTATAATTCCTTGTTTGCATAATTATGTATAAAAAGTGTAGGTATTTCATATACATATGTATGTACGTGCTCCATTTTGTACTAAAACAGGATGGAGATTATATTCCCTTTATGTTAATCCCGTTGAACCCTCAGGATTATGTTTTCCACTCTAAAATCCCTAATAATAATAAATGTTTTTGTGCACGCACACTGTGCGTCCTTGTAAAATTGGTGGGTACTCTAAAAATAATTTGAAATTAGTTTTTTAATACAGTTGCTCAAAAAGTGGCGTATTGCAGGGACGTATAGCGTTCGGGATGTGGGCTATTACATACTCGTGCTTTTTTTTACCTTAACCGAACTCGTGCGTTCTCTTTCCCAACTGTCAAAATAATGTCTATTAAAAAGAAAAACCAACCATGAAGTTTTTACTAAAAAAATTCATACAAGTTTTTATGATTCATGCAAATACGTATATTTCTAAAAAGAAGTTACTAATTTGTTTCAATATCAGATTTAATGATTTGATTGAATGAGTTAGGTTAGGTTTCATTTCATTACATCTCATTAAATTTCATTTCCATTTCATATCAATAAAAAAATTCTACTGAAGACTTGGCTGTATGGGCATAGTTTCCTTTGCCTACCAGAATGGGTGAAGAAAAAAAAATCTCTGCTTATATTCTACGGTTGGCGCCATTTTCCAGAAATTTTCTTTGCGAGTTTAGTTGTTTGTTTTATTAAATTGCTTCATTTTTTCGCAACTGTATTAAAATAGTCGTTCAGTACACGTGCGGAACCGTCATTGCAACTTGTTCCGACTGTCAACCCTCGCCTTCGGCTGCGCCTCGGCTCGGGTAGACATTTGTCGGAACTCTTTGCAATGACAGCCTTTCCGCATTTGTAATGAAATATACTATTATTTATTTATTTATTTATTTTTCTATTTATTATTACATGGCCTCCAACGAGGCAGACACCGAAAAAAACACAGACGCCTTCGCAATTAAATAATCAATATTATTAATTAATTAATCAAATAATTAATCAATATTATTATTTTTTGTTTGATAACAATTTTGTTGCCATATAAATTAAAAAGCCGATAATTTTATAAACAACTAGTTGAGTTACACGGATTTTAGAAAATATAAGGGGGGGGATATGGGGGGAGGGTGAGTAGCCTATGTTTTTTTTTAAATCTTTATTTGGAGGCTTTTCCATAAGGACATGTCGCCTCATTGGGCAAGGTCATATATACACTTCACTAAATTATAAGTTATTATCAAATCTTTTATAGTAAATCTTGTAGCGTAACTTTTTTGTTTGTGAATCGATTGGAATGAAACAAACACTAAATGTTACGGGAAGCTTGCTGCAATACACCAGCGAAAACCGCATTCAAATCGGTTAAGCCGTTTCTGAGATTAACGTGCACATACAGACAAAACAGACAAAAATTCTAAATCAATTTTTTTGACCTAGGTACAACGTGCATTAAATTGTTACATATTTTGAAAAAAATATTTAACATCTGTATGCGGCTCCTTTACGATATTTTAGTATATATGTAACGCCTAACATCTTTATTGCAGTTATAGGTTTGCCAGGCGCCAGATCCCTAGGGGATAGCAATTTTTTTTCTGGATGAAAGATATGTAAGTACTCTATGTCCTATCCTGCATCCATGACAACGCGTTTGCGAAATTTCATGGTAATCGGTTGAGTACTTAAGGCGTGAAAGAGTAACGAACAAACAAACTGCCTTTAGCATTTATCTTCCATATATAAAAATGAATCCCCATTTCCCTTGGTCACGGCATCACGCGTGAACGGGTAGACCGATTTTAATTCGGTTTTCACTAATGGAAAGAGGGATAAACGGGGAATGTTTTAGTATATTAAAAATTGCACCACGGGCGAAGCCGGGGGCGGGCCGCTATTAATATTATAAAATGCTTAAAAAATTTATTTTCAGTTAAGTTAATTTTAAGTTGTCGCACTATTACATTGAATTGCTTGATTGATAAAGTGCCATTTAAATTTTAAATTAATTACTTTTAAGTTTTTGGAGAACTTGCAAAAAATTTACGTATAGCGTAGTTTATTTGACACCTCGCGTCATAATTTCACTTAGCGTTTAGAGGTCAAGCGTTACTGGAAAATCTTGAGAGTACTCCACACGACTTTGTGAGGAGTTGTTCTAGACCTTGGCCGCGATTGTACCTCTATTATGCTCACGGGTACAGACGTATAGAAAAATTGTTAGTAAAAATCAAAAGATTGTTTTCATTACAAGATGCCAGAGCCCATTTGCCTATCCTCCATCCTAATCCCTTATCCTTAATCCTACTGTAGTCGGTAGTGCACTTGCAGCAGCTTTAACGTTGCTTGTGTTATAGGCGACGGTAGCCACCTACTATCAAGTGGACCGTCAGCCTGTCTGCCGATCTTAACATAAAAAAACGGGACAAGTACGAGTTGAACTCGCCTGAAGAGGATTCCGTATTGAATATTGAGTGATTTACCATTTTATTTTAATATCATGGACTTCTTATAGGTTTTCCTATAATCTATAAGTGGAAAACTAATTTCGGTTTTTTTTTTTCAAAATTTTAGGTCCAGTAGATTCGGAGATAATTGACTGTGAGCGACGGACAGACGGACACACGAGTGATCCTATAAGGGTTCAGTTTTTTAATCGGACGTACGGAACCCTAAAAAAAGAGTAATTGTATGTTTGCTTGCAAATGTTTATTTTTTTATTTTTTAGCACAAAAGCCATAATTTTTTTTAAGAAATTCAATTATTTTGAATTTTAAATTTAAATGATCAACTAAGTAATAATTTTAGGTCCGGGAAAAAAAACTTATCGCATATACTTGTCGCGTTTTTTGATCAGATGTCTCAAAATTTCTACATCAACAGGATCATGTCAATACCTACAAGATGGCAAAAGTCATCGAACAAAAACTTTGAAAAAAGTCTTGTCTTGAGTTTTCATATTTTTTCCCAACCTACTACAAGTACACCGCATGTCGTAGTTATTTGGCAGCAGCAACCATATCCTCTTACAGAAGACCACCGTGAAATAACAGCACGTGTGCTGTTGTGTTTCGGTGAGTGAGTAAGGGGATGCCAGAGTCCATTTCTCTATCACAAGGATCCTTTATTCTACTTTGGTGGGAGAGCATTAGCAGCACATGTGGTGTTGCTTGTATTTTATAGACTATGGTAGTCATCTACCATCAGGTGTAGAGTCAGCCTGTCTGACAACCTTTGTATAAAAGAAAATATACAAAAAAGCCTCGTGTCGTTGACTGTACATTTGACTGACACTTTACTCACCGAATGTACCAAAAAACTTTAAGTTAGGGATAGTTCAGTTTTTCACTTTTCGCCTCGAGCGTACAAGGACGGACTGCTTTAATATCAGAGTTTTTAGTTATAATACAATACCAAGTCTTATTTTCTTGTAATTTAGTATAAATTTATACTTTTTTTTAAGTATAAATTTTCATAAGATAATCTAAAATTAGAGTTGATGTGAGAGTCTGCTTCTTTTCCTGAAAGTATGACCATTCTGCTACCATTTATAAAATAAAAGTAGCACGTATGCTGTTGGAGACAACAGCATACGTGCCACTTTTTACCGTAAACTGACAGTTTATATTTATGTCTCGGGGAGCTCAGCCTCCGCAAGAGGTAGTTGCGCGAATCCGATTGCGGGCGCGCGGTAACCTCCTCCGCAAATGGAGCGAGAGGTTGGTCGAGCCTAGTGCCGGCCACCGCACCGTAGATGCCATTCATCCAGTGTTGGACGAATGGCTCCAGAGGAGACGCGGGGCTCTCACGTTCCGTCTGGTGCAGGTGCTTTCGGGGCATGGCTGCTTCGGGAGTTATCTGCACCGGGTGGCTCGTAGGGAGCCAACTCCAGAGTGTCACTCGTGTGCGTTCTCTGCTCGTGTGGATTTGACTTCTCTCTGCCGGCCGTAGTGAAAGCTATGGTCGGCAGCAGAGCCGCTTGGCAAGCGACTCAATCCTTCTGCGAAGATGTCATCTCGCAGAAGGAGGCGGCGGAAAAAGAGCGGGAGGACGACGACCTGTCCCATCCCCTCCGTCGCCGACGAACAGGACGCAGGCGGCTGGCGCACGCCCGCCACCTGGACCCCTGACAGGACTAGGGCGGTAGATGGGGACTCTACCGCCCGCTTCATCCTGAGAGGCACGTCGCACCTTGGCAGTTCGGGTGCGCCGTCCAAATGAGCCGTGTCCGGATGCGGACCCCCGCGGTGGAGTTGCGGAAGAGTGCTCGTCCGACCTCGCAACTTCACCAATAGCGGATGAGAAGGACGCCAAGAGGTTTAGTCGGTAGGTCTGCCACACTACCATCTCGGGGCAGGAGTCCGACATAACCCACCGGTCTGTCCCCAGACGGGTGGGTATCCATGATGGATTCCTCTTGTAAAAAAAGGTAGGTCAGTATAATGTCACCTGTAAATACAAGCAACTCAAAATGTATTTAAAACGAACTTTTTACTTTAATTACAAGGATTTGATAGGGGATTGAGTTATGGTTTCTTACTAGAATCTCTTACTCATTCACCGAAACAGAACAGCATATGTGCTGTTTTTTTCACAGTAAGTAGGTGTGCAGGTACTGTTACTGATACTGTTACTACTGTTTCAAAGGGGTGGTTATAAGATAAGATGTAAAGAGATCGTACAAGACTATTTTTTTAATACTTTTATCAAAATCGGCAGACAGGCTGAAGGTCCACTTGATGGTAGGTGGCTACCGTCGCCTATAACACAACCAAACGCCAAAGCTGCTGCAAGTGCGCTGCCGACTACAGTAGGATTAAGGATAAGGGATTAGGAGGGATAGGAAAATGGGCTCTGGCATCCCTTACTCACTAACCGAAACACAACAGCACACGTGCTGTTGTGGTTACTGCCGCCAGACGGGCCGCCCAAATGATTGCTAAACACAGTATACCCTGCCACTACTTCCCAGATCCAAATTTGAAAAGTTCATTTTTCAAAGTTGACCCTGCCGGGAATCGAACCCGGGAAGCCTAGAACAGGGCGTTGAGGCAAGCACCCTAACCACTCATCCAACGGGCTCGTCAATCCAATAGAACTATGATGAAATATCACGATATGTGCTGTTATAAGGCCCCCTATTAACGCCTTGTCACTTGTTCTTGACCCTTTAGACTCTAAGCTCCTTAGACCTTAGAGTCGGCACTTGGATCCCTCCTGGAGTTACTCACAGTTACTCCTGGCTGCGGTAGCCACTCACCATCAACTGCAACGAAGGTACTTTAAAAAGAAAATAAACAATTTAAAAAGATTTCTACATGGTAGTAAAAATAATCGATACGCGAACACAAAAGTGTTATTGTAGCTCGTAATATAAGAAACCGTAGTGATGTACTTACCTGCTTATAGAGAGAGCAGAGCGTGTGATGAATTAGTGATGGGACGGTTATAAAAGTTGACGACTAAGCATGTACAGTACATGCTTAGTGTTTCATATATTTTTTTTATTTTTTTTTACTTCTGACATTTTCTTGTAATAAAGGCTAATTATTAACTGCCCAGAACAAAAAATATTCCTGTTTAAAACATATTTTATATAAAAAAGTAGAAATAAAATCCTTTTGAGGGGAAGTTTTGAGTGTACAATGGCCTATTTAAGAGCGCATCCTAGATTTGAATTTTATCTAAGTTTTTAAAGTCCAAATAAGAAAATAAAGAAAAGAAAGAAAGAAAAAGAAAATGTCTACAGAAAATATTATACAACGAAATTTTCTGGATAGAACTAAATCACTGAGCTACCTCTCATTTTTATTGCTTTTTGTTTCATTTTCAAAATGACACATATTACAAACCTAAAAAATATCAGTAATCTCACTTCACAGATTATCTAGGCCTTTGTTTATTAATTTTTCATTTGTCATTATAGTTTACGAGTAATTAATATTTAATACTTTTGGCGCTTATAACATTTTTATTTCGCGAAATACGCTATCTTCCGCTTCATGTCATGCATACTTTCACATGATCAGTCACAATCGCTCCACTGAGACGGGAAGACTATGTTTCTGTGCACAAGAAGTGCATTTAGACGTAATTTTCTTAATAAAACTTGTTTGTGAGTAGATTATTATAAGTGTGTTGTGTATAGACTGATTTATATTATTTTAACAAGATTGTGTAAATATATGGCTAATAAAAGGAACTCTGTTGTGTCCATTCAATTATGGGGCCACGTCGGTAAAATTAGATTTTTTTTGCTTTGTAGGTCCCCTTAATATGAATAATTATTAACAAAAAAATTATTTCATTATTGAAGACATATTTGTAGTTAATTTTTAATACCTACATATCTACCTATAATTATTTTTACTAATTGCACCCAGATTGAGTAAGCGTATTTTTTAATTAGGCTTTCTGTCATCAAACATTTATAAACAGCAAGTCTTCTTTAAATTAAGTTATATATATGTATAAATTAAGTGACGAGCACGTTGGATGAGTGGTTAGGTTAGGGTGCTTGCCTCTACGCTCTGTTCTAGGGTTCCCGGTTTCGATTTCCGGCAGGGTCAACTTTGAAAAATGTACTTTTCAAATTTAGCTCTGGTCTGGATCTGGAAAGTCTGACGTCTGGTGGCAATAATTACGCCCTTACAGAAGACCATCGTAAAATAACAGCGCGTATGCTGTTGTGCTTCGGCGAGTGAGTAAGGGATGCCAGAGCCTATTTCCCTATCCGCTTATCCTTAATCCTACTGCAGTCGGCAGCGCACTTGCAGCAGCTTTGGCGTTGCTTGTGTTATAGGCGACGGTAGCCACTTACCATCAAGTGAGCATCCAAGCGAAGCCCGAGACCTATTACTAGTCTAAAGTAGTTTTAAATTGTCATTCAAAATATTTATAATATAGTAGGTATAGCTACTTTAGTATTACTATAGTTAGTTTACTATAGTATAGTTAGTTAGTCGATATTGCTATAATATAAAAAAACGGGATAAGTGCGAGTTGAACTAGCGGGAAGAGGGTTCCGTGCGACGTTACCTATCATGTTTTTTAAATCTACGCACAATATTGAGTGATTTACCATGTTATTTTAATATCATGGACTTCTTATAGGTTTTCCTATAATCTATAAGTAGAAAACTAATTTCTGTATTTTTTTTTCAAAATTTTAGGTTCAGTAGTTTCGGAGATAGGGATATGGTCGGACAGACGGACACACGATGATCCTATAAGGGTACCGTTTTTTTATTCGCACGTACGGAACCCTAAAAATAGAAAATGAGACAGTTATAAAAAGGTATTTGAAAAGCCTCAATTTTGGTCATTTCAATTAATGTTTATTTTTTTAATATCACAAAGAGAAAGTTTCTATCGACACAGTCGCATCACTAGTCGTGAAAGTGCTGCGTATCCGGTCCCTGGAGCGAGTGCTCTTGATTTAGTGATGTAGTAACCCTTTACGACATCTGGCTTGCGAGGGACGCAGGATAAATAGTGGCCAGTCCATACACACGTATATACACTTACAGAAGGCTAACACACTCGACAGAAATTGAAATTCTAATTTATATATTACTAGTTGCGTGCGCATGGGGCGCGCGGTACTGGACACTGCTTATATATAATACTATTTATCGCAGCGTGATGTTATATAGCCTATAGCCTTCCTCGATAAATGGACTATTCAAAACAAAAAGAATTTTTCAATTCGAACCAGTAGTTCCTGAGATTAGCGCGTTCAAACAAACAAACAAACTCTTCAGCTTTATAATATTATTATATTACTAGCTGAACTCGGCCACGCTTCGCTGCGGCCCATATGGCGGCGGCGTGCGCATGGGGCGCGCGGTACTGGACACTGCTTATATATAATACTATTTATCGTAGCGTGATGTTACATAGCCTATAGCCTTCATATACATAGCCTACAGAAATGGCTAATTTAAATTCGGGCAGATTGATCAACGAATGACGTTTGAAGATTTAGTGGAAAAATATACTTCGAACGATCTGACTGATATTAAGAAGAAATTTCATGAAAATGCGTCATATATGACGTATAATGATATATAACGATCTGCCTAGGCACATCACGAACTGACGGATTATACGATCGGCCTCCGACATATATACACATTAGGACTCATTTTCATTGGTCGATAATTCGGTATATATGTTGGCGGCCGATAGTATAATCCGTCAGTTCGTGATGTGCCTAGGCAGATCGTTATATATGGCGCCGTTTCTTGAAGTTTCTAATCTAATTAATTTAATACCCAGTCAATTAATGAAATGGCTAATTAAAATTCAGGCAGATTTAGTCAAAAGATATACTTCGATCGAACGATCTGACTGATATTAAGCAAGTAAGAAGGTTATATTTATATATAATACCACAACCGCTTTGGAGGTCATTTTTCTGCGTCGATCAAGCGTTAGCATGTTCATTTTTCGTGTCAGCGCCATCTATCGGAGAGCGGTCTAGTAAATGTTTGTTTATGTCAATAATTCTAAATCAATTAATTTCCCCTTTTGTATGTGGATTGTAAATTATCCGAATTGAATAGTAATTATTATTATTAAAATAAAATTTATTTATTTATTTATTTATTTATATATGAGGTACACAATAAGGTAGTCAAGTCGGCGAGGCGCTCGGGGATCTTTTTAAAAGAATTAATTTCTTCTATTTATTTATTATAATTGGTCTAAGTTTGACCTGAACACTTAATAATATAAAATAATATAAAATGGTCTATTTTGGGACCGTAATAATATTAATTAAAACTAAACTTATTACTATGACGGTCGATGCGAGACTGTCTTTGTTCTCTCGTCTCGTCGCGTCCGTTGGAACGCTCGCCCACACGCAGGTGGCTTGTTCCTATAACTACGAGTCAGCAGTTATGCATCCGTTCGTACATGTACCATGGGTATGTGACGCATAACTCCTCCCTCCCTTAGATCGAAATTATCTGAGGGTTGTTCTCGAGGATAATTTCGACCCTTAAACAAATTTAAAATACACATAGATTTCTTAAAGATTAATAATGACAATAGACTTATAGTTACGATTACATATAATGAAATTGTCCATACACTAATACTGTTCGTCACCACTACACTTTTCTTAAAGTTTTCACTGAATTGATCACTGTTTCGCAGAGCGAACGACATCATTTGCAGATTTCCTAATTCGACTCCATCTAGTTTTACTGGATTTCGAACGATTGGCGTTTCTAGATTTTCAGGAATATTTAACAAAAGAAGTTTTGGTACAATAATAGATTGGTTATTATAACGGCGTTTCTTCAGACAATATTCAGAAATTTTGTATTCACACGAATCATCGATGGTTAATATATACGTTCCTTTCAAGGTATAGTGTATAATCTCGTTCGCGCAGAATCGTGAAAGTTCAACTTGTAATTTGGAATATATCATCCATCTGTCAGGCTGTATTGACTCTATCTTCACATTTTCGAAGTTCACTGGAATTTGATGACAGGTAGCGTTCGTGGAGTACTTCATGAGGTCGATAATGCAGTTATCTTCGACGGATAGAAGAGTTTGATGCTCGTTGCACAAGTAGAGTTCTTCGTTTATATTTTGACATGGAGAATTTAATGATATAGCTTTCAACCCCTTCGCAATTAGGTATGGGTAACGAGGCATTATTATAATGGATTGATCTGTTAAAGGGTGAGTAACGGGTAAAGGAACAATTTTATAGTAAAAATAACTTTCTTTCTTAACTAATGGTATTTCCATAATAAATACAATTTCACAATTTTTAAGGTAAGATTTTAATACAATAGTTTGCTCTAACTTAACTAAATTTTCTGATTCTGCTGGATACACAAGCTTGTCACTTTTTTGTACAAATTTTAATAAATTTAGCAGTTCATTGGAGTCTATTATAGATTGATGCAAAATACCTAACCTGCTAAAGGCTATGGCGATTTCAAGCTCATCTAACTCTATGTTAGATAACAAATAATCTGAAAATTATGTAAAATCGAATTGTATGTTTCGATTATGTGACCTGTGGACGACGTTTTATGTTTTTTACATGTGTGATGGTGGGCCTAGTACCCATTTCGACAGGTACTACATTACGTTGAGTGTTACCGGAAACTTGTGCCTTTTTATATCGCGGTTTATCTTTACTCTTTCTTTTATTTATATCTTTTACGAATACTGTCTGCCCTACAGGAAGGTCAATGTTTTCTTCTCCCTTTGTCTTGTCTGTTCTTAATGTCTTGTCTGTCAATAGTTTGTCTGTTAAATTTTTATAAAGTATACGTGTTCTTTTTGCATGTTCTCTAACTAATTGTTGAGTGTAAGCCTTTTCAAAATTTACGTTAAAAACATCATTCGACTCAGTATGTCCGAATACTACTTCGAATGGTGTTAAAGAAGTGGCGCTATGTATCGTATGATTATACGCCATTATCGCGTAAGTCATTACAGAGGCAGCGTCAGTGCGTTTTTGCTCATATTTGGCCAATCGATATACTTCGATAATTGTAGAATGAAATCTTTCTACAATACCCATAGAATTCGAGTTGTTAGGTGTACCTATGTGTAAACTAATTTTGTATAACGTTAATAATTCTTTTAGTAATTCATTATTAAATTCGGTAGCCGGGTCGCAACTTATTTTTCTGGGTACGCCATAAAAAGAAAAGTATTTAATAAGAGCTCGTACGACTTCAGGGGTGGAACGGTTATCTATCTCAATCGCTTGACCTAACTTACTGAAGGCGTCTACGATGGTGAGATAATACTTGTTTTCTATGGTGAAGATATCTATGAATATTTCTTGAAACGGTGCTGTTTGTGTTTGTGTGAGCTGTAGTTTGGGTTTATATGGTTTACGGTCGTATTTCATTTTTTTACATGTCTCGCAGGCGTTAATTACGGCGGACACAGTTTGTTCCATGTTGGGCCAATAGAATACGCGTCGTAAGTGTGCTATTGTCTCCTTGATACCACGATGGCAGGTTTTGCCTTGGTGATATTTTGTTATAATCTCGCGTTGTTCCTGTTCATCAATTATGCTTATAGTTCGTTCAGTGCATTCGAAAATTTTTACAGAGTTTTTTCGAAATAATTTTATTATAGTTCCTGTAAATTGTCGTCGGTGTTCGGGGTCTTCAAAGTAAATAAAATATTTTAATTTAGGTCTAATATAACTTTTCAAAAATTGTTTTACTAAGTCAGGATTATTTGTGGGTAAATGGACTTCTAAAATTTTCTGTTTAGAGTGCGACAAATCTTTTACACTGAGTTCGTTTTTGAACCATGTATAAATTAGTATTTGGTTGGGTTTTGAATCGATAGCTTCATGTAGAATTGGTATGCCGTCGGTATCCATATCGTCAGCAGAATGAGCTGTTACGGTGCTTGACGTAGTTGATCTTTCTGAAGCTGTCAACGTCTCGCTATCCGCGGAGGGGATTGAGTATGGGGATCGTCTGCCTACTTTATGGCGTTCTTCTTGGGACTTGTCGTCAGATGATAAAGTAATGGGGGAGTCAGGACGGTCAGTTGTGTCATTATCAAGATTCACTATCATTGAGTCTCCATCACTTTTGTCGATAGCATTTAAACGAATCCTTGATAATGCATCAGCGTTAGTATTTTGTTTCCCATTTTTATGTTGAATTTTGAAATCGTATTCACCTAATCTTAATTTCCATCTGGTTAATTTGGTATTTGGTTCCTTCAACGAATCTAACCATGCTAACGGTCTGTGATCAGTGTATATTATGAATTTATTGCCGTATAAATATGGCCTGAAATGTTTGACAGCCCATACTATAGCTAACAGTTCTTTTTCAATAGTGCTATAGCGTATCTCGGAATCGTTCAAGGTTCTACTTGCGTAAGCTATTGGTCTATCACTACCAATAGATCCTTGTGAAAGGACGGCTCCCAATGCGTAATTGGAGGCGTCAGTGGTCAGTATAAATGGTTTTGTAAAGTCGGGATACTGTAATAAAGGTGCGTTTGTCAGGAGTTCTTTACATTTTTCGAAAGAATTTATATAGTCTTGGTCAATCGTCAATTTTGAGTTCTTTTTGAGTCGTTTCGTCATAGGTTGAGTAATTTTTGCGAAGTCTTTGATAAATTTTCTGTAATAACCGATTAATCCAAGGAAACTTTTTATTTCAGTGGTCGTTTTGGGTAGTGGATATTTCATTATAGCGTCAATTTTATCAGTGTTAGGTTTTAGTCCGTCTGGTGTAATGTTATGTCCCAAGTAGTTTACTTCTTTGCAAAGGAATTCGGATTTATCTAATTGTACTTTTAGGTTTGTCTGTCTGAGTCTGTCAAATACGGCTCGTAATTTATTAATGTGTTCTTCTAGACTAGAAGAGAAGATAATTATATCATCTAAATATATTAAGCAATGGATACCCTGTAAGCCTCTTAACACATTATCCATCGCTCTTTGAAAAGTTGCGGGTGCTGTCTTTAGACCAAAAGGCATCCTAAGAAATTCGTAATGTCCAAATTGGGTTGAAAATGCGGTTTTTGGTGAATCTTCTTTTTCAATTTCTATTTGGTGATATCCACTTGCAAGATCTAAAACTGTAAAGTAAGTACTTTTTCCTAGTTTGTCGAAAATGTCGGTTATGTTAGGGAGTGGATACTTGTCGTCAATAGTAATGTCGTTTAAGCGTCTATAGTCTATTACCATCCTGAATTTCTGTTCACCGGTTGCGTCAAGTTTTTTTGGTACCAGATGTACAGGTGCACTCCATGGGGAATGTGACTCCTGGATAACGTTGTCTTTTAGTAACTTTTCTACTTGGTTCCTAATTTCCATAGATTGTGCGGGGGGTTGTCTATACGGTTTTATATATATAGGATCTTCATTTGTTGTTCGTATTTTATGTTTAACCTGATTAGTGAAAGTTAAGGGTAAATGCTCACTATAGAATATGTCTTTGTACTCATTACAGATGTTTTTAATTTTCATTCGTTCTTCCTCATTCATATGATCTAATCGCAATTTTGATAAATTTTCTTCTAAAACTTTTTCTATCCTATAATCATCTATCTTGCACGTATTCACTTTAATGTTCTGACCTTCGTACCTTTGCACCTTAAATGGGCCAGTAACTTTTAAGGCAATATGATAAGGGGTTGTATTTTGTATAACTGTGGTTGCATAACCGTTTAAGCATTTTACTAAAGCGGAAGGCATTCGAACGCCTTCACAGAATTCTTTATATCCTAATAAAGCTTCGCCATTCATTAAATTAGTGGGAATTTTTACGCGTGCTTCTGTACGGGGTTCTAGACGGATTTGTAAGGGTAGTCTGTAAATTATGGGAATTTTAGTCGTTAATGTCGAAAGAACTTGGTGCTCCATATCTATAGTTGCACGTAGTTGTTTTAGCAAATCACTACCTATCAGTCCTTCGTAACGGGCGTCTACGTCGTACACATAGAATTTGTGATAGTCAGTACTATTGAAAGTAGGTGGTAGTGGTATATGTGCTACTACGTTGTGTTGGCTTTTAGCATGAGTACTAACTACCTCGAATGGTTCATAATGTTGGAAATTGTTATAGAACTTATCGGCTATTCTAGGACTAAGGAAGGATCTCATACTTCCTGTATCTATCATGAACTTTGAGTTTAATTCCGGGATATATATGTGAGGCAAATGATTAATGCTACAATTTAAGTGTACTATTTCGGGTGGTGCTGCGTTAAAGCAACGGGAAAATTTTGAGGGTCCTCTGATGGTTTTTGTGTCATTAGATCTGGATGATCTTCAGTCTCCGTATTGTTGTAGTCATACTCCTCGAAGGTATAGTCATAAGTATTAAAGTCGTTATAGTATTCGTCAGCGTATTCGTCGTAATAGGTGTTATAGTCGTTGTAATCGTGGGTTTGGATTTCGTTCAGTCCAAAAGCTTGAGAAGGTTTAGCAGGTGGTGCTGTCCTCATGGACACATCAGCTGTCTGAAGAGGTTTGTTGTAATTTGGGCGGTAGCCGAATTGTTGGGGTTGCCCATTGATGGTGGGTCGGAAACCGTAATGTTGTTGTGGTCCGTTAAATTGTGGACGGTAGCCAAAATGTTGTGGTTGTCCATTTATGGTTGGGCGGAAACCATGATGTTGCTGTGGTCCATTAATTTGTGGGCGGTAGCCAAAATGTTGTGGTTGTCCATTTATGATTGGGCGAAAACCATGATGTTGGGGTTGTACACTATAGATGGGTCTATAGCCGAATTGTGGGCGTGCATAGTTTTGGGGGTTAACATGTGGATTGGAGTTTAGTCTATTTCCAAACTGGATTTTATTAGGTATACCGAATTTATACTGTTGTTGTATTGGCGTGGGCATATTAAAATTTGACTGTGTAGTTGCTGAGGGCGGTTTAATAGCGGAATACATTTTACTGCGGAGATTATACTGCTCCTGGAAATTTACTTCTTCTAACACGTACTTTAATGCATCCTCTAAGGAATTTGGATTTTTTAATCGTACTACTCTAACCATGTTTTCGGGTAAATTGTATAAGAATATGTTAAGGGCTGTGTTATCGTAAATTGTATGTTTGGCCTTGATTAGGTTTTTGTCTGTTAATTGATTCACTTTGGCAAATAAAATTGACCTAACGGATTGGATGCGGCCACAGAAGTCTAAAAACGATTCGTTATTTTTAATTTTCATAGTTTCTAATTCGATAGCTACACACTCTTCACTTCGTGGGTCACCGAAATGTTGTATTAATAAGTTTTTTAATGGTTCCCATGTTTCTATGTCTGATCTTTCGCTAATAAGGGCGGCTGCGTCGCCAGTAAGTTTACTTGTGAGACATTGCATCAAATATGCATTTTGTTCCTGATTCCCTTGGTTTTTAATTATGACATATTCACACTTTCGTAGAAATAGGCTTAGTAATCTGGTTTCTCCCGAAAATGTGGGAATTAATTTTACGCTTTCACTAATAATTTGGGCACTAGAGGGCGCGCTGGGCAACGACATTTTTATATTATTATAATATTACACAAAAATCACTAATTAAAATTTACTTATGGATTACTTAGTATTACTAATTAAAATTTACTTATGGATTAAACACACAATTAAATCAAAAACAATTAAAATTATACAATATAAGTGTTGTACGAAAAATGTTTTTAAAGTTAAATGTAAAAATCAATTACTATATTTTATCACTAAATTTTCTAACTTATACTAATAACAGCGAACGGGAAAAGACGGATAGGGAAGGATAGCGAAGAGGTCTACTCACCATCCACCTGGTCTCATCTCTTCTGTTCTAAGCTGCTGTAGAGCAATGTGCGTCTCTGGTAGCGATGTATGTCTGTGGTCCCTTTGCTGGTCGCGTTGACGTATTTATTTGGTTCGAGGATTCCGGTAAAAACGTTGAAACGTTCGCGAACTAACCGATTTATGTGATACGATTCGCGCCGAAATCCTACCGGCTGCGCCAGTCAAGTCGGCGAGGCGCTCGGGGATCTTTTTAAAAGAATTAATTTCTTCTATTTATTTATTATAATTGGTCTAAGTTTGACCTGAACACTTAATAATATAAAATAATATAAAATGGTCTATTTTGGGACCGTAATAATATTAATTAAAACTAAACTTATTACTATGACGGTCGATGCGAGACTGTCTTTGTTCTCTCGTCTCGTCGCGTCCGTTGGAACGCTCGCCCACACGCAGGTGGCTTGTTCCTATAACTACGAGTCAGCAGTTATGCATCCGTTCGTACATGTACCATGGGTATGTGACGCATAACTAGGTACACAACAATGAGGTACACAACAACAATATGAGGTACACAACAAAATATTTAATTAAATTTGTATTCGATGTTAATACAATTTAATACCTGCGACAAATTCCAAAAAAAAAAAAAACATGGAAGCTCTTTATAGATGGAAAAGGGGTAAGATAAATGAGCTGGTTAGCAGCGAGCGAATAAATACTTCCCGAGGCAAAAATATAGGCATTTAGGATGCGAAGGTCGAGCCAACGGATACGTCGAAACGACCCAAGTGATTAAGAGTAAAAATTAACTAACCATGCCTACGTAATGTTGATCCAATGACATACCTATGCGTTAAAATATATAAGGACGCGGTCTAATGAGAAACATAAATACTTGTATTTTTTTGAGTTTACTATTTTCATATAAGCGGTAACCTAAAAGCGTTACGTTAGCTGTCACTTTGACATTTGTGCGACAGCTGACGCATGCATTTATAATAATCGGTTGGGCGTGTGTGTTGCGCTGGCCTTTTCTGTTTTTTGGCCTGAAAATATTCAGCGCCAAAAAACAGAAATTTGGTAACAAAAAAAAGTTAAAATTAACTAACAGCTACGGGCACTTTAAACACCCGCCCTTTTGGCGCGCTTGCCGTGACGTCAAAGTCTACAATACAACCAAATGTTAAAAATCACAAACATCTACACGCTTGTTGACATTTCATAGATGTTGACGTCACTCTATAGACTTTGACGTCACATTCGATCTGACCGTTTCAAGTATTTTGAATTCCCCACATTTTTATGCACTTTTTAATAATTATTTTCTTAACGAAAAAGAAATAATATTAAAAAATATTTACATAGACATAATTCTAAAGCAAAAATGTTGATAAAAAAATATATTTAAGCCTTTTTTTGAATTAGACGCATATTCCTTATTGTTCGCTTGTCGCCGTCCATTGCGGACGCGAACCCGCTCGCTTCGCTTGTAAACAATAATATACTCAAACCTTGAAAAAATTTAGGTTATATGAGCTCGGAAATACAGACGCTGGCAGGGAGTTCCAATCCTTAGCAGTCCAGTCACAAAAGATGTTTTAAAGCGCTTGGTCCGAATTAGAGGGATATCGACAAGGTGAGGATGGTAACCAGCCGTACGTCTGCATGTCCGATAGAAGAAAGGGGAAGGCGGTGTGATCTCATGCAGCTCTCGAGCACACTCCCCGAAGTACATTTGTACATCTCGAAGTACGTCATTTGTGGGCAATCATTGTCTTGTCTGCAGTGCACGGCTATCACTTGTTACATCTGTTATTTCACTTTCTAGAATCAATACCAACGATATTTTTTTCGTTCCATAATAACAAATAAAGAATCTACTCAACGAAACAAAACTTCTTGCGAACTTAAGCCAATGCAGCTGTTTTGTTATGATATGACCACAAATGACGTTACGCGCTCTCCGGCATTTTCAAACAAACAATATTAAAACATGATTTTGTGTACCTAAAAGGCTATAAATAAATAAAATAGTATTTTTTATGGGAATAAATATACATGAAGAATAATTTAAAACACTTTCTGAAAATTTGTCTGATCCCCTATTAATGTCTTAATTAATTAATAATTAATTAATAATAATTAATCTTAATTAATTAATAATAATTAATCTTAATTAATTAATAATTAATTAAGACATTAATTAGAGTTTGAATGTCGCCAATGACACCAAAGGGTGTTTTCTATTTTTAATAGCAGTAACTTTACGAATGTCTATTGTATTGTGATTGCTTACGTCCTTTACGTCCATGGGTCGGTTTTTATTTTTAGAAAAATATGTACTTAAATAAAAATAAACAGGTCTCAAGAGACAAAAGTTTCATAAGCTATCGAGATCTATAAATATAATAAAATCGTAAACGAGCCATGTCTTTACATTAAATATTAAAAAAAAAAAAAAAAAAAAAAATTTGTACACGTTGTACTTATGTTACAGAGTACAAAAAATAGTTTTTAGAATTTTTATCTGTTTTTTAAAGTTAAAATCGGCAGATTCGATCTTTTTTCCTGAGCGAGTTGCAATTTGAGGAGCAGATATTTCATCATTTGCACATGTCTGTTTTTTTAACGCCCGACACAAATCTTTCACTTGTGTATCCGTGTATTTGTGTATCTGTATACCTGTGTTATTGTGTACCAATGTACCTGTGTAACTATGTATCTCTGTATCTAGCATCATAGCTCCCAAAGAGATGGCCCAATATCGTTCCGATATTTTTTGTTTGAAAGCTGACGCAATTGAGATGGTCTATAATCTTAGCTATAATTTATGAAGGTCTGTTCAGGCGTTTGAAGATCATCAACTCATTTCCTAGTTGGCGAGGGGATCTCACTAACTTCCACGTGTTTAGGCTCCTTAAAATTGTCCCAATGGAATGAGTTTATAATTTTTAGTTATAGTTTGTCTATAATAAAGCTCGTCAAACAGATTTATATATAAACATATCAGAACGCTGTTATATATAAATATAATAAACGGAACTCTTAAGACTTGTACCACAAATGTATGTAGGTATTTTCGTGATACATTATTGGGGCAACTTTAGTGAGAGCGCTCCGAAGAAATATTACAACAAAATTGAACAGATGGTGTTAGCTAACTGCTTTTCTATCTGACTACACTTTAGCACGCGATTTTCGTCGCTTTATATTATATATAATAAGATAATAGTGATAGTAGTGATAATAGTGATAATAGTGATAATAGTGATAATAGTGATAATAGTGATAATAGTGATAATAGTGATAATAGTGATAATAGTGTAATATTGAGAAATTGTGTTTGTAATAGATAATCGTATGAAATTGAAACCAAATAGACAAAAAAAACGTCACATAAATTATAACAATGATAGAGGCAACAATAGTAGAGTGATAGAGATAGAAATAGTTTCTGTGTCGCTGAATGACGGACATAGATTGCATTTTTTAATGTTAAGATCGTCCACAGGCTGCTGGTCCACTTGACGGTAGGTGGCTACCGTCGCCTATAACACAAGCAACGCCAAAGCTGCTGCAAGTGCGCTGTCGACTGTAGTAGGATTACGGATAAGGGATTAGGAGTGGGATAGGGAAATGGAGTCTGGCATCCCTTACTCACTCACCGAAACACAACAGCACACGCGCTGTTATTTCGCGCTGTAAGGGGGTGGTTACTGCCGCCAGACGGGCTGCCCAAATGACTGCGAAACGCAGTGTGCCCTGCCACTACTTTCCAGATCCAGTAGACGAGAGACAAATTTGAAAAGTTCATTTTTTCAAAGTTGACCCTGCCGGGAATCGAACCCGGGAACCCTAGAACCCTAACCACTCATCCAATGGGCTCGTAGTGTGACCAGTTGTAAAAAACGTGACGGCGATAGCCACCTACCATCAATTGGACTGCCCTGTCTTACGAACTTTACAAAAACAAATGAGCTTTTTCAAAAGAGGCTTGCTCATTATTAAAATAAAATAAAATAAAATAAATCTTTATTTGCGCGAACACATGTTTACAGGATTTTAATTTGTATACAGCAGTTACAGTACAAAGTATGTTCTACCCGCCAAGGGCATGCAAATATTTGTGTTTAATTGTTTGTAAACTATATTAATATTAAAGGAATTAATGTTTCTTATTATAAAATTCTTTAACATTCTTTAACATCTTTATAAAATTAATTAAAAATTAAATTAATAGCTTTTAGCTCGTTTTAGCTGTTAAAAAAATTAAAATTAAAATTAAAAATTAAATTAATAGCTTTTAGCTCGTTTTAGCTGTTAAAAAAATTAAAATTAAAATTAAAAATTAAATTAATAGCTTTTAGCTCGTTTTAGCTGTTAAAAAAATTAAAATTAAAATTAAAAATTAAATTAATAGCTTTTAGCTCGTTTTAGCTGTTAAATTAATAAACGCATTGAAAGAATCCAAAATGGAGCCAGACAAACCCAAGAGGCATAAGTTGTGCAATATCGCCTAGTATTAAGGTAAGACACAAAGGGAATACCTTATTAGACTGGAAACAAATTTTATTTGAAAATGGGAAAAAAATTAAATGAAACACGTTTTATAAGTCGCTTGTTAAAGGACCGTTTTCAAAGCAATACATGTATTTATCTCTTAGCGAGGCACGTCTTTTGTGTACCCCCATTACTTTGTTCGTGAGCTTTATAAACTTTTTTAGCTTTGACTGTTTAAATCGGGGACTTTGGAGCGGTTCTGCAGAGAACTTTTAAGGATCATATTGTTTGTTTCTCGAGTAATAGAATGTATTATTACTTTTTTTTTATTATTATTATAAACCAGAGACCCGCTCGCGGCTTCGCATAGGTCAAATTATTTAAAAAAAAACCTTTCCCGTTTAACCCTCTTTGCTTTAGTGAATACCGCATAAAAATCTATATAAAAATTGCACCCCGGGTGAAGCCGGGAGCGGGTCGCTAGTGTATCGACAAAGATTGAATAATGTTTTCACACTTAAGGGCTTCACTGAGGCAAATGACATTTACTATAGAACTCGCTGGCGGCGGATCCAATTCAAAAGGCCTAGAAATGGTGTTTTTTTGTTTTTACCATTAGAACAATACACAAAATAAAAAAAATTATTAATACAATTTTTTAATCTGATATTAACTTATTAATAGGTACAGGATTCATATGCGCGCAATAAGCCGTTTTCGAGAGAATTTTCAATAAAAGTCAAATTCTTCTTGTTTTCTAACTTTTTTTGTGGAGTTTCTATTACTTTAACGAAAATTCTAATTAATACAATTGGTTCTTCACATGTTTAAGTATAATATATTTTTTTTTCAAAGCAATTGTCTTGTCCATTTCTTGTAACATCTTCATTAAACAATGGATATTTTTAGTATTTAGAGTTTGTCTCCCCCTTAAGAGTGCGGACGAAGTAGCCAGCAAAGGCTAGTAGTTTCACAAACTGAATTCTACTAGGTTGGTATCTTTTTTCCTTTCTTTCTACCGCCTTGCGTCATTGCAGACATCTAATATTGACTTTGATTTCCATCTCTTTCAAAGAAGATTTCTTTACTTAAAGAGTTCTATCTTGGGCCGAAACTGTGCAAAGCTTTGTATTAAAATTTGGGTCGCATGGCGCCGTTGTATTTTCCGTAAATAAGTTACGATACGCCCTCTCATGCCCTTCCCATAAGGCCTGAGTTTCAATGGACAGATTAACTTAGAAGCTATATGACGAATAATTTTGTGTGCATAATATATGTATATTTAATTATCTGGGACATGTGGTGACCTCTGACAATGCAGACTTAGAGCTGTAAGAGCGAATATCACTGTCGCAGATGTCTTCGCAAAAACTATCAACTGTCGATTCCGTATCGCGTACCGTAGTACACCGGCCCTCGAGCGTCCATGCCCGTTTTTATATTCGCGCAAACACAGTCTGGATAGTCTTAGAAAGTTCTCGAATTTACGATGTAGTATAATATCGTATGGTATTATCAGTAATAACACAATAATCGAGATTTACAGCATCAAGATGTCAAGATTTGCACACCGAATATCGGTTGGTCATGAAGGAACAAGAAAACTAAATGTCATCTCTGGTATCAGTTACCCATGGTTATCGCAAATAAATTATTATTATTATTATTATTATCGGGCGTCGGTTATTCCATCGGTTCTAGAATAGTGTTTCGGTTTCTGGAATATTAACCTTATGTTGTAACCGTGAAGTCCAATTTCCTTTTGCACTTGTTTAAAGGTCATCTATTGGTGAACATTACTCTTATATCTGAATGTTCCATGTCCCCAACGCCAACTCGTGTTCCTTCGAGAAGGTTCTATGGCCAA
This sequence comes from Bembecia ichneumoniformis, assembly GCA_910589475.2. NCBI lineage: Eukaryota > Metazoa > Arthropoda > Insecta > Lepidoptera > Sesiidae > Bembecia > Bembecia ichneumoniformis. The sequence goes on from OU342550.1 coordinate 1,253,281, forward strand.
CCTTAACAATATATCAAACAATATGTGAGTTTCATTCATGCCTCGTTCATGCAGGCTTTTTAATGAAATGTTGCTAGATACTGATATCGACCTGTTCCACAGCTCTATAGTTAAAACTAGAAATATTTTAACCGAAAAATTCTTTCAGTTAACTATAAATCCACTATTTTAGTGTATCTTGCCTACTGTGAATGCTAGTTCTAATTGTAATTACTCTTTCGTGCTATAAGTGGAATTTTTTTATTTGGTGTATGCTTCTATTAGAATTATTACTATGTAATATTAGTACCTGTAAATTTCCCTAAAATAAAATAAATAAATAAATAAATAACATTTTCAATATAAAGACTATTTCCCAGGCTCAGGCTCAAGTATAGCTTAGTAATCGCTGATATTGGAGATGTTAACAAAGCCTTAAGGGTGAGAATTGTTCACTCACCCCTTCTAAATGTGGGGTATCATTAAGAGAATGATATTTGGGCAAATTTTGTTGCTTTTCGATTACTGCAAACCGGATGAAAACTGCCTAAAAGGTAGTGAGAATTTGAGAGGAAAGTAGATATTTTCTATAGTTAAGTTTAAAGGTTATTTTAGCTTTTATTGGATCATTTCATTACGTTTGATGTTCAGGAAAGTTTAGAGAGAAACATTACGAACAGTGGGTTCATTATTGGTGAATATTCCATTTTTAAATATTTTTTTTCTTTCCGGCCTGTTCAATACGTAATGCGCTGAGGATTGATTTGAAACGGAGGCTCCCAGACTTTTTTTTACATAGACCACTTTCAAAATTTAGCTGGTTCCGGTGGACCCCCTGCAGACATTTATACCATATTCCCAAAACTCAACAAAAAATGTGAAGATTAGATCTAACTATGTAAATTTGCGTTGCGGCAGAGTTCCAACCACGAATGGGGAGTTTTATAAATTGAATTGATTGTTTTTAACACCCCCATTTTTTTGTCACGCGAACTTAGACCCCCGTCGAGTCTCCTGTGGACCCCTGGGTGTCCACCTGGATCACTTTGGGATTTAAAAGTTGATTGGATATTGGTTGGGCGTTGTGTTTAGTGCTGGCCTTTTCGCAGTTTCGGGCGAGAGAGGGCAGCAGTTGTTTGCTTATCGCGTTCATTGCGGACGCGACACCGCTCGTCTGGCTTATAAACAATAATTTGCTTATACCGCTTTATAAACCTAGCAACACACTATAATCTTAAAAGAGTGTTTCATTGTGAACAATAATTTGTGTTGGTGACTCAAGTTTCTCATCTGGAGAACACCTGGACCTGGATGCATCCGTAGAGCAGGAACTGTTACTCGATCGCTCTTAATTTAATACACTTAATAATATAATCTTATACACGCCCCTAGAATGGTGGTTATTTACACACCGCCATTCCAGATATACTGATGCAATCAGAACCATAATTGCGAAATTCATGATTATTGGTTAACGTTAACAATCGTTTGATCAGCGAATCATGGTCATCTTCATTATCATCAGCCCGTGTTTCTTCACTGCTGGATGTAGGTCTCTCCCAAGGCTCGCTACCACACACGGTCTCCTGTCATTCGCATTCAGCCGCTTCCTGCGAAGCCCTTAGGTCGTGTGTCCACCTGGCTGCAAGATGTCCATTCGAGAAGTCTTCTACCCCATCGGTTATCCGCTCTGCAATATATGGGACCGGCTCATTGCTACTTCAACTTGCTGATTCTCTTGTCTATGTCGACAACCTTAGAATTTCTGATCCTAGAAACTCCGAGCATAGCTCGCTGAGCAACTTTAAACTTGTGGATCAGTCCTGCCGTGAGAGCCCACCGGCACAATACGTCATCAATGGTAGGATGCACTGATTATATAACTTGGTCTTCAGACATTGCGGCAGTGGTCACGAGAACAGTTGACGTAGCTTCATCCGGATTCAGAGAGTATCAGCAATTTACTCTTATGGCACCAAAAGGTTTTTTTTTCTAAACATATTATTTTCAACCTTATTACAATTATTTTAGCACTCACACTGCTTTAGGAGGCCGTAGCGTCCGCGTCATGTCAGGTGATGCCTCGGCATGCTTCGGCACCTCGCGACAATTATTATTTACTTTAATTATTTACTTGATTGTAGATCTATTAACAGAAGCAGCGACACATCTGCTGCAAGTGCGCTGCTGACCTTTAACGAGCTCGTTGGATGAGTGGTTAGGGTGCTTGCCTTAACGCTTTGTTCCAGGGTTCCCAGGTTCGATTTCCGGCAGGGTCAACTTTGAAAAATCAACTTTTCAAACTTGGCTCTGGTCTGGATTTGGAAAGTAGTGGCAGGGCACACTGCGTTTCGCAGTCGTTTGGGCAGCCCGTCTGGCGGCAGTAACCACCCCCTTACAGAAGACCACCGTGAAATAACAGCATGTGTTCTGTTGTGTTTCGGTGAGTGAGTAAGGGATGCCAGAGCCCATTTCCCTATCCACTCCTAATCCCTTATCCTTAATCTTACTGCAGTCGGCAGCGCACTTGCAGCAGCTTAGGCGTTGCTTGTGTTATAGGCGACTGACGGTAGCCACCTACGATCAAGTGGACCGTCAGTCTGTCTGCCGACCTTAACATAAAAAAAATTAGTAGGATTAAGGGAAATGTGATAGAGAAATGGACTCTGGAATCCCTTATTCACTCACTGAAACGCACATACTGTTGACTTTTCTATAAGGCGATTTTACAGTAGCTAGAAAGACTGGCCAGTAAAAATGACTAAAATTCAGTAGTAGTGGGTACTACTGAAACTCATCGAAAACCGCACATGTGCCGTTATTTCATGTAGGTAGTCTTCTGTAAACGGCTAATTGCTGTCGCTACTACTAAATGTAAAGTTTCAAGGGTATACGAGCGTCCGTATTTAATTTCGTTGAAAACCCACATAAATTATATCATATTACGAATCCTAGCCCAAAAGTTTCCGTTATAATTTCAACCACTTTCAACTTAGTTCTGGACCGCAACTCTGTTCGGGCACATCAAAAAGATTAAATATGTAGAATATACAGAGAGGGCATTGGTAAATTCTTTCCTACAAAAGTATTGATCCTTATCAGGATGGCCATGGTGTAGCCAAATAGCCTTGTAAAGTTGGCGACGGACTGAGCGATTTTGTACCACGTGGTTCTAAATGTCACATTACGGATTCTTTCGTCTTGTCCGATCTATAGAGAGGGCATTGGGAATTTTCTCCTACAAAAATATTGATCCTGATAGCCGTAACCACGATGGCCATGGGGTACCTAAATAGCCTTCTAAATTTGGCGATAGACTGATCTATTTTGTACCAAGTGGTTCTAAATGTCACATTACGGATTCTTTCGTCTTGCCCGATCTATAGAGAGGGCATTGGTAAATTCTTTCCTACAAAAGTATTGATCCTTATCAGGATGGCCATGGCGTAGCCAAATAGCCTTGTAAAGTTGGCGATAGACTGATCTATTTTGTACCAAGTGGTTCTAAATGTCACATTACGGATTCTTTCGTCTTGTCCGATCTATAGAGAGGGCATTGGGAATTTTCTCCTACAAAAATATTGATCCTGATAGCCGTAACCACGATGGCCATGGGGTACCTAAATAGCCTTCTAAATTTGGCGATAGACTGATCTATTTTGTACCAAGTGGTTCTAAATGTCACATTACGGATTCTTTCGTCTTGCCCGATCTATAGAGAGGGCATTGGTAAATTCTTTCCTACAAAAGTATTGATCCTTATCAGGATGGCCATGGCGTAGCCAAATAGCCTTGTAAAGTTGGCGATAGACTGATCTATTTTGTACCAAGTGGTTCTAAATGTCACATTACGGATTCTTTCGTCTTGTCCGATCTATAGAGAGGGCATTGGGAATTTTCTCCTACAAAAATATTGATCCTGATAGCCGTAACCACGATGGCCATGGGGTACCTAAATAGCCTTCTAAATTTGGCGATAAATTGATCTATTTTGTACCAAGTGGTTCTAAATGTCACATTACGGATTCTTTCGTCTTGCCCGATCTATAGAGAGGGCATTGGTAAATTCTTTCCTACAAAAGTATTGATCCTTATCAGGATGGCCATGGTGTAGCCAAATAGCCTTGTAAAGTTGGCGACGGACTGAGCGATTTTGTACCACGTGGTTCTAAATGTCACATTACGGATTCTTTCGTCTTGTCCGATCTATAGAGAGGGCATTGGGAATTTTCTCCTACAAAAATATTGATCCTGATAGCCGTAACCACGATGGCCATGGGGTACCTAAATAGCCTTCTAAATTTGGCGATAGACTGATCTATTTTGTACCAAGTGGTTCTAAATGTCACATTACGGATTCTTTCGTCTTGCCCGATCTATAGAGAGGGCATTGGTAAATTCTTTCCTACAAAAGTATTGATCCTTATCAGGATGGCCATGGCGTAGCCAAATAGCCTTGTAAAGTTGGCGATAGACTGATCTATTTTGTACCAAGTGGTTCTAAATGTCACATTACGGATTCTTTCGTCTTGTCCGATCTATAGAGAGGGCATTGGGAATTTTCTCCTACAAAAATATTGATCCTGATAGCCGTAACCACGATGGCCATGGGGTACCTAAATAGCCTTCTAAATTTGGCGATAAATTGATCTATTTTGTACCAAGTGGTTCTAAATGTCACATTACGGATTCTTTCGTCTTGTCCGATCTATAGAGAGGGCATTGGGAATTTTCTCCTACAAAAATATTAATCCTGATCGCCGTAATCACGATGGCCATGGCGATGGCGATAGACTCAGTGATTTTGTACCACGTGGTTCTAAATATCACATTACGGATTCTTTCGTCTTGCCCGATCTATAAAATTGAAAATCTTTGGCGCACACACAATTTCAACGTAATTTTAGCTATTAGGTTTTGCTCGTTGTTCGCTTAGTGCCAAGTATATTAAAGCTAAAGAAACGACGCAAACAAAAACGACTCATATTGAGTTTTACAACATCCAGTGATTATGTATCTCTGTCCTTTTCACTCGCATGCAATAACTTCAGAAGCGGGCGGTGCTATCTCTTTCATGGTACAGGAAAGCGATCTTGACAACACTTGGTCACCATTTTATGATTCTTTTTATGAATGGTTGTAGATAAAAAAAAGGGACAAGTGCGAGTTGAACTCGCGTGAAGAGGGTTCCGCACGATGTTACCTATCCGCACAATATTGAGTGATTTACCATGTTATTTTAATGTCATGGACTTCTTATAGGTTTTCCTATAATATATAAGTAGAAAACTAATTTCTGTATTTTTTTTTTCAAAATTTTAGGTTCAGTAGTTTCGGAGATAAGGGGGGGGGGGTAGTCGGACAGAGACGGACACACGAGTGATCCTATAAGGGTTCCGTTTTTTTAATCGGACGTACGGAACCCTAACTAGCAGAGCCCGTAACTTTGTACGCGTGGTATTCGGTATAGCGCGTAACTTTTTTCTTTGCAAACCGATTGGAATGAAACAAACACTAAATGTTACGGGAAGCTTTGCTACGATGCAACAGTGAAAACCGCATTCAAATCGGTTAAACCGTTTTCGAGATTAGCGTGCACAAACGCACAGGCAAACAGACAAAAATTCTAAAAACTATTTTTTGTCTTCGGTAACACAAGAACGACGTGTACAAATTGTTTTTTTTTTTTTTTTTTTTTTTTTTTTTTTTTTTTTTTAAATATTTAAAGTACAGACACGGCTCGTAGCATACAAACAAACAATCTCACTATAGCGTTTACAATATTAATTAGAATTAGATTTAGATTAATTCCTTAAGCTTTGTTTCTCTATTCAACCATAACTGAAACAGTTTTTTTATAGAAGAGTGATTAGTCTTCCACATAAAAAGTAAATGGCCACAAGTAGCTATTTTTGTTATTTTACTATTAAAAAATAAAACATACCTAAAGCGTAGAGCCGTAGAGTCGTTATTCCATCGTAGGGCGTATGATGTTTCAACCACAAAAGCGGCGATCACTGAAAATAAATATAAAAAAATCAGTTTTATTTTCCTTTAATTTTTTTTTTGTTTTGACAAGCCGTTGGATGAGTGGTTAAGGTGCTTGCAATAACGCTCTAGGGTCCCGGGTTCGATTCCTGGCAGGGTCGAACGTCAGGGGCGCCGACTTGACAAAAATATTGGGGGGGGGGGGGGGGTGCTTAAGGTAGATTCTTTTGTATATCGTTTTAGATGTCAACCATGCTCTACATGTTGCTACTTTGCTACACATACAAGTTTAAGTTTTTAGTTTGTCGTGCGAGGGGGGGGATAGGGTATTGATAAGTTAATGAATTATAATTAATCTTTAATATATAAAAATGAATCCCTATTTCCCTTGGTCATGGCATCACGCGTGAACGGGTAGGCCGATTTTAATTCGGTTTTGACTAATGGAAAGAGGGATAAACGGCGAATGTTCATATATATAAAAATTGCATCCCGTGCGAAGCCGGGGGCGGAACGCTAGTTAAATATACAACAGTAAACAGTGGCGTTAGGGCAGAGCGAAAACGTATGGAAAACTGACTTTTATCTACGTAAATTTAGACTTTGTCACTAAACAGTTTGATTTAATCATTATTTTTCATGGAATACTTAAAAGCCAGTATTACAAAACATTAATCAGCACTCAAACACTATTATTGCTTAGTTAACTAGACGTTTCTTATATATAGTTTAATATGTTGGAAGACTAGACTCAACCAAGTAACGTTTCAGTTCTGATTAGCGTTCTGTAATACCTACTTTAGTCTGTTTTGTGACACAGTTTGAAGGTGATAGTGGCTTAATAAACCAATGCAATTTTAAACTGACAAAACTTCTCATATAGTCACTGTAAATACACCAGAATTTCAATATTAATCGTAATAAAATATTGGGGGGGCTCAGCCCTACTGATAATACTAGTGGGGGGGCTTGGGCACCCCCAGGCCCTATGAAGTCAGCGATGGTAGCCATGCCCCTTACAGAAGACTGCCGTGAAATAACAGTACCTTTGTGTGCTATTGTGTGCTATTGTGTGCTATTACGTTGCTCGGTAGCCGTTGCCCATTAACACAAATAACACCATCGGGGTGTGGGATGAGTTGTGAAATGGCATCGCTCATGCACTCACTAAAACACCATTATTTCAAGGCTCTTCTGTAAGGGGATGGTTACTGTCGCCAGATGGGCTTCGCCATTTGAAGATTTTTATTATGTTAAGATCCGCTGAGTGGCTACCGTCGCCTATAACACAAGAAACGCCATAGGTGCTGCAAGTGCGCTGCCGACTTCAATAGGATAAATGATTAGATAGGGAAATGAACTCTGGCATCCCTTACTCACTCATCGAAACACAACTGCACACAAAGTGCTGTTATTTCACGGTGGTCTTCTGTAAGGAGATGGTTACGGCAGCTGCCCAAATGACTGCGAAACGCAGTGTGCCCTGCCACTACTTTCCAGATCCAGACCTGAGCCAAATTTGAAAAGTTCATTTTTAAAAGTTGACCCTGCCTGGAATCGAACCCGGAAACCCTAGAACAGAACGTTAAGGCAAGCACCCTAACCACTCATCTAACGGGCTCCTCAAGTTGCCTGACCGGAATTCAAATTTGGGTCTGCGGTCACTGTCCCACCCTAGAACTCACTGGGGTTGCCAGCTTTTTAATGTAGACTTTTAAAGCACACGCTTACCTACCCTATTTTTGCTTTTTCAAATTTATTTTAGAACATTCCCTTGTATCTTTAATATTTCAATAATAAACGCTCGTCCCGAAAAGGTTCTAAACGAATTTTACGGAAGGCAGTAAATTCAGTTACTTCCTTCTCGACTTTGCTTTTAAAAGAATATTTGATTACATATATAGAGATATATGATTTTGTATATAGTAAAACCTTATATTGAAAGTTTAAATATATACATTTTTTCATATTTCTTATATGTGGCCTCTATGGGTCTCGTAAGAAAGCACAACATCGCTCAACGAGTTATAGAGAGGGCTATGCTCGTAGTTACACTGCGAGACCTGGTGGATAAGTAAGTTAAGTGACAGTGGGCAGGACTCAGTACGAACAGCCGACGGCTGCTGGGGTCGGAGTCGAGTGGAGGCCACGGACGGCCAAATGCAGTTCTGGACGTCCACCCACAGGGTGGACAGGCGACCTGATAAGGGCCGCGGGTCCACAGTGGATCCGGGCTGCTTCTGATCCACTTTTGTCCAACAGTGGACGTCCTACGGGTGAGATGATGATGATGATGAATATGAGCCCGTTGAAGGCTTTAGCTTTCTGAATCAAGGGACCACCTTTGTTCAAATTGCGGTAAGGACCCTGCAAAATAACGTTTTGCAAAATTTGTTCAAATACCCTGCAAAATAACGAGGTAGCCAGAAATCTTGGTCTTTTTAGGGTTCTGTAAGCCCGAATAAAAAAAAACGGAACCCTTATAGGATCATTCATGTGTCCGTCTGTCCGACCATCCCCCCCCCTTATCTCCGAAACTACTGAACCTAAAATTTTGAAAAAAAAAATACAAAAATTAAAATACAAAAGTCAAAAATTAGTTTTCTACTTACAGATTATAGAAAAATCTATAAGAAGTCCATGATATTAAAATAACATGGTAAATCACTCAATATTGTGCGGATAGGTAACATCGTACGGAACCCTCTTCACGCGAGTTCAACTCGCACTTGTGCCGTTTTTTTTATGTTAAGATCGGCAGACAGGCTGAAGGTCCACTTGAGGGTAGGTGGCTACTGTCGCCTATAACACAAGCAACGCCAAAAGCTGCTGCAACTGCGCTGCCGACTACAATAGGATTAAGGATAAGGGATTAGGAGGGGATAGGGAAATGGGCTCTGGCACCTTTTACTCACTGAAACACAACAGCACACGTGCTGTTATTTCACGGTGGTCTTCTGTAAGGGGGTGGTTACTGCCGCCATACTGTTGTAATATGTACTGGCTATCAAGCCTAATGTGTATTTTTTTTATATATTTTAAAATATGTTTTGACAATACATGTTACTTCATTAAAATTATTGAGAAGTCAAACAATATTTTTATTAAAAAATATTAAAATATTCACAACAATTCGTTATCAGCACGAATTTAATGAGCTGGTTTTGGTAATAAAGTGTCTAGCTGTTAAAAATATAGAATAGCAATATACATTTTGTAAAATATGGATAGCAAAACATTAAATATGCGGCAGTCTTCTTTTCCTTTTTCGTGGCTCAGCCTAAGTAAACGTGAAGACTATGGTGAGTGGAAATTTAAGATTAAAATGTATCTTATGCACGAAAAGTTGTGGGAAACGATCTGTGGCTATCCTGATGGCGATCAAACCAGTATAGAAACGAGAACTCGTAATGACCAGTTGGCCCTTGCCAAAATTTGTATGACCCTCAATGGTCCTGCAATAACCCATGTAAGGAAATGCAAAAATGCTTCTGAGGCTTGGCAGGCACTTGCAGCTGCATACGAAGATAAAAGTATGGGCAGAAGATTATCACTTGAACGTAGATTATATCGTTTAGAATTAAAGGACTTCGATGACAATATTGAGGCATACATAAATACAGTATTGGCTACGGCTCAAGACCTATCTGATATAGGTAAAGATATCGAGGATGCTTCTCTTGCTGCAATAATATTAGGTGGTCTTACAGAGAGATATGTTCCGCTAATTATGACTTTGGAAAATTCTAATACTCCGATAACTACTGAATTAGTTAAAGGAAGATTGTTGAGTGAAAATTCCAAACAAAATATTGGGTTGAATAATATGAATAGTGCTTTGCGTACATTAGAACAGAGTACAAGTTCAACGCCAGCTACTAAAAACTCACAGAAACGTAAAAATAAAAAGAAGATAGTGTGTTATAACTGTAAAAGGCCCGGTCATAAATCACCTGACTGTCCTCACAAAAATAAGGACAATAAGGGAGCTAACGCAGTTACATCGTCTTCGGCACTAAATATTGTTCAGAAGGAACAAAGAGATATTTGGTACATTGACTCTGGAGCAACCAATCATATGACTTCTAGAGAAGATGTTTTGCAAAATGTCAAGAAGTTATATACAGAGACTAGTGAAGTTACAGTTGCAAATGGAGAAAAGGTAGACTGTACAGGAGTTGGTGAAGTCAAGTTCAGTACTAAAGATGGCATTGTAGGTACAATTTCTAATGTAGCAATTGTCCCAAAACTGAATTCAAACCTTATATCTGTAAAAAGGGTTGTAGATAAGGGTCTTACTGTAGTTTTTGATAAAGAAGGTTGTAATTTTTATACTGATTTTTCTTGTACAGGTAATATAGTTTTACACGGTTCTACTCATGGAGGTTTATATACTTTGGATTGTTCAATAAATACGTCTGAAGATTTGTCGGCCAATACTGTGCATTCTGGTTCATTAAAATATCGCCTGTGGCATAAACGTCTCGGACATCTTTGTCGGTACGGTATGAATAAGCTTAAACAGGGACAAGCAATAGGACTGGAATACGATGAGGTCGATAAAGAGCCTTGTGTAAGCTGTATTGAAGGTAAGCAAAGTAGGAAACCTTTTAAACCTATTGCTTGCAAGAAATCTACCTCTTTATTAGAAATTATTCATTCAGATGTTTGCGGACCTATGTCTGAGTTTTCTTTTCAAGGAAACAGATATGTAATTTTCTTTATAGATGGATTCACGTAGAGTCTTTGCTTATTTTATGTCAACAAAGACACAAGTAATGAGTAAGTTTTGCGAGTTTCAGTCTTATGTTGAGACTCAAACTGGGTCTAAGATTAAGATATTAAGGACCGACAATGGGTCTGAGTATGTTAATAAACAGTTTGAAGATTATTTGACTTCAATAGGGATAGAACATCAGACATCTGTTCCTTATAGTCCTCAGCAAAACGGTATCGCAGAAAGGACTAATCGTTCTATAATAGAAAAAGCTCGCTTAATGCTGGCGGGAAGTTCATTATCTAAAGCCTATTGGCAAGATGCTGTTGATACAGCTGTATATCTAAAAAATAGAAGTCCCCACGTAGCGTTAAAAACACACACACCTTTTGAAAATGGACAGGAAATAAGCCAAATATTTCCAATTTGCGTGTGTTTGGTTGTCGAGCACTAGTTCAGATACCTTCTTGTCATAGGAAGAAGTTAGATCTGAAAGCTGCTCAGTATATCTTTGTTGGGTACACTAATGACCCAAATAGTTACATGTTTAGGGATGTTCTATATCCTAGAAGGTTAATAAAGGCCAGAGATGTTACATTTTTTGAAGAATGTTTTGTAGATATTAAATCTTCGTTGTCGGAAAGTGTAGAAACATGTTTACCTTTACCCATAATATTATCGACTGAATCACACGAAGAATCTTCGCCAAGACAGGTTGAACCTGACTCGGTAGGAGTTGAACCTGTGGAAGATCCTAACTCTGATGGTAATTTTTCTGATGCAGTTGATGATGATTTTCTAGATCATTCTACACAGCAATTTCAAAGTACTAGTAGAGAACAAGTTGATACTGGTTGTAGATATCCTCTACGAAGTAGACTGCGTAATCTAAAAACGGAGTTAATTGATACTGACGAACCTATTTGTTACGCTGATGCTCTGAATTCGGATCAACGCAATAATTGGATAAAAGCTATGAATGATGAATATCAAAGTTTAATTAAAAAAGGTACATGGGTTCTAGTAGATAAACCAAACAAAAAGGTTATTCCTTGTAAGTGGGTTTACAAAATCAAAAGAAATGAACAAGGTAATCCGATAAAGTACAAAGCGAGATTGGTTGCAAAAGGTTTCAAACAAGTAGCAGGGGTTGATTATGACGAAACTTTCTCTCCTGTAGTGAGACATTCGTCTCTGCGAATGCTATTGGGATTGGCAGCGGAGATGAATCTAGATATACATCACTTGGATGTAGATACTGCGTTTTTAAACGGAGATCTAGAAGAAGAAGTTTACATGTTTCAACCACAAGGCTTTAACACTGAAGATGAAAAGGTTTGTTTGCTAAAGAAATCCTTATATGGATTAAAACAAGCTCCACGAGCTTGGAATTTAAAATTAAATAAAGTTTTATCTTCTTTGGGTTTTAAACAAACTCCTTCAGAACCTTGTGTATATACGAAACTTTTTGCTAAAGACTTTGTGATATTGACAGTATACGTTGATGACATTTTAATTTTTCACAATAGTGACAAAATATTAGACAGTGTCAGAAACGATCTTAACAAATTTTTCTCTGTCAAAGATTTAGGAAAAATTAAATATTTTCTTGGCTTAAATGTGCAAAAATGTGGGAATACTGTTAAGCTGAGTCAGCACAGTTATATACGCGATGTCTTACGGCAGTACAATATGTCTGATTGTAAATCTGCACAGAGTCCATTGACTACAAATAAGTTGGTTCCTGCAGAACATTGTGAGTCAATATATCCATATCAGAGTTTGATTGGTAGTCTTATGTATATAGCTGTAAATTCTCGACCAGATATCTCATTTGCTGTTAGTTATCTGAGTCAGTTTAATACTAAGTTTGATAAGACGCACTGGTTAGCTGCAAAACACGTTTTACAGTATTTGAAAGGAACTATCGATTATAGTATTTGTTACAAGAAGACTGGAAAGTATCTTGCTTGTTTTACAGACGCAGATTTTGCAAATGATTGCTTAGATCGTCGCTCATATTCCGGTTTTTATACTGAGTTTGGAGGAGGTCCTGTGTCGTGGGAGTCTAAGAAACAACCCACAGTAGCACTTTCTTCTGCAGAAGCAGAGTACATGGCATTGAGTTCCTGTGCTAAAGAAGCCGTGTATTTACGTCGTTTCCTGTCAGAGATAAGTAATATTTCTAAGGCGCAAGTAACAATTTATAATGATAGCCAGAGTGCACAGATGTTGGCCAAGAATCCAATTCATCACAATCGTACAAAACATATCGATATACGATTTCACTTTATTCGTGAAAAGGTTTCATATGGTACTATTCAATTGAAATATTTACCTACAGCCGATATGCCCGCTGATGTTTTAACTAAGCCTTTAAGGCATGTAGCTCATGATATTTGTGTAAAGGGCATGGGTTTAACTGTATAGTGCCTAAATTAGGCTAGTAGCCATTAAGTGGGCGTATGTTGTAATATGTACTGGCTATCAAGCCTAATGTGTATTTTTTTTATATATTTTAAAATATGTTTTGACAATACATGTTACTTCATTAAAATTATTGAGAAGTCAAACAATATTTTTATTAAAAAATATTAAAATATTCACAACACATACAGGCTGTGCCCAAATGACTGCGAAACACAGTGTGCGCTGCCACTACTTTCCAGAGACAAATTTGAAAAGTTCATTTTTCAAAGATGACCCTGCCGGGAATCGAACCCGGGAACCCTAGAACAGAGCGTTAAGGCAAGCACCCTAACCATTCATCCAATGGGATCGTCTGCAAGAATAAGTCGACTACTTCCCCACACCCCACACATAACAGTAGGTATGTCATCTCAAACAGGAGTAAAAAAGTCTCTAGTTTTATATAGAGGAGTGAAATTATCGTTCCTTTTCAAATAGTTCCGTTGGAATGCTACAAAGGTTCCAAAGCGACCTTTCAGTAAATAGGCTAAAAGTTCCTACGTGAAAATCGTCGGCTCCGTGTTTGATTATCTCACCTTTTACGAATGGGGCGAATAAAAACACCCACAATAAAAAGAGAAAAAAAAGAATAGAAAAAGAAACAATAAAAAGAAGAATAAGAATAAAATAAGATAAATATAATTTTAACCTAACTTTTTAAATATTACGGACAACGCAAAGAGTTGCAGTTTTACATACATATACTAGCTTTTGTCGGCGACCTCTTTCGTGAACCTTTTTCTTATGTGTTAAAAACATTTATTTAATCTTTATCCACACTATGTCTGTCTGTTATCATGAATACATTGTCAAGATATGTACTTTTCTTCCAGAAAAAAGTTGCCAGAGCGACCAAAAATTAAAATTCAACGCCTGGCTAAATGTGACAGCAATGAGGATTTAATTAATTAATTTAATTTTCACTTCTCATGCTCTGAAAGGATATAGGCTGCACAAAATCGAATTTTGTGCACAAGTGCATTGACGTATTCTACTCATAAATGTATCCATATTAAGGCAAAGAAAATGAGCCATACAGCCAAACACAATAAGTAGTTCATAGATAGAATTTGTTATTTTATAATATTTACTTAAATTTATTTGCATTATGCGTTTTGTAAGACATAAAAGATATTAAAATTTAAATTCAAGTACGGTAGGTTATTTAATTAATTTAAGAAAATTATTATTACAAAATTAATTTAATAGTAGGCTGTATAGGTCTGCAGCCCAAGCCAATGTCAATGTTAAAGAAATGTTATGTTATACTAGTGTTTTATTTCCTCGCAATCGAAGTGAAAAGCAGAGTTTATAACTCGTCCACAAAACCATTTTTATCCTCGACATTACTATCAGATATAAAGTCTCGGATAAAAATGGTTCGTTTTGTGCACTTGTAAAATCTACTATAATTTGTCAGGCTTTATATTTTTAAACGCGGTCCAAGTCGCCGGCACCAGATAGGCGTTGTCCTTTTTATATGATTCCTCGGAAATAATCCTTTTTCTGAATGAAAGGAACCGTTTGCCCTTATCTGTCAGAAATACAAACAAGGATAGTACATCTACTCGGTAAAACAGTCCAATTATGTAGAGCCAACTTCGAGGAGGAGGTCAATCGTCGAATCCAGCTCGGATGAGCAGCGTTCGGGAAGCTCCGAGACATCTTCTCGTCCAAAATTCCTCAGGGTTTTAAAACAAAAGTTTTCGACCAATATGTATTGCCAGTGCTGACATATGACGCTGAAATGTGGTCTCTAACTGTGGGTCTCGTAAGAAAGCTCAACGAGGGCTATGTTCGGGGTTAAACTGCGAGATTGAATCAGGAATGAAAAGATTTGTAGACGAACGACAGTTACTGACATAACCCAGCGGATTAGTAAATTGAAGTGACAATGGGCACTTCAATGGCAATGGACAAGGACACATAGAGCAGAGAGTCGACGGCTGCTGGGGCAGAAAGGTTCCCGAGTGGAGGCCATGGACCAGCAAGCACAGCGTAAGACGACCATCCACAAAGTGGACAGACGAACTGATAAAGGCCGCTGGTCGGCAGTATATCCAAGCTGCTTCTGATTGGTCCTTTTAGAAGATTAGGGGGAGGTTTTGATCAAGCAGATGACGTGCTAGGATTGAGATGATAGTGATGATGATGAATCTCCTTCAAATAAAGGAGAGGAAGCAGCAATATTTTGGGCACGTAATGAGGGACGAAAGATACCGTATTCTTCAACTAGTGCTGCAAGGAAGGTACAGGCAAACGTAGCAGAGGCAAGAGTAAGGTATCCTGGTTTAAGAATTTAAGAGAGTTCTTTGGTATGAACACTCACTCTCTCTTTAGTGTAGCAGCTTAGAAGGTTAAGACAGCCTAATGGCTGTCCGTCGCCAACCTTTGTACACAAGTGTCATCTTAATAAGTGTTGAAGCCAATTGTCAATTTAAATTAATTAATAGTAGTTCGCTGTGGTATGTGCTGTCCCACTCCCACCATATACCTATCCATATGTCTGTCACTACCGCAAGCCGTGCGACAGCCGCAGTCAGTCTAAGAAAAACATCGCAACAATAACACGCGTAGACTCATCCCGCCGATTTCTACCGGTGAGATTTGAATTTATTTCATCCGCTAATGTTAATAGGCAAGATACTTGTAGTTTATCTGTTTGGTTACTCTTCCCGCTCCGCGAGTGTAATAATTGAAGTGGTCCTTGGTCTTCGCCGCCAGAAGAGCAAGGACTTTTTGATTCAGGTGACAGATTTTCCTTCATTTGTTCGTCCTTTGATTACATGTTCCACCAACGAAAAATACAGTCAATTTTATAATTGCTTTGCGTGACAAGAATAAAATATTATTAAACATACAAGTTGATGATCGATCCATTTCTTGGCTCATAGCCAATCACGTTCATATCAAATACTATTCGACGTCTAGGAATTCCTCATACCGCGGTATTGCTAAGGTATTTCGTAGACAGAGATATTTGTACCGGGTCATATAACCGCAATGTTCTATAGCGTACACAAGTTTCCAACAAGTAATCAAAGTTACCGCGCTAACTTATTAATAACTTGACACCGTTCTACTTATCCATTGGGAAAAGGGGAACTAAAGCCTGCATGCAAGTTATTACAAAAACTGAGTTAGGAACTCGCGAGGAGCACAATTACTTGGATTACTTGTCATTGCTTGAATAAGGACACCTTGTCCAAGCACAGTCCAGGTGAGGGGAAACTTTATCCCTCAGATGCGCAAACTTTGGAGCAATCTCCCTGCTGAGGTGTTTCCACCCAGCTGCAACATGGGCTTCTTCAAGCGTGCGGTAAATAAATTCCTGCACTGTCCCCAGCGCACCCTCGCATCGCTTGGTAATATATACTAATATTATAAAGCTGAAGAGTTTGTTTGTTTGTTTGAACGCGCTAATCTCAGGAACTACTGGTTTGAATTAAAAAAGTCTTTTTGTTTTGAATAGTCCATTTATCGAGGAAGGCTATAGGCTATATAACATCACGCTACGATAAATAGTATTACATATATATAAGCAGTGTCCAGTACCGCGAGCCCCATGCGCACGCCGCCGCCGTATGGGCCGCAGCGAAGCGTGGCGGAGTTAATCAAGTGGACCGTAATAGCGCATAGTGGAAGCTTTTTTTTACGAGGGAGAAATTTTCAAAAGATTTTTTTTAAATGTTAAAGTCGGCAGACAGGTTGACGGTCCACTTCATGGTAGGTGGCAACGGTCGCCTATAACACAAGCAACGCCTAAGCTGCTGCAAGTGCGCTGCCGACTGCAGTAGGATTAAAGATTAGGGGTTAGGAGTGGGTAGGGAAATGGGCTCTGGCATCCCTTACTAATTCACCGAAACACAACAGCACACGTGCTGTTATTTCACGGTAGTCTTCTGTAAGGGGGTGGTTACTGCCGCCAGACAGGCTGCCCAAGTGACTGCGAAAACGCAGTGTGCCCTGCCACTACTTTCCAAATCCAGACCAGAGCCAAATTTGAAAAGTTGATTTTTGAAAGTTGACCCTGCCGGGAATCGAACCCGGGAACCCTAGAACAGAGCGTTAAAGCAAGCACCTAACCGCACTCATCCATGAAGAAATGAAGAAATGCCACATTAAATGCTAATGCATAGGGTGGATAGGGTTGTGAGGGACTTTTAGCGCACTAAAACACCTTTCAAATGGGCGTGGTTCTAATTCATAGGGGACTTTGGAACCATTACCGGATAGAACTTGCGTCTACCCAATGCGCAGGTTAGATTTTTAAATGGGTCTGCTAGTTTTTTTTTCTTTAATGGCAACATTTTAACTTAATTAATACCAGACAAGGTAATAGGGTAAAAAACAATTTCAAGGCTCCCGTTCTATTAGTACAATTAATTTAGTTTCTATTTCTATTTTTAAGTTTTCATGTCAATAACTGTTAGGTTTTTGGTTAATTAATTAATTAATTAAAAGCTAGAGCCCCCAAGTTTTAATTATAATTTATAGTTTGTGTAATAATTAGAAAATATATAAATGCCAAAGTGAGTTTGTTTGTTCGTGACGCTTTATCATGTCTTCACTTCTCGATCATTCATGATGAAATCACATTGTCCGAGACACAGGTAAAACACAGGTTACTTATACTTATACTAAACTATTTATAGTAATATTAATTATAGTAGTGGTAGGGCACACTGCGTTTCGCAGTCATTTGGGCAGCCCGCCTGGCGGCAGTAACCACCACCTTACAGGATACCACCGTGAGATAACAGCATAATATGCTGTTATCTCACTGAACACTGAAACACAACAGCACGTATATTATACGTGCTATTGTGTTTCAGTGAGTGAGTAAGGGATGCCAGAGCCCATTTCCCTACCCACTCCTAATCCCTTATCCTTTATCTTACTGCAGGCGGCAGCGCACTTGCAGCAGCTTTGGCGTTGCTTGTGTTATAGGCGACGGTGGCCACCTACCATCAAGTGGACTGTCAGCCTCTCTGCCGACTTTAACATAAAAAAAAACTTATATCCACCACAAAAATTACTTTGGCTAGACAGAAATGTTACAGGAATGAATGTCAAAATTATCTTTTATAACGTCTCGCGAGACTCGAAAGTCGTAGAAGCGATTGTAAGAAGCTCAAACAACGACTGAACTGGAAAATCCAGATTATTTTGAAAAGCCATCCCTTATTACAAGCAACAATTGGGATAGTAATTAAGTTCTACCAGGAAAACATCTTTAAGATGTACCGCTCCATAATAGTTAGGGTGCTTACCTTAACGCTCTGTTCTAGGGTTCCCGGGTTCGATTCCCGGCAGGGTCAACTTAGAAAATGAACTTTTCATTTGGCTCTGGTCTGTAGCAGGACACACTGCGTTTCGCAGACACTTGGGCGGCCCGTCTGACGGCAGTAACCCCCTTACAGGAGACCACCATGAAAACCACACGTGCTGTGTGCTTTTGTGTTTCGGTGAGTGAGTAAGGTATGCCTGAACCCATTTCCAGATCCGAACCTGAGATAACTTTAAAAAGTTCATTACCAAAGTTGACTCTTTCGGGAATCGCACCCGGGTACCCTGGAACAGAGCGTTAAAGGCAAACATCCTAACCCCTCCTCTAACCGGCTCGTTAATGAATCCTAACTAAAAAGGAGTAAAATATCATGATGGCATTCGTATTTTAGACCATGTAAAGATAATATTCATTGCTATCATAACATATATTGCATTTATGCTTATATAGCATCATAAACCATTATTAATGAACAGAAACGAAATTGTCGAAAATAGAAATAAACCCAATGAAAAACATTTGAATTATTAAACAAGTGGTCCGTTTCAGGTTGGGGTCACACTGCGCTCATTAAATTTAACGTAACGTGACGTAACGTGACAGGCTCGGATTACTTGTTCTGTACATACATAATAAATGCATTTTTTTTTTGGTAAATTTTTAGGAGAAAGGTAGAGGGAAAACAGATATAAGCGAACAGAAAATTGCGAGTGTGAAATTTGATACACTCACAGTGTTTTTTTTTTATGTTAAGATCGACAGACAGGCTGACGGTCCACTTGATGGTAGGTGGCTACCGTCGCCTATAACACAAGCAACGCCAAAGCTGCTGCAAGTGCGCTGCCGACTACAATGGGATTAAGGATAAGGGATTAGGAGGGGATAGGGAAATGGGCTCTGGCATCCCTTACTCACTCACCGAAACACATCAGCAAGTATATGCTGTTATTTCACGGTGGTATTCTGTAAGGTGGTGGTTACTGCCGCCAGGCAGGCTGCCCAATTGACTGCGAAGCGCAGTGTGCCCTACCACTACTTTTCAAATCCAGACCAGAGTCAATTTTGAAAATTACATTAAAATTTCCAAACTTGACCCTGCCGGGAATCGAACACGGGGCCCCTGAGACGTTAGGCAAGCACTCTTGCCACTCATCCAACGGGCCGTCAGAACATGGACACGGACTAACTTCGGATTAACTTTAGTCAAAGGTCTAATAGAGTACTAGTGAAAATCGGTATTAATAAACAAGGACTAGGGAAGGACTACGCTAAACTCTGTTTAGTCTCGGACTAAACCAGGTTTAACGATGGACTACATCATGGACTAACCTATTCATTTGATATTTCGATGTGATTTTACATTATGTTTGTTTTGTATGTTGAAATTAATTAATCAAAGTGTGTTTATATTGCGTTAATTTATTTTAATTTTATTATACAAATTGTTGTAAATAGGTCTAGTAATTGATTGTTAACCTACTCAGTAAATACTCTTTTTAATATATTAATTCTGTAAATATAGAATAATATTTGAAATAAGTGTCAGTTGAATAAAAACATGTACGTAGCAACATAAATCTTTTTCTTATTAAATAGATATAACCAATATTATGTTCTCACAACACAAATGATTGTTATCTTGATGATTTAAATGTCTATTACTAGACAAGTAATAGATGAAATAGAAGAGACAAGAGAGATTGTAGAGATTGTACTAACCGTAAGAAGAGTTTAAATCAAAATACCGGTTTAGCAGAAACGCTGGCGCTGGTTTGTAGAGCGGACAGGGGCGGATCTACTTAAGGGCTTTTTGGGCTGTAGCCCAGGGCCCCGTGGATACAAAGGGCCCCTAGCCCCCACTAAAAACAATAGGCGATATCTACATCACTATCAAAAACAGTTTTTTGACACAATTAATTTGGTAATTTGGTTGAGTAATTTGGTAGGCCCCTAAATTGTTTCAGCCCAGGGCCCCACAAATTCACGATCCGCCCATGAGAGCGGTTATTGCATTTACCCATGAATTTTTATTTTAGTTTTTAAATAAAATAAAAATTGAGTCTTACTTGTAACTAATTGACTGAACAAACAAAACCAATATAAAATTATGAAAAAAAAAAAACCTAAACATCTGTTAATTTCCCTATTCTGGTGGTAATGTTCGGATGCGTAGCTCACACTATCGCCAGTATTAGGAGTGAGAAAGAGATAAAAAGAAACTTCGTCCCGATTTCAAGAGCACGTTGAGTTTGTTTTCCATGTAGATTCAAAACTGGGTTGCCATTATATTGCCATTACTTCGCTAGTCCGAGTTTATTAAGGCGACTCCAGCCGCAAAACTCGTCCTGTACTGAATTGACGGGACTGCTGAGGGGGAGTCGCTACTTGCAAATCTCGGAAATATCTATTTAAAAATTAAATAAAGTGTAATTCAAATTTTTCTTTTGATGAGCCTTCAGATAGTAGATCTTAAAATTTATCTTAAGAATTAGCTATTTAAAATATTGATTATTAAGCAAATCGCACGGTTACAACATCGATATTAGACCGCAAATTAGTAATTTTTTTATATATATAATTAAATATAATTTAAAAAATATATATTCTGCAGATGATTGGAGTATTATAATTATTATGATAATTTAAAAGGAAAACGGTTACAAACAAGTGGTTTTTTTTTATCATTGGGGGCTGGCGTCGCCTTAATAACACTTTTAAATCGAAGATAATACTTGGTTAGTCTCGGTCTTACTAGTCTAAGACTAAATTCGATTTAACTTTGGACTAATACATTTTTATTACTAAACCCGTGTCAATTTATACTGGCGAACTTCGTACCGCCTCAGAATCAATAATTGTTGTATTAATTTATTAGCTGAATTAAATTAAATTCCTCAATAAATGAACAGTCAAAATTAATTAAGTCCCATAAATTTATCAAATGTAATGTATATTCCGTTTGATATTAAATTTAAATGAATGTAATTTTTGTATATGTTACTAACTGACCCAGCAGACGTTGTACTGCTCGAACCCGAAAATAATTTTCTAACCCGATTGTGGCGCCACCTATCTTGTCCAATTTTATTTCCAAACCATATGTCAAAGTGACGCGACACTTCACGTCAATCAACAACGATTAAACTATTTGGATATTGTTTATCCCCCCCTAGGTGGGCCATGACCTTGTCGTGGTGGGGTGGCTTACCCTTGGCAATCCGGGCGGTTGCAGGGGTCGGTGCTTTTTTCCTCACCGGCCTTTGCTCGACCGTTCAGATTGGTTTTGGGGACAAAGAAGGCCCACACGACGTGGGCTCCGAGCGGGCTCCGGAGCTCGTGGCGGAGCCTAATAGAAGAGCCTTTTTTTTTCAAACCTGACATTAGCAGATAATGGCCATCTTCAAGATGAGCCGAATTGCCATTTTTTTAAAGAGAAGAAGAAGAAGAAGGATATTGTTTATACAAAAATTGCGATTAAAAATTTTGCCATACTCGCGACATGTGTACCATGACAATGTTTCGAGGCAGTTTAGGGATGAACTTTTAAAAAAGCAAATTCACGCAAAACATTCTCGGTTCTATTCCCGGTTGGGCCAACTTTTCATACTTGGCTCTGGTCTGGATCTGACAAGTAATGGTAGTCTCTTATGAAAAATAAGAGCCATTCCCTATCCCACCTCTTAATCCATTAACCTTAATCCTACTGTATCATGTAACTAACTATGTAACTAACCTTTCCTTATATTTACTTTGTGAGGAATAAATGTTTCTTTACTTCTTTATTTACTTCCATTACTAAAAAAATATGAACATTAGTCTGAAATATAAATTTATTATTGTTACGACTAACTATGGATGGAATGTTCTGGAAAAAGCGTTCGCGTTGGCCGAAAGTCTCGAACATCCCACCCTATCGATGTTAGCCACGCCCCTTTTCTAGTGTCAAAGGAAATTGGTATTGTAGTGTCAGGGCACACTGCGTTTCACAGTCATTTGGGTAGCCCGTCTTGCGGCAGTAACCACCCCCTTACAGAAGACCACCGTGAAATAACAGCACGTGTGCTGTTGTGTTTCGGTGAGTGAGTAAGGGATGCCAGAGCCCATTTTCCTATCCCTCCTAATCCTTATCCTTAATCCTACTGTAGTCGACAGCGCACTTGCAGCAGCTTTGGCGTTGCTTGTGTTATAGGCGACGGTAGCCACCTACCATCAAGTGGACCGTCAGCCTGTCTGCCGACTTTAAAATTAAAAAAAAAAATCTTTTGAAAATTTTTCCCCTCGTAAAAAAAAGCTTCCACTATGCGCTATTACGGTCCACTTGATTATAAGTGACTAGCTGAATATCATTCCCGAACATTCAATGCCTTGTTAGATATTTTGTTAGATAATCTTGTTTAGATATTTTGGAAAACACGAAATACATCAAAGCGTTTGGCGCCAAGTATAAATACGAGAGCAGGCGGGCGAGATAAGTTAGTAGTGCGACAACCAGCGATACGAAAGCGACTCTTCGGAGCTTTTGCGAAGTTACCTGCGACAGTGAACCGGCGACACATTAAGGGAATCATTGACGACCTTTGGCAAGTTTGGCGGTTTCATCGGACAAGTTTAGTGATTTTGGAAGTCATCTTGTCTAGTGAAAATAAATCGTTCGTTTAAACTCACCCGCACGTAAAATTAGACTCGCGGGTCTTTTTATGTATATCCAGTATAATTAACCCGAAGTATTGTTTTAAAAAGCGATTTCTGCTTGAAAAATAATTAGAAATTTATTTTTGGATAACTATTTTAGTTAGCCCAAATCATTACTTTACTAAATGAAAGGGTCTCGTAACTATCAAAGTATATTAAATATTTGCAGACGTCTGCAAAGCCGTATCCCATGGGATCATGAGTTACGTTTTACGTGAACTAGACCGGATGTTTATCCTGTTACAGGAAGTTAAAGGCTTGTGGGGTAGAGTAACTTATTGAATTTATTAAGTTACACTTTGTGGGGAAGACTTTAATTTGATCGATGATTTATTTATTTTACTTAGTTATGTGTTAACGAAAAAGAAACCTTTTTAGGGTTCCTTACGTCCAAATAAAATAACGGAACCCTTATAGGATCACTTGTGTGTCCGTCTGTCCGTCGCTCACAGTCAATTACATATCTTGAAATCTACCAGACCGATTAAGTTGAAATTTGGTACACATATCAATTTCTGTGACCCAAACGCAGAGGTGTGACGTGAATAGATGAAATCTGTATATGGGAGGTCATTTTTGGGGGGAAGGTGGAAAATAAAAATAAAAATTTGAAAACTGCATCGTGTGACATACCAAATGGAAGGTCTTGTTGTGAAGATCTTAAATGTAATTTTTTTGTAATTTTAAAATAAATAGTTTCCAAGTTATTCAAGAAAATAGACGAAAATTGACCATTCCCTTATCTCCGAAACTACTGAACCTAAAATTTTGAAAAAAATACAGAAATTAACTTTCTACTCATAGATTATAGGAAAACCTATAAGAAGTCCATGGCTATGAACATGGTAAATCACTCAATATTGTGCGGATAGGTAACATCGTAGGGAACCCTCTTCACGCGAGTTCAGCTCGCACTTGTCCCGTTTTTTTTTTTAATTTTTTATTTTAAAAAAATGTTTTTGAATTTCACTAGCCCCTTTGTAGAATGGTTAAGGTACTTGCTTTAATGCTCTGTCTCAGGGGTCCCGGGTTGGATTCCCTGCATGGTAGTCCAACTTTGAAACTGAACTTTCCATAGTTCATAGTATCAGAGCACACTGCGTTTCGCAGTCATTTGGGCAATAACAACCCCCTTACAGAAGAACACCGTGAAATAACAGCATGTGTGCTTTTGTGTTTCCCGTCCTAAACCCTTATTTTTAATGCTACTATGGGTAGCAGTGCATTTGCAGCATCTGTAGCGTTGCTTGTTTTCTAGGCGACGGTTGCCACCTACCACCGAGTAGACCATCAGCTTTTTTTTTTCGTGGAGAAATCCATATTTACAGAATTCCTACCGCTGGCTAGGCGGTAGGGGTATATGGGGATCACCAGTGCTCCACGCTATGCTCTGGGTCATAGCGGCACTAGCACTACCCACTAAAACTCCCCGGTGTCTCCTTGCCCTTCGAGAGAGATGAACCGGGCTCTGCCGGGGCGACAACTCAGATCCACCCCAGGGCAGCCTAACCATTGCTGGCTACACTAACTCCAATGGGAAGTAGACCATCACGACTGTAACATTTAAAAAACACACGCACATAACATACAAACAGAGACAGAGAGAGAGAGTTTGTATATTTAGTAATTTAATTGACTCTTCTAACTACTGTGCTGATGTATGTTTGCCATCACATTTTATACTTACCACAAGTTATTTTATACTCAAAACAAGGCCTCTTTATCAATTATATATAATTAAAATGGAAAAAAAAAAAAAAAACTAGCTGAGCCCGCAACTTCGTACGCGTGGTATTCTGAATAGAGCGTAATTTTTTTGTTTGTAAACCTATTGGAATGAAATAAGCAGTAAATGTTATGTGAAGCTTGCTACAATATATCTGTGAAAACCGCATTCAAATCGGTTAAGCCGTTTCTGAGATTAGCGTGCACAAACATACAAAATTTCTAAAAACTCTTTTTTTGACCTCAGTAACATAAGTATTAACGTGTACAAATTCTTTTTTTTTAATATTTAATGTACAAACACGGCTCGTTTACGATTTTATTATATGTACACAGAATAATAGATTTATATCTGTTTTTCGAACATATCTTCGAAGACATTAATGCGTCAATGATTCGACATTTATGTAAATTGAGTGTCATCAATCACAAATTTCTCTCTCCTTTGTGTTTATTCATATGTGCACTCCGAGTCTAAGTCGTTTTTTGTGTTACGTTTCATATGAAATCCTATAATTATATATGCTATAGTGAGTTTGTTTGTTAATCTTTTAGTTAACTATCGATCGACCTATAACTTCGTCCAAATTTGACGGTTTTTTGAATTTTCCCGCCAAACTTTTTTAATTATTAGACAACTAGCGACCCGCTCCCGGCTTCGCCCAGGGTGCAGTTTTTATATTCCCCGTATATCCCTCTTTCCATTAGCGAAAACCGAATTAAAATCGGTCTACCCGTTCACGCGTGATGCCGTGACCAGGAGAAATAGGGATTCATTTTTATATATAAGACTAGCGGCCCGCCCCCGGCTTCGCCCGGCTTGCAATTTTTATATACCCTAAAACATTCCCCGTTCATCCCTCTTTCCATTGGCGAAAACCGAATTAAAATCGGTCAACCCGTTCACACGTGATGCCGTGACCAGGAGAAATGGGGATTCATTTTTATATATAAGATAGAGATTATTGTCACATGGAGACTGTTCAATCATGTATACTCGTATACTCGTTTTAAAAAAAACGGGACAAGTGCGAGCTGAACTCGCGTGAAGAGGGTTCCGTACGATGTTACCTATCCGCACAATATTGAGTGATTTACCATGTTATTTTAATATCATGGACTTCTTATAGGTTTTCCTATAAACTATAAGTAGAAAACTAATTTCTGTATTTTTTTCAAAATTTCATGTTCAGTAGTTTCCGAGATAAGGTAGGAGGGGATGGTCGGACAGATGGACGCACGAGTGATCCTATAAGGGTTCCGTTTTTTTTATTCGGACGTACGGAACCCTAAAAACTGGATTGAAAATAGAATTTTAAAGATATTAACGGTCACAAATCCAGACGAAATTAGGGAACGATGCCGAACTTCGCCCAGTAATACTTATTTGCGATTGCAAATTATTATTAAACCTCTGGACTCTGAATTCTTTGATATAATTTAAAGGTATAATCCATTTTTTTTCTATTTTTTACTTACTATGTTAATTTTAGGTTAGGTGAAGATAAGACGTATTTTGGCAAAATTAGGTCCAAACTAGAAAATAATTCAGGGTTGACACTTGCTGCGGAGTGCCCTAGATCTATAATAATATTACAAAGCTGAAGAGTTTGTTTGTTTGAACGCACTAATCTCAGGAACTACTGGTTCGAATTGAAAAATTCTTTTAGTTTTGAATAGTCCATTTATCGAGGAAGGCTATAGGCTATGTAATATCACGCTACGATAAATAGTATTATATGTAAGCAGCAGTACCGCGCGCCGCCGCCGTATGAGCTAGTAGCGAAGCGAACCAGTAGTTCCTGAGATTAAAGCGTTCAAACAAACAAACAAACTCTTCAGCTTTATATATATTAGTATAGATAAACAATCTTTGTATTGGCAAGGCACACTATGGGAAGCCCATCTGGTTGCAGTAACCACTTCCTTACAGAAGACCACCGTGAAATAACAGCACAAGTGCTGTTGTGTTTCGGAGAGTGAGTAAGGGATGCCAGAGCCCATTTGCCTAAACCTTTCCAATCCCATATCCTTAATCCTACTGTAGTCTACATCGCACTTGCAGCAGCTGTGACGGTAGCCCCCTACTATCAAGTAGACCGTCAGCCTGTCTGCCGATATTAACATAAAAAAGATTTTTAACTAGTTTTTAACTTACATAGTGAAAATGTCAACATGGTAGTTTACAGTATAATATGTTGCTAGGGGAATGATTAATCAAATTGACCGAGCAGAGGGCGACTTCCGGCAAACGATCATGGCGCCAACAGTGCTTCCGGTGACACCGGAAGTGGGGAGATACGCTTAAGTGGAGGCTTTCATTGAAACGATTTAATACTGAAAATACCCAACATATTTTTCATTAGTACATTTTATAAAAAATAATGCATTTTCCGTAAAACAATTGCTTGCCTCATTGGACTAATTGCAGATGTATTTTTTTTAATGTTAAAGTCGACAGACAGGCTGACGGTCCACTTGATGGTAGGTGGCTACCGTCGCCTATAACACAAGCAACGCCAAAGCTGCTGCAAGTGCGCTGCCGACTACAGTAGGAATAAGGATAAAGGATTGGGAAGGGATAGGGAAATGGGCTCTGACATCCCTTACTCACTCACTGAAACACAATAGCACACGTGCTTTTATTTCATGGTGGTCTTCTGTGAGGGGGTGGTTCAGTGCCGGATTTATACTTTTCTTGAGTATAGGCCCCTTCACGTTGTGCCGCCTCTTCCTCGTGACCTAGGTGGTATACCTAGGCCTTTATTGGGTAATTATTATTATTATTGCATATTTATTATCGCACAAGAATTAGATGGCTTCCGCAAGCGTGATGCGAAAACCATCTAAAATCCGCCGCCCCTAGGCCGGTGCCGCCCATAGGCCGCGGCCTATACGGCCTATTGACAAATTCAGGGCTGGGGTGGTTACTGAAGCCAGCCTAGAGAGTTTGTATGTTAAGAGAATTATATTTCTTTAAGGGGCGTTTTAAAAATAATTTATTTCCAAGTCTCTGAGTGTTTGTATGTTAAGGAAATATATTTAAAAATTAAAAAAAAAAATTTTTTTCTCAAACATGCTCGGAAATGTAGGCATTCTTGTACTAAAAACAAGCCACGAAGTTTGTAATTGTTGGCTCAAGCATTTCTTTCTCGGCCTAGGCCAAGAATGTTGTATGAAAATTCATTCCTGGCCGCTGCTCAGCCCGATGAAACCCGAAGTTTCACGAGTTTTCACGAACGCGCCCGCCGCTGTCACAGGGGCGTGTTTCATTATTTCCTCACATTTATTGAGAAAAGCACTATACCAGCCTCGACCGGAATGAGGATTGCCGGACTCAGATCTTCGTCCGACAATCCTTCACTTCCTGGACTCTGCAGTAATGTACTATTCTTTAAGGGGCGTTTTAAAAATAATGTATTTTCAAGTCTCCGAGAGTTTATATGTTTTTTACTCTGTTTCAACTCGAATAGCTTACATTAGGACGCAGTATTAAAGATTTAAATAAAGACCTAGGTTTATCAGCTCGTCAGGCATCCTAGATTAATTCCTATTGTGCGGCAGATTGCTTTTAAAGCCTATTGTTTCTCGATTCAAAGCTTAGATGAGCTTTTGTACGCTTCAATAATTTTTCATTCAACTACCCTCGGTATCATTTTACGACTTTTGTCTTGAATTATTTGACATAATTAATTTTGTCAATTTACTTTAGAGAAAGAAATATTTATGGAAAAGGCTACACTTAAGTTTTTTAAGATTAAGATCAGCAGACAGGCTGACGGTTCACTTGATGGTAGGTGGCTACCGTCGCCTATAAGACAAGCATCGGCACAGCTACTGCAAGTGCGCTGCCGACTACAGTACGATTAAGGATAAGGGATTGGATAGAAAAATGAACTCTGGCATCCCTTACTCACTCACCGAAACACAACAGCACACGTGCTGCTATTTCACGATGGTCTTCTGTAAGGGACTTAAGTGTTTATGTAAAGTTTGTTAACAAAATTCTGGGGCACAGTGTTCTCCGCGGCCCAATAATTTGACGGCCTTTCTAGAGACAGTAACCGAACCTCTTAAAGTCAGAACTTAGGGTCGGAATATAGAACTTATTTACTACACTAAAAGGTACCCGATAAAGATTCTTCCCGATAAAGAAACACGCGCTTCGCGTTCAAATCAATTTCGCCATCATGGTTTTTTTACAATTGGTCATAGATAACCGTAAGTCAAGAACCGCGCGTTGACATTCAGTGACATAGGGTTTATCGACGGCTAGGAGTGATAAAAACCGAACAACCTACTTATATTATTGCCAATGGATGATAAATTAATCAACAGTTACCTCAAAATTTTGTGAGATAGCGCTATCGGCTTACATCCAATAGGAACAATGCAATAGGCATGATGACGGTATTAAAGAATCAAAGAATAAATGGTTTTGGGGAAAAATATATGTTGAAAGGAGTATAAATAATTACTCATTTTTTGTATTAAAATTGAGATTAATAAGATTTTCAATAAAATAGAAGTATAAATAACTGCAATCGGCCATGTTAACTGAAACACCAATCAGAGCGAATGACGTCACGCCCAGGTAAGTGCCATCGTGTTGCTTGACTTTGCTTTGACAGAATGAAAAATCTGATGAGATGTCGGTGACGTCACGGTTCATCAGACGCGACGCCATGACACCTTAAAGTAATGGGGCTCACTAGTACGGGAGAGTGTCGCTTCTGCCATGAGGCAGAAGAAACACCAATGCATATCCTGTGCGAGTGTGGCCCTCTGATGCACAAGCGCAGTCACATCCTAGGAAGCCACACAATGGCTTGTGAAGATGTGGAGAATGCCTCTATCAAAAAAGTACTACAGTTCCTTAACGTGGTAGGTATAGGTTTACGTGGCGATCACAATATTTCAGCAATCGACGACGTGATACTGCTACTCTAGCAGACAGAAATAGCCACTAAGACAAGATAAAGATAAAGATAAAGATGACACCTAAGAGCGTTTTCGCGCGTAATTCAAATTTTAAAAAACATTCAATAATTCGCGTTGAAATTTAGTTTTTTGCTGAAATATTGTTTTTTTCGGATATGGTAGACGTGTATCTACATTATGGAAGGGAATTTCAAAATCTGTCATCATGCCTATTATTTGTGAGTATCTTAAGTCCATCGAGCGCAGCCCTGTCGCCTATTAGGTATACTTGATACAATACTATTGAACCCCGACCCATTTTCAGGTAACTTAGTTAGGGGAACTCATTTATAGAACGTAAGGTTGCATAAAAGCCGTACGTCGTGTTTGCCGTTCAACAAGAAACCTTTTAAACAATTATAAACAAATTCAATTACGGTTGAAAAATTAAAATTAGTTAAAGAAAATCTCAAATTCAAATTCAAATTCAAATGAATTTATTTGCTGAATATGGTATACAAGTTGTAATTTTTTATACATATATGTCCACATATTCTACCGACAAGCGATATGCAAATCAAGACAAATTTTTCTAATAATAAAGGAAAATCCAAAAGACATGATTTAAAGACATAGTTTGCATCGTTTGCACTATATAGTTTTATCACTCAAAAATTCTTTGAGGGAATAATATGCTTTTTCCACCAGAAAATTACGTAATTGTTTCTTGAACACTGCCAGTTTTCCAATATTTCTTATATTTATTGGAATTTTATTGTATAAGTGTGGTGCCATACAAGAGACACTTATTTTTTTCATTCTAGTTTTGGCAGGGACCATGCAAAGTTTATCATTATGACGTGGACGCTCCATAAACTTAAATATGTTAGAATTTTCTTTTATGAACATTATACACTCAAATATGTTTATATGAATATGTTTATATATATGTTATATATGTTTATAATATATATATGTTATATATATGTTTATAAATATGTTTATATGTATATATGTTTAATGAAGGCACAGTCAAAATTTTTAACTTTTTGAAATATATTTTGCATGATTCTCTTTGTTTTAAATCGCAGATGGCTCTAATACACTTTTTTTGAGCTTTAAATACTCTTTGATTATCAGTAGAGTTTCCCCAGAAAATAACACCATATCTTATGATTGCAGCCGCTAGGCCATGGTAGGCAGTAACTACTGCAGATTGTTCTACTATTTTTCTCAACTTATTTAAAGCAAATGAATACTGATTTAATTTCTTACATACATCTATAGGATAATTGCAATTTTTTTTTTTTGTAAAATACTCTGTAATAATAAAAGTAATATCTTTATTTGCCTCTGAATAGGTTACAAGCCTAGTTCAGCCATTTAAAATAGCAAGCAAATAACAAAACTTACATATCTATGTTCATACATACAGTCAATATTTATTATATTTTTGTTATATTGTTTTTTTTTTTTTATTATTATAGATGGGTTTGCTCTTGACCAGCATCTATCCATGTAGGAAGGATGAGGCCGAAGATGGAGCGAGCTCACCCAGAAGATGCCTATTCACTCGAACCTTGAAAAGATTTGGGTTATATGAGCTCGGAAATACAGACGCCGGCAGGGAGTTCCAATCCTTAGCAGTGCGCAAATTCTAATAAAACTTATCTATACTAATATTATGTATGTATGTATGTTTGTATGTGGGTGGTAATCTTCGAAACTGCTCATCCGATTTAAAAAATTCCTTGACCAGTAGTTGTAATTGAATTTCAGGATGTACATAGGCTACACATTATTCCGTAAAATGGAAAGGCTTTTTCGTGATAATCGAATTTGCATAGCAAGTCGACGGAAAAAAGATCGAACAAAAACGTTTCTTTCGAACGCTGCTTTAACGGTGACAGATATTTATGATTGATTTCCGTGAAAAAGTTTTAGAGCTTGATAATGCCTAATATGTCTAACTTTTATACATGTCGGCGGGCGATCGTAAAATCCGGCAGTTCGTGATGTGCCTAGGCAGATAGTTCATATATATGGCGCCGTTTCATGAAGTTTCTGCTAAATATCAGTCAGATCGTCCTAAGTATGTATATCTTTCGACTAAATCGTCAAACATACATAATTATAAAATACAAAATTAATTAATAATAACAAAACTTATTTAAAACTTTAATTTTTAAATACAAAACTACTTTTTGTATTTAAAAAAGTCATTAGGTGACGTTTATTTGTCATATTATCAACAAAATTATTAATCTTTATCAAAATCAGCAAGTTATGTAATACTAGATGAAAACCCGGCTTCGCTCGGGTGTAATGTGACTCATAATGTACACATGTAGGTACAAAATGTAGGTAGATATTTCTGTAGTTATCGGTTCTCAAAGAATATTAAAGGCAAAGCAGCATAGATTTCGCTCAATGTTTGCGGCAAGAAGTTTCGTTTCACACATGAGTCACAGTTCTTTGTAATGGACACTTTGTTTTTAAATAGAATGGTGCGACGACGTATTGAGTGGCGAGGCGTATGTGCGCTAGTATGAATGAAACGGATCGTTTATTAACCACTCAAGATGTCACAGGTGTCAGTGAGTGACGTTCCGCTAAAGTGGCCAATATGGCGACTGCGATTTGTCTGTCAGCACCATAAGAATTTAACAAAATACTTGACAATCCGAATTTTGCGGATATATGTTGTCGACTCGAAATCTTTATTTTTTTATGTTTTATTATTCAGGTAAGGTTTCAGTCGAGTCTACCGTACCCCTCGACGAAATTATTAATATAGATACGTAATTTTTGATTTTTACCGCACATGTTTTGGACGTATGGTTAAAGAGATAATACGATATATGTAAAGCGCGACCGCGACGTGAAACCACAGAGGCAGTGCAAAGTCAAGACGCCTACGCTACGACTGCGAGGTAGGTAATTATTTTTTACTGATGACGAGAAGCAATCTGAATTCCATGCGACGAAGCCTATGTGATGGATTTTTCTGATTTTTTTTAGGTATTATGTTCATAATTGGCAGAACAACATTTGTATTGTTACGACTAACTATGGAACGTTCTGAAAAAAGCGTTCGCGCCGGCCGAAACTCTCGAACGTCCCACCATATCGATGGTAGCTACGCCCCTTCCAGACTAGTGTCAAAGGAAATTGGTTCTTATGTTTACAACATAGAGTTTACATTTCAACAGAAATAGCATTCCCGAACTTTCAATGGCTTGTTTACAATCTTGTTTACATTTTCTGGAAAATTCGATATACATCGAGGCGTTTGGCGCCAAGTATAAATAAGAGAGCAGGCAGGCGAAATGAGTGAGTGGTCGACAACCAGGTATACGAAAACGATTCTTCGGAGCTTTTGCGATTATCCGCGACAGTGAAACACATTAATCGGCCAAGACTAGTGATTTTGGAAGTTATCTTGGTTTGTGAAAATAAATCGTTCGTTTCGCTTTTACACGGCATTTTAACTCACCCGGCACGTAACAGTATTAAAGAATTTTTTTTTTTAAATCCACTGCAAAATTTCGGAATTTTTAATGGAATTTTCATATGAAATTGATAGGGCAACGTCTGTCCGGTCAGCTAGTTGTAAAATAATACCAATTATTAATGTAAGAACCCTTGCCCGTCTAAGGGTTAACATAGAATGAGGGGAGACCTTATTGTCTATTTAACAATAGCGAAACATAAATGTACATATGAGTAGTTCTAAATTGAAGTTTGAATAAGAGATAATATACGGTCCACGGGATGGTTTAACTTCTGGAGGAAAATAAAAAATTATAGAATAAACCTGAATAATAATAATAATAAATAACGGCGAACGGTCTTATAGCGAAGAGCCTCGACCAACATCTCAAGAGGCTCTCGCTAGATGGATGGATCAAGGGGCAGATACAGAAGGCGGTACTTCTTGACACGGCACGCATTGTCAGGAGGTTCCTCACTCTGCAGCCCTAACCACCGGTAGCTTGGGCCTTGCCCCGCTACTAGTGGATAAGATATCTAATTTTAAGTTTTTTATTTATTTATTTATTTTGTTTTATTTTATTTTATTAGGGAAAACAAACAATTACACCATGTATATTAGACTAAAAAAAGAAAAAAAAACATACATAAACTTAAATAATAGTGCAATCAACAACATTTTCCACAAAGTAGTAAATCAATTTTATACAGACATATAAATACACACCAATAAAAAAAACCAAGAGAGAAAAATCAATAAAAAAAGAACAATAAAAACTCATTACGCATTGATTTCATTATATCTTTTCTATATTTTTGTGGACCAGTTGCAAACAGGTCAATTTGTGTAAAGAAACTATTATATGCATGCATAACAGTAACACGATACAAAGGCGCACGTTCCCCAGCGTTAGTTTTGCAGTGTTTCGGCATAAATGAACTTGAACCTGTTGTCTGTTTGTCTGTGCGTTTGTGCACGCTAATCTCTGAAACGCCTTAACCGATTTTCATGTGGTTTCCACTGATGTATTGTGGCAAGCTTCCGGTAATATTTAGTGTATATTTCATTCCAATCTGTTTACAAACAAAAAAGTTACGCGTTATTTAGAATACCACTCCTACGAAGTCTGAGCACAGATAGAATTAAATATATTGCGGAACACTAGGCGTGGGCGGCGGTTTCATCCCTTCGTGGTCGATGTACGTCGATCACGCACGAAGCGTTTCAGTTCCACCTTCCTTGTTCGGACTGCTAAGGAGTGGAACTCATTGCCTGCGTCTGTGTTCGACTACAACCTCGGGGTCTTCAAAACCAGGGTAAATTGGCATTTACTGGGTAAGCGTGGTCCACCTTCGGCCACATCTACACCTCACATCAGGTGAGATAGTGGTCAAGCGCTACCCTGATCTAATAAAAAAGAAAAAATTCTAATAATAGTACATTACTGCAGAGTCCAGGTTGGGAAGGATTGCCGGACGAAGTGGTTTCAAGGCCGAGCTTTAGCGAGGATAAAGATCTGAGTCCGGCAATCCTCATTCGGGTCGAGGCTGGTATAGTGCTTTTCTCAATAAATGTGAGGAAATAATGAAACACGCCCCTGTGACAGCGGCGGGCGCGTTCGTGAAGATTCGTGAAACTTCGGGTTTCATCGGGCTGAGCAGCGGCCAGGAATGAATTTTCATACAACATTCTTGGCCTAGGCCGAGAAAGAAATGCTTGAACCAACAATTACAAACTTCGTGGCATGTTTTTAGCACAAGAATGCCTACATTTCCGAGCATGTAGGCATTCTGATCCGAAAAGATAGTTTCTTAATAACTAATTTAGAATATCGATCAAAGCTGAAATTGAGCTTCCAATCCTAGTCGTTACACGTATACTAATCCTCACGAGGGATTAAATTTCCTAATTGGGGCAATTCGAAAGTTATGACAAACCGAAGGTCGTTTTACATAGCGTGAACTATAAAATATCATTAAACCGTCATTTACAGTAAGGCTGTGGCTACATTGAGTGATCGCTCATTTTTAATGTTTCTCTTACACTAACTATGTCTCGCGGTTTCAACTACGGTTTAAGTTAAACTATCTGCTTCCGGCGACTACGTCTGAGATCTTTATCGTTGTGACGACAGTGGCGCCGCCACGGCGACATTGGCGCCCAATCTATACTTATTAATATTATAAAGAGAAGAGATTTGTATGTATGTATGTTTGTAATGATGTAATGAATAAACTCAAAGAATACTGGACCGATTTAAAGAATTCTTTCACCTATAGAAAGCTAAGTTATCAGCGAGTAACATAGGCTACTCAACCTCCCCCCCATCTCCCCTTTACACCCCCTCCATATAAATATATGTTTGTAATGAATAAACTCAAAGAATACTGGACCGATTTAAAGAATTCTTTCACCTATAGAAAGCTAAGTTATCAGCGAGTAACATAGGCTACTCAACCTCCCCCCCATCTCCCCTTTACACCCCCTCCATATAAATATATGTTTGTAATGAATAAACTCAAAGACTACTGGACCGATTTTAAAAATTCTTTCACCTATAGAAAGCTAAGTTATCAGCGAGTAACATAGGCTACTCAACCTCCCCCCCATCTCCCCTTTACACCCCCTCCATATAAATATATGTTTGTAATGAATAAACTCAAAGACTACTGGACCGATTTTAAAAATTCTTTCACCTATAGAAAGCTAAGTTATCAGCGAGTAACATAGGCTACTCAACCTCCCCCCCATCTCCCCTTTACACCCCCTCCATACAAATGTATGTTTGTAATGAATAAACTCAAATACTACTGGACCGATTTAAAAAAATTCTATCACCTATAGAAAACTACACTATCAGCGAGAAACATAGGCTACTCACCCTCCCCCCCATCTCCCCCTTTACACCCCCTCCATATAAATGTATGTTTGTAATGAATAAACTCAAATACTACTGGACCGATTTAAAAAAAATTTTTCACCTATAGAAAGCTACACTATCAGCGAGTAACATAGGCTACTCCATATTATACGGAACCCTCAAAATCGATTCATAAAAAGAGTATCCCTGTTATATCCCTGCTTATCTATTTACTTGTCGCGGCCATATTGGAAACGCCAAACGTCAAACGTATTACGAAACATAAACATTATAAAATTTCATCAATTTCATCTGATCGGTTATTATCACATCAATGTTTTTTTTTCATTATAGTTGTTACTCTGGAATCAATGGGGGCGAAATTTTTAACTTAGTGTGCCCCTTGCTTTATAACTAACAGACACAGCCCCAAGTCGTATTGTAGTTATATCAGCAAATATTATATTCCATATTTTTATCGATTTCACGCAACTGAACCAAATTTGTTTATGAGTAGATTTTTTCTTCATGTTCATATTTAGCTTCGGTAGAACATATGATTTGTTAATCAAAATCTACCAGTCTACGGAATGTACAGCTTTTGTGATTGCAGGAATCGCCAGCAATATAGAAGACCGCTGACGAGCCCGTTGGATGAGTGAAAAATCAACTTTTCAAATTTGGCTCTGGTCCGGATTTGGAAAGTAGTGGCAGGGCACACTGCGTTTCGCAGTCATTTGGGCAGCCCGTCTGGCGGCAGTAACCACCCCCTTACAGAAGACCACCGTGAAATAACAGCACTTGTGCTGCTGTGTTTCGGTGAGTGAGTAAGGGGTGCCAGAGCCCATTTCCCTATCCACTCCTAATCCCTCATCCTTAATCCTACTGTAGTCGGCAGCGCACTTGCAGCAGCTTTGGCGTTGCTTGTGTTATAGGCGACGGTAGCCACCTACCATCAAGTGGACCGTCAGCCTGTCTGTCGATCTTAACATAAAAAAAAACTTGTGGTGTTATATTTTCAGGCGGGAGTTATTCATACAATCAGGGTAGCTGATAGATGATCGTAACCATCTACAGCAAGGTTGTTCGACAGCAGTATTTTTGTTTATGTTATGGTCGTCAAACAGGCTGACGGTTCACCTAGTGGTATGTGGCTACCGTCGCGTTTAACACAAGAAACACCACAGCTGCTGCAAGTGCGATGTCGTTTGTAGTAGGATTGGATAGGATAATAATTATTACTCACTCACCGAACACATCTTTAGCCATCACGACAACGCTAGACCACACACATCTTTAGCCACTTAGTAAAAATTAAGAGAATTTGGCTGGAAGGTGTTAATGCCTCCACCATATAGCCCTGACCCTGCTCCTTCAGATTTCCACCTGTTTCAGTCTTAACATCAAGAGAAGACTACCAAAACTGCTTGTCGCTTTTTTTTTACCAGAAGTCCCAACATTTCTACAGCAACGGGATCATGTTTCTCCTCACGATCTTCATCCTCTTTTCCGGAGGCATGAGCAATTAATATGATATCATCTTCTTTTCTAGGGATCGCCACACTACATACTACCTTGGTCGTCTAGGCTAGGTCGCAATCGTGCGTCGCGGTCGCTAAGATCCTTCAGATTCAGTGGTAACACATAAATCCATTTGCAAATCATGGTGTCGCGAAGAGCGAAAAACATAGAACGTTAGTGCACAGAGTACACCCTTCGTGTTGAGAGTAATGTTTACTTTATGGTAAAACAAAGGTAGAGTTGGTGAGAGTGCCATCAAGAGAGGAGTGTGCAGAGAAACAAGAAAAGAGATAAGTAGTGTTTGTGAAGAGAAAGAGCAAAAACCCTCAAGGGTGGTGGTAAGATGTAGACTTAGAGAGACATACGTAGATGGTATAGATGACCTAGAGTTGGAGGTAGAGGATTGTTTTAAGGGGAGAGGAGGAGACCATGGTAGGGGCTTTAGGCCCTACGATGATTATGTCCAGGTAGCTGGACAAGACGATCGTCAAAGAGACTCGTTCAGGCTGAACCCAGTCAATCTCGCTATCGTTACGACATATGGGGCAATAGTGTAAGGCTTTTAAACGATTTCTTACTCCCAATAAGTAGTTATATATAAATCTCCTTAAAATTAATACACGAATTCTAGTAACATAGGCAGACAGACTCGTGTCAAATGACTAGTATTCCGGTGAATCGGTTTTCACGCTCCACTAAATAAAATAATTTTAACTTTTTAATGGACTCGCAACGGGCCATTTGGGAGAGAATGTCTTCTCGGTCGTCTGATGGTTCTCGAAGGCGATATTAAATTTGTGCGTCACAGATATAAATTGTAAAATGTATCCTTTGTGCCTTTCTTTAAGAACTCATTTTGAGTGCTTTTGTTTGAACATTATTAATGAGCTGTTGTCATCCGCACTGTGTGTGTGTGTGTGTCAGCTCCGACGCAAGACTGGAGTTTACTCCTTGTCTTTGGCTATGCAATAAGAAAAGAGGATTAAGAAACGTGCGAGTTGTGGGTTTCCGGGATGATGGCCCAGGTCTGTTGGAAATTCTTCCAAACGTTTCGTCAACAACTGCGGTTGACATCCTCAGTGGTGTAGTCCGTGTTAGAAGAAAAAGTACATCACATCACTGCACTTCACTTCTGCACTTTTCGACTTCTCGAGCGAGACTGATTTGTCGACTGAAACCCACAACTCATATGGATACCGGCCGAGAAAACCTACATTCTACTATAAGAAACGTGCCATCAATTATACTATAATAGAATTAGGCGAAGCAGCGACATCTATCGGATTTGAAAGAAAGAAAGAAAGAAAGAAAGAAAGCATCTTTATTCCTCTAATAAGCACAATATACATATATGAACAAATAATAATTACAAACAAACAAATAGACATATAAACTAGTAAGAAGAGGAAAAGGAACCCTGACTCAGTATACAGTTGTGGTGCGGAGTGCGGACCACAACACTGATATTCTGCCAGGGACCAGAAATTCAAAGAAAAAGAAAACAAAAAAAAAACATTTACGCCGGACAATTTGGGTAAAACTGCTTGGTGAACACCAAAAATATGACTTGGCGCCATCTATTATATTACAATAGAATTAGGTGAAGTGGCGAACATAACGCTAAGAAGAATTTTAGCGTTTTTAGTTAACGCTTGTAT
Source organism: Bembecia ichneumoniformis (assembly GCA_910589475.2). NCBI lineage: Eukaryota > Metazoa > Arthropoda > Insecta > Lepidoptera > Sesiidae > Bembecia > Bembecia ichneumoniformis. Next base: position 1,292,593 of record OU342550.1, read on the forward strand.
TAATTTTACTTCCCATAAAATTTCCACACTCGGGGCCTTATATTCAAATCGATTCTTAGAGAGTAAACTCAAAAAAATATTTTATATCCCTGCTTATCTATTTACCTGTCGCGGCCATATTGGAAACGCCAAACGTCAAACGTATTGCGAAACATAGACATTATAGAAATTTTTGGAATAAACTTTTTTTGGAATAACAAAAAAAATCTGATTTTTTTGTATTTTCGTTTGTAATGCTTAATTGGTTTTAAAAAATATTTCATTTACATTTAAAGATCTACATTATAACCGAGCAATGTAGGCTGTATTTTTTATAAATTAGTTCGCTACGAAAATTATAAGGTATAAAAAAAATTACCTACAGAAGTCATTATTTGGCGTACTCTGTGAAAACTGTTGTCGATACATAGACCTCACTGATACTTTTTAGAAATGGCAAGAAAATGAAGACAGAAATAAAAAATAAATATTTCGAATTAAGAACTCTTTAGGAAGCTGTCCATGGAATTTCATTCGGTTGACATTTATTTTTACAAAATAGTGTTCATTTAAAAAGTGTGTGTCCCGGGAAAAATGTATGTGACGAGAGAAAAATTTTCGCTCTATGATACTATTTATAAGTGGTTCAGTGAGTTTAAATTTGGTCGTAGTAATTTCTCTTTTTTTATGTTAAAATCGGCAGACAGGCTGACGGTCCACTTGAAGGTAGGTGGCTACCATCGCCTATAACACAAGCAACGCCAAAGCTGCTGCAAATACGGATAGTTAAAGCAATTCGTGCAAAATTATTCCCTAACCATTCCAAATTATCAAAAATGCACAACATTAATAGTCAAGTTTTCACTTCTGCCGGCACTCCCGGAGTCAACCCGTTTTTTTTATAATGTCTACAGACAGGTTGACCGTCCACTTGACGGTAGATGGCTACCGTCGCTTATAACACAAGCAACGCCAAAGCTGTTGCAAGTGCGCTGCCGACTACAGTAGGATTAAGGATAAGGGATTAGGAGGGGATAGGGAAATGGGCTCTGACATCCCTTACTCACTCATCGAAACACAAAAGCACACGTGCTGTTATTTCATCAAATTAAAACTCCATTTAAGCTATGAGTTTCCATTTATTCTTTAACCTTTGGTCTGATTTCTGAGAAGTGATTGGAAGAAGTAATCTAAATACTTAATTTGGTACTTACTCTATGTATAAAATTCTTTCCCAAATGAATTCTTACCTGAAACAAAAGAGAAATTTATTTAATTAATTCGTTAATCTATGGCGAAGGTGGCTACCGTCGCCAATAACGCAAGCAACGCCAAAGCTGCTGCAAGTGCGCTGCCCACTACAGTAGGATTAAGGATAAGGGATTAGGAGGGGATAGGCAAATGTGGTCTGAGACCCTTACTGACTCACTGAAACACAACAGCACACGTGCAGTTATTTCACGGTGGTCTTCTATAAGGAGGTGGTTACTGCCGCCAAACGGGTTGCCCAAATGACTGCGCAACGCAGAGTGCCCTGCCACTACTTGTAAAGGTCGTCAAACAGGCTAAGGTCCACTTGATGGTAGGTGGCTACCGTCGCCTATAACACAAGCAACGCTACAGGTGCTGCAAGTGCGCTGCCGACTACAGTAGGATTAAGGATAAGGGATTAGGGGGGGATAGGGAAACGGGTTGAGGCAATATTTTAATTTCTGTAAATTTTTTAATATCTAAACCTTATTTTGTAATTGACAGAAAAAAACCTCACCGGCATTCTATTTTGTTTACTAATTTTTCAGCAAGTGTGCGGATAAAATGTGATTGATTAGTAATTGTTACACCAAACTCGCACGTTGCAATGCGCCTTCAATTGAAAGTATTAACAACAAACATAAAAAATCCTTAACATAAAAATAATAAAAAACAATAATAATAAATGAATAATAATATTAAAAAATGTAATTTAATTAATCTCATTTTATTAAAATTAAAAAATAAAATTTACAATTACAAATTGGAGCAAATTGTATGCAATCTATTGTTAGGACTAACTATGGAACGTTCTAGAAAAGCGTTCGCGCCGGCCGAAATCTCGAATGTACCACCCTATCGATGGTAGCCACGCTCCTTTCCGACTATGTTATGTTCCGCCCTTATGTTTACAACATAGAGTTTACATTTCAACATAAATAGCATTCCTGGCTTGGTTTGGCATGATCTTGTTTAGATTTTCTGGAAAATTCGAAATACATCGAGGCGAAATACATCAAGTAAAAAGTAAGAGAGCAGGTAGGCGAGACGAGCAGCTGGTGCGACAACCAGCGATACGAAAGCGACTCTTCGGAGCTTTTGCGAAGTTATCTGCGACAGTGAACCGGCGACACATTGTCGACTTTTGGCAAGTTTAACGGTTTCATCGGACAAGTTTAGTGATTTTGGAAGTCATCTTGGTATGTGAAAATAAATGGTTCGTTTCGCCTTTACACGGCATTTTAACTCACCCCACACGTAACACTATTAATTATTTATATTTATTTATGACTTATTGTCTATAATTTATGTTTACTTAGTATATATGACAACCCATTGTCTAGGTAACCCTATCAAGGGTTTAAGACATTACAAACCATCTCATTAAAATGTAACCGTTTGTACATAAATAAATAAATAAAATAAAATAAATCTAGCAACATCTTCGTTTTATTCCTATTTTAAATATCAAAATATTATTTTGTATAGAACAGCATTCCAGCCATCCATAATTCAAATTCGGAATCGTTGGGAACATTGCTTCAACTGTAATCGTTTAAAACTTTTATTCAGTTCGCGAAGATATTTTACGAAGTACTCCTGTGGCTTTGAACCGTTCGCAAAATTGTCGAAAACTCCATTTCAATTGTAGTCTAGGAGCTGAATCATTAATAATAACAATAATAATGTAGTTCTAAGCACCGAAGACCGTAAGAGTGTATGAAGGAGCAAGGAGCTGCATGGGCGATTCTACAAGACCCTGACGGGACCTGATGTGGACTCACTCATGTCAGTGAACTGGCTACGTTTCGGTGACCTCCTTGGGAAAACTGAAGGCTTTGTCTGTACAATTACCGGAAATATATCCTGAAGGATGGCACGGTCGACATCTATCCTGGAGAGACACTCAGGCATATTATTTCTCGTTGTGCTCATCTTTCTAACGGCGAGTATTTGCATAGAGCCAGGATCATTCATCATTCGTCTATAATCATTCGTCAACGCCATAGGTGCTGCAAGTGCGCTACCGACTACAGTAGGATAAGGGATTAGGAGGGGGATATGGAAATGAACTCTGGTATCCCATACTCACTCATCAAAACACAACAGCACACGTGCAGTTATTTCACTGTGGTCTTTCTGTAAGGGGGTGGTTACTGCCTCCAGACGGGCTGCCCGAATGACTGCGAAACTCAGTGTGCCCTGCCACTACTTTCCAGATCCAGACTAGAGCCAACGGATTTTTGGAGATTTTCAGTTAATTTAGACTATAATTTTTCTTTAATCACACCTTTTTATTGTTTACTTTGATTGTTTCATTTTTTGTGCAAGCAATGTTTAGAGCAGAGATCACGGACTAATTGATTGCATGTATAAAGCAATCTGCAACCTTTAATAAATAACATAAATAAAAATTTATATTGAACTTACAGAAGACCACCGTGAAATAACAGCACGTGTGCTGTTGTGTTTCGGTGAGTGAGTAAGGGATGCCAGAGCCCATTTCCCTATTCCCTCCTAATCCCTTATCCTCAATCCTACTGTAGGCGGCAGCGCACTTGCAGCAGCTTTGGCGTTGCTTGTGTTATAGGCGACGGTAGCCACCTACCATCAAGTGGACCGTCAGCCTGTCTGCCGATCTTAACATAAAAAAAATACTTATATCTGGTGAAAGGTAATAGATGAAATTAAAAGCTGTTAAAAGCGTCCAGCTCCTAGACTAAAAACACGGATTTTCGGGACGGAATAAAGATCTGAATAATTTACTTTCAAAAACCGTATTCTAGTTCAGAACCAGAACATTAAAATAATGAAATTCCTGTCGTGTTAACAAGAGTTCTATTTTTCTTTTGCGAATAAAAAGCTAGTATTAAATTAGAAGTTACAGAAAATATTAAACTCACTTTTTCGACTTGGTCATGTGAACGAGTTACCACACCGCATTTTATTAAGAGCGCGTATAAATAGAAATAGCTAATCGTAGATTTGAATTTTGTCTAAGTATTTAAAGTCTGAATAAGAAAATATTTAAATATAGATTAATTCATTATAAATAAAAGTGAAATGTCAACAGTAAACATTATACCATGAAATAGAAGTTACCTCTAATTTTTATCGTTTTTTGTTTTATTTTCAAAATGACACATATTACAAACCTAAAAATGTATCAGTAATCACACTTCACAGATTATCTAGGCCTTTGAGGATTAATTTTTCATTTGGCATTAGAGTTTACGAGTAATTAATGTTTAATAATTTGACAATTATAACATTTTTATTTGGCGAAATGAGCTATCTCATCTCATGCATACTTCAATGCGCATTGTTTCACATGATGTCACAATCGCTCCACTGAGACGGGAAGACTATGTTTCTGTGCGCAAGAATATTTAGGCGTATTTTTTTAAATTTAGATTATTAAAAGTGTGTTGTGTGTAGACTGTTTATAAATTGTTTCATATTATTTTAACAAGATTCTGGAACCTCTGGTGTGTTGGTATCGTGTCCATTCAATTAAAGATTAAGCATTAAAGCAAGAAGTGAAAGAAAGCGAAAAAATAGCATTCGTGCTAAACCTGGGCGGGTCGCTTGTTTTAATAATATAAAGATAAGTGGTCTCCATTGATAACCGAGTAATTTCACTCGAGGATAGATATTTAGTTGTGATTTAGGCATTTAGATGGCCTATATATGGTGGGACTGGAAGGTCATGGTTCATTATGAGCTTTTACCGCCGGGCAGAACCATCGATTCGGATCTCTACTGCCAACAACTGATGAGTTGAAAGCAAGAAGTTGAGAGAAAGCGGCCGAAATTGATCAATAGAAAGGGTGTGGTCTTTCATCACGACAACGCTAGACCACACACATCTTTAGCCACTCAGCAAAAATTAAGAGAGTATGGCTGGGAGGTGTTAATGCATCCGCCATATAGCCTTGACCTTGCACCTTCAGGTTTCCACCTGCTTCGGTCTCTTCAGATTCTTTAAGCAGTGTCAGGTTAACATCAAGAGAGGACTCCCAAAACTGCTTGTCGTGTTTTTTGATCAGAAGTCGCAAAATTTCTATAGCAACGGGATCATGTCACTACTTACAAGATGGCAAGAAGTTATGGAACAAAACGACACATATGTATATACTGTAATTAAATAAATAAATAAATAAATAAATAAATGTAAATAAACTTTGAAAGAAAAATGTCTTGAGTTTCATATAAAATGCGAATAAACTTTTTCCCCAACCTATTATATATTTTTATTGCGTCATGGCCTTTACTAAAATAGATAGTAATAAATATTATGACGCAAAGATACGTCAGTCGCCACTGTTGCGAAGGCTAAATGTAACATATATATACCCATAGCCACTTCTGTGCTGGACTTTTTATGCGTGTAGTGTCTATAGACTGTATATAAAAGTTCACCGACTGTATAGTTTTATAGACTGTATATAAAAATTCACCGACTTTATAGTTTTATAGACTGAATATAAAATTTCATCGACTGTATAGTTTTATAGACTGTATATAAAAGTTCACCGACTGTATAGTTTTATAGACTGAATATAAAAATTCACCGACTGTATGGTTTTATAGACTGTATATAAAAATTCACTGACTGTATAGTTTTATAGACTGTATATAAAAGTTCACCGACTTTGTGCGCCTTCGTAAGTGTGGATTTGACAGACGCCGACGGTAGCCACCTACCATCAAGTGGACCATCAGCCTGTCTGCCGATCTTAACGTAATTTTTTTTTTAAATTTACGGTTTTATAATAAACTTCCTGAGATAATCAGAGCCTTACCTATATACAAATTTAAAACTGTAATCGAAACCAAACTTTTTTTAATGTTGAGATCGGCGCACAGGCTGACGGTCCATTTGATGGTGGGTGGCTACCGTCGCCTATAACACAAGCAATGCTAAAGCTCCTGCAAGTGCGCTGCCAAGCACCTAGCCTTTTTTTTTTGCGTGGGAAAATCTGCGAGCCAGATCCCCACCGACCATGGGGACATCGGTGGGGTATGTGGGACTTCTACCCACTAAAAAACCCACGGTGCTTCCTCGCGCCGTCTATGGCGGGGGGGTAAGGGATCGTGGAAAACATGCATCTGCCTCCCCCGCCAGACGAGGCCCGCGCACTTGCGGGCTCCACCTCGATTAGGCGCGGAGTTTGATCTCCGCGCCGTGGAGAGACGTGCCGGAAACACACAGCACGTCTTCCATCGTTGCCCGGTGTTGTGATGACGGCGGACAACCCCATGTCCACCGCCCCCGGGCGAAGCGGCACGAGCCGCCCATTCTCACCTCTCGCAGCGGGCAGTCAGCGAGGGGCTTCACCTCTGAAGCACCCCATTACCTCTTCTCTGCGGCACAACCTAACACAGAGTCGGAGGCCGCTTCCACCTGAAACTCTCGGATAACCCCTGCTCATGTGGCCGCTCATCTCTACGGCATTAAGGGTGGGCGGCCCAAAGGGGGTTTCCATCTGACATTTCCACAGCAATCGCGGCAGCCCGAGAGACGGACTCCACCTCGTGTTGTCGTCGCGGAAGAGTTACTAGGCAGGGTGACGAGGCCGGGTGTTCACTCTTCCGGACGACTGCGAAGGGCGGTTACTAGGCCGGTGGCCCTAACCGGTTCTTCACCACCCCCCACAAGGCCACGATTGCGGTACTCTGCCAGACGGTCCTTCCCTGCCGTAAAGCTCCGTCTTCGCGTGCGTTGCCCGACTACCACTGAGCGACAGAGCCATCCGAGAGAATCCGCCCGCTGCGACCCGCGCCGGTCCTCATGCGCAAAACCGAGACCCATACCTCGGTCCGACGAACAAGGACCGGGGGTGCCGTCTCTCACCGGCCCACACCCGCATGAGCCGAGTACGGATCCTCGGCCCAGCGAGCGGTGACCGGCGAAGCTTCAACTGACCGTTGGAGCCCCCCAGCAAACGCTCCGCCACGAGCTCCGATGTTCGGAGTTCGCTCGGAGCCCTCACGGGTGTGCTTTCTTAGTTCCCCAGCGACAATCCGGTCAGCCAAGCGAAGGCCGATGACCCCACCGACCCCTGCAACCGTCCGGATTGGCGAGGGTTAAGCCCCTCCACCGCGACAAGGTCCCAGCACACCTAGGGGGGGGGGGGGGGGCAAGCACCTAGCCTAGAGTTCAGTTAACGTCGGGTTCAAAATAGTGGGTTCAATTTAGCGAATAGGATACCTATTACACAAACGGTCAAACTTGACGACAACGCGAACGTCAGAGCTCGATCATCCGGAAAATTATACAGGCTGCGTCCGTCATAACGGACAACTATGACAGTTAGACACATAATTTCAGATTATAAAATAAATAAAACATACAGTCACAGTTTGAGAAAAAATGTGCGAAATAAATATGAAGTACCTAGGGTCACTAACTACTATGGAAAAAGGACAAGAAAATATGTAATTCCTAAAATATTTAATAATATAAAATGTGAAGAAGAAAACTGTAGTAAGGATGTATTTAAAGCAAAGTTAAAATTAGAATTGCTAAGTGAATATAGCGATAATTAGGTAACATTATATACCTACTGATTGGTTGTAAATTGTATCTCATTAAAGTGTGCACAAGTACCTATTGCGCAGCTGTTTTAGAAGATAAGAGTGCATATATAGTCGTCAACAAACTTCATGTAAGTTTGACGACTTATTTAGTTTTAAGGTTTTTGTTATGTATTTTGAATTAAATTAATAAAAAAAAAAATATCGGGATAAGCCGAGAATCGCCCACGCCGAAGCCTGCGTCTGGAGTTCAACCCACTGCTTTCGTGGAATCGTTGCAGGTTTTGACGGGCTCGTTGGATGAGTGGTTAGGGTGATTGCCTTATACGAGGATAAGGCCTCGCTGTGAAATCGACCAGCACATCACCGCTGATGGTGGAATCCGGGGGGTTTTTAGTGAGTATTCCCGGTGACAAGTTACTTCACCGGGTGAGTCCCACACTCCCCCTCGTCGAACTGTGTGACACATGACAGTGTGCGTAGTGCGTAAACTGTGTCTCAGGGATTCCAGGTTCAATTCCCGACAAGCTCACCTTTGAAAACGAACTTTTAAAAGTTGAATCTAGTCTGGATCTGGAAAGTAATGCCAGTAGGCACACTGCGTTTTGCGGTCATTTGAGCCGCATGTTTGGTGTAACCACCCCCTTACAGAAGATCACCGTGAAATAACATCACGTGTGCTGTTTGATTTCGGTGAATGAGTAAGGGATGCCAGAACCCATTTCCCTATCCCTCCTATTATAATCCCTTATCCTTAATTCTACTGCAGTCGGTAGCGCACTTGCAGCAGCTTTGGCGTTGCTTGTGTTATAGGCGACGGTAGCAACCTACCATCAAGTGGACCGTCAGCCTGTCTGCTTATCTTAAGATTAAAAAAATTAATCTCTTATGTTTAATTACTTTAATTTACGAATTAGATTCAAAAGTTTTAAAAATAAAATAACACACTTTTTTAACCACGACACAATTCAAACAATCATCGAATGGGTTCAGTAATATTTATCTCAAATCGATATTTTATTACGACAATAGATTAGATTACAAATGCGTCACGGAATACAAGTGGCTTCTCAAGTTAAATGCCGTAAAAATAAAATAAAATAAATAAAATAAAATAAATCTTTATTTGCGCGAACACATGTTTACAGGATTTTAATTTGTATACAGCAGTTACAGTACAAAGTATGTTCTACCCGCCAAGGGCATGCAAATATTTGTGTTTAATTGTTTATAAACTATATTAATATTAATAAAGGAATTAATGTTTCTTAATATAAAATTCTTTAACATCATAATAACAACAATCTAATAACCATTTTGTTAATGTTCTTGTAAATTTAGGATCCGGCAATTCTTTTATATTATTAGGTAGTTTATTGTATGTTTTAATTGCCATAACATAAACATTTCTATTAAATAGTTCTAATCTACATTTAGGTCTTTGCAATAAATTACCTTGTCTAGTTATTTTGGTTCCTATTTCGTTATTTTCGACAAAACAGTTCGGATATTTTCTAACAAATATACACAACGTCTTTATATACAAGCAAGGTAAGGGAAGTATATGTAACTTTTTAAATAGTGGCACACAACTCTCCATAAAACCCACACCACATATTGCTCTGATGCATTTTTTTTGGGCCCTAAAAGCTCTTATAGTAGGCTCGATTATCCAAATCGCTGGGAAAGACTGGATGACTGCAAATTAAGTAGAGAATCGTGGAAAAAGATGGAGGAGGCCTTTACCCAAAAAGGGATCCATATCTCATAACTTAGAAGAAGAAGAACTAATAAAATTCTAATAAATTACTAACACTTCACTAACTTTTAATTATACACCACATTTCTGTTTTCTTAGAGAGATTTGGAAATAAAAAGGCTATATTATTATTATTATTATTCTCTTTATTTAACTAATAAACATATAAATTATATTTTTAAATATATCTAAAAAAAAATAATACATTTAAAAATATAAAAAATAGTGGTCCACCGGTATCGGGTACAGGGACCAAGCTACCGGTGGTTAGGGCTCCAAAGAGAGGAATCTCCTCACAATGCGAGCCGTGTCGAGGAGAACCGCCTTCTGCATCAAGCCCTTGATCCAGCTGTCTAACGCAAGCTTCTTAAGGTGTTGGTCGAGGCTCTTGGCAATTAGTCCGTGAACGGATACGACTATCGGAACAATAACAGTTGAATCAATATCCCACATGTCGACCATCTCGTGGGCCAAGTCCAAATACTTTACTTGTTTGTCTTTTTCTGCCTTCACGAGATTCTCGTCATGAGGGACAGTGATGTCAACTATCATTGCACGGCGCTCTACTCGATCTTATTATTATTATAACAAGTAACACCAGAGGGTTTCTCTGGGCATATAAAAGCAAACGTTGAAACCTTGTATGAAAAGTGTAGTCCGCGTTGAGGAACTAAACAACCTGCCGGTTAAAGGAGTAACATTTTTACGTCCGAATAAAAAAAAACGGAACACTTATACGGGATCACTCGTGTGTCCGTCTGACCCCCCCTCCCCCGTAACATGTCTCTCTAAACGATTTACCAAAAACACGTCGTCCTAAGAGAAACTCTACAACCTTGTTGGTTAACATAAATAATTAATGAACTGGGTCATAATTAGTTGTTTCGCCCAGTTGTCATTAATTTAGATGACATTTACGCGATATTACTAAACTTACTATTCCCATTAGCCATTATTATTTCTAATTTATGTTAATGACGTACCTAATATAACTTAAATTTGAAAGTATTCTTTTTGCTGACGATATATCTATTGTTGTAAGCACTGACACTAAAGATAAAAATCAAAATCAAAATATTTATTTATCAATTACGTTTCTCCAAGAAACTCTTATGATCGTCATTTAGATTTAGAATTACCAGTTAAATTTAAATTTACCAGGGTTTCGGAAAAAAAGCCAAGATGACGATCCTGAGAAGAAACCCCGAAAGAAACTCAGGATACTATTCTTTTTGTCATCTTTACAATATAAAAAAATTACAATAATTATAATCATACACTTAATACCTAAAGTAAATATACAATACTAAGCATAGTATGAGCTCCGAATCCAGGCTTTAATTCCAGGCTTCATTGTCACTTAAATAATCAGTAACCTTATAATAGCCTTTCAATGAATTGAATCATGAATCTGACATCAACAAAACAATCAAAATAAATTGAAAATCAACTTGACCAAGACTAACTTTATAAAATTTGACAACACTAAAACTGCAAAGCTTGAGGTTAGATACTAAAATTGAGGAATTAAATCAAACTAAATTTCTGGGAGTAATAATAGACAGACAACTCAGCTGGAAATCACATTTTTTTTTATGTTAAGGTCGGCAGACAGGCTGACGGTCCGCTTGATGGTAGGTGGCTACCGTCGCCTATAACACAAGCAACGCCTAAACTGCTACAAGTGCGCTGCCGACTGCAGTAGGATTAAGGATGAAGGATTAGGAGTGGATAGGGAAATGGGCTCTGGCATCCCTTACTCACTCACCGAAACACATAACAGCACACGTGCTATTATTTCACGGTGGTCTTCTGTAAGGGGGTGGTTACTGCCGCCAGACGGGCTGCCCAAATGACTGCGAAACGCAGTGTGCCCTGCCACTACTTTCCAAATCCAGACCAGAGCCAAATTTGAAAAGTTGGTTTTTCAAAGTTGACCCTGCCGGGAATCGAACCCGGGAACCCTAGAACAGAGCGTTAAGGCAAGCACCCTAACCACTCATCCAACGGGCTCGTTTTGTCTGTGAAAGAGTAAACAAATTTGTATATGAAATAAAATGCCTGAGAAAAATTACAAACCTGGAAGCAGCTATTTACTTGCCATGCTTATTGAGTGCCATGCTTATTAGTTTCTGTTCTTCGCTATGGTTTGATCATTTGGGGCAACAGTGGTCACCTAGGTAGAGCTTTTGTTGCACAAAAGAAATGTTTGAGAGCTAAGACTTTTAAAGCACAACGGGATTCATGTAAACCTTTATTCAAGGAGCTCATCAGATTATTGACCTTGCCTGGATTGTATATTTACGAAGTTCGTGAAGAAACAAAAAATTTTGTTTATAAATGTCAACAATACAATATATTCACGTAGCAACAGATATCCGAAGCAACTAATAGTAAAGGAAATAGTAATTCCCTTCCCTTTCTTCTATCGGACATGCAGACGTACGGCTGGTTACCATCCTCACCTTGTCGAAATCCCTCTAATTCGGACCAAGCGCTTTAAAACATCTTTTGTGATGCGCACTGCTAAGGATTGGAACTCCCTGCCGGCGTCTGTATTTCCGAGCTCATATAACCCAAATCTTTTCAAGATTCGAGTGAATAGGCATCTTCTGGGTGAGCTCGCTCCATCTTCGGCCTCATCCTTCCTGGTCAAGAGCAAACCCATCGATAGTAAAAAAAAAAAAAAAAAAAAAAAAAGTAATAGGCCCGTTGGATGAGTGGGTAAGAGAGCTTGTCTAACGTCTCAGGGGCCCCGGGTACGATTCCCGGCGGGGTCAACTTTGGAAATTTTTATGTAATTTTTAAAATTGACTCTGGTCTGGATATGAAAAGTAGTGATAGGGCACATTGCGTTTCGCAGTCATTTGGGCAGCACGCCTGGCGGCAGTAACCACCTCCTTACAGAATACACGTATATGAAATAACAGCATATACGTGCTGTTGTGTTTCGGTGAGTGAGTAAGGGATGCCAGAGCCCATTTCCTTATCCCCTCCTAATCCCTTATCCAATCCTACTGTAGTAGGCAGCGCACTTGCAGCAGCTGTGGCGTTGCTTGTGTTATAGGCGACGGTAGCCACCTACCATCAAGTGGACTGTCTGCCGACCTTAACATTAAAAAAAAATCAAGTTGGCTAAATATAAAAATAGTTGCTTATACATGAGCGTCAAAATATTTAATAAATTTTTTTTTAAGAGTTTCTTGGAGAAACCTATTGGTTCCTAATTCTATTAAGACATTATAATTTATTTACATTACATACCGTACTATATAAAAACTTAATGTATTTATTATTATATCATATGAAAAAAAAAATTAATAATATTCCTCTAAATTTTAAATCTTTACCTTTGGTACAATTCAAGAAAAAGTTATACACGTGGCTAACTGTACTTAACTTCTATGACATTCAGGAATTAATGGACTGCAACATTTGAAAATGGCAGAATATAGCGACCATTATTGTTAACAACTAAAGTCAAAATAAGTAGTAGTGGTGAACTAATCAGTAGAAATTCTATGTTCGACATTTGGAGTTTCAAGATGTCAAGATTTGCACGCCGAGTGCCAGTTGGTCATGAAGGAACAAGAGAACTAGATGTCATCTCTGGTATCAATTACCCATGGTCATCGCAAATAAATTATTATTATATTTAACTGGTCTCGTCTCCCCCTCCAAAAGCCAAAATGAGGGGGAGACGGTGTTACCCCCGACAGAAGCACAGTCAGTCGGGGTTCAGGACGACAAAGACAGAAACCGACACACGATCCTGGCCGTATCGAGCAGCACTGTCTTCTGCATTTGGGCCGGGAGGGAACCGCCACGGAACCCCAACCGCTTCAGGTTACTATTGAGGCTGGTTGGGATCAAATATTATTATTATTATTATTATTTAACTGGTCTCGTCTCCCCCTCCAAAAGCCAAAATGAGGGGGAGACGGTGTTACCCCCGACAGAAGCACAGTCAGTCGGGGTTCAGGACGACAAAGACAGAAACCGACACACGATCCTGGCCGTATCGAGCAGCACTGCCTTCTGCATTTGGGCCGGGAGGGAACCGCCACGGAACCCCAACCGCTTCAGGTTACTATTGAGGCTGGTTGGGATCAAATATTATTATTATTATTATTCATTTATTTATTTCTTTTCTTAATTTTAAATTTTTTACAATATATATGTATATAAAAACAATAAATATTATAAAAAACTTAAAATTAGGTGTCCACTAGTAGCGGGGCAAGGCCCAAGCTACCGGTGGTTAGGGCTGCAGAGTGAGGAACCTCCTGACAATGCGTGCCGTGTCAAGACGTACCGCCTTCTGTATCTGCCCCTTGATCCAGCAATCTAGCGAGAGCCTCTTAAGATGTTGGTCGAGGCTCTTCGCTATAAGACCGTTCGCCGAGACGACTATCGGGACGATAATTGTCGAATCGACGTCCCACATGGCGGTCACCTCGTGAGCCAAGTCGATGTACTTGGTAAGTTTTTCTTTTTCGGCTTTCACGAGGTTTTCGTCATGCGGAACAGCGATGTCGATAAGCATCGTCCGGCGCTGGGATCGGTCAATAACCACGATGTCAGGTTTATTGGCGACAATAGTCCTGTCCGTGATTATAGAGCGATCCCAGTAGAGCGTAGCATGACCATTTTCGAGAACGGGCGCAGGCACATACTTGTAGTACGGCACCTCAGACTCGATAAGACCGTATCGAATGGCAAGTCGCTGATGAATGATCCTGGCTACTTGGTTGTGTCTGTGCAAATACTCGCCGTTAGAAAGATGAGCACAACCGGAAATAATATGCCTGAGTGTCTCTCCAGGACGGTGGCATGCCCGACAGATTTCGACCGTACCGTCCTTCAGGATATATTTCCGGTAATTGTTCGTCTTAATAACTTCGTCCGCAATTGCACAGACAAAACCTTCAGTTTCCCCAAAGAGGTCACCGAAACGTAGCCAGTTCACTGACATGAGCGAGTCCACATCAGGTCCTGTCAGGGCCTTGTAGAATCGCCCATGTAGCTCCTTGCCCTTCCATTCACTCTTACGATCTTCGGTGCTTAAAACTACTAGCCTGCGCCAGTTCCCGTTTGCCAGAGATAGTGGCGTGAAGTTTTTGTCGATTGCTACAACGTCGCGATGTACCCCACTCCCGTGGTTCAGGAAATATTCCCTAAGGCTGTACACCTCACGGTTATGGAGGTTCTTGGCGTTTAAAAAACCGCGACCCCCCAATTTCCGTGGGATGTACAGTCTCATAACCGATGAGCGTGGGTGTAGCATGCGATGCGCTGTGAGCAATCGACGAACCCTCCTGTCTAAACCATCGAGTTCAGTTTGAGTCCACCTTAGTATGCCAAAGGAGTAAGTGAGTAAAGGCATAACCCAGCCATTGAAGGCGCGTACCTTGTTACCTCCTGATAAAAAACTATTAAGAACTTTTGTCAGGCGGCCAAAGAAAGGTAGCGTCTTCACTGTCTGTTTTATATCTTTATCACTAATACCCAATGACTGTGACATACCAAGGTATTTGTATGTCTCAACTTCGGAGAGGGATTTAAAAGACACTTTATCTGAAAGTTGTAAATTTGGAGAATTTACGACTTTCCCCTTCTGAACATGCATGACCGCGCACTTATCTACACCGAAATCCATCCTGATTGCGTTACTGAAACATTGAGTTATTTTCAGTAACTCTAACAGGTCTTTGGGTTTCGGTGCAAATAGTTTAAGGTCGTCCATGTACAGTAGGTGAGAAATGACTTCCCCCCCTCTCCGTAGCCTATAGCCTAGTTTTAAATTTCTCAGCAGAGTACTGAGAGGATTTAAAGCTAGACTAAACCACAAAGGACTCAAACTGTCCCCCTGGAAGATGCCACGTTCTATCTTTATCGTGTCCCGCAAACCAGCGTCGCTTCTCCGATATCCAGGTTGACGAAGGACCGTGATCCACTGCCCCATACACATAGCTAAAAAGGATCTCAGAGTCGTATCTATTTTATATAACTCTAATATCCTTCTCAGCCACGAATGGGGCACCGAATCATAGGCTTTCTTGTAGTCAATCCAAGCTACCGAGAGGGCGCCGCTGCTCCGCCGGACGCGCTGGCATATGGTCATATCTATGAGGAGGAGCTCCTTAGTACCACGGGACCCAATCTTACATCCATTCTGAGCTGTGTCCAAAATATTGTTTTTTAAAATATGTGAGTTAATTTTTGTTCTCAGAATAGATGTAAGTAGCTTATAGATGGTAGGTAAGCATTATTATTATTATTATTATATTGAAATTTTGACTCGTCTCCCCCTCTAAAAGCCAAAATGAGAGGGAGACGGTGTAACCCCCGACAGAAGCACAGTCGGTCGGGGTTCAGGACGACAAAGACAGAAACCGACACACGATCCTGGCCGTATCGAGCAGCACTGCCTTCTGCATTTGGGCCGGGAGGGAACCGCCACGGAATCCCAACCGCCTCAGGTTGTCCCTGAGGCTGATCGGGATCAAACCATTCACGGACAGAACAACTGGGATGATTTCAGCGGAGGCCACAGCCCACATGTCGACGATCTCGTGAGCCAAGTCAAGGTACTTCCTCCTCTTCTCGGTTTCAGCCTTCACGAGACCATCGTCATGGGGGATAGTGACATCCACCAAAAACACCCGCGACTGCTCCCGGTCCATCAACACGATATCAGGTCTATTCGCTAGAATAGTCCTGTCCGTGATGATGGGCTGGTCCCAGTAGAGCTTAGCACGGCTGTTCTCCAGGATTGGTTCTGGCGAGTATCGGTAGTAAGGTATCCTCTGCTCAAGGAAGCCGTATTTTATTATTATTATTACTTTAGCGAAATTACTTTACGCGAAAATAACGTGACACTTCACGTCAATCAACGACGGTTAAATTATTTCGATATTGTTCATACAAAAATACTAAAATTGCGATTTAAAAATGGGAGGTGGGGGGTAGGAGGGTGAAAAATACTTTACGACCTATTCTCATACCTACTAAATATATGTCGGCGCTTTTGATTTGCGGGAGTGAACAGCACTGAAAACTGTCATTTGTCAACTGGACAGCGGGATCGGAATGTCATTGTCGTTGACTCGGACACAACACCGAGCGCTAGCGCAGAGGCACGTCGGCCGGGGGGTACCTCACGGGAAGGCAATCGGTTGACATCAAGGGACTGGTGCTACGTGTTTGGTGGAGTGTTATCTGATTTGGAGTGATTGGCTGGTGGACAATGCGATCGAGGACTTATTTTGTGCCGATTGTGGCGTTTTGTTTGGAATTGCAGCGCGTGACCTAACGTGATCAAATATGGATCAAATATTCGCGCCTATCTGTGATCATGTGTGGAGACCAATGATACGAAGAATCCTGGTCGTGTCCTTTCGGGACCGATGATGCCGGGGACTCTAATCGTGTTTCTACATATACACACAAAATTTCATAAGAATCGATCAAGCCGTTTCGGAGGAGTTTTGTTACAAACACTGTGACACGAGAATTTTATATATTAAAAGATAAAAGATGTAGATAGAGAAGATGTAGACATCTCTCTCGGAAGCAGCACTTTTTTCTGGCGAAAGGTCCTGGCCCTGTGTCCTTTTTCTGTACTCCTGACAACGTTTGCAAAATTTCATTATAAATTCATAATCTCATTAAACAAATTTAACTTAAAACTCAATGTAACCACTTAATAAAAAAATTAAATGTTAATTAAATACAAGGAACTTAAAGAAAAAGGCCATTAACTTCCAAATACAGGGTGTTTAACTAATTTAAGTTTGAAACAATAAAGTGGGGCGTTAAGATTACAGTCCCGGTACTGAAGACAAAAAAATATTTACTTAAGAGGATATTCTTAAGAGAGCGTATAAATGGAAATAGCTAATCCTAGATTTGAATTTTATCAAGTATATAAAGTTCAAATAAGAAAATAATTATGTGTAGATTATTAAATTATAAATAAAAGTGAAATGTGGACATATTATACAATGAAATTTGTTCAATAGAACAAAATCACTAAGTTACCTCCCATTTCTGTCATTTTTTGTTTTATTTTCAAAATGACACATATTTTAAACCTAAAAAAATATCAGTAATCTCACTTCACAGATTATCTAGACCTTTGTGAATTAATTTTTCATTTGACATTATAGTTTACGAGTAATTAATATTTAATACTTTTGGCACTTTTAAAATTTTTATTCCGCATAATGTCATGCATACTTCGATGTGCATTGTTTCACATGATCAGTCACAATCGCTCCACTGAGACGGGAAGACTATGTTTCTGTGCACAAGAATATTTACACTTATTTTTTTTTTAATAAGACTTGTTTGTGAGTAGATTATTATAAGTGTGTTGTGTATAGACTGTATATAAATTGTTTCGTATTATTTTAACAAGATTGTGTAAATAAATATGGCTAATAAAAGGAACTCTGTTGCGTTGGTATCACGTGTCCATTCATTTTTTTTAATGTTATGGCGACAGACAGGCTAACGGTCCACTTGATGGTAGGTGGCTACCGTCGCCTATAACACAAGCAACGCTACAGGTGCTGCAAGTGCGCTGCCGACTACAGTAGGATTAAGGATAAGGGATTAGGAGGGGATAAGGAAATGGGCTCTGGCATCCCTTACTCACTCACCGAAACACAACAAGCATCCGCTTGTCATCAATTCTACCCCTTTGACGTATAGCATGGTTGTCAGAAACCTTGGCGTTCTTTTTGACTCTACTCTCTCCTGGTCTCCTCATATTG
This sequence comes from Bembecia ichneumoniformis, assembly GCA_910589475.2. Lineage (NCBI taxonomy): Eukaryota > Metazoa > Arthropoda > Insecta > Lepidoptera > Sesiidae > Bembecia > Bembecia ichneumoniformis. The sequence goes on from OU342550.1 coordinate 1,310,902, forward strand.
CTAATGTTAGTAGGGGGGGTTTTGCTGCATCTAGCTCCTTACGTAGGTGGAAAAATTTGCTACCAATGAGGACCAAGGTTGAGCTTGCTCAATCACTTCTCTTGCCTATTTTAGATTACGCTGATGTTTATTACATTGATCTCAATGAGGATTTGTTGAGCAGGCTTCAGCGTCTTCAGAATTTATGTGTCAGGTTCATTTACGACTTACGCAAGTTCGATCATGTGTCTGAATTCAGGTCCCTCCTGAATTCAGACGCTTGGATGGTTGCCCATGAGACTGCGTCGCGAGGAGCACGTTCTCACTTTACTCTATAACGTACTCTATAATCCTCAAACTCCTTGTTTCTCAAAGTTCGATTTGAATTCCTTGAATTAAATCACAATCTTCAACTGAGGTCGAAATTCGACAACATTTTGAAAATTCCTTTAACCCGCTCTGGTTATTTTAAAGAATCATTTACTGTTAAAGCCGCACATCTTTGGAATAAGTTGCCACCTGAAATTCGGCACTCTAAGTCACTGTCTATCTTTAAAAATAAATTGCATAATTATCTCTTGTCCCAAACTTAGTTAGCAAGTTGTTATTGTTTTAATCTCAAGTGTATATATGTTATATATGTATTTGTATTTTATATGTATATATAAAATCCAGACCAGAGTAATTTTTGAAAATTACATTAAAATTTCCAAAGTTGACCCCGCCGGGAATCGAACCCGGGGCCCCTGAGACGTTAGGCAACCATCCTTGCCACTCATCCAACGGGCCGTCAAATGGGCCGTCAATTATGGGGCCACGCGGGTGAAATTAGATTTTTTTTGCTTTGTACGCCCCCTTAAAGCGAGAACTTAGTAGAAAAGTGTTAGAGAGTAAATTTAGACAAAAATCCAGAGGCTACATTTAAAAAAGTTTAAATCCGACAGATTTATACAAAAAAAAAAAACTTTTCTGAGAAAAAATTGCAGTAAATTACTGCCCAAAAAATCCTTCCTTCACTATACTAAAAAATTTCACCTACATCATTATTTTTTTTAAGCTTATTAATTAACTTAAGTTCAGTGACAGGTCAAAGGGAAAGGTTCAAGTAAAGGACCAACTCAAAATATAGGCCTTTATGTCAATTTTAATTTATTCCAGTGACGCTACGAGTGCGTCGCACGAGTGCTTAACGGTCGCTAATTGTGTTTGCGATGCCGAGCCCTCCGTTGTTACACTGCGCCGTGTATACAAACGGACAACCTGACCTGCATGAATAAAGGGCGAAATTCCAATCTAATTTTATCCAAAGACTAGCTGAACTCGGCCACGCTTCGCTGCGGCCCATACGGCGGCGGCGTGCGCGTGGGGCGCGCGGTACTGGACACTGTTTATGTTATCGATAGCTGAAGATTGAAATTACAGGAAATCAAGGGAATTGATTCTGACTGACAAAGGAATCAATTTTAAAAAAATATATACAAAAAGTCATATAAAAAGAGTATAAATAAAAAAAACTACTAAGAAGAATAGGATGAATGTGTAACATCTTATATATAATAATATTTATCGTAGCGTGATGTTATATAGCCTATAGCCTTCCCAGATAAATGGACTATTCAACACAAAAAGAATTTTTCAATTCGAACCAGTAGTTCCTGAGATTAGCGCGTTCAAACAAACAAACAAACTCTTCAGCTTTATAATATTAGTATAGATAATTTTTTGTTATGCCGTTTGTTACGTTTTTGTTACGCTCCATTTGTGTTACGCCACAGTTTTAGAAGGCTCCCTCGACAAAAGTTGATACGTCGCAACGCCAATGAATACCACTGAATACCTTGTGGTATTCAGTGGCGTCCTTGGTTTATACCTTGGTTATTCAGAAGCAAACAAACTCACTTTCGAATTTACGAAAATACCTTCGATTAAAAAAAATCAGTCTCTATTCTTACATGCTTATTAGACCCTTAGTAGACCCACCGTGTTGGTACTCATTTAAGAGGTCTCGGGGAGAGGGATTTTTCGCAATAGACCAAATATAAAAAATAAATTTGACAGTTGTGGTCTACTCAGTAGACCGTGAGTAACCGTAGCACGTAAACCCTCCGTGTTGTTACTCATTTAAGAGGTCTCGGGGAGATGAATTTTTTGCAATAGAGCATAGATCAAAATTCGACAGTGCTGGTCTACTCAGTAGACCGTAGGTAACCGTATCAGGAAGACCCCCCGTGTTGGGTATCGTTTGAAAGGTCTCAATGAGGACAATCCATTTAAACCATGCCCTTTCCCCCTCTAATCCCTCCCACCCCCGAAACGTCACAAAATACAAAACATATATCCAAATCCTTACCAAACCAATTCTAAAGACCAAAAACCAAACCAAAACAATTTACAAGAGCAATTCCAATACCACAGCAAAACCGGTCGAGGGGCTATCCCCCCGCGGGCTGCTTGCAGCCCGCGGCAAATATTATAAAGCTGAAGAGTTTGTTTGTTTGAACGCGCGAATCTCAGGAACTACTGGTTCGAATTGAAAAATTCTTTTTGTTTTGAATAGTCCATTTATCGAGGAAGGCTATAGGCTATGTAACATCACGCTACGATAAATAGTATTATATATAAGCAGTGTCCAGTACCGCGCGCCCCACGCGCACGCCGCCGCCCGTCGTATGGGCCGCAGCGAAGCGTGGCGGAGTTCAGCTAGTACCTAATAAATGTATATAAAAAGTTCGAATCTTTTTTCTGGAGGACCCTAAACATGTAAACCAATGTAACGGAATCAATGTACATAAAATGTTTCTACCCATCCGTTTATTTTACGCCATTGTTAAAACTTGTGGGCATACTTCAGTTTGGGAGATAATAAAATCGCTACGGCGTCGTAATCTTTATGAGCCCAGAGTTTTTCATAATTCTAGGGTAAATGCAGCTATCAACGATCCCAACGTTAATCTGCAAGTACTTAAATAAAAGCTGTTACAGCTACTGACATTTTGCAGTCACTTAGTAGTGGCAGGTCACACTGCGTTTCGCAGTCGTTTAGGCAGCCCGTCTGGCGGCAGTAACCACCCCCTTACAGAGTAAGGGATGCCAGAGTTCATTTCCATATCCCCCTCCTAATCCCTTATCCCACTGTAGTCGGTAGCGCACTTGCAGCACCTGCGTTGCTTGTGTTATAGACGAATGATGAATGATCCTGGTTACTTATGTCTATGCAAATACTCGCCGTTAGAAAGATGAGCACGACCGGAAATAATATGCCTGAGTGTCTCTCCAGGACGGTGGTATGCTCGACAGATCTCGATCCCCCTCCTAATCCCTTATCCTTAATCCTACTGTAGTCGGCGGCGCACTTGCAGCAGCTTTTCGCGTTGCTTGTGATATAGGCGACGGTAGCCAGTAAGCCCTGGCATGGGAAGTAGCGAGGAAAGGAGGCAGATAGGAGGCAGAATCATGCCGCACGTCATGTCCACCACACCCTGCTTTGTCGGCTTTAAGGGCGGCAATATGTCAAAGGACCGGCAATATGAAAGCGAGTGACGGCACAACGGACGCAGTCTGAATCGAGCTTTCGTTACGGAAGCACGTCTCAAGTGTCATTTTTAACACGTCATTTTAAATTATGCCACCGCTGGCTTATATTTAGTATAATTGATATAATTGCCTATACCAAAAATGCATAGCGCGCAATGCGTGGACAAGAAGGACAACATCGCCCTTCCTGACCCGCGCTGATGAGTAGCACGAGGAGCATAGTGTGGCAGAGGAGTAGGGTTGTGCTTCGGTGGTGGGTAAGGGATGACAGAACCCATTTTCCTATCCCTTATCCATAATCTTACTATGGTCGGCAGTGCACTAGCAGCATCTGTAGCCTTGATTTAGTATAAGCGTCGGTACACGTAGCTACGTAAAATCTGAAATATTCACGAAAAAAATATCTCATTCATTTTGTATGGAACAGGTCTTTATTGTGAGGCGAAACGAAGTTTGCCAGGTCAGCTTGTATGCATATTGAGTATAAATCTATATTAATTTATACTCAATAGAAAAGATTTGTATGTATTTTTGTATGTTTGTGATGAATAAACTCAAAAACTACTGGACCGATTTTAAAAATTCTCTCACCTATTGAAAGCTACATTATCAGCGAGTAACATAGGCTACTCATTCTCCCCCTATCTCTGCCCTTTAACCCCCTCCATACAAAATTGTCGTTCTCCACGAATAAACTCAAAAATGTTTAAAAAATAAATGTCCACCCGTGCGAAGCAGGGACGGGCATCTAGTAGGTATATATATAATTACATACAATTCCAGTTAAAATCCCATAAAGTTATCATTACAGTTAAAATGATAAAACCATAAAAGATACAAAAAGAAGGGTTGACATTTTCAACCCTTTCTTTCATTCTATTTGAAACATCGGACGACGGTAAGAGTGTAATTTAGGCTTTCATTGTTTTAAAGACATTTTAGCGAGTTACGTAATCTAAATTACTTTTTATATCTTATTACTTAGCTGTGTACGCCACTTAGGTACAACTTTCTCTTTGTAAAAGGTTTGAAATGTAACAAACATTAAATTTTACAAGCTTACTAGACATATACATAAGTTTTTTTTTTTTATGTTATGTCGACAGACAGGCTGACGGTCCACTTGATGGTAGGTGGCTACCGTCGCCTATAAGACAAGCAACGCCACAAGTGCTGCAAGTGCGCTGCCGACTACAGTAGGATTAAGGATAAGGGATTAGGAGGGGATAAGGAAATGGGCTCTGGCATCCCTTACTCACTCACCGAAACACAACAGCACGTATATGCTGTTATTTCACGGTGGTCTTCTGTAAGGGGGTGGTCACTGCCGCCAGACGGGCTGCCCAAATGACTGCGAAACGCAGTGTGCCCTACCACTACTTTTCAAATCCAGACCAGAGTCAATTTTGAAAATTACATTAAAATTTCCAAACTTGACCCCGCCGGGAATCGAACCCGGGGCCCCTGAGACGTTAGGCAAGCATCCTTGCCACTCATCCAACGGCATTCAAATAACCCTTTCTGAGATTAGCGTGCACAAACGTAGTAGGGTCAGGGTACACTGCGTTTTGCAGTCATTTGGGCAGCTCGTCTGGCGGCAGTAACTACCCTCTTACAGAAGATCACTGTGAAATAACCGCACGTGTGCTGTTTTGTTTCGGTGAGTGAGTTAGGGATGCCAGAGCCCATTTCGCTATTCCTTATCCTTAATCCTACTGTAGTCGGCAGCGCACTTGCAGCACCTGTAGCGTTGCTTGTGTTATAGGCGACGGTAGCCACTTACCATCAAGTGGACCGTCAGCCTGTCTGCCGATCTTAACATAAAAAAAAGACAAACAAACAGACAAAAATTGTAAAAACTAAACATAAGTACAACGTGTTTAATTTATTTATTTATTTTTCTTTTTTAATTATTTTATGTATACAAAAACGGCTCGTTTTTTTTTTTTTTTACTATAGATGGGTTTGCTCTTGACCAGCAACTATCTATGTAGGAAGGATCAGGCCGAAGATGGAGCGAGCTCACCCAGAAGATGCCTATTCACTCGAACCTTGAAAAGATTTGGGTTATTATTTGAGTTTACGATTTTATTATAATTTTTTATTCACCAGATGCCATATCTAATATTGCATGAAAGAACTCGATTTATTTTTGCAGACAAATATTTCTTCTGAATATCTCAAGGCTTGCCAATGTCGTCTCTAATTCGTTCAATGTGTCGCTAACTCACTATCGCAGATGTCTTCGCAAATACAACTAAACCTTTTTTTTTTTTTTTTTTTTTTTTTTTTATAACGAGGGGGAAAACCTTCCATAGGTACCCGGTTTGTAAAAAAAAAAAAAACGGGTTATGTGAGATTTTTACTCACTAAAAACCCCCCCGAATGTTGCCAGCCGTGCCTATCAGGGACCATGGTACCTCCATCCGTATTACCCCGCGATCCCTGTAGCACCATTCTTATCGAATACTCCAGCTTGAAGTAGGCCAATCACCGGAACCTCTTTTAGTCGCCTCATACGACAGGCAGAGGATACCGTGTCTGTATTCTAATTGAACCCCAGATCACAGGGTGCTAGGGCGGTTTCCACCACCTCCTCTTTGACGTCTGCGTCTTGCAGGGTCAGCCCTCTCTCGATTCCGTGCAGCGGCCTCCTTCTGGAGAAGTACCGTCTCACAGAAAGTTGCCACTGCTCTCCACGATGATTCTTTTCTGATCATAGCCGCCAAAACTTCAACTAACCTATCAACATTAGGTAAGAAGAAATGATGGATTTTACTGGGAAAATATCGTGTAATTTGATAATGGAGTTTCATAGATATTTATGTTTGAAGGTATTAAAAAATCTGTTTGAACTGAGCACTGACTCGAACAACGATTACGTGCTTCGTGCTCACTGAGTTAATTTTCGAATGTGATCCCCTTTTATAAAATCTGAAATATTCACAGGAAATTACTGAATTTAAGAAGAAGAAAAAACAATGGCCTGGTTTTGATTAAAGTCCTTTATTTATTTATTTTATTCTGGATTATCTTGAGAAAGTTCACTATTTTTGACAAGCCCGTTGGATGAGCGCGTAAGGAGCTTACCTTAACACTCTGTTCTAGGGTTCCCGGGTTCGATTCCCAGCAGTATCAACTTTGAAAACTGGATCTGGGAAATTGTGGCAGGGCACACTGCATTTCGCCGGTCATTTGGGCAGCCCGTCTGGCGGCAGTTACCAAACCCTTTCAGAATACCACCGTCAAACAACAGCACGTGTGGTGTTGTGTTTCGGTGAGTGTGTAAGGGATGCCAGAGTCCATTTCCCTAACCTCTTAACAATCCCTTATCCTTAATCGTCGAATATAACACAACAACGCCACAGGCGCTGCAAGTGCGCTTCTGATTACAGTAGGATTAAGGATAAGGGATTGGATAGGAAAATGGGCTCTGGCATCCCTTACTCACTCACCGAAACATAACAGAACACGTGCTGTTATTTCACGGTGGTCTTCTGTAAGGAGGTGGTTACTGCCTCCATATGACTGCCAAACGCAGTGTGCCCTGCCACTACTTTCCTGATCAAGCCCAGAGCCATCTTTGAAAAGTTCATTTTTCAAAGTTAACCCTGTCGGGAATCGAACCCGGGATCCCTAGAACAGTGCGTTAAGGCAAGTATCCAACCACTTATACAATGGGCTCGTCAAACATAATGACAAATTGTAATAAAAATAATGGCTACGAATTAAATCTCTGGTAGAGTTGTGGGATTGCGTCGATAAGGTAGGAGAAAAACCACGCTCTGCTTATTGTATAATAAGCAGAGCTCTAAAATCAGTCTCTATTCTTACATGCTTATTAGACCCTTAGTAGACCCACCGTGTTGGTACTCATTTAAGAGGTCTCGGGGAGAGGGATTTTTCGCAATAGACCAAATATAAAAAATAAATTTGACAGTTGTGGTCTATTCAGTAGACCGTGAGTAACCGTAGCACGTAAACCCTTCGTGTTGTTACTCATTTAAGAGGTCTCGGGGAGATGAATTTTTTGCAATAGACCATAGATCAAAATTTGACAGTGCTGGTCTACTCAGTAGACCGTAGGTAACCGTATCAGGGAGACCCCCCGTGTTGGGTATCGTTTGAAAGGTCTCAATGAGGACAATCCATTTAAACCATGCCCTTTCCCCCTCTAATCCCTCCCACACCCGAAACGTCACGAAATACAAAACATATAAGTATCCAAATCCTTACCAAACCAATTCTAAAGACCAAAAACCAAACCAAAACAATTTACAAGAGCAATTCCAATACCACAGCAAAACCGGTCGAGGGGCTATCCCCCCGCGGGCTGCTTGCAGTCCATTTATCGAGGAAGGCTAAATAACATAACGCTACGATAAGTATTATATATAAGCAGTGTCCAGTACCGCGAACCCCATGCGCACGCCGCCTCCCGCCGTATGGGCCGCAGGTAGGTTAGGTTAATGGCTACTAATTAAATCTCTGATAGAGTTGTGGGATTGCGTCGATAAGGTAGGAGAAAAACCACGCTCTGCTTATTATATAATAAGCAGAGCTTATAACAACTTATTGCAAAAGAATTCATGTTTCCAAGGAGATGGACCACAAAAACAATCAATTATTATTCCTCAAGCACTTAATTCTATATTTAAATAATAATAATAATACATACATACATATATACAACTTGCCAGTACTTACTTACATTATTAAGTTTACATAGCTTTTTTTATTTTTTTTTTATTATTATTTCAGCAACAGCTTTAAGCTTTAAGCCTTTAAGAGTAAAGGCAGCGATACATCTATACTTTACTAATATTATAAACCTGAAGAGTTTGTTTGTATAGTTGAACGCTCTAATCTCAAGAACTACTGATTCGAATTGAAAAATTATTTTTGTGTTGGATAGTCCATTTATCGAGGATGGCTATAGGCTATATAACATCACGCTAAGACCAATAAGACCGGAGCTACAATGAAAAATGCTGCAGAATCGGGAAAATTTATCCCTTTTGAGACTTTACATTACGTGCGCTGCGTAAACGGTTAAAGTTACGCAAAAATTATGTATGACGGGTTTGTTCCCCTTTAAAAGTTCTAAAAAAAAGTCCGCGATAGCATATGTCTATCTTTTAAGGTTGACTCGCTATAACCTTTTTTATGGTAATCAAATTTGTTCTAAAATAATGCATTATTGCGAAGGTGTTTTTTAATCCTTATCCAAATAAATACTTTATTCATCAAAAGTATTTAATTTTGAACAAAATTGCCCTTGACATCATTTGATTTCAATGAATATCTTAGGAGATATCGTAGGATCTTAGGAGATGAGGGGAGAGGGCACTGACCGGCCGCCGCCGGTAGCTCTGCGAGGTACCATATTATGCTATTTTGCACGCTAATCTCAGAAAAAGCTTAACCGATTTTCATGTGGTTTCCACTGATGTATTGTGGCAAGCTTCCGCTAATATTTCGTGTATATTTCATTCCAATCTGTTTACAAACAAAAAAGTTACGCGAATTACGATTGCGGCAGCAGGAGGCTCGAAAAAAAACCAAAATTACTTATAACAATTTAATAAAGAGAAATTACAATTTAAATTATAAACTAATTAGCCTAATGTCCTAATCGAAGTATGATATAGGAATGCATTTCTTGTGCAAAACAATGCGTGAGGTAATGTCGTCATTTCGTAATTTGCGTCATCGTTGACCCCGATTACTTCATATTGTATTGTTAGGGTCAAAGCGCAGCGTCAGCACTTCCCTTGGAGTAGGTATATGTAACTCGCGCTATACCGAATACCACGCGCAAGTAGTCGCGAGCACAGCTCTGGAAAATTCTGGGACATCCAGTGAGTTCTTAGTATTTGATTTAAGTGGACTCTATCTGCTTTTCTGTAAAGAGAATTTTCTCCGTGTCTCAACGTCGTTTGTGTTGCACTTTTAAAAAGTCAAAAGCTTGCGTTTGAGCTTTATGTTATTCTGTCATGAAAGAGTTCGTTGACGCTTGTAGAGAAAGTGCAATTTCTCTCACTGAAATATGTTTTGTTAGGAGCTACAAAATTACACGTGCCCGCGGCTACTCGCGCTTTGAAATTTTATGTTTTGTAACCACGCTTTTAAATTATATCTATACTAATATTATAAAAGATTTGTATGTATGTATGTTTGTAATGAATAAACTCAAGTATAACCCTGTAGTGGTAGGGCACACTGCGTTTCGCAGTCATTTGGGCAGCCCGCCTGGCGGCAGTGACCACCTCCTTACAGAAGACCACCGTGAAATAACAGCATATACGTGCTGTTGTGTTTCGGTGAGTGAGTAAGAGATGCCAGAGCCCATTTCCTTATCCTCTCCTAATCCCTTATCCTTAATCCTACTGTAGTCGGCAGCGCACTTGCAGCACCTGTAGCGTTGCTTGTGTTATAGGCGACGGTAGCCACCTACCATCAAGTGGACCGTCAGCCTGTCTGACGACATAACATAAAAAAAAAAAAAAAAAAAAAAAAAAAAAACACACACATTGAGTTTTTTTTAGAGTAATATTTTAAAAAGAGACGCGGGCAAAGTTGCGTGCAATAGGTAGTATAATATATTATAAGGCCGAATTGACGGACCACTTGGTGGTAGGTGGCTACCGTCGTCTATAACACAAGCAACGCCAAAGCTTTAGGAGGATTAGGAGGAGATAAGGATAAGGGCTCTGACATCCCTTACTCACTCACCGAAACTCAACAGCACACGTGCTGTTACTTCACGGTGGTCTTCTGTAAGGAGGTGGTTACTGCTGCCAAACGGGCTGCCCAAATGACTGCGCAACGCAGAGTGCCCTATCACTACTTGTAAAGGTCGTCAAACAGGCTAAGGTCTGGGGTAGAGGTTTTGCTGTATCAAATCGCAAAGAGACCTCTGCCCCCTTGAACTAGCGTTACAAATACAACTCTGCGATAAACTAAACTAACTAACTAACAAATACATAGTTATATTTACAACAAAACAAACCGGCATTGTGATATAAAAGACAAAAATATCAAGAGCATCAAACCCATTGTTCGGAATTGGCTTCTCGGACTTCATTATGACGATATTGAACTTTTACTGAAAGGCATCTGTAGTGTATGCGTTTGTTTACTATCTTCTTGACGCGGGTCCGACTCCCTGCAGTAGGAAGAAGTAGGTTCCGATATAGTCGAGTGGCTAGGACACCTGGTTCCGATACCGGGAATCGAACCCAAGCCCCCCCAGTTCAGGACCAGGTGTCCTAGCCACTAGACTATATCGGAACCTACTTCTTCCTACTGCAGGGAGTCGGACCCGCGTCAAGAAGATAGTAAACAAACGCATACACTACAGCATCCAATAAGTCACAACACTAACTTACTATCTGAAACAGGATTTTGCTGGCGCACACACACACTCACACACACACACAGAGAGAGAGAGAGAGAGAGAGAGAGAGAGAGAGATAGACACCCAAATCTCCTTTTCTTTTAATGACTATTTTTAATTCTAAAATTTTATATCTTATTAAATTCTGGCCTTTACAATACAAGCTATGCTTAGTGTAAAGGTCACCGAAAAACTATTCATATGTGTAAACTATCTGTAAATTTTAAAATAAATATATAAATAAATAAACTTAAGGAAAACTATGTGTTTTAACTGACAATATACTCCCCGCGGAGGCGGTGTAACCCCCGCGGGAAATCATTAAAAAAAAACAGGCTAAGGTCCACTTGATGGTAAGTGGATACCGTCGCCGATAACACAAGCAATGCCAAAGCTGCTGCAAGTGCGCTGCCGACTACACTAGGATTAAGGATAAGGGATTAGGAGGGGATAGGGAAATGGGCTCTGACATCCCTTACTCACTCACCGAAACACAACAGCACACGTGCAGTTATTTCACGGTGGTCTTCTGTAAGGAGGTGGTTACATTTAGGTATGATGGCTGTCGCAGGCTTTGGCGAGCTGGTTCCAGGGTGGTGTTTTAATAAAGTAAATATACTTCAGACTTATTCCAATTTGACTTTTATTGTTTATATAGTTGCACTTGCAAGCAGTGTGCCCTACCACTACTTAAACCCCAGATCAGATCCAACTTTGTAAATTTCATTTTAAAGTAACCCGCCGGGAATTGAACCGGGAATGATGGGCATTAATTAGATAACTCATCAGAACACTAACCATTGTACAGCCAAAAGTTAAAACCGCGAATATGCGAACGATACGTCTCCGATTTTGCAATACAACTGTTCCGACTTAGCTGCCTCCTCTGGAATAATAATAAGCGTAATCGATTTTATAATACTAGGGAGATACTAAAACCGCGCCGGTATTAAACATTGGGGCCACAAAAACAACTTAATATTGAAATTCCTTTTATATATTCTACTAGCGGCCTGTCCCTGGCTTCGCCCGTGGTCCAATTTTTATATACAAAAAATGATACTGAGCTTCTTGGCATGAGGTTGTGCTCAAATCTCAACTTCGGTACTTCTATCGAGTCCAAAGTCCAAACAGCGGCCAAAAAGTTGGGCATCCTAAATAGAGTGAAGCGATCCTTCACACCTGGACAGCTCCTCTCTTTATACAAGGCACAAGTCCGATCTTGCATGGAGTATTGCCGTCACCTTTGGGATGGCTCAGCAAAATACCAACTTGCTGCACTCGACTCGGTGAATCGCAGAGCTAGGAGGCTCATTGGTGATGATACACTAATAAGAACTAAGCTGCAGAGCCTGGCACAAGATCTGTGTGTCTTCTATAAGATGTACTTCGGAGAGTGTGCTCGGGAGCTGCATGAGATCACACCGCCTTCCCCTTTCTTCTATCGGACATGCAGACGTACGGCTGGTTACCATCCTCACCTTGTCGAAATCCCTCTAATTCGGACCAAGCGCTTTAAAACATCTTTTGTGATGCGCACTGTTAAGGATTGGAACTTCCTGCCGGCGTCTGTATTTCCGAGCTCATACGACCCAAATCTTTTCAAGGTTCGAGTGAATAGGCATCTTCTGGGTGAGCTCGTTCCTCGTCGGCCTCGTCCTTCTTACTGGTCAAGAGCAAACCCATCTTTAATTTAAAAAAAAATATATTCCCCGTTTATCCCTCTTTCCATTAGTCAAAACCGAATTAAAATCGGTCTACCCGTTCGAAAGTTATAGGCGTACATACATTTCGAAGATCCATTTTTATTTATATAGATACATATAATAAAATCGTAAACGAGCCGTGCTTGTGCATTAAATATTTTTTCACGTTTGACGTTGTTTGTTTTATAGGCGACGGTAGCCACCTACCATCAAGTGGACCGTCAGCCTGTCTGCCGATTTTAACATAAAAAAACACCGATTTGAATGCAGTTTTCAGGGGTGTATTGCAGCAAGCTCCCGTAATAAACAAAAACGTTTACGCGCTATACCGAATACCAAGCTTACGAAGTTGCGGGCTCAACTAGTATACAACATTTTCTTACAGTTTTTAAACTTATTCCTTTAAACTGAATACGGCTAAATAACTTGCTAAGCTCCTGACTCATTGCTGAATTTATGTAAACTTAGATATCTTGAAAATAAGTACTAAGTGGACACTGGTATGTTATGTTGATTACAACCAAAAAAAGTTACGCGTTATTGGGAATACCACGCGTACGAAGCTAGTGTAGAGTATGTAGCTTGCTGTAGTCCTTTGAGCAACATTATGATTTAAAAAAAAAAATTGCCGTCACGGGACGCCTTTTTTTTTTTTTTTTTTTTTTTTTTTAATTATAGATGGGTTTGCTCTTGACCAGCATCTATCCATGTAGGAAGGATCAGGCCGAAGATGGAGCGAGCTCACCCAGAAGATGCCTATTCACTCGAACCTTGAAAAGATTTGGGTTATATGAGCTCGGAAATACAGACGCCGGCAGGGAGTTCCAATCCTTAGCAGTGATACAGACGCCTGGTAGATGTGAAACATCGAGTGAAATAAAATGATGACTGTTTATTTATTTATTTAACCTATATTTTTATTGAATAAAAAAATTTAAATATTTATTTCAAGTTGCAACAACCACCAACAATCACCACACCGTACACACTACTACGCATAGACTGTATATGTACATACCATCGTATAGCGTGGTGACGCGTCGCCACGGACTGCGTCGCCACGCTATCAATCAGTTTCACCCGCGCCTATAGATGTTTCACATCAAAAATAAAAACATTGATACCGCTAATTTTATGGCCCTACACGCAGCTTGGGCAAATCTTGTAAGATAAACCTTATTACGTAATAATTTTAGGCATGTTAAAGCATATTTAATACATTATTATTATTGTTTGCTAATGGATGTTTCAGAATTATTATGTAGGTATATTGCTGTTTTTTTTTTTTGTAAGTAATATTGAAATATTTTAGGATTAAAAAACATTAGTATTTTTAAATTTGAATTTACACAAAATTTAATTATTAGAAAAAAAAATTAAAAATCCTATAAAAAACTCTGAAACATTATTATAGAAACGCTGATTCTGAACTCATACTATGTTTAGTACGTATAATATAATTATAACTTATGATAATAGTTGTAAGGAATGGTACCTATTGTTACGACTAACTACGGAACGTTCTAGAAAAAGCGTTCGCGCCGGCCGGAAGTCTCGAACGTCCCACCCTATCGATGATAGTCACGCAACTTCCCGATTAGTGTCAAAGGAAATTGGTCCTCATGTTTACAACATAAAGTTTACATTCAACAGAAATAGCATTTCCGAACTTTCAATGGCTTGTTTACAATTTTGTTTATTACTAGAGTAAATTCGAAATACATCGAAGCGTTTGGCGCCAAATATAAATAACGGAGTAAGCGGGCGAGATGAGTTAGTTTGTGCTACAAGAGCGATTCGAAAGTTGCGAAGTTACCTGCGACAGTGAACCGGCGACACATTAGCCACAAGTTTTAGCCCTTTTGGAAATCATCTTGGTTTGTGGAAATAAATAGTTCGGGTTCGCCTTCAATTCGACTCACCCCCCACGTAACATTATCCTGAGATTCAGGATGTGATCATCTTGAGCTATTGTATTTGCTTGTAAAAAGATACTTACGATTAAAAGTGTTACTTTGAAATCTGTTTAATTAATAAAAAAATTAAAAACGGGACAAGTGCGAGTCGAACTCGCGTGAAGAGGGTTCCGTACGATGTTACCTATCCGCACAATATTGAGTGATTTACCATGTTATTTTAATATCACGGACTTCTTATAGGTTTTCCTATAATCTATAAGTAGAAAACTAATTTCTGTATTTTTTTCAAAATTTTAGGTTCTGTAGTTTCGGAGATAGGGGTATGGTCGGACCAACGGACACACGAGAAATCCTATAAGGGTTCCGTTTTTTTTTTTCGGACGTACGGAACCCTAATAAAAGGACAGAAAGCCAGTTATGTTTTATATTATAAATAGCTCTAACCTTTTCTTACATCAAAAGGAACTAAGTGCAAACAAATTCTCGAACGATCCCTTGCCTGACATAAGTTTAAGATACCTTCCGGGAAGTACCCAGGTTTCCTTCCGAAACCCAACCTGGTTGAAGCGGCGAAAGTGCGAATCGACTTCAGTGTACTAAATAATTCATAAATAAAACTTTTGCAGAATACATATACTACGGCGTAGCAATGTCTACGGCGTAGCTCGCGTAGTTCATTTCATTTAAGAAAAAATGATGTAAGTATTCTTTTCAGTTTTTATATATTTTTCATTTATATAAGTAGTGGCAGGGCACACTGCGTTTCGCAGTCATTCGGGTAGCCCGTCTGGCGGCAGTAACCACCGCCTTACAGAAGACCACCGTGAAATAACAGCACGTGTGCTGTTGTGTTTCGGTGAGTGAGTAAGGCATGCCAGAGCCCACTTCCCTATCCACTCCAAATCCCTTATCCTTAATCCTAACTTAATCCTTAAGAACAGGCTAACGTTCAGGCCTAGAATCGCCAAAACTAATCTGGGCGGAGCCGCTCCCTTGAGCAGAATGGTCGTCACCTACAATCATTTAATTAGGGGAACTGGTATCGATATCTTTCAGTATTCCTCCGCATGTTTTAAAAGAAGGGTTAAAAAAATTCTTTTATCGCGTACTGCATAATGGTTTGTTGTTTTTTGAGTTTTTGTTTTTTATTCTTTTATTATTGGTTTATTAATTTATTTATTTTTTGTTTTCGTCTTAATGCATGCCAAGTTAGCCTATAAGTGGAGTATACGATATTATAAATGAATTTTTAAATGTGTTTATGTATAAGGATGATTGTATACTGCGTTGGCTTCCTAATAAAATAAATAAATAAAATAAATCCTACTGCAGTCGGCAGCGCACTTGCAGCAGCTTTGGCGTTGCTTGTGTTATAGGCGACGGTAGCCACCTACCATCAAGTGGATCGTCAGCCTTGCTGTCGACCTTAACATAAAAAAATTTAAGGCAAGGCACACTGCGTTTCGCAGTCATATGGCGGCGTAATCACCCCCTTACAGAAGACCACCGTGAAATAACAGCAGGTGTGCTGTTGTGTTTCGGTAAGTGAGTAAGGGATGCCAGAGCCCATTTACCCTATCCCTTCCCAATCCCTTATCCTACTGTAGTCGGCAGCGCACTTGCAGGAGCTGTGGAGTTGCTTGTGTTATAAGGCGATGGTAGCCACCTACCATCAAGTGGAACGTCAGGTTATCTGCCGATCTTACCATAAAAAAAACACCCAGTGGACCTTCAGCCTGTCTGACGACCTTAAATCAAAATTATTTATTTACTGTATCGATCTATTGCTATGCTTATAAAGAATGTTGGTCAGCAAACATTATTTTGGGTTTCCACAGTAATTGCAGGACATAAAGTTGAAATATTCTCCCTCACGCCAACTGGTTACAGCAGGCTCTTTGAATCGTACAAGGTTTTCCCATTTGGTCATAAAATCTGACTGACCTCGAATTGACCCGATTTAATAAATGCATTTCGTAGCCAAATTATTCAATCAAGGTGAACAGCGTTATTGACAAACAATATTACGGACGTACGATTTCCGTTTTTTTTTTTTATACAATAAAAGTCCAAGAACTTTTACTGAATGTTTAAATAAACGATTTTATTGTTAAATAACTGAATAACTGAATGTTAAAGTTAAATAAAATAATAAAAGTTAATAATGAAATAATAAAAGTTAATAAAAGTTAACCGGAACCGTTCCACTTGCGGAACACTAGGCGTGGGCGGGGGTTTCATCCCTTCGTGGTCGATGTACCTCGATCACGCACGAAGCGTTTCAGTTCCACCTTCCTTGTTCGGACTGCTAAGGAGTGGAACTCATTGCCTGCGTCTGTGTTCCCACAGAACTACAACCTCGGGGTCTTCAAAACCAGGGTAAATGGGCATTTACTGGGTAAGCGTGGTCCACCTTCGGCCACATCTACACCTCACATCAGGTGAGATAGTGGTCAAGCGCTACCCTGATCTAATAAAAAAAAATTAAAAAATAATAATAATAATAAAAATAAATAAAAGTTTAAATAACTGAATGTTTAAATAACGAAATGGCATGTGGCTACTGTCGTCTATAATACAAGCAATAAACAAGCCATAGCTGCTGCAAATGCGCTTTCAACTATAGGATGATTAAAGATTAAGGATAGAAAGAAAGAAAGAAAGAAAGAAAGAAAGAAAGAATTTTATTTCGTACACACACACACTCGTAAAATTGTAATTCTTTAGTACGGGACCCCACGATACAGGCTTGCCTAGTGTGGGGACCGGGGTTCATTCTGTTATGGTCTTTATGTTTGTTATGGTCTTTAATAAATTATTTGAATTTGAATTTGAATTTGACACATACAAGAAATACACATATATGTATATATACATCAAAACAATAGGGATAAGGGAAACCAAAGAAATCGAGGTCCGTTTATATCTTCAGACAACGATCGTGTCAGACACATAGCGTGCCAGATAAAATAATACTATCTCATGTGATATGTAAGATCTAATTTATATCTGACAGAGAGAATATTTTGTCTGTTGGAACCTGTTGGAACGTGTCTGCTGAATCGGGAACCGTGCAGATTCTGGTACGCGAGATGTAAATAAATTGTGTCTGACGTTAAATAAATTGTGTCTGATAAATGTTACTATGATTTAAAAGATTATATGTCTGATGACTTGGGTAGAATGTAGCGAGCCTTATACATTATAAAAAAAACCATTGTTGTTAAAACCTATATTCAGCAAATAAATAAATGATTATGACGATCTTTTGAGACGATCTTTGTCTGAAGATATAAACGGACCTTTATAAGCTTGTGCCATGGGACAATCGTAAAACAGACAGAAGGCGAATCCTTGCATACCCAGAAAGCAGTCTTTAGTTCAGAAAGTTCCTTTCCAAACATGGCTCTGCCGGGACTAAACCTTTGACCCATAAGTTAGAGCGCTAAGTACCATAAACACTCGACCCATGGGCTCATGGACGAAATTCATACCAAATTTGAAGTAATTACTTTCCCAACATATCCTGTTACTCCCTTCTAAATTAAGGTCTATAATTTGAAGAAATCTCTTCTAAGCAGAAATCGATATCCATGCATATTAATAAAATCGTATACGTGCCGTGTACATTAAATATTTAAAAAAAAAATTGTACACGTTATACTTTTTACCGAGGGCAAAAAAAAGGTTTTAGAATTTTTGTCTGTTTGTCTGTGCGTTTGTGCACGTTAATCTCTGAAACGGCTTAACCGATTTGAATGCGGTTTTCATTGATGTATTGTAGCAATAGGGGATCGGACAGTAATCAGATTAAAATCTAAAATGTACTTAGAAAGAAAATATATAATTTTTTACGATTATTTATCGAATAATAATTTAATATAATTCATTTAAATATTTTTAAATGAAGAAATAAAATTTTATTACTTACAATATTTTTAATCTATACTGAAAACACCGATCACAGTGCGTGACGTCATTTGTGGGTAATCATTGTCTTATGCCAATGCAGCTGTTTTGTTATGATATGACCACAAATGACGTTACGCGCTCTCAGATGAACTATCGTGGCGTTTTGGCGGCATTTTCAAACAAACAATATTAAAACATGATTTTGAGTACCTAAAAGGCTATAAATAAATAAAATAGTATTTTTTATGGGAATAAATATCCATTAAGATTAATTTAAAACACTTTCTGAAAATTTGTCCGATCCCTTATTTTATTACATACTAGATGAAAACCCGGCTTCGCTCGGGTGTAATGTGACTCGCATGTAGGTACAAAATGTGGGTAAGATATTTCTGTAGTACTCAAGGAATATTAAAGGCAAAGCGGCATAGATTTCGCTCAATGTTTGCGGCAAGACGTTTCGTTTTACACAGTCATATGCGCTAGTATGAATGAAACGGAACATTTATTAACCACTCAAGATGTCACAGGTGTCAGTGAGTGACGTTTCGCTAGAGTGGCCAATATGGCGACTGCGATTTGTCTGTCAGCACCATTAGAATTTAACAAAATACTTGACAATCGGAATTTTGCGGATATATGTTGTCGACTCGAAATCTTTATTTATTTATCTTTTATTATTCAGGTAAGGTTTCAATCGAGTCTACCGTACCCCTTGACTAAATTATTAATATAGATATGTATAGATTTTTCAATGCGCGCGAAGTCTAGTACCAATATAACTATTCTCTTTAATTATTTTACCCAGAAATTATTAATTTAAAGCGTTTCGCAGTCATTTGGGCAGACATTTTGGCAGTCATTTGACCGCCCGTTGGATGAGTGGCAAGAGTGCTTGCCTAACATCTCAGGGGCCCCGGGTTCGATTCCCGGCGGGGTCACTTTGGAAATTTTAATGTTATTTTCAAAATTGACTCTGGTCTGGATTTGAAAAGAGTGGTAGGGCACCACTGCGTTTCGCAGTCATTTGGGCAGCCCGCCTGGCGGCAGTAACCACCTCCTTACAGAATGCCGCCGTGAAATAACAGCATATACGTGCTGGTGTTTCGGTGAGTGAGTAAGGGATGCCAGAGCCCATTTCCTTATCCCCCTCCTAATCCCTTATCCAATCCTACTGTAGTCGGCAAGCGCACTTGCAGCAGCTGTGGCGTTGCTTGTGTTATAGGCGACGGTAGCCACCTACCATCAAGTGGACCGTCAGCCTGTCTGTCGACCTTAACATAAAAAAAAGACCGTCTGGCGGCAGTAACCACCCCCTTAAAAAAGACCACCGTGAAATAACTGCACGTGTGCTGTTGTGTTTCGGTGAGTGAGGAAGGGATTCCAAACCCATTTCTCTATAGTTTTATCCTTAATCCTACTGTAGCCTGCTTGCTGACCTTAATAAAAAACACTTAACGTCACGTTTCGTTAGGCGACAATAAATACAATTTTTTAAGCTTAGTTCTTTTCGGTCACTGCCCTTCGCGAATCTGTATTGCCAAGAATGTCTCCCCTCATTCTCAACAAAAAGTCAATCTGTCTCGGGCCAGTGAAATCTGTTTTACTCTCAAAATGAGCTTTTTCTCTAGGTTAGCTTTTTATACACAATGTCAGCTAATGTTCGATCCAGACTAACTAAATACTTGAGACTTTTAAATGATAAAACTATATATCTTTTACAGTTTGATAACGCCAAACAATTAAAAAAGTGGACTGTGTTTTCCGTTGGTGGTACATGAAATCAAAGGACGAGGAAATGAAGAAAAATCTCCGGGCGAAGATTTTTTCTGCTAAAGAATATAATATATAAATCTCGTGTCAGGATGTATGTTCGCGATAAACTCTGAAACTACTGAACCGACTTTGATCAAACTTCGTAAGTATCCGTTATTTGGTCCAACTTAAAAGATAGGATCTTATCTTATCTTATCTTAGTGGCTATTTCTGTCTGCTAGAGTACCAGTATCACTTCGTCCATTGCTGAAATATTGTGATCGCCACGTGAACTAAAGCTCTCTACCTATACCTACCACGTTAAGGAACTGTAGTACTTTTTTGATAGAGGCATTCTTCACATCTTCACAAGCCATTGTGTGGCTTCCTAGGATGTGACTGCGCTTGTGCATCAGGGGGCCACATTCGCACAGGATATGCATTGGTGTTTCTTCTGCCTCATGGCAGAAGCGACACTCTCCCGTACTAGTGAGCCCCATTACTTTTAGGTGCCTATTGAGGCGGCAGTGCCCCGTTAGTGCCCTAGATAGCATACACAAATTGCTCCTACTAAGCGACATAGCCTGATTTGTCACGTTTCGACTATAGGCTTTAATAAGCGCTTTGGAATGGTTCAACCCTGGCAAGTTAATCCAGCGTTGGTAAGATTTAATAAAGCACTGGTTCCATATGGTCCAGCGAGCTAGGCTATTTGGTAGTCCGCACATAGGTTCAGGACCTATTAGCCTACCTTTTGCGCCTACACGAGCCAATTCGTCGGCAATTTCATTGCCTTCGATCCCCATATGGCCAGGTACCCATCTTAGGACCACTTTGTTCTTGCGCCCTAAGGTATTTAAGTAGTCTACACAGTTTCGCACAAGCTTTGAGACTGTAGAGTCTGAGTCTAGTGCTTGAAGTGCAGCCTGACTATCTGAATGAATGTAAATTACACGTTTGACGTAGTTTCTTTGCAGGTTGATTTCCGCGCATTCTAGGATGGCGAAGACCTCTGCTTGGAAGATGCTGGCGTACTGTCCCAAGTTTACACTGGTCCTGTATTCCTGGTCACCGCCATACACTCCACAGCCTACGTCAGGTCCTGATTTGGACCCATCGGTATACCAGGAAAGGCTACCTTCCTCCCAAGAGATCGTGTTATTTGACCAGTTTTCTCTTGAGAGTAGCTCCACAGTATAATACTTTGCTTCTATGTACTGTGGTACCATTGTATCAGTAGGCATGCCTAGGATGGGATCCCTTAGTACTGAGTCTTCTAGAGCTCTGAGTACCTTGGACAGCCAATTGTGTTTACCCCGATTCATCATTCTGTGCATACTGGTTCTCGCCTCCTTCTCTAAAAATAGATTTAGAGGCGGTAAGCCCAGAATAGCCTCCAGAGATGCTCCGGGGGAACTCGACATGGCTCCTGTTATCATCATACATGCCAAACGCTGTACGCCATTAAGCTTGTCGATGGTCGTTTTCTGGTTGGCTTTTCTATACCATACTATAGAGGCGTAGGCGATCATCGGCCTCACAATAGCAGTGTACAGCCAGAGGGTGAGCTTTGGACACGGGCCCCAACTCTTCCCTACCATTCGACGACTGATAAATAGGGCCGCCTTAGCCTTATTTATCACATTTCCAATGTGTGCATTCCACGTTAGTCTCTGGTCGAAAGTAACTCCCAGATATTTGACCTCTGTGGAAAATTCAACTCGTTTACCATTTACTAGAGGTGGCTTTAATTTGTCCAGTAGCCTCTTTTTGGTAAACGGTACTATAGCGGTTTTATCACCGTTAACTAACAGTTCATTTGCTGTGCACCATTCGCAAATGATGTTTAAAGCTTTCTGTAACAGGGCCGAAATTGTGCTTTGGCAGAAACCTCTTATGATCACCACTAGGTCATCAGCATAACCTAGGGCATCGATCTTGTGTTCTGCCAGCCTGTACAGGAGCTGATCAACTGCAAGAGTCCAAAGCAGTGGTGATAGAACACCGCCCTGCGGGCATCCTCTTGTAGTTGCTACAGTGAGCGAGGTATCGTGTAGTTCGACCTTCGCTTTACGTTTGGATAGCATGGCCTTTACCCACCTAACCGTAGTCGGGTCCACATTTTTGTTTTGTAGTCCCCTCACTAACGTGTTGGTGGGAGTATTATCAAATGCGCCTTCTATGTCCAAAAATGCGCACAGAGCTATCTGTTTATCATCCAAAGCCCTTTCCGCCCTGTCAGCTAGTTGGATAAGGGCCGTCTCTGTGGACCTTCCCTTCTGATAGGCGTGCTGGGTGGAATGAATGGGTTTCAAGGCCAGGGCTTTGTCCCTTATGTACTTATCTATAATCTTTTCTAGAGTTTTAAGCATAAAGGACGTTAGGCAAATTGGTCTGAAAGACTTAGGCAGAGCATAATCCCTCCGACCTGCCTTAGGTATAAATAATACCTTAGCCCGGGTCCATTGTTCCGGTATATATCCCCAGGCATAACTTGCTCGGTAGATCTTTACCAGATACGGCGTGAGTACGTCTATGCCTTTCTGTAATAGAATGGGCAACAGTCCGTCTTCACCACTGGACTTCAGGGGTTTAAAGGACTTGATAGCCCATTTCACAACTTTGGGTCGGATGAGATCAGCCGCTCTGTTACGGTCCTCATTTCGAGGCCTTTGGTGTAAAGGCGTTCCGTCTGATCCGGCCGAAAAGCTCTGAGCCCCCGGAAAGTGAGTTTTTATCAGCAACTGAAGAGTTTCCTCTTCAGTGTTCGTAAAGGAGCCATCAGGTCTCTTAAGCAGCCCTAATTGACTAGGCTTGTCCTTCGCGAGCAGTCTATGGATTCTGGCCCCTTGAGGCATTTGTGTTAATTCCTCGCAGAGCTTCCTCCATGCAGCACGCTTGGACTTCCTTATCTCCCTATTGTATTCAGTCAAGGCCTTCTTATAGCTTTCCCATTCAAGGGTTCTTTTTGCCTTGTTGAATAGACGTCTGGTTTTCTCCCGAAGCTTCTTGAGCCTTGAGTTCCACCAGGGTACATTTCTTTTGGAGTGCTTTGTTCTGAGCGGACAGCTTTCCTCAAAGGCACTCTTTATTGCCCTCGTGAGAGCCTCCACTGTATGTTCTAGCTCCTCCGGTGTACATATACATTTGGGGAAGTCCTCAAGATTTTGCCTTAGTTTGTTGTTATAAACGTCCCAGGCTGTAGCTTTTGGATCCCTGTATGTTACAGTTTGATCTTTTGTAGATGTTGCTAGATCAAAACGGATTTGTCTATGATCAGACATAGAGCTTTCTCCACTGACATGCCAGTTTGATATAAACTTGGCCATGTTGTCAGTGGCGAATGTTATGTCTAAAACTTCCTGCCTTACAGTTGTCACGAAGGTCGGCTTGCTCCCTCTGTTGAGTACCTGTAAACAGTTAACTAAGAGAAAGTCATGTAGTAACTCACCTCTATTGTTTGTGTCGGTGCTGCCCCACGTTACGTGATGGGCATTGGCATCAGCTCCAACAAGTAGCTCGGCTTTATGATGATGCGCGTACGCCACCAATCGCGCAAGCTCCACCGTAGGATCATGTCCGTCATAAGGTAGGTACGCAGAACAGACGATGAGGCGTGTTCCCTCCCTGCCTTTGATGTTGATAAAAGCTGCCGCCATGTCGTCAGTACATAACTCTGGCACTGGCAAATATTCAATATTTTTATTGAAAACTATGCTTGCCCTGGGCTTTGAGCCACAGGTATTATGAAGTATTTTACCTGCAGACTGAAGTCCCAGAACCGCTCCATTTTGGGTCCAGGGCTCTTGTATGAGGGCGATATCAACCTCACCCCGCAAGAGAAGGCGCTCTAACACTGCTGTGGCAGCCATCGCATGATGAAGGTTGATTTGAATCACCCTCATCTCTTCTTTTTTTTTTTTTTTTTTTTTTTTTTTTTTTTTTTTTTTTTTTTTTTTTTTTTTTTTTTTTTTTCCCTTAAACGCCCTTTTTGGTAGAGGGGCCCTTGGAGCCGGCTTTCGTCTTTGGCGGACGTCGAGTTCCACCTACAGACTTAGCCTGCCCTCTGATGACCCCCCCACCTCGGTGCGACCCACGCCCCACCGTACCAATCCCCCTGCCAACGACCTGAGAGGCATCACCTGCCTGTACAGAATGCTGTACAGGCTGCTCTCCCTCGCGCCGGCTGGAGCCCTTCGTTGGCACGGTGGACTCAGCTGTGTTGTCATTGCCGCTCTTGACTTTAAAAATTATCTTCTTAAAGCCAATCGCGGCCCTGTACTCCGCAGCTTTTAAAACCTCGGCAGAAGGGTCGTCTATAAAGAAGGTCGTTACAGTGCCGCCCTTCTCAGCCCTACTGCTGATGGTTTTCCAGTGCTCTGTGTTGAGCCCTACATTTTGCGTCCTCAGCAGCAGCAGAGCTTCATCTAGGCTCTCCGCTTCACTGCTGGGCACAAAAGTGGTGCAAATCGTAGGCTTAGGCAATTCCTTCTCTGGTATATATGAGAGGTTTGCCTCAGGCCACGGTTTAAGACTTGGTATTCTGCTCACAAGCCACTCCTGGCTATACTGGTTCTCACACGTGATGAGAATCCAGCCAGGCTTTTTGGAGAATCCCAAGAACTTTGGACCAGTACCTTTTTCAGCCCTGGTAATAGCGAGGATGATGCTGCGATGCGTTAGCCTCATTTGTTCTTCGCTCATGGGTTCGCTATTACGAATACCCACTCGCGAAGCTCCCACTACCTCTCCAAACGTGGGCCTAGCCCTCGACGGACCAGCCCGCGTTTCCTCCGTTTTCGCCGTCTTTTTTGGCTGATTCGGAGACTCCTCTTCCGAGCGTTGGCGTTTTGAAGCGATTGCTTTGGGTGGCACTGAAGGAGTTTTATTATCACCCTCCTTGCTGCTCGCCCTCACCTTCGTCGGATTCGGAGGGGGTCTTTCAATATCAAGCTGATTCCAGGGCTTTGTAGCAATAGCCCTGGCCTCAGCTACTGAGTAGTTGGCTGCGATAAGCCTCTTCAGGCGTTTCCTTGCGGCGCCTGAAAGCTTTTTAAGCGGCTTCCTACTGTCTTTGGTGCTGTCACGGACCGAGTCTGTTGCCATAGGCATTCCAGCGTCATTTGTGTCCACTGATTGCCCAAGGTCTAGCCTCTCACCCATGCCAGCTTCTTTTATCGAGGCTGTATTGGAGGCGTCGGAGCGTCCTCCAGGCGAGCCTGAATCTGATGGATCATCGAGATCCAAACCGGAAAACAAAGATGTCGTTAAAAATTCGTCCATGTTGTTCCCACGAGTAAATACGGGTTTAAAAAAACGTCCAGTCGGCCTTCCCGTTACCGACTAAGGGTATATACACTCCGAGGTCCCCAGGTATCGGAGGTTGACCGCTAACGACTGAGAAACCCCTCAGCCACTCACCCTCTTGGCGCGCGTCATACCGTAGGGTTGGGGTGAATTTTTATAGAGGCTTTCTACCTCGCGGTCCGGGCAGTTAAGCCAAGACCCCCGTTCCTGCGAGACATGACCACAGGTTTACGGTGTAGTAAAAGAGGGCATTTCCTCACCTCCTTTGAGCCTGCTGGTTAGGCCGGCTGCAGTGTCGGGTTATTTGCCGCCGCCCGAGGTTCGGCGTTGACACTTTTACAGCGAGGTTTTGTCTCTTCTCGAGCCAACCCTCCTCCTTTCTCATCCGGGCTTGGGACCGGCAATCGGCGGAGTTAAAAAAAAGATAGGATAGTTTTTATCTTAATTATTGACATCAATGTTTGTTGTTGCAAATTAAATTTTTATTATGCAACAGTAGTGTCTATTTATAGGTTAGTGCGATGAATTATTAATAGATAGCTCTGCCTCGCTACCATGAACGGCATCCGAAGTTTACCCTCTGTGTCCCACTTGCAACTTCTTACATTAGTACGATAGAGAGAGAAAACTTCGAATGACATTCATGGTAGGCCTGCTAGATTAATTTATCGATACAACATTCGGATACAGTAAAATAGAAATAATTTCTTTTTTTTTGTATAGTAAGATAAGAAAAACGATGTACTCATTCATATCATCATTAATTCCTGTGATTGAACGAAAACTGAACGCCCCACTATTACGTTGAACATGGCAACATTATTTCACAAAGTGACATCGATTTTTACGATATTTTTTGTATATTTGGTAGGTATGAGATTTTAACATAAATGGTTTGAAAATAAAATTGGACCCGATAGGTGGCGCCACAATCGGTTTACGGAATTATTTTCGGGTTCTGGCAGGACAACGTCTGCT
The DNA here is from genome assembly GCA_910589475.2 of Bembecia ichneumoniformis. Taxonomy (NCBI): domain Eukaryota; kingdom Metazoa; phylum Arthropoda; class Insecta; order Lepidoptera; family Sesiidae; genus Bembecia; species Bembecia ichneumoniformis. Next base: position 1,337,391 of record OU342550.1, read on the forward strand.
GGGTCAGCTAGTAGTAGCTAGGTCATATATATTATATATATATAATATATTATATACTATTATATCAACAGCAGAGCGGCCCGGCCGTTCGGTCGAGCGATCGCATATAATTCGAGCCTTACACTTACAAAATAGAAAATTATAAAATAGAAAGATTGATTTATTTTACAAAGATCGGTGCAAAAATGCTAAGAAACTATATTAAAATATAAGCATCTTACCCCACAACGCGTAGCTTTCGCAGACGCAAGACGCCTTGTTACCAGCAAAAAGAAAAAAAGATAAAGATTCCACACCGGCAGACACGACTTTCTCAAATACGTGCCTTATTAAATTGCCCCGAGGAATGTTTTTATAAAAGAAATTGTTTAATTTACTATTATTTGTTTATAATAAAAACCACCGCCTTTTATGTAGATGATATCATGAAATCATCTACATAAATTTTTACTACATTGAATATTTTCATTACCTATATAAATATATCTAACATATAAACTAAAATTATCTAATCTAAAAATAAATTAATATTAAATTGTTTAAAAACTAATAATATAAAAATGGAGCCTGCGGCATTGTACCAAGTACGCTGGCAGCATTTCCTCGTGGAATGGCCAAACTAATACCTTGGCCGAGGAAAGTGCCAGCTCTTCGGTCTCCCGTCGCATCAATAAGCCTCTTCGAGATGTCTTTGAAGAGGCTCATTGCTGCAGGCTCCCACGGACCGAGTTTAGTTAATTAGTATTTAGTAATTTTTAGTTAATTTTTTTTTAGTTTACAGAACAAGTGCTAAATGAATAAAAATATTCTTATTGAATGGCTGGTAGTAATAATAATAACACTGGAATTAACAGTTCACTTATTCGCCCCTCGATACAAGCATTAAATATACATAAATTTACGACTAGCTGACCGGACGAACTTAGAACCACCTCGGAATCGATAAATGTCGTGTTAACCTCATAGGCCGAATTAAATTTAGTTTTTTATTATGAAATACACAAAATACGTTCTTTACGAATTTTGTTTTTATTATTATTATTATTACTCTTTATTTGTACTATAAACATATAAAAAAGAATAAGAAAGAAAGAAAGAACAAGCAATAATACAAAAAACGACCTTATCGCTTTATAGCGATTTCTTCCAGGCAACCTTACATAAATTTAATATACACGAATATTAACAACACCAATTAATAAGATAGATTAATAAATATTAATAATAATAAAATTAATAACAATAAATAATAATAATAATTAATAATATTATTAATAATATTAATAAGATTGGAAGATAAAATTTATTTGTGTTTTTTTCATACTTTACCAATGCGAGAAAAAACTTCTCGAGGCCGAGACGATAAAAAAAATTCAATACATTTCGCAGTGTCATTTGGGCAGCTCGTGTGGCGGCAGTAACCACCCCCTTACAGAAGACCACCGAGAAATAATAGCACGTGTGCTGTTGTGTTTCGGTGAGTGTTTTGCGAAGTTATTTACGACAGTGAACCGGCGACACATTGACGACTTTTGGCAAGTTTAACGGTTTCAGTGATTTTGGAAGTCATCTTAATTTGTGAAAATAAATCGTTCGTTTCGCCCTTACACGGCATATTAACTCACCCCGTACGTAACAATATAAATATAACTGATTAGCGACCCGCCCCCGGCTTGGCCCGGGGTGCAATTTTTATATATATATGAACATTCCCCGTTTATCCCTCTTTCCATTAGTGAAAACCGAATTAAAATCGGTCTACCCGTTCACGCGTGATGCCGTGACCAAGGGAAATGGGGATTCATTTTTATATATAGAGATTTGTAATTTATTTTCTGTGGTAGCAACTCCATAATTAATTATTTAATATTTGCTGTTTATTTAAGTATCCCTTTTAGGTAAAGGCTTCTTCCAAAAGAGCTATTGCTATTGCTAACGACTATTGCAACATAAATTTCGTGTGCAACATATATATTTATGTCAATTACTGTGTCGCGCGTGATATTTGAGTCAAAATGTAGGCGACGATATATGACCTTAATTTTATTTTGGTACGTTATCGATTAGGGTATGGTGCCAGTGACGACTTAATTTCCGCTGTCGATTTATTTATTTATTGTTACATGGCCTCCAACGAGGCAGGCATCAGATAAAAACACACGGCAAGGGACAAAGAGATGCCGCCGCAATTACAGGAGCCACAGCTTGCACCAATAAAAAGTCCAGAGCAAAATCCCAATAATAATAATAATAATAAACTGGCAACGCTTCGGCCAAAGAGATCACCAAAGAGGTCACCAAAGAGGTCACCAAAGAGGTCACCAAAGAGGTCACCAAAAGGTTACCAAAGAGGTCACCAAAGAGGCCCCAAAGAGGTCAGCTCAAGGACGGGACGGTCGACATTTTGTCAAGCATGCCACAGTTATGTCTGTGCATAATTGCGGTAATGCACAGTAATGCAAGTAGCCAGAATCATTCATCAACAACTTGTTCTTCAATTTAACCTTGTTGAGTCTGTGGTGCCATATTATAAAAATGCACCTGCGCCAGTTCTGGAAAATTGTCATGCCACGCTCTTCTGGGATCAATAATCACGGACAGGACTATTGTCGCCAATAAGCCTGACATCGTGCTTATTGACCGATCCCAACGCCGGACGATACTTATTGACATCGCTGTCCCGCATGACGAAAACCTCGTGAAAGCCGAAAAAGAAAAGCTTACCAATTACATTGATTTGGCTCACGAGGTGACCGCCATGTGGGATGTCGATTCGACAATTATCGTCCCGATAGTCATTTCTGCAAACGGTCTTATAACGAAGAGCCTCGACCAACATCTCAAGAGGATCTCGCTAGATGGCTGGATCAAAGGGCGGATACAGAAGGCGGTACTTCTGGACACGACACGAATTGTCAGGAGATTCCTCACTCTGCAGTCCTAACCACCGGTAGCTTGGGCCTTGCCCCGCTATCTGTTGAATCCTAGTTTTAAGTTTTTTATGATATATATTGTTTGTTTGTTTGTTTTTTAAATATTTATATTGTAAAAAAAATAAAATTAAGATAATAAATAAATATGTGAATAATAATAAAAAATTGGAATACAATGTCATCAATAATAGTCATGATGACGGTATTAAAGAATCAAAGAATAAATGGTTTTGGAGAAAAATATATGTTGAAAGGAGTCTAAAAAAGTACTCATTTTTTGTATTAAAATTAAGATTCAAAATTTCCAATGCATCGCCTTAATAAATCTCTTTATTTCATTCACAGCTTTGTCGCCTATCTTAAAAAAAATGTTTAGAAAATCGCTCACACTGAAACCGTACCCAGAATTCAACACGAAAAGCAACGGCACGCGTCAAATCAGACTTCATTACTAAGAAAACATAGTATTCTGTGGTATTGTTGATTAAAATAAAAAAGAAAATTCAACGCCTGACAAAAATAATAGAGCAATAATTTTTTTTGTAAATGTCTTAACCCAAGAAAAGCGGGCGCTCATGAAGTCGCCGACAAAAGCTAGTTGCATATTATTAATAGCCCTCTACATTGACGATATATATTATATTGACGAGCCCGTTGGATGAGTGGTTAGGGTGTTTGCCTTAACGCTCTGTTCTAGGATTCCCGGGTTCGATTCCCGGCAGGTCAACTTTGAAAAATCAACTTTTCAAATTTGGCTCTGGTCTGGATTTGGAAAGTAGTGGCAGGGCACATGCGTTTCTCAGACATTTGGGCAGCCCGTCTGGCGGCAGTAACCACCCCCTTACAGAAGGCCACCATGAAATTACAGCACGCGTGCTGTTGTGAGTGAGTAAGGGATGCCAGAGCCCATTTTCCTATCCATTCCTAATCCCTTATCCTTAATCCTACCGTAGTCGGCAGCGCTCTTGCAGCAGCTTTGGCGTTGCTTGTGTTATAGGCGACGGTAGCCACCTACCATCAAGTGGACCGTCAGCCTGTCTGCCGACCTTAACATTAAAAAAAATTCATCCAAATTAGTTAAGCCGATTTTGCGTGAAAGAGTCACAAACATCCACAGTTATACATAATATACATCCATTCTCATAAACAATATTAGTAGGACAATATTAAAAGGCTGACTGTCCCCTTGATGGTAGGTGGCTACCGCGATCTATAACACAAGCAACGCCACAAGTGGATTAACAGCGCTACCGACCTTAATAGGATTAAGGATAAGGGATTAGGATGGGGTAGAAAAATGGTCTCTGGCATCACTTACATACTCACCAAAACATAAAAGCACAAAAGCTGTTATTTCACGATGGTCTTCTGTAAGGGGGTGGTTACTGCCGCCAGACGGGCTGCCCAAATGACTGCGAATGGCAGTGTACCCTGGCTGTTGCCAGATCCAGACCAGAGCCAGATAAAAGTTATTTCTAAAGTTGACCGTGTCGTGAATCTAACCCGAGACCCTAAAAAACTCAAACGAGGCCGTTGGATGAGCGGTTAGGATGCTAACCTTACTCTGTTCTATAGTTCCAGGTTCGATCCCGGCAGGCTCTAGTCTGAATCTGAAAAGTAGTGGCAGGGCTCACTGCGTTTCGCAGTCATTTAGGGAGCCCGTCTGGTAACAGTAACCACCCCTTTACAGAAGACCACCGTGAAATAACTGCACGTGTGCTGTTATGTTTCGGTGAGAGAATAAGGGATGCCAGAGCCCACTTCCCTAATTCTTCCCAATCCCTTATCCTTGATCCTACTGTAGTCGGCAGCGCACTTGCAGCACCTGTAGCGTTGTTCGTGTTATAGGCGATGGTAGCCACCTACCATCAAATATATAGATACTAGCGTCCCGTCCCCGGATTCGCCCGTGGTGCAATTTTTATATATATGAACATTCCCCGTTTATCCCACTTTCCATTAGTGAGAACCGAATTAAAATCGGTCTACCCGTTCACGCGTGATGGCGTGACCAAGGGAAATAGGGATTCATTTTAATAAATTAAGATTAATTATTTCTTTATTGATTAACTATATAACTATAATAGTTGTGTCGCCTTAACTGTGTATGTATTTTTTGTTTAATTATTCATCGAAAACGGAACGCCTTAATTAAACATCGCATTAAAGACACCTGTCGAAGTCTCATAAATTTCTTTTTTGGAATGTATGTCCATGTTAAATGAATATACATTATGTATCTATTGTGTATACATAATAGGTCGGGGAAAAAGTATCTTCGCATTTTATATGAAAACTCAATACATTTATTTTCAAAGTTTATTTACATTTAATTACAGTGTATATATGTGTGTGTGTGTGTTGTGTGTGTGTGTATGCCATTTTGTTCGACGACTTTTTGCCATCTTGTAGATAGTATTTTTTTTTTATGTTATGTCGACAGACAGGCTGACGGTCCACTTGATGGTAGGTGGCTACCGTCGCCTATAGCACAAGCAACGCCACAGCTGCTGCAAGTGCGCTTGCCGACTACAGTAGGATTAGATAGGGGATTAGGAGGGGATAAGGAAATGGACTCTGACATCCCTTACTCACTCACCGAAACACAACAGCACGTATATGCTGTTATTTCACGGTATATGTAATAGATCCCGTTGCGGTAGGAATTTTGGGACTTCTGATCAAAAACAGTAGTAGTTATCTTGATTTTTTGGCTTCTGAAGATATCGAAACAGGTGGAAATCTGAATGTGCAAGGTTGGGGCTATAAAATTAAAAAAAAAATCTTTGTTTTTTAATTTTCCTACTTCCCCCAAAAACGTCCTCCCATATACAGATTACATCTATTTACGTCTCACCTCTGCGTTTGGGTCACAGAAATTGATATGTGTACCAAATTTCAACTTAATCGGTTTAGTAGATTCGGAGATATTTGACTGTGACCGACGGACAGACGGACACACAAGTGATCCTATAAGGGTTCCGTTTTTTATTCGGACGTACGGAACCCAAAAAACAGCTAGTATTAGAAAGAAAGAAAGAAAGAAAGAAAGAAAAATTTATTGGCATTTAAACAGAAAAACATATGAACAAAACAAAAAAAAAACATTAAAAGTAAACACCAAAAGGACACAACTCAGCTTAGGCTGCAACATTGTTACAGCGCTGATTTTCAGTTGTGCCCTTGCCGATGTCTCACGACGCGCACTAGGACCACTCCAGCAATGCGGTGCAAGTATATTTTACAAATATATTTATATTACTAAATAATAAGTTGTATCACTGTACGACAAAAGGTTGCGGCGATCATGTTCTACAATCCAAATCAATAACATTAATAACAGTAACAATAGTCGATAACAATAAAATAAAAAAACTAAAGTATTTATGAGTGCAATCTATGCCGCCCTTAGTGTTCACAATTGTTTTTGCTCCTTCAAAAGATTTAATTTAACCCTTTCACGAAAAACCTTCAGTGAACTACACTCTCTTATGGGAGGAGGCAGATCGTTCCAACACTTAGAGGCGGCAAACTTGAAACTTCCCCGAAAAGACGCAGTGCTATGCTTAGGAATCAACAATTGCTCAAGTCTGACGCGGAACTTCGGTAGGGGCTTGTACCATTTCAAGCGATCGTATAAATATAATGGCTGCTCAGTGCGGATAACGCCAAACAGTAAGGTAGCCAGATGAAGCCTGCGGCGATAAACCATCTTTAGAAAGTTTGAATTATTTAGATATGGGGTAACATGTGCACGAGGTGGAATATCAAAACAAAAACGAGCGCAAGCGTTCTGAATTCTTTGAATCACCCTTTCTGTTTTGCGAAGTAACCGCGGGCCATAGACAGCATCAGCATAGTTCAACTTAGAAAGAACCAAGGATTCACAAAGATTCGCCCTCAGCTCGACACTAAGATAGTGGCGCACCCTGTATAAAACTTTCAATCGGTAGAAGCAGTTCCTTACTGCCTCAGTCACATGTTCCTCAAATCGTAATTCGCCATCCATCAATAGTCCAAGGTTTCGCGCCAAAAGCACTCTCTCAATAATCTGATTGTTTATACTTAAAACCGGATTGAGTCGAGCAATATTGTTTATTTGCTTTTTTGATCCCAAGATCATAAATTTGGACTTGCTTGGATTCAGGACAAGCGAATTTTCAACAGACCAAGAGGCCACTCTGGCCAGGTCCTCATTCACAAGAGCAGCCGCACGATCAGTCTCTTCTGGACGAAAGCTATAGTACAATTGCAGATCGTCGGCATATAAATGGTATTTACAATTTTTGATACCGTTAATTATGTCCGCACTGTACAAGATAAAGAGAATCGGCCCAAGAATGGATCCCTGCGGCACCCCCCTATCAACCAATGCTACACTAGACTGGACCTTACTACCGCGGGCAGACGTGATCTCCGTCAATTGCAACCTATTGCTAAGATAGCTGTGAAACCACTTAGTAGTCGCCGCATCAAATCCATAATAGGAAAGCTTAGATAAGAGCAACGAGATGCTGATGGAATCGAAAGCCCTAGAGAAATCCAGAAGCACCATGATTGTGCCCATACCTTTATCCTGACCCGTAAGTATGTTATCGATTACATCCATTAGTGCAGTCGTCGTACTATGTTTCTTACGAAACCCTGACTGCAGTAGTGGAAGAACATCATTCCTATCAAGATATTCCGTTAATTGAGTACAAACAACACGTTCCAGTACCTTTGAAAGACAAGGCAAAATATTAATCGGTCAAAGGTCCTTCAACTGGTCAGGACTACTTTTCTTAGGTATTGGTTTAACTATACCAAGTTTCCATACGGAAGGAAATTCCGAAATCTCCAGAGATCTATTTATAATACTTGTTATTGCATTCAAGGAGCGAGGTAGTGTTAACATGAGCATCTCCAAGGACAACCCATCAGCACCAATAGCATTACTTTTTAGTTGCTTAATAATCTTAAAAACTTCCTCTGCCGTTGTTAAGTGCAATCGAAAGTTCCCTTCACCAAATCTATGAAACTCGAAGTAACTTAAACGGGATATATTGTCGACAACATTCCCTGGGACATTTAGAAAATGTTGGTTGACAACATTGGGATCACTAAACTGTTCCGGCAAATCCATTTTACGCTCGCTATTCAGAACCCTATTTTTAATATTCTTCCACAAACTCTTTGGATTTTTTATGTTTGCATTTAAGTGATTCTCATAGTACACCTTTTTTTCAGTATGCAGAGCGGTAGCAACTATCCCTTTCAAATCCTTATAATACCTTCGATGTTCATCCGAATTTGTAGTACGGTACCTCTTGTAAGCCCTATCACGTTGCCTCATCATGAGACGCACGCTTTCAGTCAGCCATGGGTGATTCCGATCTCTCAAGTAGATTTTCTTTTCAGGAGCGTGTAGATCAAATAGCTGTAGGAGGAAGACGTTCAACAATCTCACCATCTCGTTGATATCATCAGCTTCAGATATACATTCCCAATTGATATAATTTAGGTCTTTCTCAAATAAGTCTAGCAGTATGTCCCTCATCGGCCTAATCACAGCAGCTCTTCCCTTGCTTTTAGGTTTTTTAAACCTCAATTCGGCGGTCACCATAGCATGACGCCCCAATTCAGGTATATGGTCCACATCAACAGAAAGAGCAGGTACATCCGAGCAAATAACATCAATCAGGGTTTCCGTACAATCATCAGCAAAATGAGTAGGTTCCTCAATAAATTGTTGCAATTGAAAACAGCGCAAAAAATTATTCAAACGTCGTGATTGCTCGGAGTCCTTAAGAAGGTTGACATTAAAATCCCCAAGCAAAATGAAATGATCAGCATGACCAAACGAAGAAAGAGAGGACGACAAGGCATCCACAAAGTCATCCAGACGCAACCACGGCGGGCGGTAAGCTGTACCAATAACAACCTTGGTAGAATTAACGTTACATATTATATTATAAAACAAATTTCCCCGCCGCGTTGTCTGTATGTATATTCGCGATAAACTCAAAAACCACTAAACCAAAGTAGTGGCAGGGCACACTGCGTTTCGCAGTCATTTTGGCAGCCCGTCTGGCGTCAGTAACCACCCCCTTACAGAAGACCACCGTGAAATAACAGCACGTGTGCTGTTGTGTTTCGGTGAGTGAGCAAGGGATGCCAGAGCCCATTTCCCTATAAAATTCTAATCCCTTATCCTTAATCCTACTGCAGTCGGCAGCGCACTTGCAGCAGTTTAAGCGTTGTTTGTGTTATAGGCGACGGTAGCCACCTACTATCAAGTGGACCGTCAGCCTGTCTGCCGATCTTAACAAAAAAATAAACAAAAAAAACGAACAGACTAATTCCTGAGGAAGATTGTATAATTCGTTGAAGTAAATTCGTTCGAATACTTATAACAATGATTGTTGAAGATGTAGCAAAAAATCAAGCCATCCGGGAGCTTTCAACGAAAACGCTGCCTAATCCGTTTAAGATACAACAAAACAATGTATGGTGGGATTGTTTCTCTTTAATAGGTCTACAAAAAAGTCCGGGATAGCATATGTCTATCCTTTAAGGATAGCTTATTATACCCATTCTAACTTCTAAGAAGATAATGTGGTATTTAAAAAAGCTATTTAGACGGATACAGTATTAATCGGTACCAAATTAAATACGCTAGTATCAAATTAGTAGCCATACCATTTCAATGAATATCTCAGGAGTTATCGTAATTTAAAAACTACGCGCGAGAAAATAAATTCAAACGGTCTCGCACCAACGCGACGCGACGACGGAACTCGCTTGATGCAGTAGCAGACGTTTAAATCCATATTAATAAAATCGTAAACGAGTCGTTCAAAATATTTTTTCAAAAAAACATTTTGTACACGCTGTACTGATGTTACAGAGGTAAAAAAATAGTTTTTAAAATTTTTGTCTGTTTGTGCACGCTAATCTCGGAAACGGCTTAACCGAATTTAATGCGATTTTCATTGATGTGTTTCAGCAAGCTTCTCGTGACATTTAGTGTTTTTTCTATTCCAATTAGTTTAAAAACAAAAAAGTTACGCCCTATACCACGCGTACGAAGTTGCCGATTCTAGTAAAATTGTATATGTTTTCATAGATATTAAAGGAATTATTTTTTATTTTACAAATTATTACACAATAATCGGTTAACATTTTAAGTTTTAAATAATTCATTAACTTTTAAGTTAAGTTAGCTTTTCTATGAAATAAATAGCAATTTTAATGTTTTCAGATACAGAGAGAAATAAATAAAATTTGAGTGTCCGGTCCGTTTGTATCTAATGTCAAAATAAATTATTTTCCTTAAATGTAAATCAAAGTATATAGGGGTACGGAGTTTATAAAAAAAATTTATCTGTTTGTTCCAGCTAATCTCCGAAACGGTTGGACCGATTTAGACGAAACTTTAACCGGCAGATAGATCATTTTATGAGAAGTAACATAGGCTACTTTTATTTTACATAAATAAAAATAAAATATCGTATAAAATATCACCGAAGCTTTTGAAATTTAAAGTTTTGTGTAAATATTGTATATTTATAGCCTTTCTATGAAATAAATAGACATTTATTTAATGTTTTCAGATACAGAGAGAAATCTATACAAATAAATAAAATTTGTTTGTCCGTTTGTAATGTCAAAATAACCAACTGCTTTTTACTAAATGTAAATCAAAGTATTCACGGAATTTATATATATAAAAAAAAATTGTCTGTCTGTTCGTTGCAGCTAATCTCCGAAACGGTTAGACCGATTTAGACGAAACTTTAACTGGCAAATAGCTGATTTTATGTGGAGTAACTTAGGCTACTTTCGTTTTACATAAATTAAAATTAAAATGTTTATAAAGCTTTGTTAATAATTATAAAATATCATCGAAGCTTTAGAAATTTAAAGTTTTATGTAAATATTGTATGCATTTATATTTTTTTATAGACGAATTTAACATATTAAGAGCTTTGAGCTTTCAAACACTATGAGATTTTCGTAATACGGACAGTCAATAGCCGAACAAATAATAAAAATACAACAAAAGCTTATTTCCAACGAAGGTCTTCGCGAAACGATAAACAAGTTAAAAATAACGTTATCAGCTCAAATGTAAAATTTCTATACAAAACAGAAGGAGAATACTCACCGAAATTTAATCAGCCTGTATATTAGACCACTAAACACAACACTGGAATATTTAAAAAAAGAAAACTGTTTAATTTTTTCATTTAATTTTGGCGGGAGATTGTATCGAGTTTTTCTCGAGCGCGTCTGGCAGACTCAGAGTGCCGGCATCGACTGAAATCATCCCTTCACTAAACTCCACTATATGTAGCGCTGGTCTAGTATTTATAGGATGAACACGAAAGGCCAAATGGCAAAATTACCTATGTTGGATTTTATAAAAAAAAATTATCGCTTTTTTTGTTAGACCGGTCTATCAAGTACATAGACTGGTAGCCTGTGTCACTTAAAATAACTTTAAATAAAATAATGTTATTAATTTATTTACATTAATAATTTTACTAATATAAATATTAATAATTTTCTTATTTAGATATTTTTTTTTTAAATAACCTATTTAAATGAAATAATATGGATCAATTTTTTACAACAATTTTTCTAAAACAGCGTTTAAAAATATTCATCAAATAGCTGTGCCCGCAACTTCGTACGCGTAGTATTCTCAATAGTTCGTAACGTTTTTGTTTGTAAACCGAATGGAATAAACCGCATTAAATACGGTTAAGTCGTTTCTGAGATTAACGTGCACAAATGCACAGACAAACAGGCAACCCAGTTTTGAATCTACCTGGAAAACAAACTTAACGTGCTCTTGAAATCGGGACGAAGTTTTTTTTATCTCTTTCTCACTCGTAATACTGGCGATAGTGTGAGCTACGCATCCGAACATTGCCACCAGAATAGGGAAATTAACAGATGATTAGGTTTACTTTGAAAGTGAAAGTTTGTATTGTCATTGCAACATAAAATAAAATAAAATTGTAACCTGTCCTTTTTTTTTTTCATAATTTTATATTGGTTTTGTTTGTTCAGTCAATTTAATTACAAGTAAGACTATAGGCATTTTTTTTTTTATTTAAAAACTAAAATAAAGATTATAATAAGCGCAACCTTTCTACAAACCCGCGTTTCAGCTAAACCGGTATTTTGATTTAAACTCTTCTTACGGTTAGTAAAATTTCTTTGATGATTTTCAACCTCCTATCTAGTCTCTTCTATATCATCTATTACTTGTTTAGTAAGAGATGTACAATACTACATTTAAATCATCAAGATAACAATCAGTATCATTTGTATAATAAAATTAAAATAAATTAACGAAATATAAACACAGTTTGATTAATTAATTTCAACATACAAAACAAACATAATGTAAAATCACATCGAAATGTCAAATGAATAGGTTAGTCCCATGGAAGTAATAAGTACTATATGTTAGTCCACGATGTAGTCCATCGATAAACCTGGTAACGCATAGTACTAAGTTTTAGTCCGAGACTAAAGAGAGATTAGCGTAGTCCCTCCCTAGTCCTTGTTAATTAATACCGATTTTCACTAGTACTCTGTTAGACCTTTGACTAAAGTTAATCCGAAGTTAGTTCATTTTTTTAACTCGCCTCGAGAGATGGGTATGGTTCAGTTCATGGGGACTTTGGAACCGTTACCGGTCGTCGGGGGGGCGAGAAGCGCCCGGCCCTTACAAATAAAGACTTAACTAAAGCTTAACTATGAGGGACCGGCTAGTCTAGTGGCTAGACCGGAAGGGCCACTTGCGACGACCATGGCGTTGGCCGCGGCCCGTACAAAAGGCCGGGTGGCCCCTCGCAGGCGCCGTATCCTAGTCGCACCTCGGAGGTGAGAAGTGGCGCGGCGGTCTTCCTCTTCTTCCACGGTGTCAGGGCAGCTACTCGTCGTGGTCATCACCAGCAAGCGCCGCACTTGCTGCAGTGATTGGGTAGTCCATGTTTATTAATAACACTGTATAGCCACAGTATAATAAAGAGTACTAGCGTACAGTATGGCCACTCCCTGCCTCCCGTTGAAAGTGCCCCCACCAGCGCTCAGTTACCTCACAGTTACCGGGTGGCGCGGTGCGCAGAGCGGAGGCCACGTAAAATATTCAAATATTAAACAAATATTTTCATGTGGGCAATGAGATTTTGAAAAATATTGAACAAATTACATTATCCAACATACCTTGCGATCAAAGCTTTCCGATTAAATATTTAAAAAAGCTTTTTCGATATTTTAGGGACAAGCCATTTCGCAAAAAGTTTTTTAATGTCTCCCATTTGTGATAATTTTGCGTTTCAAAATTATATTATTTTGTTACACATTTTATAAATTTCGTTCGTGAATAATAAGCAATAAAATTACAAGCATGAAATTTTATTTTCCTTCGACTATCCCTTTATTTAGTCTGTGGTATAAAAGGCTATTGGCAAAGATTCATTTTTCCGTTGGCTATACATAATTATACTTTCTGTTATTAAAACTGATTCATTTTTCTTTCTTTCTAGCTACTATTATAATAAAAGAAAGTTAAAATCAAACCACAGGTTTTTTTGGCCACTTTATTAGTCTTTTCATTTTTTAAGCAATGGGAAAATGAGAAAGCCTATAATAAACGAATTCGTCTTTTTCTCACAAATCCTCACGTACTCACAAACTTATAATATTAGTTATAATATTAGTATGATAATTAGTTAAATAATGCTACTTATTGAAAATAAAATGGTTTAATTAGCACCCTTATAATAATAAAATCTCAGAAAATAAAGTTAAAAACGTTTTTGTTTATAATTAATTACAAGCACACAAAATTAATTCGAGGCCGCACATTGCGTTCCCGATTCGCGAATGCATTACGAATAAATTAAGGCAAAATGGCAACCCTAGCATAATTTCATACATTTCATCGCAAGTGTCCGAGGTGTGGTATAGCTTTACTTTCATACACGGAGTTCGTAGCAAGCTCGTAGCGAATTCGTAGCAAAGCGTGACCGTTCGTAGCAAGGAGTTGAATATGTATGGGAACTGATTTTTTAATGTTGTGGATGTTAAAATTGGCATCATTATCTTCATCGTCATCTCAGCCGTAGGACGTCCACTGCTGGGATAAAGTCCTCCCTCCTAATTTTCCAAAACTACCCATCAGCCTGGATCCACTGTCCACCTTGTGGGCGGCCGATCTGTGGCCTCCAATCGAAAACCTTACGGCACCAGCGGTAAGCAGATCTCCCATACTATGTGTCCTGCCCACTGCCACTTCAATTTACTAATCCTCAGGAGTATGTCGGTAACTTTCGTTAGCCTACGGATTTTCTAATTCCTGATTCGTTCTCGCAGTGTAACCCCGAGCATAGCCCTCTCTATAGCTCGCCAAGCGAAGCATCAGTTTCAACACCATAGGTCATAACTGGCAACATTATGCCATCCGATTTTCGTTGCCCATCCGATTTTCTTTTTATTGTAATTTAAAAAAAAAAAATTTTTTTACTTACACGATTTTGCTTCCGGACGTTTCAAGGCTATTTCACAATATATTACAGTTGGGTTGTTCTTACGGTCTTTAGATTTAAGTCAGCTGTTGTATTGTAAATAGAATACTGGGGAATTTTAATGATGATATAATCACTTTTTAAGCTAACTCAAGTCTTCAGATATATCTTCGCTCTTCTTTGTTTAATTAACTAGCGATCCGCCCCCGGCTTCGCCCGTGGTGCAATTTTTATATATATGAACATTCCCCGTTTATCCCTCTTTCCATTGGTGAAAACCGAATTAAAATCGGTCGATTAAGATCGATTTTTTACGTTGGCGGGTTATGTCGCGTTTTTGGAACCGCTCGTATTTATAAAGTAAAAAATAACTAAATTCAATGCAAAATTGTTTAAGTTTTATATATATAGCTTTGAGGGATTATTGTGGATTGTAACAAGAGTTATCTAAGAAAAGTCTCGAGGATTAGTGGCGTTTTATGTAAACTCTGGTCAGTTATTTGTTATTATATTGTTTTTCATAATTACCCTTAAATTTAATAAACTGTAATATTTGCGACTTGGGAGAATATTTTTTGTTGTGCACGTGGGTTCCGTTGTGATAGATTGTAAACTGTTTGTTTTCACCATGGTCAAATGTGTGGCATGTGGAAAGTTTCTTGCTGCGTCAGAGGGCATTGCTTGCTCCAAATGTCCGTCGAAATATCATGACTTATGTGTTAATCTGCCCTCTGGTGCCAAACCTAAACCAAACTGGCTGTGCCCTGTTTGTAAAGCTCAAGTACGTAAAGCTGGTAACACTTCTACACCCGTGAGGAGTTCCTCTGAAGAATTTGTGACGACAAAACATATTGATGCTTCTGAAGTGGCTCTAGAGGGCGGTATGGTCGACGCGGTTGGGGGCGAGTTGCTGCGAGAAATGAGACTTCTGCGTGAAGAGTTTCGGGCAGTGAGAACTGATATGCGTATGGATTTAGATAGCATTAGATCAGAGGTTTCTGAACTTAAAAGGAATATGGGTATTGTTATGGAATCACTCACTTCTTACACTGACAGGGTGGATGCACTGGAGGCAAGACTGAATGAGTTTGATCGTAAGTTTACCGTGAATCACTCTTCAGAATTGTCGGCTTTGGAAAAAACAGTTGCAAATTTGCAGACGGAATTAAACGAGCGTGACCAGACTGCGCTTTTGAATGATATTGAGATCAGTGGTTTACCTGAGCAAGAGGGCTTATCTGCTTTTCACCTGACATCTTTGGTTGCCGCTAAACTCGGGGTTGCGTTGGAAGCCAGTGATGTTGTTAGCGTGGAGCGTATTGGTCGTAAACGAATGCCGGGAAGTAGTGGTGAGGAATCACGGCCCATCGTACTGCGTCTTGCCAGACGTTCTCTTCGGGATGAGTTTTTAAAGTCAGCTAAAATGCGTAAGGGAGCTACCACCTCTGATCTCGGTCTACAAACCTTTAATCAAATTTTTTACGTGAACGAGCGACTGACAAAGCATAACAGAATTCTCTTTGCCAAAGCAAGAATACTGGGGAAGGAAAAAAAATGGCGGTATATCTGGACGCGAGAGGGAAAAATATTGGCACGGCAGAATGAATTATCGCCAATACACCGTCTTCGGGATGTTGATGATCTCGAACGTGTTTTTAAGTGTACCGTTACACAAAAAGGAATTGTTTGAGTTGTTTATGTTATTTAAAATGAATCTTAACTTTTCTCTTGTTTGGCAATGTATAGTAGTTATCTATCTTTCTGTTTATCTTGTATTGATTTTGATTTTTTATTGTTTTGTTAGGATATTTATGTGTTTAAATTTCATGAGTAACATGCGAGTGTGCGTCATGGCGGTAGTATGTATACAGAGTACAAGTATTGATGTCTTCTTTTTCCACTCATATTACTATATTTCTTATTATACAGCTGTGCAGGTTCAATATAATATATTTTGTAGTCAACTAACATACACTACTCTTTTTTCTGGTTTTCTATATACTACATTTAATAATGTGCCTTTGATCCTGTTTCTTTCATTAGCAGTTAATTACTTTATTTTTTTAGTACTACTTGTAAAAAGTCTTAATATTTTTAATATTACTTTAACAAAAACATGTTCTCCTTCCATAATATGAATTTAAAAATAGGATTCATAAATGCAGGATCTCTCGGTACAAATCATGATCATTTCGTAGCGGCTGTTGAGCGTTATTCTGTAGACATTTTGGCTATAAATGAAACCTGGCTCAGGAAGGGAGAGGAGGCACGCGCTCCAGTAGTACCCGGTTACCGTTTGAGACACCTGCCTCGGTCTCAAGAGGTTCGATCGCGTGGTGGTGGAGTGGGTTTTTATGTTAAAAAAGGTGTTAATGCTAGAACTATAACTCATCCACTGCCCACTAACTCAGCGGTTGAACAAATGTGGATTTCAATTACGATTAAAGGACAAAGACTTGCTATTGGTACTGCTTACCGTGCCCCTTGGCTTAATATTGACGATTTTTTGGACGCCTTATCAGAATCAGTTATGTTTTTCTCGTTTTATGATTATTTGGTACTAGTTGGAGATTTCAATGTAAATATATTAAACAAAAACAATCTGACCACAAGACTGAATCAATTCCTAACTTATTCAAAATTGACAAACTATGTATCTGAACCCACTCATTTTACAAGTCACAGTGAGACGCTTATTGATTTATTTTGTACTGACGCCAAAGTAATATCCGTTTCTGTTGAGCACATAGGAGACCTTGGTGGACATGCTTTGATAATTGGCGAAATAAAAATAAAAAAGGAAAAGAGTAAGCCTAGAATTCTCTACAGAAGAAATTTTCGAAACATTGATATAAATGATTTTAATTCTTGTCTGAACGCCATAGATTGGACCGAGTTGACAACAATCCATTCTGTTGATATTATGGTAGAAAAATTTACTGAATACATTATAACGCTTTTTAACAACTTCGCACCCATAACAAAATGTTATTTTAAAGACTCACCTAAACCATGGCTAACAAGTAATGTTAGGTATATGATGTCCCTGCGCGATAGGGCTTTAAAAAAATTTCGCAAGACAAAAACTGAATCAGATAAAGAACAATATAAAAATCTTAAAAATCTAGTAAATGTAAGTTTATACTATGAAAAAAAAGCATTTTTTGAGCAAAATATCAATTGTCATGCTAAGGATTCAAAAACTCTTTGGAAACAGCTAAAGAGAAATATTGTTCCTAATTTCCAAACCTCTGCTGAAATACCTCAACTTCTTTTTAAACCAGATGAAATTAATGAACACTTCATGAATATACCGGGCAATGATATGGTAAATATTTCCGATTTGACATACTTTGAGTATCACAGGTACGGTGAAAGTTCTTTCTTGTTAAGTCCTGTTAATGAGACTACTGTCTCAAAAGCTATTTTAAGCATTAAGTCTAATTGTAAGGGTTACGACAACTTGTCTATGGATATGGTACTTATGACTTTACCTCATACTCTCAAAGTTATTACTGCCATTATAAATCTTTCCATTTCGACGGCGACCTTTCCTCAAAAATGGAAAACTGCATTAATTAGACCCATTCCAAAAAATAATCATCCCACCACCTTTGGAGATCTGCGACCCATAAGTCTTCTGCCTTTCCTATCTAAAATTTTAGAGAAAGTAATATATGATAAGGTGTACAAGTATTTGGAAACAAATTCTATTTTACCTGCATGCCAATCAGGTTTTCGCAAGGGCCGGAGCACGTCCACAGCTCTTATTGACGTTGTTGACAACATTTTGAATGCACATAATTCTAGAATGGGTACAATTTTGGTACTCCTGGATTATTCCAGGGCATTTGATTCAATCAATACTTCTTTGTTACTTTCAAAATTATCCTATTATGGTTTTACTTCTTCAGCGGTTTCTTGGTTTAACAGTTATCTTTCTGGGCGTCGGCAGATAGTGGAATTTATCTCGGATGATGGTGTACCTTTTAGGTCGCAACCAAAGATAATCAATAGAGGCGTTCCTCAGGGCTCAATTTTGGGACCGCTTTTGTTTATATTGTATTCTAGTGACATCACCCAACATATTAATAACTGCTTTTATCATTTATATGCTGATGATTTGCAATTATATATGAGTTGTAAAAGTGAAAATACACAAGACGCAGTCCAAAAAATAAATGGAGATCTAGAGACTATAACCGCTTGGTCAAAAAAAAACTGTTTAGTCCTTAATCCAAATAAGTCTAAATTTATGTTACTGGGTTCAAAAAAAAGTATAGAAAGCTTAGCTGCGTCCAATCCTAATATAATCATTAACGGTGAACCCATTGTCAGAGTGAGTGAAGCGCGCAACCTTGGAGTTATGATGGACGGTAATTTACGCTTCGAAAAACACGTACTTGAACTGGTCCAAAACTGCTTTTACCGCTTAAAAGTCTTGTACAAAATTAGAGATGTCTTAAGTGTAAATTTGCGCTTTAAACTCTGTGAAGCGATTATTTTGTCCAAGTTGAATTATTGTTTGATTGTATATGGTCCCTGTTTATTCAAAAAAACTCACAAATTAATTCAACGAGTGCAGAATGCCTGTTTACGTTTCTGCGTGAAGGTGCCTCCAAGAACACATGTAACGCCTCTTTTAAACAAATATAACATCTTGCGTATGAATGCCAGGCAACAGCTTCATTACGCGACGTTGGTCTTCGAAGTAGTTGGTACTAAAAGACCTGAGTACTTGTTTCGAAAATTAAGTTGGCGTGATACTTCTTTTGTTTGTAGACGTCCGGAGAATACTTTGAATATTCCCTATTGCTCGACAGCTGCATTCAATGGTAGCTTCCGATACTTGGCTTCTAAGTGTTGGAATAATATTCCTCCCCCACTTCGTAATCTCAAGTCAAAGTTTGCTTTCAAAAACAGCTATAATAAATTGCTGATTGAGAGACAAAAGGGTGAATGAGTTGAGCCAAGTATCCTAAGCATTGACTAAAATAAAATTTGATCAGGGGCGGTGTGGTATTTATTTTGAGAATACTAATTGATCAATTGTGAAATGTATGTCTTATATTGTATCCAAAAAGGAAACCATGGCACTAAAGTTGACTTATTGCAAGGTGAAATTTAATTAATTGTTTATTATGATTGCGATAATCCAATGACGATGCGTATCCTGCCGACGTGAATTTTTTACACTAGGACTGGCATAATATCAGCGCTGTGCTTTGCCTCAGCTTATGCTGAGCCAGATACCTTTTTGCTGTCATGGCGCACACGCAATGGGATGAAAATATCTGAGAAATGTATTAATTTTAAATTAGTTTTTAATTCTTTTTTTTTGTTTTGTTAAACAGTTTTATTGTAATTTTTTCTTTCTCTTTGTATGTGTGTCATGTTTGTGCAAATAAATGTTCTATCTATCTATCTATCTATCTACCCTTTCACGCGAGATGCCGTGACCAAGGGAAATAGGGATTCATTTTTATATATTAAGATTATATCTTAGGAATGACAGTACCTAAGGAAAAACAGTCCCCCTTAAGAAACCTGTCATATCTTAATTGCCTTACTTGACGAGCCGTTGGATGAGTGGTTAGGGTGTTCGCTTTAACGTTCTGTTCTAGGATTCCCTGGTTCGATTCCCAACCGGGTCAACTTTGAAAAATGAACTTTTCAAATTTGCCTCTGGTCTGGATCTGGAAAGTAGTGTCATAGGGCACACTGTGTTTCGCAATCATTTGGGTAGCCCGTCTGACGACAGTAACCACCCCCTTACAGAAAATCACCGTGAAGTAACAGCACATGTGCTGTTTGTGTTTAGGTAAGTGAGTAAAGGATGCCAGAGCCCATTTCCCTATAAAATCCCAATCCCTTATCCTTAATCCTACTGTAGTCGGCAGCGCACTTGCAGCAGCTTTGGCGTTGCTTGTGTCATAGGTGACGGTAGCCACCTACCATCAAGTGGACCGTCAGTCTAAAAAAAACGTAATTACTTAAAATAAATATTATATGCGTAAATTTTGTCTCTTAGATATATATCAAGATAATTTGGAAAATCAATACTTAAAACAATGTCTTATACAATACATATTCGCTTGGCACGGCCACCGAGTCAGAATTTGAACCCAAGATCCTTTTTAATTAGAAGACTTAACACAAAAGCCTCTCAACATTCAGGGTCGTTCCTTTGACAATATTAGAATAATTTGTCCTGTATGTATTTTTTAAATTTATTTTAATTTTTATATAGAGAAGACCACGGTGAAATAGCAGCAAAAGTGCTGTTGTGTTTCGGTGGGTGAGTAAGGGATGCCAGAGCCCATTTCCCTATCCCCTCCTCATCCCTAATCCTTAATCCTACTGTAGTCGGCAGCACATTAGCAGCAGCTTTGGCGTGCTTGTGTTATAGGTGACGGTATCAAGTGGACCGTCAGCCTGTCTGCCGATTTTAACATAAAAAAAGAGTAATAAAATTTTTAACGCAGGATCGCAAAACACTGGCCATCTTCAGTAATATGAGATTCTACACTCATTTTAGAATAGGCATGATGACGGTATTAAAGAATCAAAGAATGAATGGTTTTGGAGAAATTTATGTTAAAAGGAATCTAAAAAATTACTCATTTTTTGTATTAAAATTAAGATTAAGATTTTCAATAAAATAGAAGTATAAATAACTGCAATCGGCCATGTTAACTGAAACACCAATCAGAGCGAATGACGTCACGCCCAGGTAAGTGCCATCGTGTTGCTTGATTTTGCTTTGACAGAATGAAAAATCTGATGAGACGTTGTCGGCTTGTGACGTCACGTCTCATCAGACGCGACGCCATGACACCTAAAAGCGATTTCGCGCGTAATTCAAAATAGATTTAAAAACATTCAATAATTCGCGTTGAAATTTAGTTTTTTGCTGAAATATTGTTTTTTTCGGATATGGTAGACGTGTATCTACATTATGGAAGGGAATTTCAAAATCTGTCATCATGCCTATTGATTTATTGAATTATTTTACTTATAGATTTTTCTTAACTTTAGAGTTTACTTATTTAGATATATTAAATTAGTTACACATTTTGTGATGCGCACTGCTAAGGATTGGAACTCTCTGCCGGCGTCTGTATTTCCGAGCTCATATTACCCAAATCTTTTCAAGGTTCGAGTGAATAGGCATCTTCTGGGTGAGCTCGCTCCATCGTCGGCCTCATCCTTCCTACATGGATAGATGCTGGTCAAGAGCAAACCCATCTTTAATAAAAAAAAAAAAAGTTACACATTACTTATAATAGCTTAAAAAGATCGTTCTTGTATATAAATTTATATATTTCGCGTATCTCGGAAACGGCTCTAACGATTTGGATGAAATTTTGCATTTAGATAGGTTTGCTTTTTAATTCTACCTGTGTACTTGTATTTTTGGTAAAAACGCAATATTTAAAAGTTTTTTATAACTATTTATTAGAGCAACCATCTCGTAAATTTTTGTGGTATAGTATTTTTCTTCTTCTTCTTCTTCAAAAAATGGCAATACGGCTCATTTTAAAAATGGTATAGTATTTTCATTGTTTGATGATATGCGTGACAGTTCGTAACTGACAATTTTAGTGATGCAACCTAACGACATTTAATCGATTGTTTGAAAAAATCGAATCAGTTGGCAAAGCAAATGGAATCGAACTACCGATTTTAGATTTTCAGATTTAGAAATAAATTCTTAAATCTTAATAAACAGGTTATGTTAAATAAATTATAGAATACAATGCAGTCTGTTTAAAATATTAATTTATTTATTCATTACTGTCAGAACTAGAAACTTGACAACTCGTATCAGACTCAGAACAAAATTTATTTTTGTTTTATTGTTAGTATTAGTCAGCTTTAGTTTTATTATCAAAATACGATGTATTTATAAATATACAGAATAGAAAAAAATATTTGTTAAATCTCCGAATATCCTATGGCAAACATAGAGTACTTTCGATATATCCAATATAAGTGAATATCTCTAGTGTCAATCCCTGTTGACACAAGTTCCGTTCCACGCGTTTGACACTTTTATAATATATGTTTTTTATTACATTTACCTATTATAATAATAAATTAATAATAAAAGTGATAATTCCTTTTGTGTTTTTCGAATAGATAAATTGCTTAATTGTTATTTTTTTGTGCCGGTTTTTTTTTTTTTAGTTGAAAACAGTATGCGTGACAAGAAAATGTGAGAACTGTCACGCATATCATCATATAGTGAAAATACTATAGTTGCCGATGGATGAAAATCAACTGTTACCTCAAAACTTTGTGAGATGGCGCTATATGTTCAGCTGATATCCAGTTTTTTTTTAGGGTTCCGTACGTCCGAACAAAAAAAATCGGAACCCTTATAGGATCACTCGTGTGTCTGTCTGTCCGACATTCCCCCCCCCCCTATCTCCGAAACTACTGAACCTAAAATTTTGAAAAAAAATAGTTTTCTACTTATAGATTATTGGAAAACCTATAAGAAGTCCATGGTATTAAAATAACATGGTAAATCACTCAATATTGTAAAAACTGTATTGTATAAACAAAAATTGTAAAAACTGCCTTTGCTCGAAGACAATATATTACCCAAACTTCTTATTTATACAACTTAATAAATAAAAAACTTAATATTTATCCTATGACACACTATAATTGCAAAAAGACCCTGACTGATTGGCTCAAGACCCTAAATAATAATGAAACCGAATCTTTATTAAAGACTTACTTAACTAAATTAAACATTTATTATCAAAACATTAATTTTATTATGAAAGGGTACTTACATATGTAAAAGCTACACTTAACTCATATAGATAATGCTACTTCACATACACATTCACACACACACACATACTCATTCACACACTCATTCAAACATACACACTTATTGTATTCTTTGGATTTTAGTACGGTGTTGGAGAAGCGGGGTTCTCCTGATACAAGTATTTTATGCTTAATAGGAGGCCCCCTACACCTCTTTTTGTACCTATGCAGATAGGTAACATCGTACGGAACTCTCTTCGAGCGAGTTCAACTCGCATTTGTCCCGTTTTTTTTTTTAATATTCTTTCTAAATGCAGCTATAAACTTAGCCACAGTTAGCCACAGTCAATTGTCCGTCAGCCACCATTAAATAGGAGACGCTGTACTAGCATTTTATTTACGGTGATTTCATCAACTACGCTTCCAACCAATCTTATCAAACCACCAATGCTACACAAGCGCCATTCTGGCCAATTTATGAAATTACTCTTCATGCCCTAGTCTCTTTCGTTGCCTATGTTCACATAGGCATCCGCTGTATAACTTATATCCGCTGTCACCCTCCCTGCCATCCTTTAACATAAAAAATGAAATTATTTGAATAATTAATACATTAACAAAAAAATATATAATTCAATGCGATTTCCACAATAAGTTATTTATTACGAGCATAGCGGTTACGTAGGGTACTCAAATTATGTATTTTTTAAGGCTTGGAAAAGGAGAGAAAATTATGTTTTCAGTAATAAAGAAAGAGATGGGTATGTCATTGTAGTAACTTCGACTTCGGGGACGATGTTGACGCCAGCATTCGTGTGGCAAAACTATGTAGTTCGAATTCTTGTGTTTTTTTTATACTTTTATTTTTTTGAAAAATCTCTTGTAAACTGTGTGTTGTATGTTGTACTATTATTTATTCTGTGAATATATGTAGGTTTTACACCTTTAAAAGTTATATAAAATACATAATGACTTACAAAAAAATGTAAATAAAGTCGCTAATCCTTTCAAAATAATCATAAACCACTATGTATTTTTTAAGGCTTAGAAAGGGAGAGAAATATGTTTTCAGTAATAAAGAAAGAGACGGATATATCATTTTAGTAACTTCGCCTTCGGGGACAATGTCGACGCCAGCATTCGTGTGGCAAAACTATGTAGGTCGAATTATTGTGGTTTTTTTTATACTTTTTTCGAAAAATATCTTGTAAGCTGTGTTTTCTATTGTATTATTATTTATTCTACACGTTACACCTTTAAAAGTATTTTAAAGGTATGTATGTAGGTATGTAAGTTTTACACCTTTTACACCTATGTAGGTTTTACACCTTTAAAAGTTATATAAAATACATAATGACATACAAAAAAATGTAAATAAAATCGCTAATCTGGACTCCTCCACTCTGGACCGTTTTGATAATGTGTGTGTGTGTGTGTGTGAGTGTCTCCTTGAATGGTTTAAATCCATTACGTGGTCCCGATATGTGGTACTGCATTCATGTTACAGATTTTTTTCGGGTTCGGGCAGGACAGCATCTGTTGGGTTATCTTTATACCATCTATACGGAATTACACAGGAATATATTTTTATGTTAAGATTGACAGACAGGCAGATGGTAGATGGCAACTGTCGCCTCTGACACAAGAAACGGCAAAGGTGCTGCTAGTGCGCTGCCAACACACTAAGAATTGAGGATAAAGAATTAGGAAGGGATGAAGAAATGGGATCCGGCCATCCCTTATACTCACTGCCGAAACACGACAGCACACATGTTGTTTTACGGTGATATTCTGTTAGTTACAATAACTAGATGGAAAATAATGTTTCATATTTGAATAAGGGCCTGCTCACTTTGGAGGACGGCACGGCAAAGTATTTTTTTCATAGTATTTTGTACTTTAAGGGCTTTTAATATAATTCAAATTTCTTTGTATTATGCTACGGCGGAATGCCGATTGCCGTAGCAATGGTTCAAGAAAATTTGATATATATTAAAAGTACTTAAGGTAACAAAATACGATGAAAAATATTAAATACTATGGCGTCCTCCAATTTGCGCAGGCCCTAGGCGCCGAGCTCCTATACTACAAATTAGAAAAAAACCGTTTAGTTTACAAAAAAAAAGTAAAAAAAAATAATTATGGGAAGTAAAGTTATATAATTTTACTGTGAGAACGTGAAGCACGGAACAGTGGGAATTGGCGCTAATTCAGCCGCGTTACATCGAACTAGCGAATCAAGGAGCGTTCAAACGGAAAGTGCAATAAAATTATTACAAATAAATCTTTAATCCCGTAGCAATAAAGCTTAAATTTAATTAATGGAAAATTACACCATAATAAAAATGCCACAGTGTTTTAAGACAATTCAGGAAATCTTGATATTATTTGTTATTTTATTTATATTAAAATAATATACTTTCTGTAGGTAAAATAACTTTTTAAAAAAGTTAATTAGTTTTAGAGTTTAAGCATTAGGTGTAAACAAATAGGTATAGAAAAATATTTTTTCAAATCTTTTCTGTTTATACTATTGTTATGACTAACAATGGAACGTTCTGGAAAAAGCGTTCGCGCCGGCAGAGAGTCTCGAACGTCCCACCCTATCGATGGTAGCCACGCCCTTCCAGACTAGTGTCAAAGGAAATTGGTCCTTATGTTTACAACATAGAGTTTATATTTCAACAGAAATAGCATTCCCGAACTTTCAATTACTTGTTTACGATCTTGTTTAGATCTTCTGGAAAATTCGAAATACGTCGAGGCGTTTGGCGCCAAGTATAAATAAGAGAGCAGTCGGGCGAGATAAGTTAGCGACACATTGTGGGAATCATTGATGACTTTTGGCAAGTTTAACGGTTTCATCGAACAAGTTTGGTGATTTTGGAAGTCATCTTGGTTTGTCAAAATAAATCGTTCGTTTCGCCCTTACACGGCATTTTGAATCACTCCGCACGTAACACTATACTAATATTATAAAGAGACAATATTTTTATGTATGTATGTATGCATGTAATGAATAAACTCAAAAACTACTAGACGGATTTAAAAAGTACTTTCACCATTATAAAGCTATATTACCAGCGAGTAACATAGGCTACTCACTCCCCCCATCTCTTTCTCTTTACCCCCTCCATACAAATGTATGTTTGTAATGAACAAACTCAAAATCTACTGGACCGATTTTAAAAATGCCTTCACCTACAGAAAGCTACATCATCACCGAGTAACATAGGCTACTCACTCCCCCCATCTCTTCCTCTTTACCCCCCCTCCATACAAATGTATGTTTGTAATGAAGAAACTCAAATCTACTAGATTGATTTTGAAAATTTTTTCACCTACAGAAAGCTACGTTATCACCGAGTAACATAGGCTACTCAACCCCCCCCCCCATCACTTCCTCTTTACCCCCCCTCCATACAAATGTTTCCATCACACTGGACCGTTACAACGCTCCTCGGATTCACGGTTTTTTTAGGTCAACACAACCTACCTTGTCTCTTGTGTGTTTTGATGGGTTGCGAGAAACATTAAAAACACGTAATGATCACGTCACGTATGCACGACGTTGCCATGTTGACTCCGTTTCGCGTTTCATTCGTTAGGATTGAACTCAAACTTATTTAGACACTAGCTTTTTCCCACTGCTTTGCACGCGTGGTGTCGTGTTTCTAATAGTTATCAATTTATGCTCGGTAGCTGTAATTCAAATTTTCAAGTAATCTAACTTGAAAGAACAAAGACTATCACACAAGGAACAAGATCCCCCCGGATTGAAGTGGGAACTTTGTACTTCCTGCAAGCAAAGCTACGCTCCCGACCATAGCGGGATTAGGCGCTTCTATTAATTTTACTCCTTGTAAAATTTCTACACCGGGGGCCTTATATGATTTATTTTAAATATTAAAATCGGCAGACAGGCTGACGGTCCACTTGATGACTTATAGGTGACTACCGTCGCCTATAACACAAGCAACGCCAACGCTGATGCAATTGCGCTGCCGACTACAGTAGGATTAAGGATGAGGGATTAGGAGTGGATAGGGAAATGGGCTCTGGCATCCCTCACTCACTCACGGAAACACAACAGCACACGTGCTGTTATTTCACGGTGGTCTTCTGTAAGGGGGTGGTTACTGAAATGACTGCGAAACGCAGTGCCCTGCCACTACAAAATGGATTCTTAAGGAGTAAACTCAAAAAAGTGAGTAAGTTATTTATAGCCCATTTACTTCCTTCCTTATCCTTTATCCCCCTTAGGGGATAAGGGATTAGGAATATGCCTGTATACTTATATGGAACTGTCACCGTATTTGTCCCGTATTTCGTCAAAATAATACGGAAAGAAGTGAGTGGCGCGGCCGAGTGCGCGGGCGTATGCATGAGAGGTGAGCCCAGTGGACGGTACGGTGGCTTTTAATAGCAACTACGGTTGAAATCAGATGGTATCTGTTAAAAAAAACCACATAGTTTGACTCACGTATGGTGTAATTGAAAATGAGTTTTGGATATCGTAAGAGAAAACTTCCCGTATTGGTTCCTAGAAGTTATAGCAACCCTAGTCATAGGCGACGGTAGCCACTTACCATCAAGTGGACCGTTAACCTGTATGCTAACTTTAACAAAAAACAAAATGAGTAAGGGATGCCAGAGCCCATTTCCCTATCCCTTCCTATTTTTTATCATAAAAAAATTAATTTAATACACATGATTTTTGGAACTGTGGTTAAAGAGATAATACGATATTATCTAAAGCGCGACCTCACCGTGAAACCACAGAGGTAGCGCAAGTAGGTCAAGATGCGTACGCTACAACTGCCAGGTATGTGTGCTTGCACAAGGTCCCCCCCCCCCCCGTCTGGGGATTGCCCCGGTGCCTCCGGGCAATCCCCCATTGGAGTTAGCCTAGTCAGCAATGGCTAGGCTGCCCTGGGGTGGATTGGAGTTGTTGCCTCGGCAGAGCCCGATCCACCCCGCTCAAAGGGCAAGGAGACACCGGGGAGTTTTAGTGGGTATTCCAAGTGCCGCTATGATCAGGCGCTGGGTGACCCCCACATATCCCTGCCGTCTAGCCAACGGCAGGAAATCTGCAAGCGGATTACTCCTCGTCAAAAATAATAATCTCAGATAGCAATCTGAGAACAATTCCATGAGGGCTAGCCATCGACGTAATATCCAACTAGACTTCTAGTACAGGGCGAACGCATTCAGACAACACATTATAGAAATAGATATTATATAATTTCACGCCCGGTAATGTTCGACCAATAGAAGTTACTATGGGCAGTAACGACCAATAGAATTTCGTCGTGACCTTGATCGGACCAATTGGCGTTCAGTACCCCGCGCCCGCGCACCTCACTTAATTGCCAGAACAGTTTGCATTGTGAATAAATAGGTATTAGCTTGTAGGTACATAATGTGTCTTTCGTGCAGTGAATAAAAGTCTTTCTTTCTTTCTTTCTTCTTTCTTACTTGGATATTACGTCGATGGGGCTAGCATTCTGTAAGCCGCCAGTGAGTTGTAAAATATTGTAACATTAAGTATAGATAAGTTCACTTTTAAGTGAAAAAGGTTATGTTTTTAATTTAAAACTAGTTTAAAAAAAAAAACACAATTTATTTTTATAAATGTTTCCATTAACGAATGATTTAACACATAGAAAAAGAGCTTCTATTTATGGCTTAAAATTTAATGAGCTATAAAAATACGCCTCATCCCCCTCGTAAGTAGACCGCAAGCAGCAAACAGGTCAGACGTTCAACCCTTAGCGAACAACAAAAGAATTATTGTGTATATGATTTTTAAATAGAGCGCAAAGTGACACCCCTACATCAAAGAGGCGACAACCCTAGCGAGATGGGACGCGCATTTGACCGCGCTACGACATGAACTAATAATAATAAGAATATAGTGTCTGTTTGTTGAAAATCTAAGTACAATGCTAACTTTAGAATTTAATTCATCATCACAGCTGATAGCATAGGATGTCCCTGCTGCAGCTGAGAGGAAGCGTGAGGAAGAGGCCGGTCTCGCTTCCCTCAGCCGCAGGCGGTTAGGCAGGAAAAAGCGGGTATATCAAGCCCGTTTTCAAATGTTCTACCCTGAATGTTTCTGCGCACATGGCTGGCTAGCTGTGTGTGCCTGCACAAGGTTCCCCCCCGTCTGGGGATTGCCCGGAGACACCGGAGTTAGTCTAGCCATCAACTGCTAGGCTGCCCCGGGGTGGATCGGAGTTGTTGCCTCGGCTCCCTCTCGAAGGGCAAGGGGACACTGAGGAAGTAAAAAAAAGGACGTCCCTGCTGGACATAGGCTTCCCCCATGATTCTCCAGAATCATGGGGAAGCCATCATCGGACAGAAGCATCCTGGATCCACCGCTGACCCGCTCAACTTTGTGGGCAGACGTCTTACGCTGCGCTTGTCAGGCTGTGGTCTCCGCTCGAGAACCGTCCGGCCTCAGGGTTCAACTCTCCGTTTTTTTTTTCTTGTGTTAAGGTGAAAAGACAGGCTGATGGTCCACTTAATTGTATGTAGCTACCGTCGCCGATAACGCATGCAACGCCAAGATGTACTTCGGAGAATATGCTCGGGAGCTGCATGAGATCACACCGCCTTCCCCTTTCTTCTATCGGTCATGCAGACGTACGGCTAGTTACCATCCTCACCTTGTTAAAATCCCTCTAATTCGGATCAAGCACTTTAATGCGCTTTTATAATGCGTACTGCGCTTTATAATCCGAGCTCATACAACCCAAATCTTTTCAAGGTTCGAGTGAATAGGCATCTTCTGGGTGAGCTCGCTCCATCGTCGGCCTCATCTTTCCTACATGGATAGATGCTAGCCAATTGGGTCTTAAGAGCAAACCCATCTTTAATAATAATGAAAAAATATATGTGCTGCAATTGCGCTGCCGATCTTAGCAGGATTAAGGATAAGGGATTGAAAAGGATAGAGAAATTGGCTCTGGCATCCCAATTTCCCTACCTCTTCTCAATTTTGGCGATAAAAAGCAATAGGTCCTTTTTTTATTTCATGTCACATGATCGTTACACTGACACGTCACACAATATTTGACTGTGAAATTTTACTTTTTTCACGCGTAACGCGAGCCCGTTGGATGAGTGGTTAGGGTGCTTGCCTTAACGCTCTGTTCTAGGGTTCCCGGGTTCGATTCTCGGCAGGGTCAACTTTGTAAAATTAACTTTTCAAGTTTGGCTCTGGTCTGGATCTGTAGTGGCAGGTCACACTGCGTCTCGCAGTCATTTGAGCAGCCCGTCTGGCGGCAGTAACCACCCCCTTTTAGAAGACCACCGTGAAATAACAGCACGTGTGCTGTGGTGTTTCATTGAGTGAGTAAGGGATGCCAGGGCCCATTTCCCTATCCCCTCCTAATCCCTTATCCTTAATCCCACTGTAGTCGGCAGCGCACTTGCAGCAGCTTTGGCATTTCTTGTGTTATAGGCGACAGTAGTCACCTGCCATCAAGTGGACCGTCAGCCTGTCTGCCGATCTTAATAAAAAAAAAGAGGTTAATATATCGCATTCTTTTTTTCAAATAAACAAGTAAATCTGTGCTTTGAGCCTAGTATCGGGACTGTGTGTGTGGGCGTTAATGATTGACCTGACCAACCATAGACTAAACAGCTTGTCCTCTGTGGAGCATAGACAACACTTTGATCGCTCTTTCGCTCAAATTCCTTCATCTCACAAAGGAGGCATTCGCTTAATCGATTTTTTTAAATCGAGGCTAGTAGAAAAAAGGTTTTATACACCTGCATCTTCTCTGAAAATATCTACATAACTGGATTAGACTTGATGTACTTGATTTAAGCTAAGCATAAAAAAAGAATAAATAATAATCTTAAATTAAGCCATTTAAGATTTAAGATTTAGCTCGTTCAAACATAAAGCGTACATAAGTAACAAAAAATATATATGCGATCCTACATAACTTCTTGGTCTATATTTTTGACGAGGCATTTTTGTTTTAAGTATTACGAGAAATTAAATAAAATTTTACAGCCTTACTTATTAACGGTACTTAAAATTTAACGAATACTTAGTAGCCATTTAGGAATATTTCTTATTATAAACGTTGTTTAACCTTAATCAGTTGCTTAGTAACGTACTTAAATAGCTGTCAAATTAATGAACGGCGATTCCTTGTTTAAGACGCTAAGTAACAAAGTGGCGGTTGTGTATCAGCTGACGACAATAGGATTCAGCTAATTTCAGTTAGCTGGAGTCTATTGTTTTAAATTTTGTAGTTGCGTTTGAGTTTATTTCGTGGATTGTGGATAGAGAAAGTTGTCGTTCTATTTAATAAAATGAATACTTTATTAAATAAAATACTTCGGAGAGTGTGCTCGAGAGCTGCATGAGATCATACCGCCTTCCCCTTTCTTCTATCGGACACGCAGACGTACGGCTGGTTACCATCCTCACCTTGTCGAAATCTGTCTAATTCGGACCAAGCGCTTTAAAACATCTTTTGTGATGCGCACTGCTAAGGATTGGAACTCCCTACCGGTGTCTGTATTTCCGAGCTCATATAACCCAAATCTTTTCAAGGTTCGAGTGAATAGGCATCTTCTTGGTGAGCTCGCTCCATCTTCGGCCTCATCCTTCCTACATGGATAGATGCTGGTCAGGAGCAAACCCATCTTTAATAAAAAAAATTAAAAAAAATAAACATCTTGCCAAGCAGATTTCTTTATAATGTTGGTATTGGTTGAAGTGTCTTTATTTTCTAATAGGGGATCGGACAAATTTTCAGAAAGTGTTTTAAATTAATCTTCATGGATATTTATTCCAATAAAAAATACTATTTTATTTATTTATAGCCTTTTAGGTAGTCAAAATCATGTTTTAATATTGTTTGTTTGAAAATGCCGCCAAAACGCCACGATAGTTCATCTGAGAGCGCGTAACGTCATTTGTGGTCATATAATAACAAAACAGCTGCATTGGCAGAAGACAATGATTGCCCACAAATGACGTCACGCACTGTGATCGGTGTTTCAGTATAGATTAAAAATATTGTAAATAATAAAATTTTATTTCTTCATTTAAAAATATTTAAATGAATTATATTAAATTATTATTTGACAAATAATCGTAAAAAATTATATATTTTCTTTATAAGTAAATTTTAGATTTTAATCTGATTACTGTCCGATCCCCTATTATATGCATTCTCTCTGTGACTAGCTGTGTCAACAATCTTTGCAAAAAATATATAGTTAAGTATTTTTTAAAAAGAGAACTATTCATGTCCTACGTCCGTGGTATTTTTATTTGGCCAAATAAAAAATAACACGCTGCGCTGCAATAAAATAGTATAATAATTAAAAATACCTTTTCTTGTTTCCATTATAAATACAAACCCAAAACTTCCACAATCACAACGTTAAAAACTTCTTCTTCTTCTTCTCTTTACAAAAATGGCAATTCGGCTCATCCAGTAAATGGCCATTGTCTTCCAGTGTCATGTCAATATCGGGTTCAACTATTGAGTGCTCGGCCACGAGCTCCGTTTAACGGAGCCCGCTCGGAGCCCACGTCGTGTGGGCCTTCTTTGTCCCTAAAACCAATCCGATCGGTCGAGCAAAGGCCGGTGAGAGAAAAGCACCGACCCCTGCAACCGCCCGGATTGCCTAGGGTAAGCCCCCCTACCACGACAAGGTCCTGGCACACCTAGGGGAGGTTAAAAACTTTCTTTGAATAATTCAAATAAAACATAATTTCTTCTTCTTCTTCTTCTCTTTTAAAAAAAATGGCAATTCAGCTCATCTTGAAGATGGCCATTATCTGCCAATGTCACGTTTGAAAAAAAAGGCTCTTCTATTGGGCTCCGCCACGAGCTCCGTTTATCAGAGCCCGCTCGGAGCCCACGTCGTGTGGGCCTTCTTTGTCCCTAAAACCAATCCGATCGGTCGAGCAAAGGCCGGTGAGAGAAAAGCACCGACCCCTGCAACCGCCCGGATTGCCTAGGGTAAGCCCCCCTACCACGACAAGGTCCTGGCACACCTAGGGGAGGTTAAAAACTTTCTTTGAATAATTCAAATAAAACATAATTTCTTCTTCTTCTTCTTCTCTTTTAAAAAAAATGGCAATTCAGCTCATCTTGAAGATGGCCATTATCTGCCAATGTCACGTTTGAAAAAAAAGGCTCTTCTATTGGGCTCCGCCACGAGCTCCGTTTATCAGAGCCCGCTCGGAGCCCACGTCGTGTGGGCCTTCTTTGTCCCCAAAACCAATCCGATCGGTCGAGCAAAGGCCGGTGAGGAAAAAAGCACCGACCCCTGCAACCGCCCGGATTGCCAAGGGTAAGCCCCCCCACCACAACAGGGTCATGGCCCACCTAGGGGGGAAAACATAATTTAATAAACAACCTTTTTGACAATGACAGTTGTTTAAATTGAGTGACAGAATGTTGCTGTTATAAGCGTTTTAGGTTGGACATTAGCAGTAAAAAAAAAATTATGCTGTCAACATTTTGCAGTATTGACAGAGTAAAATATTTTTTTGTGTAATTAACCGTTCATTAGCTAAGTTGTACTTAAACAACATTTTGTGAGTAGAAAATATTTAATCATTGATTAGGTAAGTAGTAATTAGTTAAACAGTTGCTAAGAAGACGATTAGTCGATTTTTATAAGTAAGACTGTTAATGTATTGCTTTGTTACAAAAATCGATTCAACTTAATTGTTTCAAGAAGTAGGTAATGCAATGTGTATATAATCAATGATTAGGTTTAATTTTAAAAAAAAAATCCATTTAATTCAATAGTTTCAGAAAAACAAAGGTTTTTTTTTTTATTTTTGAGTAGCGGATGCCCCTAGCGAAGGCCGGTTGTAGAGATCCCAGTTGCCCAAGGTCATTGGCGTTACTACGCGAATTTACGCGTTACTACGCGTTAATGAATTTGAATTTGATAAGTTACTACTTATCAAATTCAAATTCATTTATTTTCAGGTATCTAGATCCATATCTATACAATAGTTTTTTTTATTTATTTATTTATTATACATGAATAATTACAAAAAATATTTACAAAGTCCCATAAAACTGGAAAGCAGTTTGTCTGTGGGATCAAGTTAATGATGTCAAACTAAACATCAAAAATAAAATAGGACTAAATTTAAAAATAAATGTAACCTAAATTAAAAACCTAAACCTAAACCTAAATTTCATTAATTAATTTAAAGAAAGCAGATAATATTTCATTAACTTATTTTTATATATAGTTTTATTTTTCTCGTGGACAATGTCTTCGGGCAAACTATTTAAAATATATGGCAACCGCTTCTTTATAGTTCTGTCACCATAATAATTATTAACCCTAGGAACTACAAATTTTCCCAAAGACATTACCCTTGTATTGTGCGTATTTATCACCTTATCTAATATATTATATCTTCATTCATGATCAATCATCAATCAATCAATCATCATTCAATCAAAAGTTATTAATATATTATATCTAAACAGTACCTAATTAAATAAAATAAAAGCAAATATTTACATATATCTATTATATCCTAACAGTAATAAGATATAATACAAGATGAAAGAAAAGAAAAAATAATAATACGTAAATGCCTAAAAACTACCACCAATATGTCTATTACAGCAATGTTGGATATATAAACAATCTAACCTATCGGCGATCATTGCTATAACTTTGTTAGAGCTGTCCCGCACCCCCCTAATAAGTTTTTTTTTTTGTTATTATATCCGCAATCAGTCTGAACTATAATCGGATTTGTTATTATATTTTTAAATTGTGAGAGTACCCTCCTTCAAGAATACCACTTGTAATGAAAAAGATTTTTTTTTATGTTAAGGTCGGCAGACAGGCTGACGGTCCACTTGATGGTAGGTGGCTACCGTCGCCTATAACACAAGCAACGCCTAAGCTGCTGCAAGTGCGCTGCCGACTGCAGTAGGATTAAGGATAAGGGATTAGGAGTGGATAGGGAAATGGGCTCTGGCATCCCTTGCTCACTCACCGAAACACAACAGCACACGTGCTGTTATTCCACGGTGGTCTTCTGTAAGGGGGTGGTTACTGCCGCCAGACGGGCTGCCCAAATGAATGCGAAACGCAGTGTGCCCTGCCACTACTTTCCAAATCCAGACCAGAGCCAAATTTGAAAAGTTGATTTTTCAAAATTGACCCTGCCGGGAATCGAACCCGGGAACCCTAGAACAAAGCGTTAAGGCAAGCACCCTAACCACTCATCCAACGGGCTCGAATGAGCTAATGAGCTAATGTTTGCTCCTCCGGTTGAACTTAGCTGGAAGAGAACTATTTGTCCAGCTCCAGAATATGTGACCTTTTTAATCTTTAGTAGAAAGTAGCTTTTGGGCTAGCTCATTCGGGTGAGCCCTCAGACGATTTTTTTTAATTTTTACAAGTTTTGGCAATCTCCTCTCTTATAGTAGGTAGATTCGAGAAAACTTCAGCATTGGTTATAAACCAGGGTGCCTTGAGAATAGTTTTTACTATGGCATTCTGAGACCGTTGGAGAATTTCTATGTTGGAATGGCTAGCAGTACCCCAGATTTGAATCCCATACGTCCATATAGGTTTTATAGCTACTGTATTATAAATGAGTATTATTTTTTTTATGTTAAGGTCGACAGACAGGCTGACGGTCCACTTGATGGTAGGTGGCTACCGTCGCCTATAACACAAGAAACACCACAAGTGCTTGCAAGTGCGCTGCCGACTAGAGTAGGATTAAGGATAAGGGATTAGGAGGGAATAAGGAAATGGGCTCTGGCATCCCTTACGCACTCACCGAAACACAACAGCACGTTATACTATTATTTCACGGTGGTATTCTGTAAGGAGGTGGTTACTGCCGCCAGGCGGACTACCCAAATGACTGCGAAACACAGTGTGCCCTACCACTACTTTTCAAATCCAGACCAGAGTCAATTTTGAAAGTTACATTAAAATTGTAGTTTATTTTCCGTGCTCAGATTAGAGGATCTACCCAGCAACCATTGCAGACTTCTGAATCTGAGATTTATTGCGTCTCGTTTCGCTTTGATATGATTTTTCCAGATCAAACGCCGATCCAGGTGGAGACCTAAGTATTTCACTGATTCCGCATGTGGCAGGTTTTCATTGGCCAAAGAAACGGGAGGACAATCGCCGTGGCGAAGAGCGAAAGTTATAAGGGCAGATTTTGATGCGCTTACTTTAATTCTCCACTTCTTTAGCCCTAACAAGTGATGCACATTTTTTACGTATAGAACATGCCCGAAGCACTACAGAAGCAGGGTAGCCCTAACATCGCCCAAAACGCGTTGTTGAATAGGACACGAAGGGTGCTGTCACATTTTTGTGTATAATTTGCCCATCACTATCCTCATCACAACATCAAATGCCAAAATAATCTATACTAGAGACTTTTGATAACCCATCTCATTTATGGCTCTAACGGAGAAACAGAGAGACGCGGATAGCGATTTTGTCAATCTTATTTGTGCAGGATATAGGCTACACAAAATCGAAAGTGCATTAACGTATCTACTCATAAATGTATCCATATTAAGGCAAAGAAAATGAGCCATACAGCCAAACACAATAAAAAGTTCATAGATAGAATTTGTTATTTTATAATATTTACTTAAATTTATTTGCCTTATGGGTTTTTTAAGACATAAAAGATATTAAAACTTAAATTCAAGTACGGTAGGTTATTTAATTAATTTAAGAAAATTATTATTACAAAATTAATTTAATAGTAGGCTGTATAGGTCTGCAGCCCAATTCGATGTCATAAGATGTCAATGTCAATGTTAAGAAATGTTATGTTATACTACTTGTTTATATTTTTATCCTATAATATCTCTTACATCTATTACAGTTAATATATTGACCTTTTAATTAGTTCCTTATAAACATTAACATATTATAAATGATAAAGTTTCGGTCCCCTAGGCAGAGTCCCGAGCATGCTGGCTGCATTACCTCGTTGTATGGCAATGCTAATCTGTTGCCCGAGGTAATGGCCAGCTCTATAATCCCCGGTTATGTCGACCAAACGTTTTGACAAGTTGTTAAAAAATTTAAGCGCGTTGGGGCCCCACGGACCCAGAGATTCGACACCAAAAGGAATGAATATGTAGCCGGTGCCGATATCTCTGTATTTGTGAATTTTAAGTTTCTCGGCCGCTTCCGCAGCAGCACCAGCTGTGGTAAGTGTTCCATGAAGATGGGACGGTGCCAATGTGTCGACGCAGGTAGCATCCCACACCAGCGGACGACCCATCCTCCATGGAACTAGAGACATTCCATCCGGTCTCTTGCCATCATCACGCATGATACCATTTGGTTCGAGCATCGAAGGTATATTAATGGTGGCAAGAGGCCGATGTATGATGCCATTTATGCTGGCGTGCCTTGAAATGCGGCCGGCGCTATTAATACAAGAAAGTCCGTGATGTCCCAAGCGGTCGACATCTCTACCACAGGGACAGGTGTGGGGGATACATACCTCTGTACCTAGTCGGAGCCCGATCGCGAGACGGAGGGTATTATTATCAAGAAAAGTGCCCAAATTCGGTGAAGGCACAGCGTGGAGCCAGAAACCCGACTCACGGCTTTTTACCGCCCTCAATCTAGCAAGATCGGGCCCCGAAAAGCTCTCAAGTAAATTATCATAAATGGTTTGACATTGTAAGTCATCCCAGCTCCTCTGTCTTTCCGGGGAGTTTGGGGGATTTCGACTCGGAAAAGCCATATTCCAGGCGGTTCGACTCTCTTTCTGATATGCAACCTCATTGTTTAATAGGACAGGTCCCAAGATTTTTCCAATGAGGTTACGTGTGGCATGCACTGAAGAGAGGAAGGCTGGTAAGGCGACATTAGAAATTTTTCTACTGAAGCGGACTGGTAGGGATGCTTGAGTCCAGGACTGCTCTTTCAAATTTATATTTAGAATTATTTCTAAATTCTGTTTTACCAAATCATCTATTTTATTGAGTAAATTTTGATATTTCCAAACAGGAGATGAGCGGAGCAGAAAAGTAAATTTAGGTACAAAAAGACAAAATTTTAGAATAAAAATAGCCGAATGAGAATTAATGCAGAGTAGTCTCTTGGAATATGTTTTGAATTTGGTAATTTTCTCTTCTAGTATAGGAAATTGGAAGATACTAGGAGAGAAAGCGAATCTTTGCCTATTAATTTAATATCTTTTGCCAAAACCTTAAATTTTTCTA
Source organism: Bembecia ichneumoniformis (assembly GCA_910589475.2). Classification (NCBI taxonomy): domain Eukaryota; kingdom Metazoa; phylum Arthropoda; class Insecta; order Lepidoptera; family Sesiidae; genus Bembecia; species Bembecia ichneumoniformis. Next base: position 1,375,890 of record OU342550.1, read on the forward strand.
TAATTTCCTATTTTAGTGCTGCTTGTAAGTTTTTCAGAAACAAAAAGCTCACATTTATTTAAATTTAATTCTAAACCAATAGTTGGAAATGCCGATAGTAATTTTGAAAAATCTGACAAAACAGACTCCGCTTTACCACCTAGGGTTCCGTCGTCAAGATACCATACATTAAATTTAGAATTTAGTTCATGAATTATAGAATTTATAGCTAAGCTGAATATGGCTGGACCGAGAGGATCACCCTGTTGACATCCAGTTGCTGAACAGATTTCATGTTCCCGAAACATTAATTTTGTAGGATTTCCAAAACTTTGGGCCAAATAGTTGTAAATTTCTGGAGTGTTTGTATATACTTCTTTCAACAGAGTGTTGACGGCCCGTTGGATGAGTGGCAAGAGTGCTTGCCTAACGTCTCAGGGGCTCCGGGTTCGATTCCTGGCGGGGTCAAGTTTGGAAATTTTAATGTAATTTTCAAAATTGACTCTGGTCTGGATTTGAAAAGTAGTGGTAGCCCGCCTGGCGGCAGTAACCACCTCCTTACAGAATACCGCCGTGAAATAACAGCATATACGTGCTGTTGTGTTTTGGTGAGTGAGTAAGGGATGCCAAAGCCCATTTCCTTATCCCCCTCCTAATCCCTTATCCAATCCTACTGTAGTCCGCAGCGCACTTGCAGCAGCTTTAGGCGTTGTTTGTTAACATAAAAAAAAACATAAAAAAAAACGTTGTTTAACATAAAAAAAAAAAAGTGTCCCGATTGACCGAATGAAATGCATTTTTCAAGTCAACTTTAAGCAAAACTTCACATTCTTCATTGTCTATGAAAGTACGAAGAGCATGTGTTGCAGCTTCGCATCCACCTTTAGTGCCGAATCCTAGTTTAATTGGTTCAAATTTAGATTTTAATTTTTCCAAAATGTGTTTTGAACAGATTTTTGATGCCAAACGTCGAAGTGTAGATCCAACAGCAATCGGTCTGACCCCTCCATCTTTTTTGGTTAATGCGCCGTGGAAGATTGGTAATATCTCAGGGTGAACTTTGCCTGAAAGCATTAAGTTGATGAGTGCAGTGATTGATGATATTAGTTTTTTACCAGATTCGCCTGTAGTATGTGAGATAAGGTCCTTTAAGTGTTGAGGGGAGATGCCATCTAATCCGGATGCTGAACCATTTTTAAATGATTTGATTGCTGTGATGACATCTCCGTCTTTGATTTGGAGGCAGACCTCTTGCGTCGTTGGTGGGTCTACATTGTGAAGTGTTGCTGGGGCTGGAGGATGCTTTGATAGGAGATAGCTGTCAAGGTATCAGTGGTATTAGGCGATATCACATCACTTGTGAAAAGAAGACGCGCGGCACCTTTGAGATCACCATCGCTGACTTTATTTTCCACGAGTTTGAAAATATTGTTGTGTTTGTCATTTCTAGGACTTTTAAATGATGGCTTAAAATTGTCTGTATTATGTGAACAGTTTCTTTTGATTTTTTTTGTTAAACTTTCTCTATTGTCATCTAGTTTTGCATGTAGGATATTATAAGAAAAATAGAATAGATCCCTCCAATCTGATTCTGAATTGTTATTAGCAATTTTATTTATGATTGTTGTAAGTTTTTCAGCGACGATGATTCTAGCACCGCGAGGCTATGCAATGTTTTAATTCACTTAAAATATAGTGAAAGTTTTGAGGAGGGGTGAGGATAGGGTGTAGTGACGTAGAGGGCGCTAATATGTTATTGATTTGTTTGTTCTTGGTTTGTACATGTTTCTTTGTGCAATGAATGCGAAGGCCCCTTCTGCTATTGAAAGATCTATCGCACTCATTGCACAAATGAAAGGAGGGTGCTGCGATATCCCCTATATCCGGCACACTGCTAGCTAAATTAATTGCTTAAATTATATTTGTACAGTAAAATTATATAGAAACGACACTAGATTAAAGAACACAAAATTGTTAAAATATAAAAATATAAATAGAAAAATATTGTCAAATTTATTGTAGTTTAGCTGTGAGTATGTTGGGCAGTGGTGTCCAAGGTGGTTAGCCTTATAGACTTGGAGATTCTTTCTTCTATTAAAAGATTAAAGCACGTATTTTCAATCCGTTTATTTATTTTTGACAAACATTGACAACTTACTTTTTATTCTATATTACATGTCAACGTACATTTTCTTTTTCATTGAACAAAAGAGGTTGTATATCTTCAACAAAATTGTCACTTGTGATCACTAATGTCAAATCTCTTACGATTTGATTGGGCTGATGTTTGATAATTTAAACTGCGATTGGTTCTTCTTTGGTTTTGCTATAGCAACCGTCAACCGTTGCCACGCAACTAAACTGCGTCCAAGGCAATCACGTCCAAACCCTCCGTTATAAAAAGAGGGCTTCGAAGAAATTTTAGATCATTTTCTCGACCAGGAAATTGCGTGACATATAGACTTTATTGCTAATAAACTTAGAATAATATTAGGAAAATTTTATCACCTTAGCTATAAAGTCCCAATTTCTATTTTAAGATTATTATATAATGCTTTAGTTGATTCTATACTGGGCTACGCGCTCGATTGCTATGGACTAACTTTTAAATCCCATATTGAGAAATTAGAAAATATACAAATTAGATTTTTGAAATTATTAGTTAACAAAAAAGTAAAAAAATAAATTAAACAATGACTACACAAAATTATTTAAAATTTGTAAAATATTACCTATTAGTATAAAACATAAATACTTAATAGTCATGGCAATCGAGATCGTGACTCAGTATTAGATAAGGTGATAAATACGCAGAATACAAGGGTAATGTCTTTGGGAAAATTTGTAGTTCCTAGGGTTAATAATTATTATGGTGACAGAACTATAAAGAAACGGTTGCTATATATTTTAAATAGTTTGCCCGAAGACATTGTCCACGAGAAAAATAAAACTATATATAAAATAAGTAATGAAATATTATCTGCTTTCTTTAAATTAATTAATGAAATTTAGATTTAGGTTTAGGTTTTTAATTTAGGTTACATTTATTTTTAAATTTAGTCCTATTTTATTTTTGATGTTTAGTTTGACATCATTAACTTTTATGGGACTTAGTAAATATTTTTTGTAATTATTCATGTATAATAAATAAATAATAAAATCAATGCAAACACTCTTGCAGCATAAATGTGATAGCAGGAATCTTATTATCTCGTTGCTAGTTAAATTGTTTCACTGTCTTATTTTTTAAAATTGAAGTCTGGTAGAAGTATGGTAATATGGTAGAAATGTAACCGCAAGGGGTCCACCGGAAACAGCAAAATTTTGAAAGTGGTCTATAAGAAAAAAAGTCTGGCAACCTATGGATTAAACGAATGTTGAACTAATTTGAAAAGCAATTAACAAACTAATTTATACACCCAAACAAATATCTAAGCGTACCTATTACATAACATGAATGAGTTCGAAATGTTTGAGGTTAAGGATTTACGTAACTAGCAAATTTAAGGGTAGAAGTGGGGTTGAGACTGTTTATGATTATTACGAATAGGTAATCTTAACTAAATATAAGCTTGTATTGTTATGCCTTAACTACTTAACAGATCATCATGAAATTTTCCATACGCATTGTCGTGGACATAAAAAAGGACATGACATACAGTCCCTTTCATTCAAAGAAAGCACTGTTCCCGAGGTATCATTTGACGAGCCGTTGGATGAGTAGTTAGGGTGCTTGCCTTAACGCTCCGTTCTAAGGTTCCCGGGTTCGATTCCCGGCAGAGTCAACATTGAAAATGAACTTTTCAAAGTTGGCTCTGGTCTGGATTTGGAAAGTAGTGGCAGGGCACACTGCACTTTGCAGCCATTTGGGCAGCCCGTCTGACGGCAGTAAACACCCCCTTACAGAAGACCACCGTGAAATAACAGCACGTGAGCTGTTGTGTTTCGGTGAGTGAATAAGGCATGACAGAGCCCATTTCCCTATTCACTCCAAATCCCTTATCCTTAATCCTACTGCAGTCGGCAGCGCACTTGCAGCAGCTTTGGCGTTGCTTGTGTTATAGGCGACGATAGCCACCTACCATCAAGTGGACCTTAGCCTGTTTGACGACCTTTACAAGTAGTGACAGGGCACTCTGCGTTGCGCAGTCATTTGGGCAACCCGTTTGGCGGCAGTAACCACCTCCTTATAGGCGACGATAGCCACCTACCATCAAGTGGATGTCTGCCTGTCTGTCGACCTTAACATAAAAAAAATTAAAAAAATTGTGTGCGTGTAACCGTGTAATTTTACCGGCTTCGCTCTACTCTCCACAGGTATAATTAATATAATGTTGAAATTACACATTGACAGAGTTTTACAGCCATATGTGTAGTTGTGTTTCGGTGAGTGAGCTCGTCAACGCACTTGAACTGCCTATTTTGTTGTTTGTAAAAAGGCGACGATAGCCACTTGGCGTCAAGTGGACGGCCAGCCTGTTTGGCGACAGTTTTACAAAAACAACATTTTGTGAGTTTGTTTATATGACTTGAGTTGTATCAACTGCTACTTGAAAAAAATCTCCACATTTCATTAGCAAGTATTCGAAGGGCACACTTCGTTTCTCAGTGATTCTGGCAGCCTTATTGGCGGCAGTAACCATCCCCTTACAGTAATGATAAAAGTATCTGTTCGCGCTACTTTGCTGGCTTTATTTAAATTTATAAAGAATCGCTCTGATTGGCTAAGAGGGGGCACGTCATTGTGGGCCAATCAGAGAACACCGCCTGTTTCGAGTCCACCGCCATAAATAAATAATATAGTGAGTCTAAAAACCCGCTGATAGAAAGACCCGCCGTCTTCTTTCTGCTCCTATCAAGTGAGCAAACCCGCAGATCAAACAGACCCGCTGTCTTCTTTGATCACCCGTTCCTATTTCTATTATTAAAACTGGAGTGATTCGCGTCGCGAGTGCTGAAAAGAAGAATCCAAAGCTTTGGAGGAAGACTCAAGCCCAGAAGAATCCCGCGGATCACAACAGTAAGTAATAGAATAGAATTCCGCATACCTATACAGTCCACACCCGCCCTATTGGGCTCAAACCCGGTAATTTGCTATCGGCAGCCCTTACAGTATCTGTGCTGTTGTAAGGGATGCCAGAGCCCATTTCTCTTCATAATCCCTTACTTGGCATGAGATATTGCTCAAATCTCAACTACGGCTCTTCTATCGAGACCAAAGCCCAAACAGCTGGACATCCAAAATGGGGTGAACCTATGCATCACACCTGGACAACTCCTCTCTTTGTACAAGGCACAAGTCCGATCTTGCATAGAGTATTGCTGTCACCTTTGGGATGGCTCAGCAAAATACCAACTTGCCGCACTCGACTCGGTGGATCGCAGAGCTAGGAGGCTCATTGTTGGCGTTACGCTAATAGAACTAAGCTTCAGAGCAAAATTGCCTGTCTGTGTGTATTCTATAAGATGTACTTCGGAGAGTGTGCTCGGGAGCTGCATGAGATCATACCGCCTTCCCCTTTCTTCTATCGGACACGCAGACGTACGGCTGGTTACCATCCTCACCTTGACGAAATCCCTCAAATTCGGACCAAGCGCTTTAAAACATATTTTGTGATGCGCACTGCTAAGGATTGGAACTCCCTGCCGGCGTCTGTATTTCCGAGCTCATATAACCCAAATCTTTTCAAGGTTCGAGTGAATAGACATCTTCTGGGTGAGCTTGCTGCATCGTCGGCTTTATCTTCTTACATGGATAGATGTAGGCCAAAAGCAAACCCATGTTTAATAATAAAAAAAGAAGTCGTCTAGCCAATGGGCTCGAAAGTGAATAGCGGCCTTTAAACATAATATGAACCAATTAGCTGAACCCGCAATTTCGTACGCATCTAACTTTTTTGTTTATAAACCGATTGGAATGAAACAAACACTAAATGTTACAGTGAAAACCGTATTAAGCGATTTTAATACGTTTCAGAGATTGGCGTGCACAAACGCACAGACAAACCAACAGACGAAAATTTTAAAAACTATTTTTTTGACTATAAGTATACTACAACGCATACAAATTGTTTTTTATATGTATATATATAACGCATCACTGACGGACCCGTTGGATGAGTGGTTAGGGTGCTTAATAACGCTCTGTTCTAGGGTTCCCGGGTTCGAATCCCGGCAGGGTCAACTTTAAAAAAATGAACTTTTCAAATTTGGCTCTGGTCTGGAGCTGGAAAGTAGTGGCAGGGCACACTGCGTTTCGCAGTCATTTGGGCGGCCCGTCTGCCGGCAGAAACCACCCGCTTACAGAATAGCACCGTGAAATAACAGCAAGTGTGCTGTTGTGTTTCGGTGAGTGTGTAAGGGATGCCAGAGCCCATTTCCCTATCCCCTCCTAATCCCTTATCCTTAATCCTACTGTAATCGGCAGCGCAATTGCAGCAGCTTTGGCGTTGCTTGCGTTATAGGCGACGGTAGCCACCTACAATCAAGTGGATCATCAGCCTGTCTGCCTATCTTAACATTAAAAATATATATACATATCTTAACTGTCAACTGTCACCGGTATTTTTTTTTACAAATCCCTCCAGCATCATGCGTTGAAGCTTGTTTCTACTTTACTCTTGCATACCAGTTCTCGCTTGTATTCTTCTCGCACTTCCATTCTTCATACTATATCTTCTTGCATTCAATCTCTTTCATACCATGCGGGTGGGATTCCCGCCTAATCCTACTCTAGCTTTTTTTTTTATGGCGGCGGCGTGCGCGTGTGGCGCGCGGTACTGGATACTGCTTAATATATAAAACTATTCCTCGATGAATGGACTATTCAATACAAAAAGAATTTTTCAATTCAAACTGAGATTCTGAGATTAGCGCTTATTTTTTATTTTATTAGATCAGGGTAGCGCTTGACCACTATCTCACCTGATGTGAGGTGTAGATGTGGCCGAAGGTGGACCACGCTTACCCAGTAAATGCCCATTTACCCTGGCTTTGAAGATCCCGAGGTTGTAGTTCTGTGGGAACACAGACGCAGGCAATGAGTTCCACTCCTTAGCAGTCCGAACAAGGAAGGTGGAACTGATTATGATTCTGCTATTCTGATGTTCGTTTCTATTTTCTATTCCCAGGGAAATGAATCAACATCTTTGTGTTTTAATTATCAATATACATACACAATTTTCCAACTGGAATTTTTAAGGTTTTACAGCGATATTAATAAAAACAATAAAATTCAATCCTTAAAACTATAATAACATTTTCTTAGGGTTTATTCCTCTCAATTGTCGCCGGTATTAGAAGGCATAGAGTGTAAACGTCTTATGAATTAAATCATACATAATGAAGATACATATAATCCAGTCTGTGTAGCGTCATCGGTTCGGTCCATATCGTAAAGGGCTCATCGCAGGCGTAAAATGTTCCCCTCTATTCACTGAATAGCCCTTTGATCGTAGCTTTGATCATCCGACGCAGGTTTTAAATTTATAACGCATGGTTTAACATAAGTTGCGGTTATGTGTTTGATGGTTGGGCGATTGGTGACATTATACAACATGGCAACGGTTTAACTCGACTACTCGCCTGAATCTGGGAAAAATTTAAGTATTACGCATGTAGGCTGGGTTGCACCGGTTATAGTAAAGGTTGTTCTCAAATTTGTCACTGACAATAACGCTAACTTTAACAGTTGCTGATAAACGCGTTGATTCGTAAGCCTTGTTAAAGTTACCAGGGTCGCCAGTATAATGAGCTGTAATTTATCTCAGAATCATTGTGGGAAATATTTTTGGATATTGCAACACTGGAGATAAACTCAAATTACGCCGAAGTATTCTTCGGCGAGTATTTCTCGAAGCAGCGACATTATTTATTACGTACATTCACAGACTATTTATTACATTATTTACAAAGGAAGATATATAAAGGTACTTTATGCATTACAGCGTTTACAACCCGTGAGTGATTACACTTTATCAGCAATACTTTATCTGTGATAAAGTAGACAGATTTGTTTATGCACTACGTCGGTTAAGATTGACTGTGTCTATTGAGGCAGCAATCACTGCTTATCATGGCTACGTTTCTTCGATTTTGACATACGGATTATTGGTATGGGGTAACTCTGTCGAAATAATAAGAGCTTTTAGGGCCCAAAAAAATGCATCAGAGCAATATGTGGCGTTGGCTTTATGGAGAGTTGTGTGCCACTATTTAAAAAGTTACATATACTTCCCTTACCTTGCTTGTATATAAAGACGTTGTGTATATTTGTTAGAAAATATCCGAACTGTTTTGTCGAAAATAACGAAATAGGAACCAAAATAACTAGACAAGGTAATTTATTGCAAAGACCAAAATGTAGATTAGAACTATTTAATAGAAATGTTTATGTTATGGCAAATAAAACATACAATAAACTACCTAATAATATAAAAGAATTGCCGGATCCTAAATTTACAAGAACATTAACAAAATGGTTATTAGATTGTTGTTATTATGATGTTAAAGAATTTTATAATAAGAAACATTAATTCCTTTATTAATATATTAGTTTACAAAGAATTAAACACAAATATTTGCATGCCCTTGGCGGGTAGAACATACTTTGTACTGTAACTGCTGTATACAAATTAAAATCCTGTAAACATGTGTTCGCGCAAATAAAGATTTATTTTATTTTATTTATTTTACAGCAAAAAAAATTGTTTAGAGGTAACCTATTAACGCATCTGACTGACAGCCTTTTATTTGACATTAACTTTGACTTTAACTGACCATGTTTGGGCGGTTACGGTTACCGTCGACATTTTAAGTTTTGTTAAATGGTGCAACTCAATTTTTGCCTTTTTGCCTAACCGGTACTTTAACCGCCGGTACGGTCTTTCTCAAAGTTAAAGTAAGATGGTGCAACCCAGCCTTAATGGTGTTTTTATGTGATTGCGTTTCAACATTCAAAGTCTTTACAATTGGGCTTTGCTTACTTAATTCACTTAGAATTATTTTTTTTGAGTCTTTTGCCATTTTTTCTTAACTAACGGTACAATATCCTCCAACTGTCCTCCTGGTGTTAGCACCTGGGGACCAGGTTGAATTTTACTCCTGAGGAGTTAAATTCAGGGAAGTTTATAGAGCAAATTGTCAGTTGTGACATCTCGTAGGCGTATACCTACGATGATAACGCGGCAAATTCAAACCTAAAGAAAGCGCGGTAAATTCAAATTTAAAGAAAAAAAAACGTGTGAATCTACAAATCTCGCTTTTTTATTTAGTACTAGCTTTTGCTCGCGACTTCGCCCGCTTATGTTTAGAAATTATTACTAGCTGATAATGTAGCTTTCTATGGGTGAAAGAATTTTTTAAATCGGTCCAGTAGGCTTTGAGTTTATTCATTACAAACATACTTACATTTGTATGGAGGGGTTAAAGGGGGAGGTGGGGGGAGGGTGAGTAGCCAATGTTGCTTTATATACAATATATATATATATATATATATATATATATATATATATATATATATATATATATATATATATATATATATATATATATATATATATATATATATATATATATATATATATATATATATATATATAAGAAATTAACAAATTATGAAAGTCAAAATAATAATAATAATGAAATAATTCGATAGCTATTATTAGAAAACTAAATTAAATATTCGAGATTTGGAGTTTAAAGATGTCAAGATTTGCACACCAAATATTTATCGGTTGGTCAAAACTAAATGTCATCTCTGGTATTAGTTAACCATGGTCATTGTAAATAAATCTTATATATAAAAATGAATCCCCATTTCTCCTGGTCACGGCATCACGTGTGAACGGGTAGACCGATTTTAATTCAGTTTTCGCTAATGGAAAGAGGGATAAACGGGGAATGTTTTAGGGTATATAAAAATTGCACGCCGGGCGAAGCCGGGGGCGGGCCGCTAGTCATTAATAAAACTTCATATAAAAAATTTCAAGAATTTTTTTTTTTCATATAAGTATCAAAAGTATTCTTATTGCACAAAGCAGATTTTGGTTGAAAAGAATTTTTTTTTACAAAAACAAAATTATGTAAAAAATATTAGGGCAAAGAGTAAATTTATAATTACGTTCCTTTTGTTATGTTAAAGTCATATATTTAATACTCCTATATTGCTAGTGACCGTGAGTGGAAACGTTGCCGAGACGGAACTACATATTTTCTCTCACTCGTTGATACTTGACGAGTTATGCGCATGCGTTGCGACAGTAGTGGGAGTAGTGGAAGTAGCCCAGCCTATAAGATGATTATAATGTAGTTCTCGGACATGCGCACAACGTTCGAAGTCTTCATGAAGGAGACAGACATATATATGTCTGCACTGTTCGGTCGGCATCGGTTCGGTGCACCCTACTAGCAATATAAGAGTATTAAATATGGTTAAAGTCGACTTGGCATGTGGCTACTGTCTCTTATAAGGCAAGCAATGCCACAAGTGCTGCAAGCTTCAAGTGCACTGCCAACCATAGTAGGATTAAGGATAAGTGATTAGGAAAGGATAGGACAATGGCTCATTCACCGAAACACAACAGCACACGTGCTGTTATTCCACGATAGTCTTATGTAAGGGGGTGGTTACTGCCGCCAGATGGGCTGCCCAAATGACTGCGTAAAGCAGTGTGCCTTGCCACTAACTACCTAAATAATAAAATCGTCAACGAGCCGTGTCATTAAAGATTTTTTCAAAAAAAAAAAAAAAATATGTTGGCTTAGGCTGAATTGTGTCCTTTTGGTGTTTACTTATTATGTTTTTTGTTTTGTTCATATGTTTTAAACGCCAATAAATGTTTCTTTCTTTCTTTCTTTCTTCTTTCTTTCAAATATAGTTTTTAAAATTTTTGCCTGTTTGTCTGTGCCTTTGTGCATCTTAAGCGATTTATTTGCGATTTCCGCAGATGTACTGTAGCAAGCTTCCTGTAACATTTATAATCCGGCCATTATAAGAGTGCTGTTCTGACAGGTGTCAATTCCATACATTTTCTGTATCGTTTATTCCGAAATGAACTTTATGCAATAGGTGGGCCATGACCTTGTCGTGGTGGGGGGGCTTACCCTTGGCAATCCAGCGGGTCGCAGGGGTCGGTGCTTGTTACCCGCATCGGCCTTTGCTCGTCCCGCCGAATTGGTTTAGGGGACAAAGAAGGCCCACACGACGTGGGCTCCGAGCGGGCTCCGTTCAACGGAGCTCGTGGCGGAGTGCAGCAGACGAGAAATCAAATTACATGACATTGGCGGACAATGGCCATTTTTAAGATGAGCCGAATCGCCATTTTTTATAAAAAGAAGAAGAAGAAGAAGAACTTTATGCAATGGACATAAAGAAATGTCAAAAACGCATTCATAGATAGGTTTATTTCATTCCAATCGGTTTACAATCAAAAAAGTTATTGAAATTTAAAGAATCACGTCCAAAATTTTTTCATAAAATAACTGTTCGGTTGAATTAGTTAACTACATACTTATCCATTATAATCTGTTAAAAATAGTCAGTTTAGGTGATTTTGAAAGATCTAATTTAAGTTGACCTCAAATCTATGTGATCAGTCATATTAAGGGGGAGACAAACCCTAAATACTAAAAATATCCATTGTTTAATGAAGATGTTACAAGAAATGGACAAGACAATTGCTTTGAAATAAATATATATTATACTTAAACATGTGAAGAACCAATTGTATTAATTAGAATTTTCGTTAAAGTAATAGAAACTCCACAAAAAAAGTTAGAACACAAGAAGAATTTGACCTTTATTGAAAATTCTCTCGAAAACGGCTTATTGCGCGCATATGAATCCTGTACCTATTAATAAGTTGATATCAGATTAAAAAATTGTATTGATAAAAAAATTTTTTTTGTGTAATGTTCTAATGCTAAAAACAAAAAAACACCATTTCTAGGCCTGTTGAATTGGATCCGCCGCCAGCGAGTTCTATAGTAAATGTCATTTGCCTCAGTGAATGCCTTAAGTAGGGTTCGGCTTAAGATGGTGGCTCATCATATCATAAAATCGTTGTTTGCCTACTATGTTTCTCAGAAACGGCTTAATTGATTTTCATGTGGTTTCCACTGATGTATTTTGGCTAATGTAGTGTATATTTCATTCAAATCTGTTTACGAACAAAAAGTTACAAGAAGCGAGCTATGCTCGGAGCGTCTTTGGTGGATAGGATCAGAAATTCTAAAATTCGCCGAAGAACCAAGGGGCAATGGGCCGGCCACGCATCTGTCCGCAGAGTGGATAAGTTCTCAAAGATCACGAATTGGAAAACGCAGCGTTGGACACTCTGCAGCTCGAATATGGTCGATGAACATGTCTTTCGTCTTGTCTAAATTCATCACAATTCCTACGCGCCTTGTAAAGTGTGCATTTTTTTATTTATTATTTATTAATACAATTAGTGTTTCATTTGACTTAACATTGGTGTAAACAAAAACTCATTAGAGTTTTACCGTACACCATGTGCCGATTACAGAAAATTTGAATAAACCTTCAGTTGACGCCCAACGTACACTTCAGACTCCTCAAATACTTTAAGATACTTTAAGACTTTAATATATTATTTTGTGTCATATTCTGAATTGAAATATCGTACAATAATAATTAGTATTACTTTTTTATAACTATTTTTGTATTGTTCTTAAAATTATATTTATCTGTAGTTAATGGGGTTAAAAACTGAAAGCTAATTGTAGGTGGCGCCACTGTTGAGTGATCCTAATTTGCCCCCATATTGCGTTTTTGGTTCCCTGTATTTACCAGCAAATTTGCCTTTATTTCTACAAAAATGTATTTTAGATAGAGTGTTAAGCAGTTAAAAGAACAGTTGAGGAAAAGAAAAGCATCTACTGCACATAACTTCGAATATTTAGTCTTCTCCCAATTTTTTCTTCGTAAAGCTTTTATCTATTGTTTTCTTCTTTTGAAATCTTTTGGGAATATATAGATTCCCGTCTTTTTGCAATCCAAAGCTGAACATAAGCGTCATGTTAATTAAATAAATTCATTTATTTTTGTTTGTTTACAAAATTACTATGGAAAATGACAGTTACTTGTCAAATTTAGGGAACACACAACAGTGCTGCCATCTGAAGTGAGCAAAAGTCAGTTTTTTACCCCATTGTAAATTTAATTTTTGTAAATTTTGTAATTTAAGGATCTTATTAATACCTATCTTTACCACAATTGTTATTACAGTCAATTAATGCCAATTTTCTGCTGAGTGCTCTTTACGGCAAAATAAAATAAATTAATCAAAAAAGGAGGCTGAACAAAAAAAAAACTCAAGTCGAGAAGAAATATTCAAATCCATTTAATGAAAGGTGATTTGTAAGAAAGAAAAAAAAATGGGAACGAGCCATTTAACTCACAAAGCCAGCGTTTCTCAAATTGAATTCGATTACAGAATAGTCGCTTTCCGCCTACACTTCCCTGGAGAAGAGTTTTTTTAAATCATTTTATTTATTTACTATTTTTTTTTAAATTCATTTTATTTGTTTACTCATTTTTTACAAGCTGGTGTCTGCGATTTCGTCCGCGTTGTAAAATAAAATAAATATTGGATGTTTATCTTTAGATAGCTGGTGGCCTCGCATTTATATTATATACTAATATATAAATTTGTTTGTTGGTTTGGTTGAAAGCCAAACTTTCACTGCTGGGCAGCTCCTGGACTTATACAAAGCACAGGTCCGGTCTTGCATGGAGTACTGCTGCCACCTCTGGGATGGGTCTGCCCGTTACCAACTGGCCGCACTGGACTCGATTGAAAGGCGAGCAAAGAAACTTATTGGCGACGTCACCCTTGTAGATTCCCAACTTCAAAGCCTGCAGCATCGCCGAAAAGTAGCTTGCCTATCGATTTTCTATCGTCTACACTAAGGAGAGTTTGCATCTATTCTGTACGAATTAATCCGTACGGAACCGTTCCACTTGCGGACCACTAGGCGTGGGCGAGGGTTTCATCCCTTCGTGGTCGATGTACCTCGATCACGCACGAAGCGTTTCAGTTCCACCTTCCTTGTTCGGACTGCTAAGGAGTGGAACTCATTGCCTGCGTCTGTGTTCCCACAGAACTACAACTTCGGGGTCTTCAAAACCAGGGTAAATGGGCATTTACTGGGTAAGAGGGTCCACCTTCGGCCGCATCTGCACCTCACATCAGGTGAGATAGTGGTCAAGCGCTACCTTGATTTAATAAAAAAAAAGCGCTAATCTCAGAATCTCAGTTTGAATTGAAAAATTCTTTTTGTATTGAATAGTTCATTCATCGAGGAATAGTTTTATATATTAAGCAGTATCCAGTACCGCGCGCCTCACGCGCACGCCGCCGCCGTATGGGCCACAGCGACGCATGGCCGAGTTCAGCTAGTTGGAATATTTAGCCTATGTCGGAAATCATGGTAGAACCATCATGATAGCTAGTTGGGAATCATGGTAGAACTCCCATGACTCCTTCTGGGAGAACAATTAGGTCAGTCAGAGTCAGTAGTTAAATCGTTAAAAACGGTTGAAATTTGAACGACCTGTATATATCATGGCAAATGGCACTTGAAATGATAAATTTAAGTGCTGGCAGACAAGGGTAATTCGGCTTCCGGCATACAAGTGGTTAAGTATACATATTAGGGAAATTTAGGTACATTACAATCGTACATGTAGCTTAAATAAAAACACAAATAGTCGTTTTCAAACCAAAATCTCCCCGATTTAGTTGATTAGCGTTTGTTCACGAAAAACATTATAACTGAAGTTTTTTTTGCTTAAAAATTAGTAAAAAAAAAATTTTTTTTAAGTTAAGATCGGGCAGACAGGCTGATGGTCCACACTTGATGGTAAGTGGCTACTGTCGCCTATAACACAAGCAACGCCACAGCTGCTGCAAGTGCGCTGCCGACTACAGTAGGATTAAGGATAAGGGATTAGGAGGGGATAAGGAAATGGGCTCTGGCCTCCCTTACTCACTCACCGAAACACAATACTGTTATTTCACGGACCACACAGAACTTTTACATACAGAACAGAAGACTTTTACTTTTACTTACTGTTACTTACAGAAGACCACTTCTGTAAGGTGGTGGCTACTGCCGCCAGACGGGCTGCCCAAATGACTGCGAATCGCTAAACCATACTTAAAATTACAATCCTAAAATTGTGCCCCTCATGAGATGTCGGAAACACGTATTTAATAAAAAAAATTAAAAAAGTTTTTTTTTTTTTTTCAGTTTTTTCTCAATATCTATGCGTCTTCTCAAAAAATATGCGTCTAATTAACATAAAGTTAAATAGAATTTGTTGCTTATAAAATTTTACGCAAAGCTATGGCGAAAATGCACAATTTTTTTATATTTCAAAATTAGCACTTAATTTTCATTGAAAATAAATGTAACTTCTGTAAAATGTAGATGTTGGAGTGCTTAAGATACACACCGAAACCGCACTCCAGAAAACAAAATGGCGACCTATTGCAAAATTGTTAATTTGAAAACGCGGTCGTGTATAACTTTAACCCTGGGTAAGATATGGACATGGGACTAAAAGTAATCGAAAGGTAACTACAAAACCTTCATTTTTTTTTAATTTCTGATTTTTAAATTAATGGTTTTATTTTAAAATAAACCTTCATGTAAAATTTTTCAAGAAAACTTTTTTTTTTTTTTTTTTTTTTTTTTTCAATAAAAGAAAAGTATACTTTTGGCTTACAGTTATGTAAACTGTAAGCTGTGAGCTAAATGCCGCGATCTGCTAGCCGAGAGTTTCGAACCGTAAGCTACGAGCGGTAAATTACGAGCTGTAAGCTGCGAGCTACAATTTGCTAGGTGTAAGCTTCAAGTTGTAAGCTGCAAGTTGTGAAATACGAACTGTGATCTGCGATCCGTAAGCTGTGAGCTGCAACCGTAAGCTGCGAGCTGCGAGCCGTAAGCTGCGAGCTATAAGTTGTGAGCTGTGAAAAGCTGTAAGTCGCAAGCCGTCAGCTGCGAGTCGTAAGCGCGAGCAGTTAGCTGTGAGCTGGGAGCTTTAATACGAATTGAATTTAATATTAAAATTAATAATAACATTAAAATAATTAATAATACATAATTAAGAAGTTTTAAGAAATTTAATTACATTTAACACTAGGAACCTATAGTTATGTCTTTGTCCTCGTAGATATTTGGGAAGTCACCAGGTGACAGAATATTGTTCAGGAATGCCAGAGCCCTCTTCCCTATGCTTATCCATAATCCTATGGTCAGCAGCGCACTTGAACTTGGTGTTGCTGGTGTTACAGGCGACGGTAGCCACTTACCATCAAGTGGACTGTCAGCCTATATGTCGACCTTAAAATTTAAAAAAAAAACATCTCAAAATTGACAAGTTTAAATCTCTATATATATAAAAATGAATCCCCATTTCCCTTGGTCACGACATCACACGTGAACGGGTAGACCGATTTTAATTCGGTTTTCATTAATGAAAAGAGAACTGAATCCGGCCATGTTTCGCTGCGGTTTGCGCGGACACTGCTTATAATATTTTTATTTTAACTTAAGTTACTCCTTATAACATCAGCTATCTGCCAGTGAAAGTCCGGTCAAAATCGGTCCAGCCGGTTCGGATATTAGCCGGAACAAACAGACAGACATCCAAAAATCTTAATTTTTTTAAATGTTATTAGTACCGTTATATACATTGATATACAATTAGTAAAAAGTAGTTATTTTGACATTACAAACAGACACTTCAATTTTATTTATTTAATATATCTAGATTAATTTATTTCTTATTACAAATTGAATATGAGTTGGCGACATCTGTAGGCGACTGTTAAAAATGCTAACACAGTTCAAGCATTGTTCAATGTCGTGTAGTTCAATTATTCAGATAAAAAGACAGATGGCGCAACAATATTCGAAAAAAATTAAAGCTTATACTTTTTGTTTTTTTTTTATATATAAAGAGCAAGATATTCTTCTGACGATTATTCACTATTTTTTATTAAAGATGGGTTTGCTCTTGACCAGCATCTATCCATGTAAGAAGGATGAGGCCGACGATGGAGCGAGCTCACTCAGAATATGCCTATTCACTCGAACCTTGAAAAGATTACCACGACACATGCAACTGTATGCCTGCAGAGGCCTCTGATCACGTCATGATCATCAAAAATTCATTCTGAGTTTCCTGTCAGGAAGTGCCCATAATAGTACAATCAAATGGTACCTACCAGAGACGGGGTTCACATTTTTGTACTAGTATATCACTGGTACCATTAGTGGTACTAGCGACACGAATTAGTATCACTAGTGGTACTATTAATCCCATGTATATACCCCACTCGATAGGTTCTGAAGATTTTATTTTTATTTTTTAAGAGTGGTTAGGGTGCTTGCCTTAACGCTCTGATCTAAGGTTCCCGGCTTCCATTCCCAGCAGGATCAAGTTGGCTCTGGTCTGGATCTGGAAAGTAGTGGCAGGGCACACTGCGTTTCGCGGTCATTTGGGTAGGTAGCTTGGCGACAGTAACCACCCCCTTACAGAAGACCACCGTGAAATAACAGCACTCGTGCTTTTGTGTTTCGGTGAGTGAGTTAATGATGCAAGAGAGAAGATACAACCATTTACAACACATATTAGTCTTAGTCAACAAACATTAGTTTTATTAGTCTTAAAAACCTTACACGATGTATGGACATCGTGTAAGACAAAAATTTAATAAACAAGTATGTTATATTGAAATGATATTTATTTATTTCACTAGTTATTACTAGTTATTTGTAGTCATTGTAGTTTCACTAGTTATTTATTGTAGTCACTACAATAAAAAAAAATGCCGTTTTATTAGTTTGTTATTAGATATATGGTATAAATAATATTGGTCTGGATAGGTTTTTCATGAATTTCTTGAAAGTAGGTTATAATTTTTAAATAGTTAATACACTAGTCTCTTAGTTCCCAGAGTGGTCCAGATGGACTCCAGGGGTCCACGGGAGACTCGACGGGGGTCTACGTTGGCGTGACAAAAAAAATGTGGGTGACAAAAAAATAAAAAACGGAACAAGTGCGAGTCGAACTCGCGTGAAGAGGGTTCTGTACGATGTTACCTATCCGCACAATATTGAGTGATTCACTATGTTATTTTAATATCATGGACTTCTTATAGGTTTTCCTATAATCTATAAGTAGAAAACTAGTTTCTGTATTTTTTTCAAAATACGTTGGATGAGTGGCAGGATGCTTGCCTAACGTCTCAGGGGCCCCGGGTTCGATTCCCGGCGGGGTCAAGTTTGGAAATTTTAATGTAATTTTCAAAATTGACTCTGGTCTGGATTTGAAAAGTAGTGGTAGGGCA
The DNA here is from genome assembly GCA_910589475.2 of Bembecia ichneumoniformis. Taxonomy (NCBI): domain Eukaryota; kingdom Metazoa; phylum Arthropoda; class Insecta; order Lepidoptera; family Sesiidae; genus Bembecia; species Bembecia ichneumoniformis. The sequence goes on from OU342550.1 coordinate 1,394,249, forward strand.
CACTGCTTTTCGCAGTCATTTGGGCAGCCCGCCTGGCGGCAGTGACCACCCCCTTACAGAAGACTACCGTGAAATAACAGCATATACGTGCTGTTGTGTTTCGATGAGTGAGTAAGGGATGCCAGAGCCCATCTCCTTATCCCCTCCTAATCCCTTATCCTTAATCCTAATGTAGTCGGCAGCGCATTTGCAGCACCTGTAGCGTTGCTTGTGTTATAGGCGACGGTAGCCACCTACCATCAAGTGGACCGTCAGCCTGTCTGTCGACATAACATAAAAAAAAATTAAGTTTCGGAGATAAGGGGAGGGGGAACGGACGTACGGAACCCTAAAAACCAATCAATTCTCACTTATTTCATTTAGAAAACTCCCCATTCGTGGTTGGAACTCAGACGCAACGCAAATTTCCATAGTTAGATCTAATCTTCACATTTTTTTTGTCGTCATTTTTTTGTCCACCGGAATCAGCTAAATTTTGAAAGTGGTCTATGAGAAAAAAGTCTGGCAACCTCTGCACTAGTGAAGTCATTTTACTCTTGCACGTTTATTAAACAAAACAAGCATTTTGGGATTATAAACAAACTTAAATCGGGCTTCATAATTTAGTTTGAATTAACATATTTGATAACTTCTTTCTCCGGCACAGGAACCACACGCGCTTGACATGTAAGCATGAGGCATCAGTATCACCGTCTCGCTCTGGCTGTAGTATACTTGGATCCGGCTTAGACGAGAGATGACTTTCACACCGTTGCCCATCCTGGATATCCTGGAATGACGAGCAATCAAAATTACTGATCGATATTTACTGTTGATTGATCACGGGGCGGTCTACAGTCTATTCCAATAGGAAGGTATGGGTGATACATCCACAGAACGTAGCTTCATTCATTCATTTATTCGTAACTTGATATACATTTATAAAAATTTTCTTTTATTTTATTTAATTAGGAACTGGTTAGATATAATATATTAATAACTAATGTATGGAAATGTAAAATATGGGTCTAATCAGAAAATAAATGAATTTGAATTTGAATTAGGGCCTGCTTGAGTCTACACATGAAGGACAAAAATTCCCCCGAATAAGCGAGGTCATTGAGAGATCGGCCCGCACAGGCACGTATCCAGACTTTTGGTTCGGGGGGGGGGGGGGGGGGGGGGGGCAAACATTGAAACAACCATGTGAACTGTGTAAAAATCGCTGTAATCACTGTACTTTACTCTAATTTTTCTGAAAAATCTTTCACAGGTTTTTAGAGAAATCAAGAAACTACTCTTTTCCATCGCAGCTATGAATGTAGACGCAGTTTGGGCAACAGTTCTGTTTGTGCAGGATAGTTCTCTCAATGTAATGACAATAGGTTTGAGTAACTCACAAAATACATTTATAGAGTCGTGACGACCTATAAATCTAGTGTCACACATGCCGACCAGTCTTTTTTTCTTACTTTCTGAATGAATGACATCTATCGTTTTTTTTTTCAGTCAGATTTCGGGGGGGGATAAATCCCAACTATCCCCCCCTCTGTATACGTGCTTGGGCCCGCACAAAATTACATGAGAAACAGTGCCACCATCGGTCCCATGTACTCATTTTTTATAATGCGCACTGCTAAGGATTACTCGTCTGTATTTCCGAGCTCATACAATCCAAACCTTTTCAAGGTCCGAGTGAATAGGCATCTTCTGGCTCTCTCCATCGTAGGCCTCATTTTTCCTACACGGACAGATGCTGGCCAAAAGCAAACCTATCTTTAATTTAAAAAATATATATTTTATAGCTTCGCACTGTAATGTATATAAGTACACGCGACCCTCGTACGCGATTGATAATACACGTGGCCCTGTTGTAGGCCTAAATGTAGCCATACATGAACGTTCAATTTCCTTCACTCCGCGCGGCTTGGAATGCGGCAGTTTTTTGATCCCTCTACACGAGCACTCCATTCAATCCATGCACTCCATTTTTCGGTCATTCGCGTTCAACGATAATACGAGACAGGCAATATAAAAAAAATAATAGAACTATTGTAACACGATCTCCCCTGACGGCGAACTTATAGAAACCGAATGTAAAATGGATTGTAGATCTGCCACAGACTCCACACCATATGACCCACACATGATGAGTTGGAATGTGGAGTGCTGGAGTGATGAACGGTGGATTTTTGAATGTTTGGAAGTCCGCTCCAAGTGGGATTTGCTACACATCGAAAGGTTTTGGAGTGTTGGGAAATCACGTGAAGTGGAGCGATCGTCAATGGGCCACCTTAACGTGCCAAGGCGCATCAACTCGCACGGCGGGCGCTCGACAGTGACGCACATGAGGGTGTGATCGATTGTATAATTTTAATAGACGAAGTTTTTCCCATTTCGCAGATTTTTGTCTCCCGCAAACAAAATTCCTTCGTCTGCGCTGGTATTCATATTTAATGGTTGATTTGGCGTAACAAATCTGGTAGCAGAGTTGTGTGCTTGTTTATTTTGGCTCTACGAATCCTTTTTTTACGTTGGGAAATCCATCATGGATACCCAGCAGCGAAAGGGGGATGCTGTGGGTTATGGCAGACTCCTACCTGTGGGACGCTCCCTGTGGGAACCTCAGCGTACCCGAAAGCGGAGGTACACCGGCCATATCGGGGACCTCACAACGGGCGGTAGTCTCCCCTTAGACTACTGCCCAGGTCCTGGTCAAGGGGGAAGGTGGCGGATATAGGCCAGCCGCCTGCGCCCGAGCCTTCTCCGGCGGATCGGCTGGGAGAGGGGATCCGCCTCTCCGCCGCTTCCTTGCGCGACATAACATGCTCCCAAAACGTGAGCATCGCCTGCCACGCAAGGTCACTGCCGACCATCGTTTTCACGACGGCCGGCAGCTAGAGGTCGGCGCCCACGACGAGGGGACTCTACGAATTCTAGACATTTGCATTTATTCCGGCAGGAGTAGACGCAACAATAATTATTAGAAAATATTATGTACAATAATAACGTAATATTATTGATTACATAAGTAATTAATTTGTGAAATCGTTTAATCCTGTAACGTATGCGTTTTTTCTCTTCCTTACAAGGGCAACGCTGTCTCGTGCGTACCACGTCAGTATAGAGACGCGAGCCATCGACGAAAGGTGACGTGTCGGGAGTCCGTCCGTTTAGTGCGTGTTCGAGCCTGTGATTCATTCCACAATGAGGGGGCCGCTACAGATCCCATAGTCAAACTGTTGTACAGATTTATGGGAAAATATTAAATATGAAGTTTACTGCAACTTTAAATAAACAATTAAACAAATTTGTAAGTACAATCTACCTTCTTCTACTTACTTAAAATCATACAGTGGCTCATCTGCTGGGTATACACAGTCGCCAGTGCAGACCTGATCATCAATAGTGACCTTGACATCACCAGAACCGCCCTTCAAAACCACCTGGGTGCTGCCGGCGTAAATTCTTATCCCGCCGTGTTTTAAACGAATCACTGCGAACCTGAAAAAAATTAGAATGCCATTAACGATTGATTATTTTTAATAGCATAGATGCAGCGAATAGGGACCGCGTTCGGCTAGTTCATTCATATTTTTCTGCTTACCTTGGCGATTTGGTACAGTCGGCCAACGCTAAGCTCTCGGCACACTGAACCCCAGTCAGCTGTTCAGTGCTCCCATAGAGCGTTTGTACAGTGGACTCTTGTAGGCGGCATTCACCTGGAAAATAGGTTGAGGAAATGTGAAGTTTTTGCAATACATCATGGGTCTCAAGGACATAATTATCATTTTTAAACAAAATTAAATGACTAATATAATTACCTACTTAAAACTTGTAAATTTTTTCATTAAAGATTTTAATCGATTTTTTATGCAGTTTAATTTCTGGTTCTCTCAATACATAAATAAAACACTATTACAGTTTAAACTATAAAACATCCCTGGGTTTCTTGAAATATACATAATTGTTTTTTTTTAATTTATTTATTTTAAATAATTTTTTAAGGCTATAATTATACAGTGTATTGTAATAATAATCATAATTTATTTAATTTTTTTTTATTATAGATGGGTTTGCTCTTAACCAGCATCTATCCATGTAGGAAGGATGATAATATTATAATTATTTAATATTATAATTATTTCTTCGTAATAATTATAATATTATTTTAAATATTATTATAAATACATTTATTTATTTCTTTTCTTAATTTTAAATTTTTTACAATATATATGTATATAAAAACAATAAATATTATAAAAAACTTAAAATTAGGTGTCCACTAGAAGCGGGGCAAGGCCCAGGCTACCGGTGGTTAGGGCTGCAGAGTGAGGAACCTCCTGACAATGCGTGCCGTGTCAAGAAATACCGCCTTCTGTATCTGCCCCTTGATCCAGCCATCTAGCGAGAGCCTCTTAAGATGTTGGTCGAGGCTCTTCGCTATAAGACCGTTCGCCGAGACGGCTATCGGGAAGATATGTATTAAACTCTTATCATTTTTGTATAATTCAAAAAATTATTATTATTATTATTATTTGAGTCTGTACTGTGTTGCCTATAATTTTGTTATAATAATGCTGTGCTTTCCTGTAATTTAAATTCATATTTGTAATGTTTCTTTCTGCGCATGTCTAAGTATGTATTTAGTTGGTAAGCCTTGTCAAATAAATAAATTAATAAATAAATAAATAAATAAATAAATAAATAAATAAATAAATAAATAAATAAATAAATAAATAAATAAATAAATAACGGCAGGCTGGATGCTGTAGCACTTGATGGTAGATGGCGTTAGCTCCCTCCTTAACTCCGTTAATTTTAATTTTAGCAAAAAAAATGTTTATTTAAAAAAATCTCTACAATATGTCTATGTATAAAACTCTTATAATTTTTGTATAATTTGAAAAAAGAAAAACTTTTTTTCACCTCTCCAGCACGAAAAGGGTGCTTTTGGTGCCTAAAAACTCGCAGGAAAATCGATTTTTGCTGCGAGCGTGAGGAAAAGTGATTCAAATTTCGAACACGCGATTTAACTCCCTGGAATAACATTATTAGGATTTTATTAGTGTGTCCAGCCATAGCCGACTAGAGTCGGCCGGCCATAGCCGACTAGATTCGGCCGACCATAGCCAACTAGAGTTGGCCCAGCTGTGAAGATACCAGTGGTGATGGCCTAACTCGCTGTTGAGGTGAAAAGTTATATGTTTAACACGAGAGCAAATTTTTTTATGTCTCGTGCCTTTAAATCACTCACTTCGCTCAGTAGTCTATATTAGAATCACTCGCTACGCTCGTGATTCAATTCTATAGACTACTTCGCTAGTTCGTGATTTAAAGACGGCACTCGCAGGAAAAAACAATTTTGCTCTCTAGTTGAACAAATAACTATTTTCTTCTGCAGGCTGGAATCTTCACCCATCGATAATGTCATATCTTCTAGGAAAAATGCCCTGAGGGACCCAAATTTACTGAACTTATACGAGTATGTTTTGCAAATGCCCTGATAACCTAAGCAGAATAAAAAATTCATTCATGTTTTAATACAGAGATGACGTAAGGTAACAGTAAGGCATTTATTTTCCTTTTTTTTTTATCTTGGATGTTTTTTAAATAATTTGGTCCGAAAAACAGTTAGCATTAAAAAAGACGGACAAACAGGCTGACGGTCCACTTGATGGTAGGTGGCCACCGTCGCCTACGCCACATGCAACGCCCCAACTGCTGCAAGTGAGCTGCTGACAATACTAGGATTAAGAATAATTAATTTGGAACGGATTGGAAGGGAAATGGACTTGGCACCCTTACTGACTCCCACAAACTGTTATTTCACGGTGGTCTTCTGTAAGGGTTGGCTACGATCCTCTTCTTGTACAAATCCCTCTAATTCAGACCAAGCGTTTTAAAACATCTTTTATAATGCGCACTGCTAAGGATTGGAACTCCATGCCGGCGTCTGTATTTCCGTGCTCATACAACCCAAATCTTTTCAAGGTTCGAGTGAGCTCGCTCCATCGTCGGCCTCATCTTTCCTAGATGCTGGCCAAGAGCCAGCTCTCCTTTAATTAAAAAAAGGCGGTGGTCGCTCCCGTGTAACAGACTGCCCAGATTACTACGAAACGCAATATGCCCCGTAAAAATACTCACGGTAGAATCCAAATTTCTTCATAAGCTGCATATTACTCCAGCTGTCAAACAACCAGGCGAAGTTTTCAGATTTGAATTGCAGATCTTCACCATGATTGACGCTTATTGTCGCCACACCGTTCTTTTCCTGAAGAAATCGTAAGAGTTATTTGAGATTCAGATATTGGACTCAGTACAAAAATCACTTCGACAACTGCTTCCGAGGGTCGATACGCTGGAGTGCCTGTCGAAGTCGAACAATGGCGGCTCAGAAACTACAAACTTGCCTTCAGATGACAACGGGTACATGTGTCAGTGACCAAATGACTCGAAATCGGTTTGCCAGAACGTCATATTGTTTCGATATTCGATCATATTGTTCGAGAGAAAGTGTGGATAAGTGGACCAAGAGAGTGGAGGAATGGTATCCAAGAGAAGGAAAAAGAGAAAAGGGAAGGCAGCTGAGAAGATGGGATGATGATCTTCCCAAAAGATGGAGATAGCTGGCACTTGACTGCAGCAGGTGGCATTATCTGGAGGAGGCCTGTCTTCGGACCACCTGATAAGGTTGCAGAAGTCTGACTCGAACATGAATTGCAAAATACATAGAGTTAAATATATATAAAAAAGGGGCAAGTGCGAGTCGAACTCGCGTGAACAGGGTTCCATACGATGTTACCTATCCGCACAATATTGAGTGATTTACCATGTTATTTTAATATCATGGACTTCTTATAGGTTTTCCTATAATCTATAAGTAGAAAACTAATTTCTGTATTTTTTTCAAAATTTTTGGTTCAGTAGTTTCGGAGATAAGGGGGGAATAGTCAATTTTCGTCTATTTTCTTGAATAACTTGGAAACTATTTATTTTAAAATTACAAAAAAATACATTTAAGATCTTCACAACAAGACCTTCCATTTGATATGTCAAACGATGCAGTTTTCAAATTTTTTTTTTTAATTTTCCACCTTCCCCCCAAAAATGACCTCCCATATACAGAATTCATCCATTCACGTCACACCTCTGCGTTTGGGTCACAGAAATTGAAGTACAGAAGTACCAAATTTCAACTTTAAGCGTGCCACCTGCGACATGTCTTACTGATACATACAACACGATTCATTTTGGTCTTTTGTAAGGGGATGGTTTATACTGCTATAAGGCTTGTCACACATACAGTTTCTAACTGCGGAACACATTGTTACAACTATTTTAAATTCTAGGCGAGACATATTTTAAAAAATGTATAAATTTAATTAGTTAATTTAAATTTATAAAATTAGTTAAGCATAAATTTCATTTTAGCATTACACCCCCTTACAGAAGACCACCGTGAAATAACAGCATATACGTGCTGTTGTGTTTCGGTGAGTGAGTAAGGGATGCCAGAGCCCATCTCCTTATACCCTCCTAATCCCTTATCCTACTGCAGTCGGCAGCGCACTTGCAGCACCTGTAGCGTTGCTTGTGTTATAGGCGTTGGTAGCCACCTACCATCAAGTGGACCGTGAGCCTGTCTGTCGACATAACATAAAAAAACAAAAACTTACATTAACAGTCGCTGTTACATTTGGGACCCTTGCATCCATTGTGCTTAGCAATTGTCCAAAAACTGTTTTACTGAGTCCAGTCCTCGACAAAAGCTCCAAATGCGGAAGCTGTAAGAAATATCAAATTAAAATAACGAGTAAAGTAATGCAGACTTATCTCCTTGAATCCGCTGTTATAGGTTGATTTTAGATTTCATTTTCAAATTGACCCTGTCCGTAATCGAACCCTTTCCGGGGGTTCCCCAGTTCCCACCTAGAACTGAGTGTTAAGGCAAACACCCTAACCACTCATCCAAAGGACTCGTCAAAATCACTTGGAGTCTATCACTCACCTCCTTCCCAACCATCTTCAATTCGAAATATCTCTCCAATTCACCGTACACCTGGGTTGGTATTCCCTTGTAGAATACTAGAAATTCGCTTCCAACTGCTGGACAGGTAACAGTGGAATCATTTCTTCCGAACGTCAATGAGAGGTGTCCTTCGTAAGAAGCTGGATCTGTCGTTATATCTTGATCGGGGCTGGCATGTGTGATGTCCTCTTGTTGGAGACAGAGCTGCAAAAATTGAAGCATATACATCTGCAGTTACAGTGTGACGAGCCCATTGCTTAAAATATGGATCCCTCTTAGGGTGTGGGACTCTGCAACTTTAACTCTCTACAATCCGGGCGGTTGCCGGGGTCGGCTTTCGCATGGCTAATCGGATTGTCGCTGGGGAACTAAGAAAGCACACCCGTGAGTGCTCCGAGCGGGCAAAAATCGGCAGACTTGCTGACGGTCCACTTGGTGGTAGGTGGCTACCGTCGCCTATAACACAAGCAACACCAGAGGTGCCTCAAGTGCGGGTAGTGGCAGGGCACACTGCGTTTCGCAGTCATTTGGGCAGCCCACCTGGCGGCAGTGACCACCCCCTTACAGAAGACCACCGTGAAATAACAGCATATACGTGCTGTTGTGTTTCGGTGAGTGAGTAAGGGATGCCAGAGCCCATTTCCTTTATCCCCCCTCCTAATCCCTTATCCAATCATACTGTAGTCGGCAGCGCACTTGCAGCACCTGTAGCGTTGCTTGTATTATAGGCGACTGTAGCCACCTACCATCAAGTGGACCGTCAGCCTGTCTGTCGACATAACATAAAAAAAAGGTACCAAATACAGTGTGATTAAAGTTAAGTGATTGGAGAGAGATAGAGAAATGGGCTCTGGCATCCCTTACTCACTCACCGAAAACAGCACACGTGCTCTTATTTCACGGTGGTCTTCTGTAAGATGATAGTTACTGCCGTCAGACGGGCTGCCCAAATGACTGCGAAACGCAGCGTGCCCTGCCACTACTTTTCAAATCCATACCAGAGCCAATTTTGAAGTTCATTTAAGCACCCTAAACACTCATCCAAGGGGGATATCAAAAGCTACAGACGCTGCAAAGCGAACCAACTAATCATTTTTAGGGTTCCGCAAATCCGGGTATTGGAATAGGGCGTTGTCTCTCGGTCGTTCTCGCGCTTTAGTGTAATCATTGTGTTGTATCATTATGTTATTGCAGTTCTCTTGAGTGTGCCTATATCATCGAGTTTTAGTGCCTCACCCAAAACATTACACTGGCTGCAATCCCCCATTGGAGTTAGTCTAGCCATCAACGGGTAGTCTGCCCTGGGGTGGATCGGAGTTGTTGCCTCGGCCGAGCCCGATCTATCCCTCTCGAAGGGCAAGGGGACACCGGGGAGTTTTAGTGGCTAGTGCCAGTGCCGCTATGATCTATCATAGCATGGAGCACTGGTGACCCCTCACATCACAGAAAAAAAAAAGGTTTCGGCACGTTCGAATAAAAAAATGGAACCCTTGTAGGATCATTCGTGTGTCCGTCTGTCCGACCATTGACCCCCCCCCCCCCCTCCCCTTATCTCCGAAACTACTGAATTTTGAATTTTGAAAAAAAAACAGAAATTAGTTTTCTACTTATAGATTATAGGAAAACCTATAAGAAGTCCATGATATTAAAATAACATGGTAAATCACTCAATATTGTGCGGATAGGTAACATCGTACGGAATCCTCTTCACGCGAGTTCAACTCGCACTTGTCTCGTTTTTTTAAGCAAATGTGTCACGGACAGTCACACGGAAAAAGAACATGGTAACAAGATAGAATGTACCTTCCATATGTGGCTAGAAGCATCCGAGGAGTCTAGATGATGACCAACCAATAGAAATTCAAAAGTGGTCTTCCCATCTTCACTTTGAAACTGAGTGTTTCCAGTAATGTTGAATTTAACATTCGTATGTGTCTCGTTTGTGTCACTGAAACCAATTTATTAATGGCACTGATAAAAAACACTTTATATACAAAGAAGGAAATAAGGAATATACGTAAGACCAGGGGCCCTAGCCAAGGTGCAAACTATTGCAAACGCTTCCTTTGCGTACTTACGAAACGAAAGAAATAAAGCCCGGTGATTGGTTGTTGAAGTTACAACTGTTACAACAACCAATCACCGGGCTTTATTTCTTTCGTTTCGTAAGTACGCAAAGGAAGCGTTTACAATAGTTTGCATCTTGGCTAGGGCCCCAGTTCCATACGGAACAGATGAATAAAAATGGAGTGGCACTCCGAGACATCTTCTCGTCCAAAATTCCTCAGTTTTCCACCAATGAGTGTTGCCAGGGTGCCAATCTCTAACTATGGACCTCGTAAGAAAGCTCAACATTACTCAACGAGCTATGAAGAGGGGCCTGTTGGATGAGTGGTTAGGGTGCTTGCCTTAACACTCTGTTCTAGGATTCCCGGGTTCGTTTCAACTTTGAAAAATCAACTTTTCAAATTTGGGTCTGGTCTGGATTTGGAAAGTAGTGGCAGGGCACACTGCGTTTCGCAGTCATTTGGGCAGCCCGTCTGGCGGCAGTGACCAGCCCCTTACAGAAGACTACCGTGAAATAATAGCACGTGAGCTGTTGTGTTTCGGTGAGTGAGTAAGGGATGCCAGAGCCCATTATCCACTCCTAATCCCTTATCCTTAATCCTACTGCAGTCGGCAGCGCACTTGCAGCAGCTTAGGCGTTGCTTGTGTTATAGGCGACGGTAGCCACCTACCATCAAGTGGACCGTCAGTCTGTCTGTCGACATGCTCAGGGTTACACTGCGAGGTAGAATCCAGGAATGAGGAGATCCATAGACAAGTTACCGACATAACCCGGCCGATACCGACATAGTAACTTGAAGTGGCAGTGGGCAGACACATAGTACCGAATGCCGACGGCCGCTGGTGCTGGAAGGTTCTCGAGAGGAGGCCACGGACCGACAATCGCAGCGTAGGACATCCACCCACAAGGTGGGGAGACAGCCTGATAAGGATCGCGGATCCACGATGGATCTAAACTGCTCTTCCGGTCCTTTTAAAGGGTTAGGGGGGAGGCCTTTGTCCAACAGTAAAGGTCCTACGGTTAGGATGATGCTGAAACGAATCGGTAAGGAATTGGCTTACCTAAAACTCAACTTGTGACCAATTTTTATTCTTCCTCCGTCCCTCAAATCCTTCGTCAACTCCTCCAACTGCAGTTCCAATTTTAAAATTCCATTCTCCTCCAGCCTTGAACCTACCACGAGACCACAGGAACCTGGATGCGGTGAGCTCAGCAGCACGAATGCGTTTAGTAATATTTGTGTCGGATGCAGGCTTGTAAGGAATCTGTAACGACATATGTATTTCTACAATGTATACTAAGCTAAAACTAGAAATATTTGAACTGAAAAATCTTTCTTATATTGTAGTGTAACTGTGTTATAATTAATTTTTGTTTCTTTTTAAATTGTTTATTAAGTAATATTTGTGCCTGTGAATTTACCTAAAATAAAATAAATAAGTTACGATGAATGTATTGACGAGCCAGTTGGATGAGTGGTTAGGGTGCTTGCCTTAAGGGGGAGACAAACGCTAAATACTAAAAATATCCATTGTTTAATGAAGATGTTACAAGAAATGGACAAGACAATTGCTTTGAAAAATATATATATTATACTTAAACGTGTGAAGAACCAATTGTATTAATTAGAATTTACGTTAAAGTAATAGAAACTCCACAAAAAAAGTTAGAACACAAGAAGAATTTGACCTTTATTGAAAATTCTCTCGAAAACGGCTTATTGCACGCATATGAATCCTGTACCTATTAATAAGTTAATATCAGATTAAAAAATTGTATTAATAAAATTTTTTTGTGTAATGTTCTAATGGTAAAAACAAAAAAACACCATTTCTAGGCCTGTTGAATTGGATCCGCCGCCAGCGAGTTCTATAGTAAATGTCATTTGCCTCAGTGAATCCCTGGTTCAATTCCCGCCATTTGGCTCTGGTCTCGATTTGGAAAGTAGTGGCAGAGCACGCTTTCATTTGGCATTTTCACAAACCAAGATGACTTCCAAAATCACTAGACTTGTCCGATGAAACCGTTAAACTTGCCAAAAGCCATCAATGGTTCCCTTAATGTGTCGCCGGTTCACTGTCGCACGTAACCGGCGACACATCGCAGCAAAAGCTCCGAAGAGTCACTTTCGAATCACTTGTTATCGTACATATAGATTCATATCGCCCGCCGGCTCTCTTATTTATACTTGGCGCCAAACGCCTTTATGTATTTCGAGTTTTCCAGAAAATCTAAACAACATCATAAACAAGCCATTGAAATTCGACAATGCTATTACAGTTTAAATGTAAACTCTATGTTGTAAACATAAGGACCAATTATTTCCTTTGACAATAGTCGGGAAAGGGCGAGGTTACCATCGACAGGGTGGGATGTTTGAGACTTTCGGCTGGCGCAAACGCTTTTTCTAGAACTTTCCATAGTTAGTCGTAACAATATATTGCTAAATTTTACAGAAAACCAGAGATTATGCTGTATTGCCTTTTATTTTATCGGTTCGGAAGGAACTGTACGTGGAGTCTGGGAATGGCACATCAGTATAATGTATGTGAGCGCGACGGCCACTCGAGTTAGAGCTTTTTCCCCATACCAAAAGTGCCCAACGTACCTAAAGGAGTTTTCACTTCAAAAAAAATATACTCACTCGTTGCTGTTGCTGTTTGAAATCAACAATCTCTCCACCAACTCCATTGCTGACATTGGACGTTCGCAATCAAAAAATATTCCGTTGGCATCCGCCTGTAACAAGGTTGGCACCGATAAAATAAATTTGAAGACTTGATTGGCTCAGCGGTTAATAGCTCTGCCTGCTGTGCCAGAAATATTTGTATTATTTTTTTATGTTAAGGTCGGCAGACAGGCTGACGGTCCACTTGATGGTAGGTGGCTACCGTCGCCTATAACACAAGCAACGCCAAAGCTGCCGCAAGTGCGCTGCCGACTGCAGTAGGATTAAGGATAAGGGATTAGGAGTAGATAGGGAAATTGTATATATGAACGTCTGTCTTGTTCTGGGTGTTTTTTATTGAATTTTGTGTACAATTATGTTAACGGAAAAGTATGAAATTCGTAATTGTATACAATTCCTAAAAAAGATAGGAAATGTACAATGCGCGTACATTGGAAATACAATTGGAAATATTTTACATTCGGGATGCCGTCAGTGGACACAGCGGGGCGGGATGGGACGATTCATCGCCGCCGCCGATTTATCGCCAGTGACGTATCAAATAAAGACACGTTATACACAAACATTACTGTATTTTAAAGTGACGCAAGTAGCACTATATCTACGTATGGTTATTTTATTATGATATTTTGCTCTAACAAATAGACAAATGATACGGCATACCTGTCGTTAGAAAGAGATAAATGTACATAATTAGTTACGTATGGATTGCTGTAGAGCGCTCATTGGCGCGAGCATGTGACTTACGGAGGAGAATGACAAAGATGAACTCGGAATTTTACTAGTGTTTAAAATAATAAAATCAATTATTAACAAACATCTACACACACCTGAGGCTGAGTATAAAATAATAAACATTTATTGAAAAAATAATAATCAGATATATATTATATTCCCTCAAATATATACATTTTTTGTCTTTTGTAGTCAGTTTGCAGCAAAGTGTAACCGCGGCGCGAGACTGTGCCCAACTGAATGCGAGTCGGGCAGTTACCTGAGTTTCGTATTGCCATTCTAGAGCGTGGACCACGTATCTATAACTTTATAAACATCTTAGTTTATCGCTAAGCAATTTATCGCAAGACTACTAGAAACAGTGTACAGTGTACTAGAAACAAAATTAGGTTAGGTTCTGGAATCTTATCGCGAGCGGAACGCACAAGCACACCCGGAACATTGGATTTGGCAAGAATATTACAAAAGATTACAAATGTGTTATGCTTATTTTACTGACGTGTTTTATTCATTTTATTCACGGAAAATATTAGTTTATATAAATTTCCTAAGATAATCTCGGAATTGTATACAATTCCTAGGACATAATATATATACAATTCCTAGGAAATGTGTGTTATTAAAGAATCTTTGAAACATTATTTTGACGAGCCTTTGGATGAGTGGTTAAGGTGCTTGCCTTAATGCTCTGTTCTCGGGTTCCAAGGGTTCTTATGGCTCTGGTCTGGATTTGGAAAGTAGTGGCAGGGCACACTGCGTTTGTAGAGATGAGCGGCCACATGAGCAGGGGTTATCCGAGAGTTTCAGGTGGAAGCGGCCTCCGACTCTGTGGTAGGTTGTGCCGCAGAGAAGAGGTAATGGGGTGCTTCAGAGGTGAAGCCCCTCGCTGACTGCCCGCTACGAGAGTTGAGAATGGGCGGCTCGTGCCGCTTCGCCCGGGGGCGGTGGACATGGGGTTGTCCGCCGTCATCACAACACCGGGCAACGATGGAAGACGTGCTGTGTGTTTCCGGCACGTCTCTCCACGGCGCGGAGATCAAACTCCGCGCCTAATCGAGGTGGAGCCCGCAAGTGCGCGGGCCTCGTCTGGCGGGGGAGGCAGATGCATGTTTTCCACGATCCCTTACCCCCTCGCCCATAGACGGCGCGAGGAAGCACCGTGGGTTTTTAGTGGGTAGAAGTCCCACATACCCCACCGATGTCCCCATGGTCGGTGGGGATCTGGCTCGCAGATTTTCCCACGCAAAAAAAAAAAAAAAAAAAGGGCACACTGCGTTTTCGCAGTCATTTGGGCAGCCCGTCTGGCGGAAGTAACAACCCCCTTACAGAAGACCATCGTGAAATAACAGCACGTGTGCTGTTGTGTTTTGGTGAGTGAGTGAGTGATGCCAGAGCCCATTTCTCAATTCCTTATCCTTAATCCTGCTGTAGTCGGCAGCGCACTTGCAGCAGCTTGATTGTGTTATAAGCCCTTGATTGTGTTATAAGCGACAGTAGCCACTTACCATCAAGTGGACCGTTAGCCTGTCTGCCGACCTTAACATAAAAATATATATATTACATTCGGAGTGCTGTCAGTGCGAAATGAGACGATTAATCGCCGCCGATTCATCGCCAAGTAATTTCAGCGCCATTTACAAAATGTGTTGCAAGACTTATTTGTATTGGAAACAAAGTTAGGTTAGGTTGTGTAGGTAATCTTTATGAAATTAAATGCGAGCGGAGCGAGAACACTGTGGTAAAAATACTGTCTATTACAAGAGATTACAAAATGTATTATACTTATTTTACTGACGTGTTTTATTCGTTTTATTCACAGAAAATATTTGTTTAAATAAATTTCCTAAGATATTCTCGAAATTGCACACAATAGGGGATCGGACAAATTTTCAGAAAGCGTTTTAAATTAATCTTCATGGATATTCATTCCCATAAAAAATACTATTTTATTTATTTATAGCCTTTTAGGTACTCAAAATCATGTTTTAATATTGTTTGTTTGAAAATGCCGCCAAAACGCCACGATAGTTCATCTGAGAGCGCGTAACGTCATTTGTGGTCATATCATAACAAAACAGCTGCATTGGCATAAGACAATGATTGCCCACAAATGACGTCACGCACTGTGATTGGTGTTTCAGTATATATTAAAAATATTGTAAATAATAGAATTTTATTTCTTTATTTAAAAATATTATTCGATAAATAATCGTAAAAAAATATATATTTTCTTTCTAAGTACATTTTAGATTTTAATCTGATTACTGTCCGATCCCCTATTCCCAGGAATAGGGGACGTGTGTTATTAAAGAATCTTTGTAACATTATTTTACACATTTCCTAATTAAGCTCGGAATTCTTCATCATCATCAGCCTGTCTCTCCAATGTTGGATAAGGGCCTCTCCCAAGGCTCGCCACCACGCACGGGTCCTCTGCGCTTCGCATCCAGCCCCTTCCTGCGATGCCATTCAGCTCGTCAGTCCACCTGGTTATCTTAGTGGCTATTTCTGTCTGCTAGAGTACCTACCAGTATCACTTCGTCCATTGCTGAAATATTGTGATCGCCACGTGAACTAAAGCTCTCTACCTATACCCACCACGTTAAGGAACTGTAGTACTTTTTTGATAGAGGCATTCTTCACATCTTCACAAGCCATTGAGTGGCTTTCTAGGATGTGACTGCGCTTGTGCATCAGGGGGCCACACTCGCACAGGATATGCATTGGTGTTTCTTCTGCCTCATGGCAGAAGCGACACCCTCCCGTACTAGTGAGCCCCATTACTTTAAGGTGCATATTGAGGCGGCAGTGCCCCGTTAGTGCCCTAGATAGCATACACAAATTGCTTCTGCTAAGCGACATAGCCTGATTTGTCACGTTTCGAATAAAGGCTTTTATGAGCGCTTTGGAATGGTTCAACCCTGGCAAGTTAGTTCAGCGTATGTAAGATTTATTAAAGCACTGGTTCCACCTGGTTACAGGAAGTGTTTACTTACAGAAAATGCTGCTTTCTCTCCAGCAGTAAGAGTATATGCATCCCTTCCCTTGTCAAACTCTGTGATGACCTGTGCTCGTGAATGCATGGCTACCCCTCCGTTTTGAGCTCCTGGATCCTTCCAAGTCAATCTGTTTGAACCGAAGTATATCGTTAATAATCTGAACTAGCTTTTTCCCGCAACTTCGTCCGCGCTGCCTTTATGTGTTAAACCATTTATTCAATATTTTTTCTCATAACCCTCAGGAACAATACTTTTTTCCTGGACACCTCTGCTACTTTCAAAGCTGAGAAGTAGTAGATTTAATTACTCACCAGGGTCGTAGATACCGCCGTATCAATGAGGAATATGCAGATTTTTTTTAACGAGCCCGTTGGATGAGTGGTTGGGGTGCTTACCTTAAGGCTCTGTTCTAGGGTTCCCGGGTTCGATTCCCGGCAGGGTCATCTTTGAAAAATGAACTTTTCAAATTTGTCTCTGGATTTGGAAAGTAGTGGCAGGGCACACTGCGTTTCACAGTCATTTGGGCAGCCCGTCTGGCGGCAGTAACCACTACCTTAGAGAAGACGACCGTGAAATAACAGCACGTGTGCTGTTGTGTTTTGTTGAGTGAGTAAGGGATGCCGGAGCCCATTTCCCTATCCCTTCCCAATCCCTTATCCTTAACCCTATTGTAGTCGGCAGCGCACTTGCGGCAGCTTTGTCGTTGGTTGTGATATAGGCGACGATAGCCACCTACCATAAAGTGGACCGTCAGCCTGTCTGCCGATCTTAACATGAAAAAAAACTTTCATACGATACATTATCGTTACATAACCGTAAAAAATATTAAGCACCAAAAAAACAGAAACTTAGAAATAAAAAACGGGACAAGTGCGAGTTTAATTCACGTGAAGAGGGTTCCTTACGATGTTACCTATCCGAATTATATTGAGTGATTTACCATGTCATTTTAATATCATGGACTTCTTATAGGTTTTCCTATAATCTATAAGTAGAAAACGGAGATAAGGGGGGGAATGGTCGGACAGACGGACACACGAGTGATCCTATAAGGGTTCCGTTTTTTTATTCGGACGTACGGAACCCTAAAAAAACGTTAAAATTAACTAACAGCCACGGGCACTTTAAACACCCGCCCTTTTGGCGCGTTGTCGTGACGTCACGGTCTACAATAAAAATCAAATATTAAAAATCACAAACATCTACACGCTTGCTGACATTTCATAGACTTTGACGTCACATTCGAACTCACCGTTTCAAGTATTTTGAATTTCCCGCAATTTTTTTGCACTTTTTAATAATTGTTTTCTTAACGAAAAGGAAATAATATTAAAAAATATTTACATAGACATAATTCTAGACAATGTTGATAAAAAAAAATAGTTAAGCCTTTTTTTAATTAGACGCATATTCCCTATGATATGGGGCCCAAGGGCTACAGAAGCCGCAACGTGTGTCCGAAAAAAATCGATAATGTTATCCACGATGTATTTAAATTTTCAGTCCGTACTTAAACTAAATACATATTAAGGTACATATTAACGCTAAATACTAAAAATATCCATTGTTTAATGAAGATGTTACAAGAAATGAACAAGACAATTGCTTTGAAAAAAAATATATATTATACTTAAACATGTGAAGAACCAATTGTATTAATTAGAATTTTCGTTAAAGTAATAGAAACTCCACAAAAAAAGTTAGAACACAAGAAGAATTTGACCTATATTTAAAATTCTCTCGAAAACGGCTTATTGCACGCATATGAATCCTGTACCTATTAACAAGTTAATGTCAGTTTAAAAAATTGTATATTTTTTTTTTGTATTGTTCTAATGGTAAAAACAAAAAAAAAAACACAATTTCTAGGCCTGTTGAATTGTCTCCGCCGCCAGCGTGTTCTACTAAATATCATTTGCCCAAGTGAAGCCCTTAAACTAAATATACTTAAACTCTTAAATTTAGAGTTTAAAGCCTTTGGTTTTAAGAGCTTTGAGTCTAAATGCATTGCGTCTAAAAATATAATCATGAGCTTTTTGTTTCTTGTTAATTGTTTAAGCCAAATTGTTTAATTCAAACTAACTGAAAATAATTTACTATTTTCAGTTAGTTTGAATTAATTGAGGCGAGTTTAATTTAGTACAGCACAGTACAATATTTGCTAACACCGGCCTTTGAAGGCCCTTTGAGTTGAGTAAAACAACCGCTGTCGCGACTAGTCGTGTTCTTGTTCAGGCAACTTATGACTACTAACTTGCCTACGTTTGAACGCTACTTACTTTTTTTTTTTTTTTTTTTTCGTCAAATCCCTCCAACATCATTGGAGCCTATATCTACTTTCCTCTTCCATTCCAGTCCTCGCTAACTTTCCTCTCGCACTTTCATTCCGCATACTTTATCTTTCTGTCATTCATCACCTTTCATTCTATGCGGGTGGGATGCCCGCCTGATACTACTCTAACTAATCTTACTATCTAATTTAGGGTTGCAGTTTTGCCTTCTTTTTCCTTGTCTTTACCTTACCTTTTATTTCTTTATTTTTTTATTATCAAATTTGAGTACATTATTTTAACATTTGACACATAACTTCTTAATTTAACTTTCAACATTTTTTACTAATTTATATTATTTTATAACTTACATAGTATTTGATTTATAAATTATTTTAGATTAGTATAGAATTACCGTTATTGAAATTTACAATTAAAATTACTGATCACTTTTTATTTCTTTCTATTACTCTTTTAGCTATCTCTTTACAAAATCTTACAAACCTCTCTCTACTATCTCCTTTTATTAATTCCTCTAAACCATCTCATACTCTGCTTTCAACCGTTCCCTGGCGAAGACAGGGCAATCCAGAAGAATATGGGGTACACTTTCAGCCTCGGTTGAGCAGATGCACGATGGGCTCTCCTTGCACTTGAAACGATGCAAGTATTCGGAGAACCCACCATGCCCTGTCAAGACTTGGGTCAACACGTTACAAGGCACGATTTTCCTCAGGGTACTATAAGCTGTTATGGCTCCAGGGAAGAACAACTTCGTGACCGCCGCCGAAGTGTCCTCCCTGTATCTTTGGTCCCATTCGTCAAGCGATCGCATTCGAATGCTTCGCCTGACGAACGACACCGGACACAGGTCATACTTCGGCTTGGTCTTAGACTTAAGCGCTACTTACTACTCGCTACTTATTACTTAACTGACTGGTTTCTTAACTCGCTACTGTACTTATTGAAATCTAAACAGGGCTTTAGGACCAGCTCGTGATCTGCCATCCTAATTTCTCTCGTTTCCTCGCCCCGTTTGAGTACCATCATTAAAAATACAGTCCACTTTTCTCCATCGAAGGTTTTCGATAACATATTTGGCGTGATCACCCAACATTTGGGCTTTGCCAGACAGGCAGAAGGAAGTCTCGAGAAAATCTAATACATAGCCCATCTAGGGCAAGATGCGCCACAGTTACTTACGCAAAAGATGCAGCTACTGTTGAAACCGTCACGTCGAAATTGAGAGGAATGTGAGCCACCACTGATTGCTGTATCCTCGCTGAGTGCTCTGATTTTAAAAGCGGACCATCAGTGGATAACGACGTAACTGAAGTACCCTGATATCTGGAATAATAAAAAAAACAATTGTTATGATGTTATTACAAAATGTATGCACTGTGCAACATCTCGCTAGAATTTTAACATCAAAAATACCTGATATGCAAATCGTTTTTCCATGTCAGATCCTGAGTGGAAGGCGCTGTGAGATTTCCCCTTATTGATGTGAAGGAGACGGTGGCAGATTGCAGGCGTATGGGAGTTCCTGGAGGAAATTTAGTCGGAAATAGATCTTTAAATTCATTCATCTCTATATATACTCGTAAAAATGAATCCCCATTTCCCTTGGTCACGGCATCACGCGTGAACGGGTAGACCGATTTTAATTCGGTTTTCACTAACGGAAAGAGGCATAGACGGCGAATTTTCATAAAAATTGCACGCCAGGCGAAGCCGCGGGCGTGTCGCTAGTTGTTTATAAAAATTTATGGTGTAAAAATGCTATGTGCAAGATTAACTCTTGGCTATCACTCATATAGACGTCAGATATTATAATCCCAGTTCTAACGGTAAAAGGTAAAAAGAAGATTCACACACATTCATTATGTTACCGAAGTCAAAAAAGTAATCTTTCGTATTATTGTCTGTTTGTCTGTACGTTTGTGCACGCTAATCTCAGAAATGGCTTAACTGATTTGAATGCGGTTTTCACTTATGTATTGTAGCAAGCTCCCCGTAACATACAGTGTTTGTTTCATTCCAATCGGTTTACAAACAAAAAAAGTTACACGCCATACCGAATACCACGCGTACGAAGTTGCGGGCTCAGCTAGTATCTGGTATACCTAGTCAATAAAGATAAACTCACCCAATTCAGTGGGTAAATTGATGTCGAGTTGTGAAGGGTAGTAAACAATTTGCTGGTTAATATGACTCCCGAACCGGAGGAAATCTTCTATGGATTTTGACACTGAAACAATAATAATTAACCATGTAATCATATACTACCACCAAATTAAGTGGCTGACAGCAGAAGACCACAGTGAAAAAACAGGTTTTCTGTTGTTCTTCCGTTAAATGGGTGCATGGTAGGTTTTAGCCTTATCTTACATTTGTAATTAATTAATTTTATAGTAACGAAGACGTTCTATATCTATTGTAAGATAAAATTAATTAATTAATGTTAATGAAGATTAACGTTAATTTAATGTTTAATGAAGATGTTACAAGAAATAGACAACACAATTGCTTTGAAAAATTATATATTATACTTAAACATGTGAAGAACCAATTGTATTAATTAGAATTTTCGTTAAAGTAATAGAAACTCCACAAAAAAAGTTAGAACACAAAGAAGAATTTGACTTTTATTGAAAATTCTCTCAAAAACGGCTTATTGCGCGCATATGAATCCTGTGCCTATTAATAAGTTAATGTCAGTTTAAAAAAATGTATAATTTTTTTTGCGTATTGTTCTAATGGTAAAAACAAACCAAAAAAAAAAACACAATTTCTAGGCTGTTGAATTCCGCCAGCGAGTTCTAATGTAAACGTCATTTGCCCAAGTGAAGCCCTTAAGTAGGCGACGGTTGCTATTTAGGCCTTTAGCCTTTTGACGAGCCCGTTGGATGAATGGTTAGGGTGCTCGCCTTAACGCTTTGTTCTAGGGTTCCTCGGTTCAATTCCCGGCAGGGTCAACTTTGCAAATTTGGCTCTGTGGAAAGTAGTGGCAGGGCACACTGCGTTTTCGCAGTCATTTGAGCAGCCCGTCTGGCGGCAGTGACCACCCCCTTACAGAAGACCACCGTGAAATAACAGCACGTGTGCTTTTGTGTTTCGGTGAGTGGGTAAGGGATGCCAGAGCCCATTTCCCCATCTCCTAATGCTACTGTAGTCGGCAGCGCACTTGCAACAGCTTTGGCGTTGCTTGTGTTATAGGCGACGGTGGCCACCTACCATCAAGTGGACCTGTCTACCGATCTTAACATTAATAAAAGTCTGTCTGATGAACTTAACATAAATAATCTCACAAGTTCTTTCCATCGATTCAATCAGGAACAAAATCCGTTCACATCTTTCTGAGATTAGTTTATTATACACACAGACAGACAGACAGAGAAAAGGGAGGACTTGATATTAAGTACTTTTAATAATACTTACAATCTTCTCCATTCCAAGTTTCGAATCTGCTTTCGTTAACATGGGTGGCGTAAACAGTTTTGTCCTGAATCTTTATCACAATATCTATATGCACCTGAAATAAGAAAAGATATCATAATTAATAACTAAACCAAAATAACTAGACAAGGTAATTTATTGCAAAGACCAAAATGTAGATTAGAACTATTTAATAGAAATGTTTATGTTATGGCAATTAAAACATACAATAAACTACCTAATAATATAAAGGAATTGCCGGATCCTAAATTTACAAGAACATTAACAAAATGGTTATTAGATTGTTGTTATTATGATGTTAAAGAATAACTGTTTTGTCGAAAATAACGAAATAGGAACCAAAATAACTAGACAAGGTAATTTATTGCAAAGACCAAAATGTAGATTAGAACTATTTAATAGAAATGTTTATGTTATGACAATTAAAACATACAATAAACTACCTAATAATATAAAGGAATTGCCGGATCCTAAATTTACAAGAACATTAACAAAATGGTTATTAGATTGTTGTTATTATGATGTTAAAGAATAACTGTTTTGTCGAAAATAACGAAATAGGAACCAAAATAACTAGACAAGGTAATTTATTGCAAAGACCAAAATGTAGATTAGAACTATTTAATAGAAATGTTTATGTTATGACAATTAAAACATACAATAAACTACCTAATAATATAAAAGAATTGCCGGATCCTAAATTTACAAGAACATTAACAAAATGGTTATTAGATTGTTGTTATTATGATGTTAAAGAATTTTATAATAAGAAACATTAATTCCTTTTTTATATTAATATAGTTTATAAACAATTAAACACAAATATTTGCATGCCCTTGGCGGGTAGAACATACTTTGTACTGTAACTGCTGTATACAAATTAAAATCCTGTAAACATGTGTTCGCGCAAATAAAGATTTATTTTATTTTATTTATTTTAAAAAGAAAAGATATCACAGTTAAATACGAACCCATTTTAATACGATATGAACGCTTTATAAATTCAAAACAACAATTTCAAGATGACCTAACCTCAGTGATATATTGTGTAACAGTCGAAGACAGACAGGCTGACACGAGCATAGGAATCACAAGTGCTGTCGCCTCTGGGTGTAATAATAAGAAAAAAAAACGGCACAAGTGCGAGTTGAACTCGCGTGAAGAGGGTTCCGTACGATGTTACCTATCATGTTTTCTTAAATCTACGCACAATATTGAGTGATTTACAATGTTATTTTAATATTTATTTATTTATTTATTTAAAGTACACAAACAGAATGCAATTAATAATACAAAAAAAAGTGCATGTGTAAAATTGACTCTGGTCTGGATTTGAAAAGTAGTGGTAGGGCACACTGCGTTTCGCAGTCATTTGGGCAGCCCGCCTGGCGGCAGTGACCACCCCCTTACAGAAGACCACCGTGAAATAACAGCAAATAAGGTGCTGTTGTGTTTCGGTGAGTGAGTAAGGGATGCCAGAGCCCATTTCCTTATCCCTTTTTTTTTTTTTTTTTACGTTGGGAAATCCATCATGGATACCCAGCAGCGAAAGGGGGACGCTGTGGGTTATGCCGGACTCCTACCGGCTAAAACCCAACGACTTTCTAGCGCGGCTGTAGATGGGCGGGGTCGCAGGAACGTTGTTGCACAACTTCGGCGACCCGCCACGGCTGTTCAGCGCGGGGAGGACTACGCTCCCTGTCGGAACCTCGGCGTACCCGAAAGCGGAGGTACGCCGGCCATCTCGGGGAAGGCGGCGGATATAGGCCATCCGCCTGCGCCCGAGCCTTCTCCGGCGGATCGGCTGGGAGAGGGGATCCTTTTCCCTATTGCCTCTCCGCCGCTTCCGATTTTCCTTATCCCCTCCTAATTCCTTATCCTTAATCCTACTGTAGTCGGCAGCGCACTTGCAGCACCTGTAGCGTTGCTTGTGTTATAGGCGACGGTAGCCACCTACCATCAAGTGGACCGTCAGCCTGTCTGTCGACATAACATAAAAAAATTAAAAAAAAACAATTGCTAAATTGCACTCCTAACTAGTGTACATAGAATAGTTAAATGTAATTTATGCTAACTTAAGATAATAGTAAGATAACAAAACTAAATACTAAATACAGAATATAGTTATTAAATATTACTAATTATTAATATCATGGACTTCTTATAGGTTTTCTGTATTTTTTTAAAAATTTTAGGTTCAGTAGTTTCCGAGATAGGGGGGGGGGGAGGGGGGGAATGGTCGGACAGACGGACACACGAGTGATAAGGGTTCCGTTTTTTTATTCGGACGTACGCAACCCTAAAAACCGCCAACCGCGATCAATTTACAGGCATATTTTAAAAAAAAATATCTCCTTCTAAAGATGCCACTT
Organism: Bembecia ichneumoniformis; assembly: GCA_910589475.2. Lineage (NCBI taxonomy): Eukaryota > Metazoa > Arthropoda > Insecta > Lepidoptera > Sesiidae > Bembecia > Bembecia ichneumoniformis. The sequence continues at coordinate 1,418,852 of OU342550.1, forward strand.
CTCTAAGAAAGTTGGCGACCATCATGGCTACCTTAACCTTGGAACCTGCTTCGAAAAAGAGAGAGTGAGTGCTCATATCAAACCACTCTTTCCCTTATGCTTAATCCCTTATCTTTAATCCTTCTAAGGTGGCAGCACACTTCCAGCTTCTGTAGCGTTGCTTGTATTTTTTTTTTTATTATAGATGGGTTTGCTCTTGACCAGCATCTATCCATGTAGGAAGGATCAGGCCGAAAATGGAGCGAGCTCACCCAGAAGATGCCTATTCACTCGAACCTTGAAAAGATTTGGGTTATATGAGCTCGGAAATACAGACGCCGGCAGGGAGTTCCAATCCTTAGCAGTGCGCATCACAAAAGATGTTTTAGGCGACTGTTGCCATCTACCATCAAGTGAACGGTCAGCCAATTGACAAGATGTTTTCAAAAACATCTTATCTATTGGGCTATCCTCTTCATCATTATCATTTTATCATCACATACCCATCTTATCTTTTTCCTTTCTTCCAATATATGAATAAAATAGCAAATAAAATCATAAACGAGTTATTAAAAAAAAAAACTATTTTTACACGTTATACTTATGTTATCGAGGTCAAAAAATACTCATTAGCATTTTTGTCTGTTTGTCTGTGCGTTTGTGCACGCTAATCTCTGAAACGGCTTAACCGATTTGAATGCGGTTTTCAGATGTATTGTAGCAAGCTTCCCGTAACATTAATGTTTGTTTCATTCTAAAACAAACATTAGTAGTGGCAGGGCACACTGCGTTTCGCAGTCATTTGGGCAGCCCGCCTGGCGGCAGTAACCACCCCCTTACAGAAGACCACCGTGAAATAACAGCAAATAAGGTGCTGTTGTGTTTCGGTGAGTGAGTAAGGGATGCCAGAGCCCATTTCCTTATCCCCTCCTAATTCCTTATCCTTAATCCTACTGTAGTCGGCAGCGCACTTGCAGCACCTGTAGCGTTGCTTGTGTTATAGGCGACGGTAGCCACCTACCATCAAGTGGACCGTCAACCTGTCTACCGATCTTAACATTAAAAAAAAAAACTAGTTTTCAAGCTAGTTTTCAATATAACTAATCCTAGGATTACAATTTTGTATAAATTAAAAGAAACTGAATCCCGTCACCTTTTCCTCTTCTTTTATTTCAACTTTCATTTTCTTCAAAAGTTCTATCAAGTGATCGACATTCACCTCCTTGTTGTTCAAAGTGTGAAGTTTCTTGAACATATTTATTGATACTCCTTCAGCAATTATGTATGCCTGGAAAACATGTAAAAAAATTATTATACACTAGCGTTCCGCCCCCGGCTTCGCCCGGGGTGCAATTTTTATATTCATAAACATTCCCCGTTTATCCCTCTTTCCATTAGTCAAAACCGAATTAAAATCGGTCTACCCGTTCGAAAGTTATGGGCGTACATACATTTGGAAGATCCATTTTTATATATAAAGATTATAAATTAAAAAATATACAATTAAATTCTTAATAGGCTTTTGTAGTCAATTAGTAAATTTGACAAGCCCGTTGGATGAGTGGATAAGGTGCTTGCTTTAAAGCTCTGTTCTAGGGTTCCCGGGTTCGATTCCCGCCTAAATTTAGAAATGAACTTTTCAAAGTTGGCTCTGGTCTCGATATTGCAAGTGGTGACATCTGTCGGACAAATTAGACGAAGCGGCGACATCTGTCGGATTTGGGTAAAACTTGCACCAACTTGCAAACCCTCGAGACGTTGGACGTGCTTGCCTTAACGCTCTGTTCTAGGGTTCCCGGATTCGATTCCTGGCAGGGTCAACTTTGAAAAAATAACTCTGGTCTGGATCCGGAAAGTAGTTGCAGGGCACACTGCGTTTCGGAGTCATTTGGGCAGCCCGTTTGGCGGCAGTAACCGCCCCCTTACGAGTAAGGGATGACAGAGCCCATTTCCCTATTCCTAAAGGGATTTCGACAAGGTGAGGATGGTAACCAGCCGTACGTCTGCATGTCCGATGGAAGAAAGGGGAAGGCGGTATGATCTCATGCAGCTGCCGAGCACACTCTCCGAAGTACATCTTTTAGAATACACACGTGAGTGAGTAAGGGATGCCAGAGCCCATTTTCTATCCCCCTCCTAATCCCTTATAGGATTAAGCCTACTGAAGTCGGCAGTGCACTTGCAGCAGCTTTGACGTTGTTTGTGTTATAGGCGACGGTAGCCACCTACCATCAAGTGGACTGTCAGCCTGTCTGCCGAGGCCTATTTATGAGGGAGACCTATGTCCAGCAGTAGTTCTAAAGCTGAAATGATAATGACGATGATGATATTTATACTTACAGCTATCTGAAAAGATCTTCTCTCCCCAGTGAACAGTTTGAGAGCGATGAACGCGGGAACTGCACTCATTGCTTCACCGACGCTCAACAAATGTAAAGTGGCTTTGTCGTCCTTGGTGCTAATTATGTAGTTATTTGTGGCCCAGTACGTAGAGTCCGGGTTCGATATTTGATTCGACACGAAGGGCACGTAGTTGGACCTGAAAATCTGTACTAATTTAATAAAGCTAGAAAAAACTACCAGTTAATGAAATTAGTTCTTTGGAAGAACTATTTTCAAGGGAATTGAAGAATTCTTTTTGGATTCGATAGCCCAATTCTTAAAGATCACGCTAAAGCCCTTAGAAGCTTTAGCGTGATGTTAATTAGAAGATAAGCTAATAAACATCACACTAAAGCCCTTAGAATCTGGGAACAAAGGCAGAAAGGATGCTAAGCGAAAAGGAAGTCTTGCTATAGAAACGCCTGCCTTCTCTCTTTGAGAGTTCTCTCTCGGATCTCTCTGAGATCTCTCTCTACCTGCTCTGTCTCTGAGAGGCATCAGAATGAGGATCACCTCTCCCAGCCGATCCGCCGGAAGATTCTCGGGCGCAGGCGATTGGCCTATGTCCGTCACCTTCGCTCTTGACCGGGACCCTGGCGGTAGTCTTTTGGCTGCCACCCTTCGTGAGGTCTCCTAAGATGGGCGTTTTACTGTCCCGAAAGTGGAGGTACGCGCCAGAAAGTCATTTGGTTTTAGCAGGTAAGAGTCCTATATAACCCCGCAGAGGCTCCAACGTTACGGTTATCCTAAGGATTTCCTAACGTTAACAAAAAAACTATGCTATGCTGTAGGTCAGTCATCGAGTTTTGAGTCACTGAAATAGGGCATGTCCCACGGTTTCAAATGAAATCTCTATATACATAAAAATGAATCCCCATTTCCCTTGCTCACGGCGTCACGCGTGAACGGGTAGACCGATTTTAATTGGGTTTTCACTAATGGAAAGAGGGATAAACGGGGAATAATAATAACTAATTATTTAAACAATACTCACGCAGTCCTATATTCTCTGTATGTTGACTTCTCTAAACTCTTCAAGGTCGTGTACCAAAATCTCTTCAATTGATTATTGTCACAAGTCTTAATGTAATTATGTACATATAGAAAATCGCTGGCTTCCATCTGTGAACTCAGAAAGACGTGCAAAGCCGCGATCCGCAGTTGTATGTGCTCCTTGTCGTCTATCAATATGGGTAATGTCGTCTCCAAAGCCTGTAATGAAGAGGGATCACAGCGTGAATAGTATATTCCAGGTTTAGGAGATTTGGAAAAGAGCTTATCTTTGACTGAACATACGGCGTTTTGCAGTCATAAATAGGCCAGCTCCTCTGGAGGCAGAAACCGTCCCCTTACAGAAGGCGACCATGTAATAACAGCATGTGTAACTACTGTTTTGTTTCGGTGAGTGAGCGAGTGCCATAGCTCTATCTTCTAGGGTTGCCAGGCCTCAAAATCGAAAATCCGGACACATTTTTAGCCGGACATTTTGCCACAAAAGCCTGACACACGGGTTTTTTAAATAGTTCTTTTTATTTGTGCATTTATTACTTTAAGACTTACTCTACTCTTTATTATATATCACATATTATTTTCTTAAAGTAATTTGTAAGATCGCGAATCATGCATGTCCGTGTGATTCTGGCCGCTGCGGGGTTAAGCAAATCCTAACAAAAGCCGGACACCTGGCAACCCTAATCCCTTTGCAATTCCCATCCCTTCCCAATTCCTTATCCTTAATCCTTCTAAAGTTAGCAAAGCACTCGCAGCACCTATAATGCTGCTTGTATTAATAGGAGACGGTAGCCACCCACCGAACTTTACATAAAAAGAAATACTCGCGCGTTGAAACACAGAAGCACACGTGCTTTTATGTTCCGGCGGTACATAGGCTGTTCCGAAAATAGTGAAATGAAAAATAGAATATGAGAAAAATTTATTTACAGCTTTACAAAGTATTGCCTCCAACTCCTATGCTCTTATATGCATTCGGGTGAATCAGCTTACAAGACATTTAAAAAACGTATCTTGCAGTGGTCAACCAATAATCCATGCATTTTAATCGTACGCATTTTTAGCTAAGCTGCAGAGCCTGTCGGCAGACAGGCTGACGGTCCACTTGATGGTAGGTGGCTACCGTCGCCTATAACACAAGCAACGCCAAAGCTGCTGCAAGTGCGCTGCCGACTTCAGTAGGCTTAATCCTATAAGGGATTAGGAGGAGGATAGGAAAATGGGCTCTGGCATCCCTTACTCACTCACGTGTGTATTCTATAAGATGTACTTCGGAGAGTGTGCTCGGCAGCTGCATGAGATCATACCGCCTTCCCCTTTCTTCCATCGGACATGCAGACGTACGGCTGGTTACCATCATCAACTTATCAAAATCCCTCTAATTCGGACCAAGCGCTTTAAAGCATCTTTTATAAAGCGCACAGAGGTGACCAATAATTTTCACCAAGGAGATTTGTATTGAAATTCATACAATAATAATTGTATATCTTCTATATAAAATGAATCCCCATTTCCCTTGGTCACGCACGGCATCACGCGTGAACGGGTAGACCGATTTTGATTCGGTTTTCACTAATGGAAAGAGGGATACACGGGGAATGTTCATATATATAAAAATTGCACCCCAGTCGAAGCCGGGGGCGGGTCATTAGTACATATATAAAAATGAATCCCCATTTCCCTTGGTCACGGCATCACGCGTGAACGGGTAGACCGATTTTGATTCGGTTTTCACTAATGGAAAGAGGGATAAACGGGGAATGTTCATATATATAAAAATTGCACCCCAGGCGAAGCCGGGTACGGTCATTAGTACATATATAAAAATGAATCCTCATTTCCCTTGGTCACGGCATCACTCGTGAACGGGTAGACCGATTTTAATTCGGTTTCCACTATTGGAAAGAGGGATAAACGGGGAATGTTCATATATATAAAAATTGCACCACGGGCGAAGCCGGGGGCGGGCCGCTAGTTCTTCATAAAGTACAGTTGTATAAAGAGACAATTCATGTAGGTAGGACTCACCGAATTTTGTCGTCCAGTCGAAGCCAACGCTGCCCATAGCCTTTCGTGGCGCGCTTTATTGGAGTCTCCGTAGATGGTGCGCGTGTACTCGGCTGAAAATCCTATATTGCTCAAACCGAGTAGCCATATCATGCGATCCACATACTGGGGGCAATCTGTAAAATGCATTTTTGTACTTAAGTCTAAAAAGGCACAACCTTTCTTATAATATTTAAAATTAAAATCTAACTTTAGTTTTACTAAAGTTTCCAAGTAATTTTTATTGATTTTTAGGGTTCCGTACGTCCGAATAAAAAAAAACGGAACCCTTACAGGATCACTCGTGTGTCCGTCTGTCCGTCGCTCACAGTCAATTATCTCCGAATCTACTAGACTGATTAAGTTGAAATTTGGTACACATATCAATTTCTGTGACCCAAACGCAGAGGTGTGACGTGGATAGATGAAATATGTGGGGAAGTTGATATGGGAGTTCATTTTTGGGGGGAAGGTGGAAAATTTAAAAAAAAAATTGAAAACTGCATCGCGGAAGATCAAATGGAAGGTCTTGTTGTGAAGATCTTAAATGTATTTTTTTGTAATTTAAAAATAAATAGTTTCCAAAGTTATTCAAGAAAATAGACGAAAATTGACCATCCCCCCCCCCCCCATCTCCGAAACTATTGAACCTACAATTTTGAAAAAAATACAGAAATTAGTTTTCTACTTATAGATTTTAGGAAAACCTATAAGAAGTCCATGATATTAAAATAACATGATAAATCACTCAATATTGTGCGGATAGGTAACATCGTACGGAAACCTCTTCACGCGAGTTCAACTCGCACTTGTCCCGTTTTATAAATAGTTTATCTAATGTGTTTTACTTTTTTGGAAAAGATTTTTAGTCACCTTTTTCTCTGATTCTAATGTCGTGTCAATTTCCATGTTTCCTTTGCCTCCTTTTCTAAAATGTGGAGCACTTTGCCAAGGATGGATTTTCATCCTTGGCAAAGAACTCCCCGCATGGAAATTTTGTGGGGAGTTAAATTAATACAGGCCTTAACTAAAAAGCTTTTGTTATTTTATTGTGTCACCAACTGGCTAAAGTCTTAAAACTGGCTAAATTCTATTCTTAAAGATCTTATCCACTCACCACTGTACATCCTGAAGTACTTGACGACAATAATGTCAAAATAATCTTGCTTCAAACTCCAAGCCTCCAGAGCTTTGTGAACCATTGTAGCGAAGCTCAAAATTCCAGCGTGGCGGATGTCCTGGCTGAAATCCGGACCCAGCTTCGTGAACACTTCCAGCTCTTCGAGAAGAGCCTGGCTGTGATTGGCTACGTTAAATGGCAGCTTTCTGATGAGGGACAGGATTGTTGCGTCTTCGACTTTTTCCTAAAAATTTATTTTTAAAATTGATTAACATTAATTTTTTTTATATAAAGTGGGTTGCTCTTGGGCAGCATCTAACCATGTAGGAAAGATGAAGCCGACGATGGGGCGAGCTCACCCAGAAGATGCCTATTCACTCGAACCTTGAAAAGATTTGGGTTGTATGAGCTCGGAAATACAGGGGCCGGTTAGAGGGATTTCGAGCCATAAATAAAGGGTGGCAGGGCACACTACGTTTTCGCAGTCACCGTCTGGCGGCAGTAACCACCCCCTTACAGAAGACCACCGTGAAATAATACCATGAAATAATAGCATGTGTAAGGTTGTGCTTCAATGAGTGAGTAAGGGATGCCAGAGCCCATTTCCCTAACGCTTCCCAATACCTTATCCACAATCCTACTGTAGTCTGCAGCGCACTTGCAACACCTGTGACGTTGATTGTGTTACAGGCGACGGTAGCCACCTACCATCAAGTAACCGTCAATCTTTATATAAATAAACAAAGCGTAATAGTCTTCTGTAAGAGATGGTTACTGCGACCAGATAGACTGCCAAGTAAACAAAAACCTAACTAACCTTCTGCTCTAGCACCAAATACTTAACGAACTTAGCGCAAGCATCTGTCTTCACATGCGGTAACACCTCCAGGAAGATATTCCTCGCCGTTTCCACGTCATAGCTGGTGCCGAGGACCATGTCTTCAAACAGCTTACTCAATGATGTGTAATTCAGTTGAGACATTGTTCTGAAAATGAAATACTTTATATAGGTAAAATCGTGGACGAGCTTTATCTGTACCTTAAATATTTAAAAAAAAAATCTACACGTACTTATGTTACCGAAGTCAAAAAAACTAGTTTTTAGAATTGATATCTGTTTGTCTGTACGTTTGTGCACACTAATCTCAGAAACGGCTTAACCGATTTGAATGCGGTTTTCACTGATGTATTGTAGCAACTCTATTAGGTTCTGAAATAGCTATAAACTAGGAAATTTGTGTGTATTAAACATTCAAACATCCATCCACACATACTTTCAAAAGCTAGTACATATATACACAATATATGTACTAGCTTTTGCCTACGACGTCATCCGCGTATTCTGATGTATGAACTAGATTACAATAACCTATAAAGACTGAACTTCTGAGTTCACTGTTTCTCGTACCTTATCCTTTCTATCGAGATTGGTCCCATTGGTCCAGTAGTTAATTGCTTGCCTTTAACGTTCTGTCTCAGGGGTCCCGTGTTCGATTCCACTAATATAGCCAAATTTGGAAATCAACTTTTCAAATCTGACTCCGGTCTGTATCTGGCAAGTAGTGGCATGGCACACTGCGTTTTGCAATCATTTGGACAGCCCGTCTGGCGGCAGTATCACCCCCAATACAGAAGACCACCGTGAAATAACAGCACGTGTGGTTTGGTGAGTGATAAAGAGATCCCAGAGCCTATTTTCCTATCCAATCCCTTATCCTTAATCCTACAGCAGCCGGCAGCATACTTGCAGAAGACAAGCCCTTACACCTTACCCCCAGGGTGGCTCTTACAGAAGACAATCGTGAAATAACAACATTGGTGCTGTTATGTTTCGGTGAGTGATTAAGAAATGCCCATTTCCTTAAACCTATTAAGGTTATGTTGCATGTTATTGGCGACGGTAGCCACCTACCATCAAGTGAACAACCTTAACACTAAAAAAATACCTCTGGTATTAGTTTTGTCAATCAGTCCACGTAATTATTGAAAGGCCATACCATAAAACAATCATGTTACCTACGTTAATAAGTCTACGAAATCCATGCTATGTATGAGAGATGCATTCCTTACTACATTAGCAGCGTCTATGCCAGTTTTGGCAATTTTCATTAAAATCTGGAATTAAAAAAAAAAACAATAATCAACCAAATTGTGCCGGACTCGTTACTGGCACCGTGTGCTGTGCTGGGATTGGAGGAAAACACCACGTTACTAGGGGTATTATGTACAGAGCGGGTTTCAGCTCGAGGTCTAAACGGGAGTAGTTCTTGTCACTTCACACCGCTACACCGGGTGCCTGCTACGCGCACTACACTATGCTTTCCTCAGCCTCTTCATGCGGCCAGTTTCCTTGTGACTGCAAGTGCAAGTGCTTCAGCCTCTTCATACTGCTACACTTTTCAGTCTCTTCATATGGCTACACTTTACAGACTCTTCTTACGGCTACACTTTTTCAGCCTCTTCATACAGCTACACTTTACAGCCTCTTCATAAGGCTAGTCCTTTTCTCAGCCTCTTCATGCAGGTAGTTCGAGAGTGACTGCAAATGCAAGTGCTTCTGCAAGTGGTTTTGGCCAAAATCGGTGCGGTTTATATAGGCTAGTGGAGCTATTATCCCCACCAAGTTTGACCTACTTTCGATGTTACTTCCCCGTCTCTATCTCAGCCCTCTCTCTGTCGTTTTTTTATTGTATTGTTCACAGGTCTTATTTTATACCTTATTCTAATTTACAACAATATCTATTCCTATTCCTACTAACCTACGGTCTTATACACTAGAAATATCCTATTTAGGAATGTGTAGCGAGACGATAAAGGTAATTGTTAGGGTCACTCAGATGCTGTCTCTCTCTAACCAATACCTGTCTTTGTCGGACAGCCTAATGGTGGAATTTTGGGACACCCTGTTGTCGTCTCGCTCTAACCTATGCCTGTTCTTTTTATTGTAAAAATACACACGAGTCTTATTTATAAAACTTTCACTCACTAATTATTTCGTCGCGTACAAATAATCTATCAAATCTCATATTTCCCTTTGCAGCACTTGTGGCGTTTCTCGTGTTTACAGGCGACGGTAGCCACCTACCATCAAGTGGACCGGCAGCCTGTCTAACGACGTTTCCGTAAACATAGGGTCTTAATTACCTCATAAGTTCTATTTTTCAAAATTTGTTGACTATTTCTTCTGATGCCATTCGTCGGGTTGGAATAACCATGGAACTGGTAGAATACTGAGGTCTGAGTTAAGTTTAATTCTTCTACGTGTGGCAAGGACAGGTCCGTGTCGTAGTACAGTGATAGTCTGAAAAAATCGTACAACTTTGATTTAGGAATTACTCTAAATTTTCTAAAAAAGCCGTCACGGGACGCCTGGTAGATGTGAAACATCGAGTGAAATAAAATGATGACTGTTTATTTATTTATTTAACGTTTATTTTTATTGAATACAAAAATTTAAATATTTATTTCAAGTTGCAACAACCACCAACAATCACAACAACAATAACAACAATTAAAACATAATTAAACATTAAAATTAAAACGGAAATTAAAACATACAATAAACTACCTAATAATATAAAAGAATTGCCGGATCCTAAATTTACAAGAACATTAACAAAATGGTTATTAGATTGTTGTTATTATGATGTTAAAAAATTTTATAATAAGAAACATTAATTCTTTTATTAATATTAATATAGTTTATAAACAATTAAACACAAATATTTGCATGCCCTTGGCGGGTAGAACATACTTTTTACTGTAACTGCTGTATACAAATTAAAATCCTGTAAACATGTGTTCGCGCAAATAAAGATTTATTTTATTTATTTATTTAATCACCTCGGCACGCGTCGTCGTCACGCCGTACACACTGCTACCACAGGCTATAGCGTGGTGACGCGTCGCCACGGACTGCGTCGCCACGCTATCAGTCAGTTTCACCCGCGCTTATACATGTTTCACATCAAAATAATGAACATCATACACACATATTGAAACTGAAAAGATGGAGGAGATCGACATATTTGGTATACAACTGTATACAGATTGTATACAGTTTGTATACAATCGGTATACAACTGTATACAGATTGTATACAGTTTGTATACAACTGTCCATCCAACTTGTATACAACTGTCCATATTACTTCGGCCAAAGACCCTAGAGCAAAATTAATCCTACAATACATGGAAGATATCCCGGACATCAGTCTGTACGAGATAGCGATCGCTGAAATCATACCATCGCCGGAATGCCCTAACCCCTTGACTATATCATGAAATACTTACTCAGATACAACGGAGAGTACGTGTTCGTGGATTTTGTATTGAAACTCTCCCCTCAGGTCGAGACTGAGTAACCCTTTTCTTTCATCTAAGTCGTAAACTCTTTCTGCTGTCGTCACTCTGTCCGGCTAGAAATATAGATTTTTGGAGATTAGGTACTAGTTAAGAACCGATTTTCCCTATCCTCTGTATGTAACGTACATAAATGTACGCTTTAAGTAAATTAATTTTCACCTCTCCAGCACGAAAAGGGTGCTGTTGGTGCCTAAAAACTCGCAGGAAAATCGATTTTTGCTGCGAGCGTGAGGACAAGTTATTCAAATTTCGAACACGCGATTTAACTCACAGGAATAACATTAGGATTTTATTAGTGTATCCCAGCCATAGCCGACTAGATTCGGCCGACCATAGCCAACTAGAGTTGGCCCAGCTGTGAAGATAATTTCACAGCCGTTCAGATACTGGTCCAGCATTAGATGTTGCTGTTTTTTTACTGTTTTAGTAAATATAAAAAAAAAATGAGTACATCCAGTGGTGATGGCCTAACTCGCTGTTGAGGTGAAAAGTAGTATGTTTAAATCAATCGCTACGCTCGTTATTTAATTCTATAGACTACTTGGCTAGTTCGTGATTTAAAGTCGGCACTCGCAGGAAAAGACAATTTTGCTCTCTAGTTGTTTCGTCATCATCACCAATCCTGCCTACTTTGTTCCTTGGCTTGTTGCGGGTGGTGGGGTGGCCTGTGTGCTTGTCATCGAACGGTAGGACCGAGCCCCCCCCCCCCCCCCCCCCCCCCCGCCTCCCCTCTCGCCGGCCCGCATCGGGCAGATGCATTACAAAAAAGGCCTAAGACGGTGCGCGCGCGTCATTGTTATGGACAATTATAAAAATTACGAACGACCTTGAAAGGGCTTGTGAAACTGAATGTATGTGATTAAGTGCTATATATCCGAGGTGGAGTCTCATCGGGGCTGTGGAGAAGACGGGACGAGGTAAGTACGCATGGTTTTCTTCATCGCCCGTTTCAAGTTGGGGACATCGTATGATCGATTAACGTATTTTGTCCCAAAGTAGCATTGCCACCACCGATTTCGGCATTGGACCCACGGTGCATGCTACACTAGTTGAACAAATAACTATTAATTCAGTAATATGAGTTTAACTAAACCATCTGATATTGGAGCACTGCCAACGAATGATGGCCTAATTAGCTCGCCGTTGCGGTCGGGCGCACAAATGCGGTCTCGCGGCACCCATTTTAGCGACATCTGTCGATATCAGTACGACGGAGGAGGTTTAGGCCGATGCACGAACTTTATGAACAGGGGATTGGGAGATTAATGTCGGCAAAACACTCCTAGCTTTGCGACGCGAACTTCGTCTCCGAGTGTCGGTATAACACGTGATATAATAAAGGTTGTTCTAGAAGCCTCGCTGATAGGCAATCGAAAATAGTAAGACTTCCGGTCGAGGTATAGTGGGACGGTGGCAGTGGCCACGCGGTCTCTCTTAGCACCGAGCGTTCGTGAGAATAGGAGCTCCAGCACGGTCGTCTAAAGTTTATTTATGGCTTGTAGCCGTTAGGTCGCGACTGAATAAGTCTGTTAAAGACGACAGTAGAAATCTGGCAAGGGCCAGATAAATAGTTCAGAGAATCGGGCCACCTGCACACGCGAGTGTGAACCACCCTGCGGCTCCTGCGTCGGTCTCGCCGTCCAGCAGACCAAGCCACAATTGGTTTGTACTCCCACTACGTTGTCTCGTTACATTCTTTGCGTTGTCTCGTTAGCCTTGCTTTAGGTGCAGTGGTTCTGAAGGAGATTGCCTTTCACATATGAACAAATATACAAAAATACACTGTGTCTTCCATTATTTTAGTATAGATTACTTTCCGTAATGGGATTCCGATTTTTTTTATATTAGCGTTAATAATTATCACTTACCGTCGCATGACCATTAACCTGTCTCCCAGATTCAGGAACAGAACTCCAAGAGTTGACCAGCGTTGGAGCATATGTTGTGTACTTCCGGATCGTTTTACCCTTCACGAGGTAAGTCGCTCCGGAGCCGGGGTAAGAGTAAAAAGATGGCTGCAAAGAGTAATTATTTTTTCTTTTTATATAGTCAAATTATTGTTACGTGCATCTTTTAAGAAAAAATTTCAATTGATTCATACAGTTTGAAACGCCATTAAGTTACCTCTGTCTTGAATAACATTCGACCTATTTTAGACAAAGCTGTACCCAAATATTCGAGAGCTCCCAAGGGATCAAGGCTCAATCGAAATTCGACCATTACTTGAATAACAAATAAATTAAAAAAATATAGGTTCACAAATATGGGAGAAAATGTGATAATAATAATAATAATAATAAAACCGCTGTCAAGTGTCACATCATTTTTTTGCAATCATATTTACAATTTTATATATTTCTTTATTTAATAAGTTTTGTAAACAAATTTTACGTGAAACAACAAATTGGAAACAGTATAAAATAGAAGAAATAATCAAATATTAATTAGAAATATCCTCCAGGTTTTTGTTGAAAATTATATTACGAGTATGTCACAAATTGAAATGTCAAACCAGTGAACGGAAGTACTATCAAAATGAAACAAATTTAATAGAAATGAAATGAAATTTAAATGATACTGCGAAAAAGGACAAGGAATGCAGCGGAACAAAGCGCACGCCCACCACCACTGCCCGTCTCGTCGTCTCCGTGCTCCTCGGCGGATGAGTTTTTAACCGCCGACGACAAGAGCACGTCGAGTGACGAGGACGGGTCGACGCCGCCTTCGCCGCCACGAAGACCTGCGCGACGAGGACGACCACCGCTGCCGGCAAGCTTGGGGCCTGTGAGGCCTTCCGCCTCGCGCCCGGCCCCCGCTACCGGTGGTGTAGTGCGCCGCATGCGATGGACTCAAACCATGAATGAGAACTGCATGCGCGCCTATTACGGGGCTACAGAGGGAGCAACTAACCTGACGGCGTACCGTGCCAGGATGCTGTCTCTGTTTCATAGCAAAGAGCCTCGACCAACATCTCGAGAGGCTCTCACTAGATGGCTGGGTCAAGGGACAGATACAGAAGGCGGTACTTCTTGACACGGCACGAATTGTCAGGAGGTTCCTCACTCTGCAGCCCTAACCACCGGTAGCTTGGGCCTTGCCCCGCTATCTGCGGAATCCTAGTTTTAAGTTTTTTATGATATATATTGTTGTTTTTTAATATTTATATTGTAAAAAATTTAGAATTAAGAAAAGAAATCAATAAATGTATAATAATAATAATATTTATTTGTTCCAGCAAATTACAGTGGGGTAATATTAAGTCTAAGGTCACAAATTATAAATCTTGTTATTACACAAACTATCCTTACATCTAAACTAGGCCTTCCTCGGGGAAAGGTTTCTATAGGTATTGGTACTAAAGTATTGAAACATCTGTACCTGTGTTATTATGTTTTCTGTGCCAATAGTTATAATTCAGTTAGAAATTCAGGCGACAACTTCTAGGTGAATAAAACTATAGATAATGAGCGCTATGCAACCTGAATTGCACTGTATTTTGTTGGAGCAAGAGTCGCTATTTATTTGAATAACTTCACGGAGTGAATCTTCTGTACTTGTGCTATTATGTTTTCTGTACCAATCTCTATATATAAAAATGAATCCCCATTTCCCTTTGTCACGGCATCACACGTGAACGGGTAGACCGATTTTAATTCGGTTTTCACTAATGGAAAGAGGGATAAACGGGGAATGTTCTTATATATAAAAATTGCACCCCGGGCGAAGCCGGGAGCGGTTCGCCAGTAGTTGGAATAAAATTCAAATTCAAATTAATAAGAAAAATCTAAAAGACATGGTTAAAAGGCATAGTTTGCACTATATAGTTTTATCACTCAAAAAATCTTTGAGGGAATAATATGCTTTTTCCACCAGAAAATTACGTAATTGTTTCTTGAACACTGTCAGTTTTCCAATATTTCTTATATTTATTCCAATTTTATTGTATAAGCGTGGTGCCATACAAAAGACACTTATTTTTTTCATTCTAGTTTTGGCAGGGACCATACAAAGCTTATCATTATGTCTTGAACGCTCCATAAACTTAAATATGTTAGAATTTTCTTTTATGAACATTATACACTCAAATATAAACAATGAAGGCACAGTCAAATTTTTTAACTTCATTTCAGGATTCAGGATTTCAAAATTTCAGGATGGACATATAGGCTACTTATTCCACGCGGGCGAAGTCACGACGTAGGCATAGGCACGAGCTATTTAAAAGTAAAGTAAATGTCAAAAGTATAATAATTATCAGGTGTATTTTTTTTATGTTAAGATCGGCAGACAGGCTGACGGTCCACTTGATGGTAGGTGGCTACCGTCGCCTATAACACAAACAACGCCAAAGCTGCTGCAAGAGCGCTGTGACTACAGTAGGATTAAGGATAAGGGACTAGGAGATGGGGAAGTGGGCTCTGGCATCCCTTATTCACTCACCGAAACACAAAAGCACACGTGCTGTTATTTCACGGTGGTCTTCTGTAAGGGGGTGGTTACTGCCGCCAGACGGGCTGCCCAAATGACTGCGAAAACGCAGTGTGCCCTGCCACTAGGTACTATATATTTTATTTTTCAACACGGACCTAGTCGCTGGCACATCCTAGTGAATATTGAATAATTGTCATAAACAACTGATATATGACTTACTTCCTCAGTTCCATATTGTGTGTCTCTTTTTAACTGGAAATTTATTGTCAGAGCTCTCTTCATGTTAGTAGTCCATACCGGTTCTTCAATTATATACAAATACCTGACGAAACCTGAAGACTGAAAAAGAAATAAATAAGAATATAATAAATAAGTACTTCTAGTACGGGTCCTATTGGGAATGTTTGTATGGAGATGTTACAATTTTGAGTACAGCAATGCCACTTGGTACGGATGTTATACACGTCCACCTGAGCCTAAACAGTCCAGTAGGCAGACTGAACTCCGCGACAGGGAGGGGAGAGGGGGGGTCAAAGTACGGACCTCCCGGCGCTCAGAAAAGAAATTATAGCGGCTGCTCAAGCATGCCTAGAATTGATTAGATGTCGGTGCTTGAAATCTTGTGGTACAAGATGCAACTGTTTCAAACGCCAGCTCAAATGTACTGAGCCGTGTAATTGTAGAGTACTTATTAATATTTCTCTTTATTTTTAACAATGTTGCCTACAACTTCGTTTGTGTATAAAAGATGATAATTTTATATGAAAAATGTAAAATATAATATTAAAAGAAGAAAGGCAAAAGAAAGGAAAAATAAAAAAAAATCATTAATTGGTATTATTTGGGAAATAAAAGAATATTACAAATATAATATTATTATGAGTACTTACATTTCTATTTATAGATATGAAAGCTACTGATATATTATTTATTTGTTAATAGCACTACGTTTTTCGGGTCTTTTTGCGTACCGCAGCGCTGCGCTGACGAACGTCGCAGTACGTTCAAAATTTTATTTTACATTAAAAATAGTTAAATGTATATAATAGTGTTTTTAAGTTTGAACAGTTTAGGAAAATGAAGGCGAGATTGCGTTTCTCTGAAATAAGGAAGAAACAACATTCAAAGCCTTTATTTACGTCTTTTATATCTTTCAGGGAAGTTTATAGCAAAGCAAATTTATTAATTCTAATTACCCACTCTCATTATCTCCTTACTGTCAGTCGTGATATCTCGTAGGCATATAATTCAAACTACAAGAAAGCGCGGCAAATTCAAATGTAAAGAAAGCGCGGTAAATTTAAATTTAAAATAAAGAAAATTGAGTGAAGTGGTTTTCTTTACATGTATATATATTGTTATTGTTTTTATAATCTACAGTATAATCTAGAGTATTTTTTATAAACCAAGTTTCATACAAAAATCTGAAGATATAAGGCTCAGTTTGCATTATTTTACTACTAAAAGTTTGTTATTTTAGATATTGCGTCATATTTTTCTAAGGAACCCTACAAAACTACAAAACTGGTATGACAAATGAACGGGGCATTATCGATTTGCCTGATAAAGACACCAAACTTGATTAAATAGTCCAAATAAATCCGCTATAATTTTTTTTCTGAGCGCCGGGAGGTCCGTACTTTGACCCCCCCCCCCCCTCTCCCCTCCCTGTCGCGGAGTTCAGTCTGCCTACCGGACTGTTTAGGCTCAGGTGAACGTGTATAACATCCGTACCAAATGGCATTGCTGTACTCAAAATTGTCACACTTTTCCCAATAGGACCCGGACTATTCCTAGAAAGCACTTATTTACATTTACTGGAAAAGTCAGACTCTAAACTTAGACCAATAATGATACAAGGCGTGCCAGACATAACTTATTTTCTAAAGGACATAATGTGGGTGGTGTTCTGCTACTAAGTGGGTAAGTTAATGTTCTGCTATGTTCTGCTAAGACACAATCTGCTAAGTTGGGTAGGCGGTCAAGTTAGAGCATCAGGTGAGAAGGGTGAGTAAAAATAAGACTGACTTCATTCATTTTCTGGCTTGGATAGGAAAATGAGTGCAAGTACGTCGCCGATTACAGTAGGATTAAAAATAAGGGACTGCATAGGAAAATGGGATCTGGCATCCCTTAATCAATACACGAAACTATTATTAAAACTGTTAATAAAGATATAAGTCATCACCTAAGTTATATTATTAATCTTTGCATACAGGCGGGTGTCTTTCCTAGAGATCTTAAGAAAACTATTGTCAAACCTTTATTCAAAAAAGTTAATAGAGAACTAATGGAGTGCTATAGACCTATTGCTTTGATATCAATATTTTCAAAAATTTTTGAAAAATACTTCTATAAAGAAATTAATGCTTATTTAGAGAAAAATGAAATATTTTGTTGTGAGCAAAAAGGATTCCGTCAGAAGAAAACAATAAATATGGCTGTGCGTGATTTTTTAGTAAATGTTTTATATCAAGTAGATAAATCATTACCCGTTTGTGCTATTTATTGTGATATGTCACAAGCGTTCGATTATGTAAGTCACGATATTTTAATAAAAAAGTTAGAAGCCTATGGTATAAGAGGCAATGTATTGAATTTGATACAGTCGTATTTAAAAGATCGCCGTCAAATCACAGAAATTAAAACAATAAATTATAAAACTAAAAGTGAAAATACATACATATCAGAGGAACGTAATAATATTTATGGTGTCCCGCAAGGCAGTGTGCTTGGTCCTCTTCTTTTTATTATTTACATAAATGATTTGCCAAATGTCATTAATCATCCTATGACACTGTTTGCTGATGATTGTACAGTAACTGTGACTTGTGATGATAAAAATTCTTATGAGTCGGACATAAATGATACATTGTCATTAATAATAAAATGGCTTGAAAATAACAATTTAAAAATTAATCTAAATAAAACTAATGTTATGCATTTTAGTCAAAGATCCCGAAGTCCAACCAATATTACAATAGCTCACGGTAACAGCATCATTAATGATGTTGATACTGTCAAATTTCTTGGCTTATCAATAGACAAAAAATTAAATTGGAAAAGCCACATAAATGAACTTAGTAAAAGGATCAGCAGTTCCGCTTATGCTCTTTATAAACTGGCCCCAATAGTAAATACAGATGCTATAATTACTGCTTATTATGGTATGGTAGAATCAGTTCTTAGGTTTGGTGTCATATTTTGGGGTAATTCTACAGATAATGATATAATATTTAAGATGCAAAAGCGGTGTATACGTGCTATGTTTAAATTAAGAACTATGGATAGCTGTAAGCCACTATTTATCAAATATAAAATTTTGACTCTCCCTTCTCTTTATATATTGGAAATAGCTTTATTTGTTAAAAGTAATATGCATTTATTTCCGACCTTAAACCAAAAAGTATCTCGAAATCGACGAAACGGGGATAGACTTTGTTTACACCCTTCCAAAACAAAATTAATCCGCAACAGCATACTATGCATGGCACCCATGATTTATAATAACATTCCTGAAAATTGTAAAGATCTACCTATACATTTATTCAAAACTAAACTTAAAAAAATACTACTAGACAAATGTTACTATAAAATTTCTGATTTCCTCGAGGACAGGTTGCTATTATAAATAAATAACTTATAAATGAATAAATAAAAGTAATATAAGACCAATTCAAATAATAATCGTAAATAGATATAAGAAATAAACTAGATATTTCCCTCGAAAACAAAAAAATATTATAAATTGGGCAAGGTGTAATTTTTGGATATTATTATTGTGTGTAGATAGCTAATAGTAAGTTTAAATAGTTTTAAGTTATTGGTAATTTTCACACCGAATGATTGTCGGTAAGGTCATGTAAAAAAAGAAACACAATAGCACACGTGCTTTTATTTCACGGTGGTGTTCTGTAAGGGGGTAGTTACTGCCGCCAGACGGGCCGCCCAAATGACTGCGAAACGCAGTGTGCCCTGCCACTACTTTCCAGATCCAGACCAGAGCCAAATTTGAAAAGTTAAGTCAGGCGGGAATCGAACCCGAGAACCCTACAACAGAGCGTTAAGGCAAGCACCCAACAGGCTCGTCAAATAACTATAACACTAATGACATATACCTGGGTGGATTGAAAAGTACTCAGCCTGACACAGATTCATTTAATTCCTAAAACCAAAACTACCCACATTATTTAGTTAAATTCAGGCTAGTTAACTGTGCGAAGTTCAAAATGTATGGGATAATAAATTAGTTGTGATCCTACGAATTTATTTGTCAAGCAAATATCTGACGTAATTTCTAATGACCAAAGGTGATTTTAAAAATAAGAGAAGCGTTTTGATTTGAAAGCAATTTGGTCCTTCGAGAGTAAGTATTATTAAAAAACTTACATCAAAATCAGCTTCCCAAGGTTTCTGCAGATGTAATGTGTCCTCTTTAGACTGATACGTCGAGTAACCTTCGTTGACGCTGTACACTGAAGTCTGGAAAGAATACTTGGATTAGCAAGACAAAGACGAGGCCTATCATGTCGAGAGGTCCGAGATCGATCCATGTCATTTACCAATGGGTTTTTTCTAAACGTTAGGTTTTCTTCAAACGAAGAAGGAGAGCATCGCGAGGAAACCTGCATACGCCAAAGAAGAAATTCTAAAGCGCATTTGAAGTCCACCAACCTACACTGGGCCTGCATGGTGGACTATATATCCCATACGCCCTTGTTGAGAGGGTAGGCCTGTGCCCCGGCTGTGAGGACAAGTAATAGGCTGTTGGAGACGATTCTCTTTTAGGGTTCCGTACGTCCGAATAAAAAAACGGAACCCTTATAGGATCACTCGTGTGTCCGTCTGTCCGTCGCTCACAGTCAATTATCTCGGAATCCACTAGACCGATTAAGTTGAAATTTGGTACACGTATCAATTTCTGTGACCCAAACATCCTCTATATGTAATATGTCATTAATGTACAGGTGTTACGAAAACTTACCCTCAAATTATCCAGACTGAATCTAGCTCTCGTGAAATTCCCATACACCTGGACTGAGAGTCTACCTTCCATGGTCCAATAGGAACAACTCGCTTTCGGCGTCAGAGTCCCAGTTGATACATTAGTTTTTATTACATAGTTGTACTGCCGGTGGAGTTCTGGGAAGAACAGCTGCAGTGCTGATGATGTGGTGGCCACGGCCACTACTGAAATCATTGCAGAATATCATACCAGAGTTAAAACGCAGCGTTCGGCAGACATAAAATAAGCAACCGGTCTGGTGGCAGTAACCACCTCTTTTTAGGAGGCCATAACAGCATGGCTTTTTTATGTCAAGAACGACAAATATGCTTATCTATCCTCTTGGTCGAGTGGTTAAGGTGCTTCCTTTAACACTCTCTCTCAAGGTCCCGGGTTCAAATCCCGGTAGTCCCAACTTTGGAACTGAATTTTTCATAGTTGGCTCTGGTCTGGATCTGGCAAGTATGTAGTAATAATAATTTTTATGACTTTATTTGTATGTTCTTCTTCTTTCTCTTCTTTTTCTTCTTGCCCCAAAACTCGGTGTACAAATATAAATTCTATGTTATTGATATAACATGACTTAAAGTTAATTAAAATAAATAATAACTATGTTCTTAATACTGTATACATGTAAATATAAATTATTTAAAGAAAAGAGAATTTACGGCAGTAGATTACAGAAGACCATCGTCAAATAACAGCACGTGTGCTGTTGTGTTTCGGTGAGTGAATAAGTGATGCTCACCCTGAGCCCATTTCCCTATCTATTCTTAGGATTGGCCTTACTATAATAGGGAATATGCACATTTTTTTTTTAATATTTTCATACGATAGGTTATATCGTTATATAACCGTAAAAAATATTCAGCGCCAAAAAACAGAAATTTGGTAACAAAAAAAAAGTTAAAATTAACTAACAGCCACGGGCACTTTAAACACCCGCCCTTTTGGCGCGCTTGTCGTGACGTCAAAGTCTACAATACAATCAAATGTTAAAAATGATAAACATCTACACGCTTGTTGACATTTCATAGACGTTGACGTCACATTCGATAGACTTTGACGTCACATTCGATTTGACCGTTTCAAGTATTTTGAATTTCCCACATTTTTATGCACTTTTTAATAATTATTTTCTTAACGAAAAAGAAATTATATTAAAAAATATTTACATAGACATAATTCTAAAGCAAAAATGTTGATAAAAAAATATATTTAAGCCTTTTTTTGAATTAGAGGCATATTCCCTATTAGTCCTAATTCTTTGGATTAGTCCTACTATAATTGGTAGAGCATTTTCAGCACCTGTGGCGTTACTTGTGATATTAGGCGACATTGCTAAAGCCATGTACCATCAAGTGGACGCTATCTAAACGACGCTTTAGAGGCAGCAAATGCGCTGGCAATCATGATAGCATAAGTGATAAAGACGGGATATGGGATTTTTTTTTATTATTGAAGATGGGTTTTCTCATGACCAGCATCTGACCCATGTAGCAAGGATCCGAGCTCACCCAGAAGATGCCTATTCACTCGAACCTTGAGAAGATTTGGGTTGTATGAGCTCGGAAATACAAACGCCGGCAGGGAGTTCCAATCCTTAGCAGTGCGCATTATAAAAGATGTTTTAAAGCGCTTGGTCCGAATTAGAGGATGTTGCTTGTGCTTGTTGGCGACAGTAGCCACCTTCCATCTCGTGAACTGTCAGCCTGTCTACTTTAAAAACTTCTAAGTACTTACTGTAAAATATTGCTATTGTCTTCTTGCACATTCTTATTATTCTGGAAGAAGACAAAATAAATTATATACAAGTTGTAATTAAAAATTATAAACCAACCCCCGACAACATTTTGAGACTATTTTAATGAGCCCAAACGCGCTACATGTGCTATAAGTTGCTGAGGAGTTAGTTATCCCGCAGACTACTTGATGCTGCAGCATCACGTTAAGGCTACCATGTCATTGAAATACCACCGAAGTAACAGTACACGAAATTTCAAATCAAACGAACCTAAGGAAGTTAGTGGAATCCCTTGGTCAATTAAGAAATGAGCTGATGATCTTCAAACGCCTGAACGCATCTTCATAAGTTATAGCTAGGAACCGTTTCCATCACGTCAGCTTTCAAACAAAAGAAAACTTATCAAAATCGGTCTATACGTTTGGGAGCTATGATGCCACAAACATACCAGATCGTGACCTCGTATAAGAATCATTATGAATTTTATTGTAGCCCATGTATACTTTTCATGCATAAGGTTAAGATTTCATCGAAATCGGATCAGTAGTTTTTACGTGAAATAGTCACAAACATACATACAACCATCTTCACAAACTTTCGCTTCCATAATACCAGCATTATGGTCGCGGTCTACCTCTTACGCGAAACTTTATACATTATAGCACATGTGTACATCTCATGTATACACCATATTTTTTTATTATTATTATTTGTATTCTCACTGCTAACTCGTCTCCCCCTCCAAAAGCCAAAATGAGGGGGAGACGGTGTTACCCCCGACAGAAGCACAGTCGGTAAGGGTTCAGGGCGACAAGGACAGAAACCGACGTACTATCCTGGCTGTATCGAGCAGCACCGCTCTCTGCATCAGGCCGGGATGGAACCGCCACGGAATCCCAACCGCCTCAGATTGTCCCTGAGGCTGATCGGGATCAAACCATTATTATTATTATTATTATACATTTATTCATTTTAATTCTTAGTTCTAAGTTTTTTACAATATGTATCTATCAAAAAATATATATATATTACAAAAAACTTAAAACTAGTCTTCCGCACGTAGCGGGACAAGGCCCAAGCTACCGGTGGTTAGGATTGCAGACTGTTATTATTATTATTATTAAAGATAGCCAGAATCTATCCATGTAGCAAAGATGAGGCCGATGATAGAGCGAGCTCACCCAGAAGATGCCTATTCACTCGAACCTTGAAAAGATTTGGGTTATATGAGCTCGGAAATACCGGCAGGGAGTTCCAATCCTTAGCAGTGCGCAACACAAAAGATGTTTTAAAGCGCTTGGTCCGAATTAAAGGGATTTCGACAAGGTGAGGATTATAACCAGCCGTAGAAGATAGAAGTCTGCATGTCCGATAGAAGAAAGGGGAAGGCGGTATGATCTCATGCAGCTCCCGAGCACACTCTCCGAAGCACATCTTATAAAATACACACAGACAGGCAACTTTGCGTGCCAGGCTCTGCAGCTTAGTTCTTATTAATGTATCGTCGCCAATGAGTTTCATAAATTCATAACATTAAAGTTTCATCGAAATCTGATCAGTGTGTAGTGGCAGGGCACACTGCGTTTCGCAGTCATTTGGGCAGCCCGTCTGGCGGCAGTAACCACCCCCTTACAGAAGACCACCGTGAAATAACAGCACTTTTATATATATATATATATTATTAAAGGTGGCAGACAGGCTGACGGACCACTTGATGGTAGGTGGCTACCGTCGCCTAAGGACACAAGCAACACCACACACACGTGTGCTGTTGTGTTTCGGTGAGTGAGTAAGGGATGCCAGAGCCCATTTCCCTATCCACTCCTAATCTCTAATCCTACTGCAGTCGGCAGCGCACTTGCATCAGCTTTGGCGTTGCTTGTGTTATAGGCGACGGTAGCCACCTACCATCAAGTGGACCGTCAGCCTGTCTGCCGACCTTAACATAAAAAAAAAAGTAGTTTTTACGTGAAACACTCCACTAACTTTCGCTACCATGATACCACTAGTATTGTAAATTGTAGCCCATGCGTACTTATCATGTATTATACTTATTACTTTAAGATTTCATAAAAATTCTTTCTGGTTTTCCACGATAATAACAAACACACATACACCACCCATCGTCACAAACTGATGTCAGTATAGTACATCAGTAAATTCACTATCACTAATAAAATAAAATAGCAAAATGTAAACGAACCTCTTGAGACGATAAAACAAATTAAATTATGATTTATAAATAGTTACGTATGGCTTTCCTCACATGATTATATTGAATATACTAGCAGTTAATAATAATTAATGCAGGCGCGCACAAAGACCACCACAAATGACGAACTAACGTAATATTAGCTTCGAATAGCAGAATAGACTAACTGTAAAATTGAAAAAAAAAAGTGTGTCCGACGCACGATCGGAGTTTTTTTTTTATATGTTAAGGTCGGCAGACATGCAGACGGTCCACTTGATGGTAGGTGGCTACTGTCGCCTATAACACAAGCAACGCCAAAGCTGATGCAAGTGCGTTGCCGACTGCAGTAGGATTAGGGATTAGGGATTAGGAGTGGATAGGGAAATGGGCTCTGGCATCCCTTACTCACTCACCGAAACACAACAGCACACGTGCTGTTATTTCACGGTGGTCTTCTGTAAGGGGGTGGTTACTGCCGCCAGACGGCAGTAATCATTATGTTTTTTTTTTTTTATAATTTTAACAATTAAACTTAAAAGCAATGTGATAGCACTAAAAATCACCAAGGTTAACCTTGTGCTATCATGTTATGCCTTAAACCAGTGTGTACGCGACCGTCGGCCTCCAGCAGAAGCGAGATTACTTTATCCTGGAGACCAACGGCCACGACATAGTCCGCGTTACGCGGATCAGGGGGGAGGGTTTCGGACGCTTGGCTATCAGCCTATGCCGACAGCCAAGGGTACAGGAGATAATCAAGTCACTTACCCTTTTTTTTTTTTTTTTTTTAGGAGGGGAAATGCATTTCCGCACTATCCCTCGCCGACGAGGACGGTCGGCGAGGGGGTGTGAGGGACTCACCCGACGGAACGAATCGCCCCGCCGGTCCTACCCCCTAAAACCCCTCCATGTTCCACCATCGGCAGTGATAATGGGACCCGGGATCACAGCGAGGCCTTATCCCCGGGCCCCACGCACCGCCACGTCCTTGCGGACCCTGCTCCATCGCGGCAAGCCGCATAAAAACTCCTGTGGTGACCTGCGGAACATCTGCAGGCCAACCACACCTCTCATCTGTTAAGTTCCAGGCGCCAGATGTCCTCCTCTGACGCCTGAAACAGACAGCGCCGCCGCCGATAAAGCGACGGACCCACCATCTCTTCGGACACCTCTGCGGAGCCAGCCACTGATTTTTACCTACGGTCTGACCACCCAGAGGAGCTCAGAAACTCCCGGGGACCGTAGGCTGGACCTCTTCCTTGACCAAGGGCCGGTGCCACCTCCGGCGACTGAGCAGGGGCCTGGGTCCGCCCCCCGGGTTGCCCAGGTCCCCAGAACTCAGTCCCCCGACGACAGCTGACAGAACAGCAGAGGGGAGGGATACTGCCCTGCCCCGGACCGTCGGGGTTGCCTTCCTCTTCTGAGTGCTCCGCCACGAGCTCCGCTCAACGGAGCCCGCTCGGAGCCCACCTCGGTGTGGGCCTTCTTTGTCCCCAAAACCAATCCGATCGGTCGAGCAAAGGCCGGTGAGGAAAAAAAGCACCGACCCCTGCGACCGCCCGGATTGCCAAGGGTAAGCCCCCCCACCACGACAAGGTCATGGCCCACCTAGGGGGGGAAGTCACTTACCCTAGCTCTTCATCAGGGTTTCGTCCGTCGTGTAGACGGTCCACGGCAAGGAAATATATATACAATATAGAACGGGAGTCAGGAAATTCAAGGTAGGAAATACCGTGTCCTTCACGCCAGATGTCGACGAGAGACTGCTGTGGCTCTAGCATGAGTTTACGATACTACACTCGCTAGCGAGAGCGTAAAACATTTATATGGAAAATTGATATTTTGACATTGACAGTTCACGATTTCCCATACAAGTGTAGTATTGGTGTAGTATCGTAAACTCATGCTAGAGCCACTGGGTTCCCGACGCAAACTCCCGCCACTACAAATGTCGATTCACACTAGTCACACCACAAAAGGGATGTCCTTTCCAAGCACAGATCACCAAAATTACCAAAAGAGGATTAATTAAACACCCGGCCTAAAAACACGCCGCGCGTCCCGATGCCATCCGAAGTATAATCTCTGTCTACCGACGCAATATTTTCGTGTTCCCGCACGAAATAAATAATAACGAACTCCTGTCAATACTATCGTAGCAAATATTGGCCGGATCGATAATAATTGCATCGGTTCTAAACACAGTGGTTCCCAAACTTTTTTCTCATAGACCACTTTCAAAATTTAGCCCCTCCGGTGGACCCCAAAAAAGAAGTATGTCCGACGTACGATAGGAGTTTACTCCTTAAGTTTTTTTTTAATTTTTTTTTTATAATTTTAACAATTAAAAAATATATATACTTTAAAGTAATGATAACACTAAAAACCACCAAGGTTTAACCTTGTGCTATCATGTTATGCTGTAAACCAGATGTTCACAGACTTTTTTCTCATAAACCACTTTCAAAATTTAGCTGGTTCCGGTGGACCCCCTGCACCTACATTTCTACCATTTTTCCAAAACTTCACAAAAAATGTGAAGATTAGATCTAACTATTACAATTAAACACAAACACTGCTGTATACAAATTAAAATCCTGTAAACATGTGTTCGCGCAAATAAAGATTTATTTTATTTTATTTTATTTATTTTTATTTTATTGAAATTTGCGTTGCGGCTGAGTTTCAACCACGAATGGAGACTTTTTTAAATGAAATAAGTGAGAATAGGGAATAGCACATTTTTTTATATTTTCATATGATAGGTTATATCGTTATATAACCGTAAAAAATATTCAGCGCCAAAAAACAGAAATTTGGTAACAAAAAAAAAGTTAAAATTAACTAACAGCTACGGGCACTTTAAACACCCGCCATTTTGGCGCGCTTGTCGTGACGTCAAAGTCTACAATACAATCAAATGTTAAAAATCGCAAACATCTACACGCTTGTTGACATTTCATAGACTTTGACGTCACATTCGATCTGACCGTTTCAAGTATTTTGAATTTCCCACATTTTTATGCACTTTTTAATAATTATTTTCTTAACGAAAAAGAAATAATATTAAAAAATATTTACAGAGACATAATTCTAAAGCAAAAATGTTGATAAAAAAATATTTAAGCCTTTTTTGAATTAGACGCATATTCCCTATTGATTGGTTTTTTTTGTCACGCCAACGTAGACCCCCGTCGAGTCTCCCGTGGACCCTGGGGTCCACCTGGATCACTTTGGGAACTAAAGTTCTAAACCATCCATTTTGACAGTTTTCAGTAATGGAAAAAGCGATAAGCGAGGAAGATTTGTGCATAGCATCCGTGAAAAGCCGGAGGCGGATGCTTAGTATTTTTATAAGAAGTTCTAATATAAAAAAAAATAAGCCAAAAAATATAAAATATATATAAGTTTAATATAAAAAAAAATTAAACATTTAAGTTACTTAGTTTTGCTACTCGATTTACTTATCAACTAGCGTTGATATCACTTGACCTGCGATCTCTCGAATTAAACAGTCATTACTAAAGGACCAGTTTAAAAAGAGCTTTAACTGTCTCAACATTCGCTCTTATCACGTGCTATTTTAATTTTCTAAAAGACGGTGAGGGAGGTCTGTATGATTGGTTGTTATCCGTCTTAAATTCTATTGTTAAAGCAAGGGCACTAAATTGATTTTTACGTTGAATAGGGAGTAATTGGATAAATCAACCTGACCGTAAACTTGATGGCAAGTGGTTATCGTAGTCTATATACGAGCAACGCATATGTAGTTAGGATTATTTTTTTTTTATTAAAGATGGGTTTGCTCTTGACCAGCATCTATCCGTGTCGGAAGGATGAGGCCGACGATGGAGCGAGCTCACCCAGAAGATGCCTATTCACTCGAACCTTGAAAAGATTTGGGTCGTATGAGCTCGAAAATAGAGACGCCGGCAGGGAGTTCCAATCCTTAGCAGTTTTTAATTATAAACTAATAAAGGGTGATAGTAGAGAAAGGTTTTTAAGGGATTCACTGAGGCAAATGATATTTACTATAGAACTCGCTGGCGGCGGAGACAATTCAACAGGCCTAGAAATGGTGTTTTTTTGTTTTTACTATTAGAACATTACACAAAAAAATTTTTTTTATTAATACAATTTTTTAATCTGATATTAACTTATTAATAGGTACAGGATTCATATGCGTGCAATAAGCCGTTTTCGAGAGAATTTTAAATAAAGGTCAAATTCTTCTTGTGTTCTAATTTTTTTTGTGGAGTTTCTATTACTTTAACGAAAATTCTAATTAATACAATTGGTTCTTCACATGTTTAAGTATAATATATATTTTTTTCAAAGCAATTGTCTTGTCTATTTCTTGTAACATCTTCATTAAACAATGGATATATTTAGTATTTAGCGTTTGATGATTAGTAACTTCAAAAAATGATTAGTAACTTTAGTGTAATTTCAAAAAATATTAATTTTATTCTATTTTAAAATTTGTTCAAAGTTTTTGATTGTTTATGTAAATTATATAATAATGTAAAAATTCGAAATGTGAAAAATTAGAATTAGAATTTAATGTATTAAAAATATTAAAGCAATGTACTCGATCTTGGTAATAAAGAAATACAATAGAAGGTTAATAGGAGGTAAATGAGTAAAGAAAAGCAGAAACCCTAAATTAGATGGTCTGTAAGGAGGCAGTAACCACCTCCTTACAGAATACCGCCGTGAAATAACAGCATATACGTGCTGCTGTGTTTCGGTGAGTGAGTAAGGGATGCCAGAGTCCATTTCCTTATCCCCCTCCTAATCCCTTATCCAATCCTACTGTAGTCGGCAGCGCACTTGCAGCAGCTTTTGGCGTTGTTTGTGTTATAGGCGACGGTAGCCACCTACCATCAAGTGGACCGTCAGCCCGTCTGCCGACCTTAACATTAAAAAAAAAAACTTTCACGTGATAAGGCTTGTACTATTGTGCTGAGCTGACAAATGTGGTTATTTTTTTTGACATAGTATAATTTAGCCCGCATATATTAACAAGTATAACTTCAAGAGGAAAACTAGTGTTTTATCTGCCTTTTTTTGTTTTAATTTTTTCTTTAATAATATTACGTACGGGGTGAGTTAAAATGCCGTATAAGGGCGAAAGGAATAATTTATCGATAGGGTGGAACGTTCAAAACTCTCTGCCGGCGCAAACGCTTTTTCCAGAGCGACCCGTAACAATAATAATATATACCAACCTATTTAAAATTTTTTTTTCAGTTTACTCCTTAAGAATTATGTAGCTAATAGCCTTGTAAATTTGGTTACGGACTGAGCGATTTTGTACCACGTGGTTCTAAATGTCACATTACGGATTCTGTCGTCTTGCCTGATCTATAGAGTAGGGCATTGGGAATTTTTTCCTATAAAAATATTGTTCCTTATCTTCGTAACCAGGATGGCCATGGTGTAGCTAAATAGTGTTCTAAAGTTGAGCGATTTTGTACCACGTGGTTCTAAATGTCACATTACGGATTCTTTCGTCTTGCTCGATCTATAGAGTAGGGCATTGGGAATTTTTTCCTATAAAAATATTGTTCCTTATCTTCGTAACCAGGATGGCCATGGTGTAGCTAAATAGTAGTAAATAGTGTTCTAAAGTTGAGCGATTTTGTACCACGTGGTTCTAAATGTCACATTACGGATTCTTTCGTATTGCCTGATCTATACAGTTTTTTTTATGTTAAGGTCGACAGAACAAACAGACAGACCAAGATATATTTTAAAAATTGTCTTTTGTTATAAGGTACCACATTTGATGCATTTAGTAAAAAGCAGTTATTTAAACATTACAAACAGACACTTCAATTTTATTTATTTGTATATATTAGTAAGTATTGAATGCACAATGATTACGTGCTAATAACAAGGAATAATAATACGGGTTGAAAACTTTCTCAATAAAAGAACAAAAAATAAGATTTTTAAATCATTTTGAAAATGAATTTCTGTCGGTTCATGTTTATAATTTCAATTCTTCTGTTCATTCAGAAAGGTTTGTATAATTTTTCATAAATGTGTATTACTTATTTGATAAAATAAAATGCTTGATCCACTCGTTACTTATTTATTGGTACAACTGCTCGGGCTGACAACTTCTTACAGATTAAATGCTTACTCCACTTGTTACTTATTTATTAGTACAACTGCTTGGACGGACAACCACAACAGAACTGCCTGGCCTGCCTGTCTCCATTGCCACGTTCGCCCGTCTCACCCCCTTCCCCTCTCCGCCATGACCGTACGTCGAGAAAAAGCAGGCATCAGTTGTGCCACCATACAAACTAAAGTTAAAACTCAACTTCCTTCTTTAGAATCATGACACTTAATTAAATAATAATGTGACCATTATCAAGTTACTTTATTTCCTGTCTAAACTGGCTTATCATTTTTTAATTTTCATTACAGATTCTTGGGGCAAGTTGCATCGTTCGAAACGGTTTGTATATACTTTTATTATTATTATTATTATTTTATGTTTAGATTAGCAGACAGGCTGACGGTCCACTTGATGGTATGTGGCTGCCATCGCCTATAACGCAAGCAATGCCACAAGTGCTGCAAGTGCGCTGACGACTAACAGTAGGTTTAAGGATAAGGGATTAGGAAGAGATAGGTAAATGGGCTCTGGCATCCCTTACTCACTCACCGAAACACAACAGCACACTTGCTGTTATTTCACGGTGCTGTTCTGCAGACGGGCTGCCACTACTTTCCAGATCCAGACCAGAGCAGATCCGGGAACCCTTTTTTTTTTTTAGGAGGGGAAATGCATTTCCGCACTGTCCCTCGCCGACGGGGACGGTCGACGAGGGGGTGGGTGTGTGGAACTCACCCGACGGAACAAATCGCCCCGCCGGTCCTACCCACTAAAACCCCTCCATGTTCCACCATCGGCAGTGATAATGGGACCCGGAGTCACAGCCAGGCCTTATCCCCGGGCCCCACGCACCGCTTTGTCCTTGCGGACCTTGCGGACCCGCATCTGATACGGCAACACCTCCTGTGTTGACACCTCCTGTGGTGACCCGCTGGAACCTCCCCGCGTCCGCCACCCCCGAGCGAAGCGGCAAAAACTGCCCAAGTTTCTCTCATCTGTCGCAGCGAGCAGTCAGCGAGGGGATTCGTAATCGAATCAACCCTTTACCTCTTCTCCACGGCACAACCATCCGCGGAGTCGGAGGCCGCTTCCACCTTCATCCCCCGGATGACCCCCGCTCGTGTGGCCGCTCATCTCATACGACATTATGGATGGGCGGCCCATAGGGGTGTCCCCCTGACATTTCCCAACAATCGCGGCAGCCTGAGACGGACTCCACCTCCTGTTGTCGTCACGGAAGATCTACTAGGCCGGGTGACGAGACCGGGTCTTCACTCTTCCGGACGACTGCGGAGGGTGGTTACTAGGCCGGTGCCCCAACACCGGGTGTTCGCCACCCTCAACATGCCACGATTGCAGGTACTGTGCCAGTTGGTCCTTCCCAGCCGTATGAGCTCCGTCTTCACGTAAGTTGCCCGACTACCACTGAGCGTCAGAGCCGTCCGAGAGAATCCACTCGCTGCGACTCACCCGCCGATCCTCATCCGCAGTACCGAGTCCCATACCTCGGTCTGACGAACAAGGACCGGGGTGCCCTCTCTCTCACCGGTCACCAACCGCGCGGGCCGAGTACGGATTCTCGGCCCCCGCGAGCGATGACCGGTGAAGCTCCAACGGAAGGTTAGAGCCTCCAAATTGCAGCTCCGCCACGAGCTCCGCTGAGCGGAGCTCCCTCGGAGCCCACCTCGGTGTGGGCCTTCTTTGTCCCCAAAAACCAATCCGATCGGTCGAGCAAAGGCCGGTGACCCCACCGACCCCTGCAACCGCCCAGATGGCCTAGGGTAGGCCCCCCCACCACGACAAGGTCATGGTAGGGGGGGAGATCCGGGAACCCTAGAACAGAGCGTTAATGCAAGCACCCATACCGAACATACCGGGGAAAATCAGAAAACACCAATTTTTATTGAGATGGGTACACGTCCGTTCAGCTTTTACATCAAACAGGCAGATACGCATGCTAACGATAGTGCAGCGCTGTTCCGCTGAATTCAGCGCCTTTTTGTTGCGTTCAGCGCTGTACGCGGACCGTTATCAACTCATTCTCGACAAGTTGCGACTTGCATAGATTATCAGTGATTCAGCGCTGTACGCAGCCAATAGAAGCGTTTTAGCGGAGACAGAACGCTACGACAGCCGTATACTGTAGTACTCGGCTGATAGAAGC
Source organism: Bembecia ichneumoniformis (assembly GCA_910589475.2). NCBI lineage: Eukaryota > Metazoa > Arthropoda > Insecta > Lepidoptera > Sesiidae > Bembecia > Bembecia ichneumoniformis. The sequence goes on from OU342550.1 coordinate 1,451,425, forward strand.
GTTTCAGCGGAGAGAGCACGCTACGACGGTTGTACTCGGCTGATAGAATCCGAACTGCGTAAGTGTAATCAAAATCGTCTGGCAAATGGAGCTCAATAAGTGTAATAATAATAATAATAATAATAATAACTCAATAACTCCCTAAGTTATCTTAATAAAGTATGCCATTGTTTGTTGCGTTCTATATTCAATTTAAATTAAACTATGTGTGAAACCGCGGTGCAAAACTAGTTTAATTTTTGTATGTTTTGGTAACATTGTATTTTTTTGTATGTAATGACAGTTGCATAGTGGTACAAAAACAGACCGGCACCCACGGAGACAGCAATGAGGATGGCGACGACGGAGACTATAGAAAGCCTGAGGTCAGACCGAGTCCAAAGAGACACCACGACAGGGAATATCTGAACAACTTTGATGAAGAGGTTTGTTATTTATGTGTTTTTCTCACATTTTTTTTATGCTAAGGTCATTAGACAGGCTGACGCTCCACTTAATGGGTAAAAATTCCAGTTTTTTATATTATACCTACTAACGGCACGCTATGATGGCCGTTTTGCGCTTGTGAAATTTCGTATAAATTTAGAACTACGTTTGAAGGAGCAAGTTTCTGTTCGATAAAAAAAATTAAATGCGACTAGCACTTCACTATATTTTTTTCTAGACTAGATAGGCTGACGGTCCAATTGATGGTAGGTGGCTACCGTCGCCTATAACACAAGCAATGCCATAGGTGCTACAAGTGCCCTGCCGACTAAAGTAGAATTAAGGACAAGGGATTGTTGAAGAGTTAGGGACTCTGGCATCCCTGGACTCGACAGCACACGTACTATTATTCACGGTGGTCTTCCGTAAGGGGGTTCAGCCCAAATGACTGCGAAACCAGTAGTACCCTGCCATTACTTTCCAGATTCACACCAGAGACAAATTTGAAAAGTTAATCTTTCAAAGTTGACCCTGCCGGGAATGGAACCCAAGAACCCTAGAGGTCCATAAACACTCATCCAGCGAGCTCGTCAAATCACATCACATCACTTTTCATTTTCCTATCCAATCCCCTATCCTTCATCCTACTGTAGTCGGCAGCGCACTTGCAGCATCTGTGGCGTTGCTTGTGTTATACGGTACCCATCTACCATCTAGTGAACCGTCAGCCTGTCTACCGATCTTAATATAAAAAAATAAAATTGTAGTTACATCTAGCATAACTAAAATGTGCAGAGTTTGTGACATTTTCGCGGGTTGAATTCTTGTAATTACTGACTAAAATCCAAAAATGTTTTTCCATAGAACCATCCTAACTATAATGTACATTTGAAATTAGAATGTCAATAGCAACCATCTATAAAGGTTTTTCTAAAATATTGGAATTGCTGGCGTATGTTTCATTATTTTTGCGATTTGAATGTGTTGCGTCGCATTCTGTCTTCGGTTATTCGCATTATTATTATTATTATTTTATGAAATCGAGGTAGCGCTTGACCACTATCTCACCTGATGTGAGGTGCAGATGTGGCCGAAGGTGGACCACGCTTACCTAGTAAATGCCCATTTACCCTAGTTTTGAAGACCCCGAGGTTCTAGTTCTGTGGGAACACAGACGCAGGCAATGAGTTCCACTCCTTAGCAGTTCGAACAAGGAAGGTGGAACTGAAACGCTTTGTTCGTGATCGAGGTACATCGACCACGAAGGGATGAAACATATAGTAAGAACGAAGGCATTATAGTAAGTTGAGACAACAAATTCTCCCAAATACCTATTACTGAGTTCCCACGCTAGTACAGCGCCACCTTAAGCGCCGCTGCTCTCACTGTTCAATAGGGGATCAGACAGTAATCAGATTAAAATCTAAAATGTACTTAGAAAGAAAATATATATTTTTTTACGATTATTTATCGAATAATAATTTAATATAATTCATTTAAATATTTTTAAATGAAGAAATAAAATTTTATTATTTACAATATTTTTAATCTATACTGAAACACCAATCGCAGTGCGTGACGTCATTTGTGGGCAATCATTGTCTTATGCCAATGCAGCTGTTTTGTTATGATATGACCACAAATGACGTTACGCGCTCTCAGATGAACTATCGTAGCGTTTTGGCGGCATTTTCAAACAAACAATATTAAAACATGATTTTGAGTACCTAAAAGGCTATAAATAAATAAAATAGTATTTTTTATGGGAATAAATATCCATGAAGATTAATTTAAAACACTTTCTGAAAATTTGTCCGATCCCCTATTAATTTTTGTGAATCCTTTCTTTGCTAAACAATCTTGACATATAAACGTATGATTCCTTTACAGATTTTCACGCCAGAGTTAATCACGAAGAACCCGCCTTACAGAAGAACTTACAATGACAAGTTGCGCAAAAAAACCAAAACAAATAAAATAAAACGCAATAATAAAAAGTTGTAGAGCTTATAAAATATAATTTAAAAAAAAATACACTGTCGTTTGACTTGTTCAGGAACAAATTTTTTTTTATTTTTTATTTGTTTTATAACGATATTAAAACAATTTTTTTTTGTTTCTTTTATAATTACAAACTACATATTTTGTAAAATTGATGGGGTGACTTTTCAACCGAACGCCATTGTGTTGTTGAGAAAACTGTTATTTTAAAAGTTATCCTTAATCCTACTGTAGTCGGCAGCGCACTTGCAGCAGCTTTGGCGTTGCTTGTGTTATAGGCGACGGTAGCCATCTACCATCAAGTGGACCGTCAGCCTGTCTGCCGAACTTAACATTTAAAAAAATGTAACAGCATTTATGGCCAGTCTGGCAAGGCCAGACAGTATGAGAGAGCAGGGTTGAAGCAGTACCGGGTGGCTCGTAGGAGCCAACTCCAGAGTGTCACTCGTTTGCGTGCGCTGAGGACAGCACACAGCACACTCTTGCGGAGTGCCCTAGATGGTCGGCACAGCGAACTGAGCTCGCTGCGACCATTGGATTTGACTTATTAAAGTTATTATATGACATAATTATGTATTTTTAAGGAAATAGCAAAAAGTTTAGTCGAGATCACAGGAGACCGAAGAGCAGGCAGCTACCTCGGACAAAGAATTACCTAGTCTAGCTATTCAAAGGGGGAACGCTGACAGTATCTTCGGAACCTTGCCTAAAGGGACTCCTTTTAATAATATATTTTAATTTTTATATTAAAATTAGAACTTTCGAAATGACTTAATTGTTGAAATTAAACCTTTTAATTAAGATTTCTGCAATTATGCACATTTAAATTTAATTTATTTATAACACAATATTCATACATACACAATATGAATTAATATGCACATTAAAAATGGTAGTGAAGGAAACAAAAACCTATGTCATTAACAAAAATGTTAAAAAGTTAGGGGCCAATTAAGGAACCTTGCGGGACTCCGGAGGGAACGATACTCCAAAGAGACGAGTAGCCATTGATAACAATACATTGAGTGCAACTATTGATGTAGGAGGTGGACCATTTAAACAGATCTCTATGAATACCAGCACGAAATAGCTTTTGCAATAGAATCTGATGATCGATTCGGTCAAATGCTTTACAAAAATCCACACACCAGGGAAAATCGACATTTTATATTTTGCTTTCGAATTATTTAAAATAGAAGACCTATGTAAAATAGTTACAACAATATTAATTTTTTTTTATTAATAATTAATTTAGGAAATTACTGCAGATTTCAAAGCTTTTGCTGAATTGAAAAATCGTAAAAACAATCATGTAAAGAAACATGTAATAACTTTTCCATTATTTAAAATAGCAGATTACAGGCGAAATTACCACGAAAATATTTATCTTTTTATTAATTCATAATTTGGGAATTTATTAGAGACTAAGCTGAGCCCGCAACGCAACTAAGCTTCGTAGGCATGGTGAAACAAAAAATTTTACGGGAAGCTTGCTACAATACATCAATGAAAACCGCATTCAAATCGGTTAAGCCGTTTCTGAGATTAGCCTGCACAAACGCACAGACAAACAGACAATAATTCTAAAACCATTTTTTGACCTCTGTGACATAAGTACAAATTACAAATAAAAAGTGTAGAAATTGTTTTTTTTTTTTTTTTTTTTTTTTTTTCAATATTTCAATTCAATATTCAAGTTTTATTTTTTTTTTCCTAAATTTCAGAATCTTAAAAAAAAACGACATGAATAGTATTCTGTGGATATAAAGCGCGTACATGTGTGAATAAAATATGCAGTGTCCAAATGTTAATGATAATTAAAATTAAATTTAAATTGATCACTTTACCTACACTGTTAAAAATTGCTTTTTTATGGGAAAATCGATGGAGAATAAATTACTATTTTTTTATTGTTTCTTATCGTTAAAAATTTTGCTCTCGCTACAATGAATTTGCAGGCATTTCTATTTTTAATTATTTTTACGAAATTCTGTTCAATTCATCATCGTAAGTTAAATACAATAATAATAAAATTACAATAAATAGTGTTACGTGCGGAGTGAGTTAAAATGCCGTGTAAGGGCGAAACGAACGATATTTAAACAAACCAAGATGATTTCCAAAATCACCAAACTTGTCCGATGAAACTTTAAACTTGCCAAAAGCAGTCAATGATTCCCTTAATGTGTAGCCGGTTCACTGTCGCAGAAAACTACGCAAAAGCTCCGAAGAGTCGCTTTCGTATCGCTGGTTGTCGCACCACTAACGACTCTTGACTGGTCGCACTCTTATTTATACTCGGCGCCAAACGCCTCTATGTATTTTGAATTTTCTAGAAAATCTAAACAATATCGTAAACAAGCCACTGAAAGTTCAGGAATGCTATTTCTGTTGAAATGTAAACTCTATGTTGTAATCATAAGGACCAATTTCCTTTGACACTAGTCGGGAAGGGGCGTGGCTACCATCGCTAGGGTAGAACATTCGAGACTTTCGGCCAACGCGAAAACTTTTTCCATAGCGATCCATAGTTAGTCGTAACATTAGTAATATAATAGTGACACTAACCACACAGAAGTCTACATTTATTATTTTCAAACATATTTACTATGTAAAAAGGCTACAAATATCTATTACCAAATCGCAAGAACAGCTAAAGTGACATGGGGATTGTCTCCGGAAATCATAAGGACGATATATGTGGCAGTTGTGGAGCCTATCATGCTGTATGCGGCCAGCGTCTGGGCACCCGCAGCCAGAAAGAGGTGCGTGCAGAAACAGCTGCACGCCGTGCAGAGGGGCTTCGCGCAGAAAATCTGCAAAGCCTATCGCACTGTCTCCCTGAATGCCGCTCTGACACTGTCGGGCCTTCTGCCTCTGGAGTTGCGAATTGCAGAGGCGGCGCAATTCTACGAGGCAAAGAGGGGCAGACCGCAGTGGTACTTGAAGGGAAGGGAAGTGGAGGAGAGGGTCTCCTTTTTAAGAGCCCCTCACCCGGCCACGGACGTCGTCGTCGATTTTGAAAACATTGAGTGTGAATCGCAAGTGCCGAATATCGGCCTTGCGATCTACACTGATGGGAGCGGGATCGGCGGCGGAGTCGGGGCAGCACTTTCCTGCTGGAGGGACGGTGCGGAGATCTTTGCGAAGAAGTATGCGCTGGAGACCTTCTGTACGGTATTCCAAGCGGAACTGTACGCCCTCCTCAGGGCGATGGAAATCGCCAGGAATAGAAAAGAGATGGAAGTCGGCATACTCAGTGACTCTCGGTCTTCGCTGGAGCTGCTCAGGGGAGACCGGAACCCATACCACCCCTTGGTGCACGCGATTAAAAAAAATCTACGCCTAATGGCATCGGAGGGACGGAGGATCCGGTTCTACTGGGTACGCGCACATGTGGGGATCGGGGGGAACGAGAGGGCCGACGAACTGGCTAAGCTTGCGGCGACCAAACTTAAGGTCGCCAAGAACTACGATAGGTGCCCCTTATCTTATATTAAAGGGCACCTAAGGAGGGAGGCCATCGCCCAGTGGGGGAAAATGTACCAAGAGGGTACCACCGCTGCGGGTACCAAAATCTTCCTACCGGACGCTGTGGCCGCGTACAGTGTGATACGTAAACTGCAGCTGTCACCAACCTTGGTGCAGGTGTTCACGGGACATGGCGGATTTGCAGAATACCTGCACCGATTGAAAAAGGTCTCCAGCCCGGACTGCCCGTGCGGACACGGGGTAGCGGAAACAGTTCTGCATTTATTGGTGGATTGCCCCAGGTTCGCGCGGGCGAGGTTCGTGCTGGAGCACGACATAGATGTAAATATACGTAAAGAAAATATACCGGAAATTGTGAATAACAAATTTAAAAGGAACAAATTTTTAGACTTTTGCCACAATGTGGCATCGGTGTCGATTAAATCGAACAGGACTTAGATTAAAATTAACTGCATAAGAAAACATGTATACACATATAAAATGAAATACCAGTCGATGATAAATAAGGTCCCTTGCCTATGCAAGGGGTTAACGCATTAATCCCCCCGAGAATTGTAATAGATATGAAGTAAGTAAGAGATAATTGTGGAAATGACAATATACGGCCCACGGGGGTGGTGTAACCCCCGGGGGGAAAAAAAAAAAAAAAAAAAAAAAAAAAAACATATTTACTTTCATCCTCATCGCTGCTCTAGGACATCCAATGCTGGACAAAGGCCTCCTCCCTAATTTTCCAAAAGGACCAGTCAGAAGCAGCCTGGTTCCACCGTTGACCCGCGACTCTTATCAGGTCGTCAGTTCATCTTGTGGATGGACGTCCTAGCTGCGCTTGCCGGTCCGTGGCCTCCACTCGAGAACCTTCTGGCCCCAGCGATCGACTGCTTTCCTTACTATGTGTCCTGCTCACTGCTCCTTCAACTTATTAACCTCAGGGTTATGTCGGTAACTTTCGTTCGTCTACAAATCTCCTCACTCCCGATTCGATCTCGCAGTGTAACCCCAAGCATAGTCCTCTCCATAGCTCGCTGAGCGACGTTGAGCTTTCTTACGAAGCCCATAGAGAACAAATTTCAACGCCATATGTCATTTCAACGCCCATAAATTTTGAACTGAGAGGAAACAAGTTCGACCAGCTGACGTATAATCCACCACTTTATAGTCAGCTAAGAAAAAAATGTTTTTTCTACGTGAATGGGAGGATACCGCTTCTCATCCCACCCACGGAGCCGCAGCTGACGTTCACAAAGCTTCATGATACAACTATCTGAGCGCGAAGTGAGAGTTTGCCTCGATCAAACGCATCGAACGCGTAAACGTGACTTAGTATAGGAATGAAGCAGTGCCATCTAGTTAGCCACTGCGTTTGATCGAGGCAAACTCGCACTACGCACTCTGAAACATTTTACGTCTTATCGGCCGAGAGGAAATGATTGACGAAATTTGCACCAGGCTCGTGTACCATAATATGTAGTTATATACCTAGGTATCATATTGTATTCAAATAAAATCTCGAAATACCAAACAAAAAGGTTATTTTGAAAAAAAAAACAGTAGGTACAGTACAACTTAAAGACTCCACTTAATATTTAAAGTACATAATCGGTCATTTTGATCTTGTTTTTTTAAGCTGAATTAAGGAATTTATATCAAAATTCCTTAATGATAATGAAGGAATTAAACTCTTCGTTAGGAATTAAATGCGTAGCTAATTACATATAAGTCAAAATAACCCTTTAAAAGTTAATGTTTGTTCTCTGCGAAAAGCCTTTCGACTTGGCTCCAACTTTCCGAGATGCATCCGTACCTGTGGCCAATGCAAAAATTTGCGAAAATGTGGGCGTAAAATAATACAATTTATCTCTCGTTTAGGATCCTACGAAAGTTCTTCCGGTGACATATATTGCTGTCGTTACACAGGAATAATTTTTATCATGACCAACACAGAATTTTTTTTTTTTTTTCAGTTTCTGCTTCTCGTGTGAGCATGTTTGAACCTTTTGGAGTTCTACCCTACGAGTCTTCTGTGAGAGTCACACCTGGGTACAACAAAAGAAGATCATTCACTATACCAAAGAAATTACTGCGCGCCATGCGTCCGAACATAAAACAAATGTCACGAGTGAAAAATTTCAAGCATTTAGCTCCGCTTTTACAATGATTTTTAGAATTATATATTCACTGGCGATCCTCTCCGGTTTTTTTTTTATTTATCTTAATGTAGGCAGACAGTCTGACGGTCCACTTGATGGTAGGTGGCTACTATCGCTTATAACACAAGCAACGCCACAAGTGCTGCGCAAGTGCGTTGTCGACTACATCAGTAGGATAGGAATCGAATAAGGATACGGGATTGTCGGTCTATGCTCCGGAGGCTCCGGTCCTTTTACGATTGTCGTTTTGACAGATGTCATTATTTTCTATATCGTTTAATCGGAAATGAATTATAATGCAATAGACATAAAGAAATGTCAAAAACGCGTTCATAGAAGTAAGGAGATGGTAAGGAGAACCATCTCTGTGTATTAAATGTCCGTTGAAAAGTGTAAAATTAGGGTGGCGCTACTGTAGCAGGAGGGTAAATTTTAAAGAAACCGCCTAAAAATATTAAAGTAGGATAGAGAAGTAAAAAAAGGAAAGAAAAACTTCCGCTCTGTTACACTTTTCAAAAATAAAATAAAAACAACAAATAATATGGTACATAATAAATTTTTCAACTCAGCGCACTTCAGTTCATCAACAACTGCTAAATTCATTTCATGTCCATTTCTAATCTAGCGCCATTTTGGATAGTATTTTTGGATTTTTGGATACTATACATTTTAGTACATTTTGGATACTATAGTATTTTTATAAAAATAGCGCATGAAAATATTAACTGACATCAAAGATTTTCAACTGTATAGATCGGGCAAGATGAAAAAATCCATAATGTGACATTTAGAACCACGTGGTACAAAATCGCTCAGTCCATCGCCAACTTTACAAGGCTATTTAGACGCCATCGCCATCCTGATTACGGAGATCAGGATCAATATTTTTGTAGGAAATATTTCCCAATGCCGTCTCTATATATTCTATATTTTAATCTTTCTAACTGACATTGACATATTCTTATATATATTCTATGCGAACTTTTAAAGTGCTGTTATTGAATGGCCTGTGGTGGTATTTTTTTTTTTATTATTGTACAATTTGTACATAATGTTAAGAATCGACATGATAATTTAATAATATTATCAGTTTTTCATATTAAAATATAAATGAATAAATAAAGAAAATATCAAAATGGAAACGAATAACGTTTGCCGATGTTGTCTGGCGCAAGGGCCACATAAAGATTTAAATTTAACATATATCTGGATGGACGAAAAAGAGATTTATTCAGAAATGTTACTCGAATGTTTCAATATAACCGTACGTATTATAATAATGAACTTTAATTAATTTTTAATTATTATAAATAATATTTTGAACTCTCAAATAATTTTGATTCAAATCAGTAGGTATTGGTTTTGTGTTTTTTTATCCCTTTTTTGCTTTGTATCCAATCGACGACTAAATATAAATTAGAATTATAATATCACTACATAGTTATTGTTATATTAATAAGAATTATAATACCCGCTTTCCACCCCCGTAGCCTATGTTACTCGCCTGATAATGTAGCTTTCTATAGGTGGAAGAATTTTTAAAATCGGTCCAGTAGTTTTTGAGTTTATTCATTTCAAAGATACATTTGTACGGAGAGGGGTAAAGGGCAGAGATGGGGAAGGGTGAACAGCCTTTTTTTTTTTTTCACCAGTGTCACGCTATGCTAGGTCATAGCGGCACTGGCACTACTCACTAAAACTCCCCGGTGTCTCCTTGCCTTCCGAGAGGGATGGACCGGGCTCTGCTGGGGCAAAAACTCCGACCCACCCCAGGACAGTCTAGCCATTGTTGGCTAGACTAACTCCAATGGGGGATTGTCCAGAGGCACCAGGATAATCCCCAGACGGGGGGGACCTTGTGCAGGCACACACAGCTAGCCAGGTGTGCGCAGGTCTCCTAGGACATTAAAAGACGGGCTTGATATGCCTGCTTTCTCCTGCTCAACCGCCTGCGTCTGAGGGAAGCGAGACCGGCCTCTTCCTCTCGCTCCCTTTCAGCTGCCTCCTTCTGTGACATGACATCTCCGCAGAAGGAACCGCTTTCCAGGTGGTCACACTCTCAATCATGGCTCTTAGCATGATTGGTAGTGTGACCTCTCCACCTCCCAATGCCGCCCTCAACTCCCGGCGCTGGGAACTCCAGGAAGGGTGAACAGCCTATGTTACTCGCTGATAATGTAGCTTTCTATAGGTGGAAGGATTTTTAAAATTGTTCCAGTAGTCTTTAAAGTTTATTCATAACAAACATATAAAAATACATACATACAAATCTTTTCTCTTTATAATATTAGTATGGATTAGTTTATTTGTTTGTTTGTTTATAGCCTAGCAAGTTGCCCGGTTGTGTTGATATTTCTTTGATTCTGAGTTTATGGAAAATTATAGACGACTAAAATTTTGTGGATATGAGAATACTGGCCGAATATTGCGAGCAATTTAAAAATATTTATAAAATTCTTTTCTATGTACTTTCTGTCTCCGCCACTTCAACATTTACAGTTTTCTGTGATGAATGAAAAGTGGTGTGATGAAAGAAATAGAAGTTATATTAATTTAAGGTGATACACAAAATAAAAATGAAAAAAATGTCTCCGCCCGCCGGGGCGGAGTCCAGATCGATGCGCCCCGCTCCCCTCAACACAAGACGGCATTCTGTGTGTAAAAGTAAAACAAAGAATTCATTGAGTCGCATCGCGCTTTAATATTTATTTATTTGTAGTACTTTTTATTAGGTACAGCTAAATTTGCTACGCCTTAGTAGTGTACATGTTTTGCTATTATTATACAATATGTAACTCTAATAATAATAAATAATAATCCAAGTGGCAAAAAAATTAAGTGAAAAAATCTTTTTTTTTTTAATTAAGTGAAAAAAATTTGAGAATGTTTGTTTTTGAATTTTTTGACTAAAATCTTATTAATATTAATTTTAATTATTAACACTATTATTACACTTAATTATTATCAATTTTAATCACTAGCAATCTCATTCTTAGTCTGTAATTTTAACCATTTTTGTATTTCTAATCAAAATCCATTTATAAATCTGAATATATTTTGAATATAATGATTACAGTAATTTAAACAACAAATTAGAACAATATAATTGGCAGATATTAGAAATAACACACAACACAATACATTATTTTATCCAAAATATCTAAAATAGTAGGTATATAGAGTGGCTAATGTAACTTTAGAATGTTGCCCCGTCCGTGATTGAACACCAGCTTTTATTGCCAGTACTAATTATCAATCTACCCACATTTTTATTTATCACACTTCTTTGTTGGCGTTGACAATATAAGTTTGTAATGTTTACACATATATGTATTATAATTATAACATTTAATGTTTTAAATTTTCTTGTCACGCGCGTACAAGTAATTGCGCATCCGCTCGCTCCCGGCACATTCGCGCCCGCCGCCGCCGCTTTATTTTTTAGTGCAATGGAGAACACCAATGTTTTTTTTTTCACGATATCTACAAAATAGGTGGGTCAAAATCACCAAGGTGGCAAATCACCTTCGCCAGTAAATAAATGATTAAATTCATATATTTTTTTAATAAATTAATGTTTGTAAATATTTAAATGTGTTCACATTGACTATATATCACACAACATACTTCAAAAGTTAAACATATTCAAAATTATTTAAAGAAATAAGTACAAAAAGTCATTTCGAGAACGCGTCCTAAGTAACATTTCTTAGAAACAAACTCTGGGAATCAACATAAAATAAAATAAATTTAACGGTTTTCATTACTTATTGGCCCTCAATTTTATCTGATATCACGTTATGGTAAACATTAATAAAAAATAAAAAGAAATTGAAGAAAAAAAAGTCGAAATATTATGTCCGACAATGTAAGCATCATTTCAGTGAACGCAGTTTTAATCGACGAAAAAAAATGTATTATTGAACGCAGCCTCTAGGTGTCTATGGCACAGTTGTAGGGGAAGATGTAAACAAAGTGGCTGTTATGAGAACTATTCGCCGATAAAATTAAAAATAAGTAGTAAGTATCTTTCGATTCATTATTTACAGTGCGTACATCAATAAGCCGTCATACCGGGAATGCATTTATTACCTTGGAATATTGAAAAACACTACGTTTTATAGTGTTTAAAAGAAATTATAACCTCAAATATTTTACATTAACCAAGCCAGACATGATGTCAAAGATGGCTGCTGTAAAAATAGCCGCTTTAATTTGAAAAAGTCATTTCGGGAACGGTCATTTCGAGAACGTTACCGGACATGACGGAGCGTTATCGAAATGATGATGACGTTTCCGAAATGACTGTTTAGTTACTAAATTGCAATCTATTCATTATTAAATTTAGTGTATGTTGTGTTAAATACAGTTTTTAATTAAATGTTTAATTTTTTAGCAATATGGAGTCTCAAGAAGCTGGAAAAAGAACAAAACGTCCGAAAAAGCAACTTAACAAAAATAGTTCATCCTATTTGCGCGAAAGAGAAAAAACTAATGCCAGAAAAAGAAAATATTTAGATAAGATGACAGATGAACAGAGAGGTTAAAAGGGCTAAAGATAGAGCATATTATCAGAAAAAAAGCTGAAAAGAAAGTTAAGAACATTGCTTAGAAGACCGAGAGAGAAAAGCGAAAGCAGAGAAAAAAATGGAAAGAAGCGTAAAAAAAATACACAGAAAAGAAGAAGGAATTATCAAATATAATAATAAATACACCGCCACATTCCGATGATGATATATCTGCAACACCTTCAGTGAGGAAAACAGTAGGAAGAAAAATTGTGCGGAAAGATAGAGCTAAAGCATACCGTAAAATAAAACAACAGGAAAAAACAATCGCTAAAATTAAACGTAAATATAAAACTTTAATTAAAAGACTAAAATGAAAAGAAAAAAAGTACAGGAGAAAGCTCGAATACCTATTACTCCTAACAGCAAAGTTAACGCACTGATTAAAAACATCGACGTACCTTCTGAAGTACGCAAGAATCTATTATTTAACGAAGTTCTTATTACACAATTACAATAAAAAGCTGATAGTTTGAAAAAAAATTCCAAAGACAGGGAAGCCTTCCAAAAATGTGTTAGTGGAGATATAGTAAGGAGTACAAGTTGCTTTATATGACCAAAAAGTTTTTGCCAAAAGAGAGGACGACCAATACGTCGATTCTAAAGTCTGATGCTAAAGTTCGTGAGATTGTTTTAGAAGCTGGTACATCTTACAGTCAAGGCAAGGAAAACCTACATCCTAATTTAATATCCACTGGAACATTTTTATTAATTAAAGTACCTACTCAAAAGAAAAATATCAATTACAGATATTATGTTGCCATCTGTCAGACAGGTGTCGATGAAGATGATGGATAAATCCTAGTAACTTTCTTGAGTTCAGCGCGTAACAGTGCCAAAAAATTTAAGTTTGTGTCAAACTATGTATCATATATTGCATTCGAGCAAATAATTAATATCATTCCTACGCCATTACTGAAAAGAGAAAGAAATCGAGAGTATTATTACTTCGATACTGATATTGAAGTTTTCGAAAATTTTTAATGTTTATCTTTTTACATATTCTTGTGTTCTATTAATGTAATTAAGAAAACTTGTTTTTGTTTAAAATGTTACTTACAATTTTACTAGAACTATTACATGTTATTAATGGTTTCATTATCACCATCAACATAAAGTTTAATGTGATTATAAAGAATTGTACTTGGCAGGGTACATCATCAAAAGACTGTAAAGAAGTGATTTAAGCTAAGTAAAGTTACATTTATGTTTAGAATAAACCTTATGCCAAATAACTAAATAACAATAACTTGTAAACATTTGATTTTATTATAATAAACCCTAAAATGCATTCACATCCTCATTCAGGCAACACACGCATCATTTCGTGAACAACTCATCATTTCCGGGAACATCACTAAAATCACAGAAAATACATCAAATTTTTAGTATTTAAACAAACTCCATGGGAATATTTAAAAAAGAGAAACTTTTTATAACTTCAGCTAATTTATTTATATGCAGGTCTGCCATATTTTCATATTTACATAATTGAATACATAGAGATAGTTACATAGCTTCGTTTGTTGCGGTATTTTGCTTCAAAACGCTTTTATTTGCAACTTTATTAAAATGTTTTAATTTCATAATATTAACTACATACTTCCTTTATTGTAAAGTGTAAAAAAGAAATATTAAAGTTATTGTTGAATTTTATACAAACTTTACAAAAACGTTCTCGGAATGATTGTTTTCAACGAAAGCTTTCTTTAAAAATAATATTACAAGAAAAGTAATTAAATCTATGCTTGCCTAGCGTAAATATGGTATATACACAAGTTAACTGATGGTATAAGCTCATCATCAAAATAATAGCTGACAATTATATTTATCATAAAACAGTAATAAAATAACAGTTACCTGTAACTCGAGAAAAAATAATCTGTTTTTATTTTTTTCCTATCTTCAAAAATGACTGAGATATTAAACCTTAAAGAACGGCTTCCGCGGCAAAATCCGACAAGCGACCGCGCTAACGTATGACGTCACTCCCTGTAGCTCGTTGCGCTCGCAGTCTCGCTATAAATTTAATAAAAAAAATTTATATTGGATCACTAAAAAGGTTAAAAAATATTGTATTGTGCCTATGTGTACCAACTCCAGTGTAAAATCACCCCGAAAATTGTTTTTTTTTATGTACCAGGCGGTAATATTCGGAAAAAGTGGTTAAAAGTTGTGAAAAGAGCAGATCCTCTTAAAGCCTCTAGTTACGTGCATTGTTATGAAGATCATTTCGACGTACATCCAAAAGTGTTTCTTTTAAGAAATAGACACCTAACCTAAAACTGTAGTTGAATGTGCAGGGTGCAGGCCAATGTCCTCGCGAGTGGCGCGCGCGCCTCGACACGCACCTAGGGTTGAGTTGGTCTTGGAGATGACTTTTTGTTTTAAAAAAGAAACTAATGTGTATATATATAATAAATTTTATAAAAAAAAATTTACATAAAAGATACACAATACTTTAAATGCTTAATACATCCTTTACATTGATCACACCCAAACTAAATAACATCACTCAGTTTATTTGCTATAAAGGATGAAATGAACTTTTTGGTTTTGTACCTAATAAAAAAGGCAATATTTAAAAATGAAATTAAGAAAATGTTTGTCCCCCTGCCATTTGACACTCGACAAAAACAAACAGTTGCCTTTTAATAAAACTTGATTGAAATACTAACATAAGTACATGAGAAGTTACACATTTACTTACTTATTCAGTTTTATTCCTCGCATTTCAGCGGCTACATAATCACCATTCTCAGACAAATATCGCGCAACCATAAAAATGTCGACTTTTGGTAGGTCCGACTGTCCTTTTACAAAACCCTCTTCCATCACTATGTTTATTTAATAACAATAATATTTAAAGTAATTGCTAACACAAACACTTAAAATAATAACTACAAACCACAACAATCAAATTTTATGAAAATAAACACTCAGCATTACTTGCAATCGGACAAGGACTGTAGGTGTATGACGTCATCGCGGTGGTGCGCGAATGAACGCAAATTTTAAAAAGCGGTGAAATTTTACAACGCTATAATTTTGGAAATCCTGGCCCGATTTATTGATTTATTGAATTTTTATAGTAATATTTGGATGTGTTTGTGTTCTCCATTTGATATTTTTTTAATTTTTTTCTATTTCAGATTTGTAAGTTTTCAATAAATGCCATATACATAAAAATTAAAAGGACTTTTATTTATACCTCATTTATGAATTAGTAAAACATTTCATTATAATAATATAAAAAATATAGGTATATATAAAAATTCAGTGCTACTCATAATACACAAATAATATTTAACTAAAAAATAAAGTGACAAGTAATAAGTAGGCTAATAACTCGCCGACATGCCTGAGATGAACTACTATTCTGGGTGTACTATGCTATTACTTTGTAGTATTGAATTTGAGAATTCTTTGAGCAATAGACCATATAAATGTAGTTTCAACTTTCACTGCTAAATTTTAGCCGATTGTTACTGAAATGAGTTTACACAAGTGCTTACATGGAATTACTCTTATGAAATATATCTGCAGCATTTTGTAATTCTGTCAATACTTTGTCCGATTCCTGATGAATAGGTGATTCAATGGTTCGAGTACTCGAACACGGATTACTGAAAAAAAAAAAAAAAAAGTTAGCGTAAATCGATGGAAGTACAAATAAGAATTAATAAATCAGAATTCGGCCCCTACTAGTCTATAAAAATAGAAAAAATGAAACCGGCTTCATATGCAAACTAGCTTCCGCTCGTTGCCGCGGGCTGCGCAGCCCGCGGGGGGATAGCCCTTTCGGGGGTGGGGAGGGGAAGAGGGGGGAGAGGGTGTCAATGGATTGTCCTCGTTGAGACCTTTCAAACGATACCCAACACGGGGGGTCTACTCGCAACAGTTACCGACGGTCTACCGAGTAGACCGCAAATGTCAAATTGTGATATTTGGTCTATTGCAAAAAATCCGTCTCCCGGAGACCTCTTCTTACATAAGTACCAACATGGTGGGTCTACTAAGGGTCTAATAAGTATGAAAGAATTAAAAAAAATACAAAATGTTATATATGCTTATTATATGTATATATTCTTATTCACATATTATATTTCGTGTTTTTATTTAGTAGAAAAATTTGATATTAAAATTTCTATTTCATTAATTATTACAGCAAGAATAATAAACTAATACCTATGTTGTTGGAATGTTTTATTTTTAACTATAAATTGATACTTTTATTTTATGCATTTACATGATACTTACTAAAACTGTAACAAAATAATTCTTTTAAATCTAATATTATTCTTTAAACAGATTTAAATGATTAGAAAGTAGTGAGCATAATTTAAACATTCCAATTTCATTTTTATCTTTTACTTTACAATTTTTTATTCCTTACTAACTTCAGATTGACATTATTTTTTTATAATTCTTGATGGTATTGATCTTGATGGTAGGTAGCAATAGTTACTTTATAACACAAGTAACGAAACAAAATGCCTATGCTAAAAAAATCCGTCTCACCGCGACCTCTTAAATGAGTACCAACACGGGAGGTTGCGACGCACCGCTCCTGAGATATTTTCAAAAAAAGTTAAAAATGTAAATTTCGAAATTTCGTCTCCACTAAAAAATTCGTCTCCCCGAGACTTCTTCGACGACCCCAAACACACCCCTGATGCATTGCGCCGTTTCCGAGTTACGACCGGGGGGGTTCGAGGGGGGTTCAAAATTTTCACTTTTACTTTGTTCGGGCAGACCCCGTGCCGCCGCTCCGGACCACTCCGCGACGGATCGACCGCCGTCCCTTCGTCGGCGAAAGAATCTCTTTGATGTGTGTTTTTTGCATAGAGGAGGTCCGAAGGGGGGAGAGGGGGGAGAGCAATGGTGTCAATGGATCGTCCTCGTTGAGACCATTCAAATGATACCCAACACGGGGTGTCTGCCCGCTACGGTCACCGACGGTCTACCGAATAGACAGTGACTGTCAAATTGTGACATTTGGTCTATTGCAAAAAATCTATCTCCCCGAGACCTCTCAAATGAGCACCGACACGGGCGGTCTGCGACGCACCGCTCCAGAGATATTTACGAAAAAGTCCAAAAATGCAAATTTCGAAATTTTGTAGCGACCAAAAAGTTCGTCTCCCCGAGACGTCTCCGAAGACCCCAAACGCGACCCGGCTGCGTCGCGCCGTTTCCGAGTTACGGCAGGGGGGGTTCGAGGGGGGTGTCAAAATTTTCACTTTTCGTCGCTCCGACATACCCCTCGCCGCCGCTGCGGCGGATCGACCGCCGTCTCTTTTCTATAAAAGAACCTCTTTGAAGTTTGGTTTCGTATGGAGGGGGAGGTGGAGGGGAGGTCGAGTGAGCTAAATCCAAATCCCGTCGGAGCCATCGGAATCCATTCGCCGTGCCCATTCGAAAAAGCCCAAACACGGGATGTTTCAGTCGAACCGCCTCCGAGTCCCGATCGGGGGGGCCTGAGGGGGCGGGGGAGGATCCGGAGGGCGGGGTGACGGTAACTAATTGAAAGGCTTCGTACTTTCGCAACCCTCCGATGACCTTTGCCGCCCTCCTCCAGCGGCGAAAGATCCCTAACAGAGTGCGATTTTGTACGGAGGGGGTCCGAAGGGGAGGAGGTGGGGGGAGGGCGACAGTCCCGGACGACGGACTTCCACGGGCGTTGGTCATCCGCCAAAGTAACCGCCGCCATAACTGTCACCGTTTCGGAGCTGCGGGGATTCGAAAATCCGGACGGTTGTATGGAGCGTAAAAAAAACGTATGGGGGGAGAGGGGGGGGTCGCGATGTGGTCATGTGTAAGCGCTTACTTATCTAAAGATAAACAAATAAAAATATATTATTGTTATAAGTATGTGCATTAAAAAAAAAGCTATTATATTGACATTACAAAGAGATAGTTAAATTTTATTTATTTGTTTATATTATATGTTGTTAGCAATTCGATTTCTAATCTCGGTGATAAAACCAATAAAAAAATCATATATAAAAATCCAAGTACTTTCATGCTGCTATCTGGTGCACATATTGGGAAATGTGATTCTAATACATACAAAACAAAGATACAAATTTTGTTACTAAAAATCATAGAGCGTAATAAATTGTTAAAAATGAACGTTCTTACCTTTTCTTTTGTCTCAAATTACTTGTATTTTTTTTTAAACGTTTCAAATTCGACTTTCTTTTCTTATAATTTTGGAATTCTTGTTTGTTTCCCATCTTTCAATGTTTTTAGTCACTAAATTATCCCTAAGACGAATTATAAAGTTTAATAATATTATTATAAAGTTTATTCACATATATTTCAATATTTATCTTTATTATCGGGAGCAAAGAGCGCCAAGCACAGGTCCGTCGTCGGCTATGGCCACGAGCAACTGGGCGTAACACGAAGCAGTTACAAGCGCTATTGCTTCTCCACGTGCGAAAAAGAAACAGATAGAGCGCTCTTGCGTCTCGAAACAAATAACGTAAGCGCCCGTTGTTAAAATATCAATTATAAAAAAAAGTAAATCACACAAACATATTTTAGTCTAAACAAATGATAAAGAATTGTATTTACTTTGTGTTTACTAACTTTTATCAGTCTAATATGGCACTGTTTAAATACAATTTGTGATAAATTAAAATTAAAGGGGTTACTTTAGAATTTTTTTCTGTCGAGAAAATTTTAAGCTATCGTGTTTTGGCTCTAAACAAATGTTGAATTATGTAGTCAAATAACCTATATCAGAAAATTTTAATTCTGTGCTAAGCAAATCCTGAGATAATTGCAATCAAAGAAACACTTTTTTCTTACATATCCTCTTAATAATACTAGCTGAGCTCGCAACTTCATATGTATGGTATTCGGTATAGCACGTAACTTTTTTGTTTGTGAACCTATTGGAATGAAACAAACACTGAATGTTACAAAATGCAAATAATCGCCACTCGCGCGATACCCCACCCCTCTCTACCTTCGCTTCAGTCAGCTTCTGAGTCGGAGTCCATTGTGATACTGCAAGCAATGGATCAAAAAAGTAGCGGCACCGACCACAAATGTCTACCACCGACCATAAGTGGATTTCAGTTACTTTTGTAGCCGTTTCTAGCGTCAGTGGTTGTGGTCTGTGGCCCATGTGTGGCCAGGCTAAGTTGATGAACCTTTTCTTAACCTGAGTTGGACTGAACCAAAGAGACAATATTTAATTTTTGAATTATCTAAAATCTAATATAATTATGTAAAAATATAATTACAGCTATCACCAGAAAATGCTTCGAACAACATATGTGAATGTTGTGTTGAGACCTTAAGAAACTCGTTGGCCTTCAAGCGTCAGGTGCTTCAATCTGAGCAGCAACTCTTCAATAGGTTAAAGGGAGATGGTAAGATTGCTCACTTACATAAGCATTCAATAAACAATCATTCAATTTTAATACTTTTTTGACACATTGTGAACAGAATTAATTTTATTTTAGACTAGCTGAGCCCGCAGCTTCATACGTGTGGTATTTTTAGAATTTTTTTTTTAAGTCCACGATTAGTAGATTGGGGAGTCTGTTGTAGTACTTAAGGGCGATGTCCTTAATGCACTCAGCGATCGATGAGAGAATTGATAGAATGTAAACTCGACCCATAATGATTTTTTGTTTTAATAAAAAAATATTATGAACACACGCACACACACACTCTCACACACGCACAAACAACATATTTTTTTCTTTTGTTTTCATTTTATTTTATTTGCTTTCTACCCTTTTTTTTTTCCTTGTTTGTTGATGGTTACCTACAGATATTGTTATCGATCGCATTTCAAGTGTTGCACAAACAATAGAATACAAAGATAGATGCGGTCATCGAAGGTGGAGCCCTGGTGTCCTGAGACACAGGTATTACCTAGTTCAGGCGCCAGTCTCCCACATACAATGTAGCACTGAATACTATAAATGTACCCACTTAAAATTTGTAAATTGTGGAGAAAATAAATAAATATTATTATTATTATTATTATTATTATTATTATCTGAAAGTATTAAGAGATTCATCGGGTCGGAATTCATGTGTGTGAAAGGTATGAAAACATATATTTTAAAATTTTAAATTTTCCCACAGAAAATCACCCCGAAGTCAAAGTTGAACCATTGGTCGACAGCGAGAACGATTCAGATGAAGATTTCTCTATTGACACAGGTAATGTTGTTCCTATGTATGCAGCGTTACAGAAATGTCAGAAAATGTGTATTACAAAAAATGTTTGTATGCACATTCACTTGGAGTTAAAAATAATATGACCGGTTTCCAATGGATCTTATCCTATCCGATTTATTTAAATGTGACAAAATTGTGTATAACACCCAAGAGAATGTCCTTTTTTTTTTATATGCATTATCTGATAACTAACTATTTTAGCGAAAACTACATTATTTTTTAAGCTTATTAATTAACTTAAATTCTGTACTAAAGTTTTAATCGTTTTCTATTTATTTCTGTTTTCATATTTTACACAATATTTAAGAAAAAACGTTCCAATTTTAAATTCTGTTCGGTTATCTCCGAGAAGCTATAAAAGCTTTGCAATATTGTACCTTAATTCATAGGTTGTTAGGTTGCTCTCATTTTGGTAAAAAAAATCGTGCAAATCTATACTAAATATATGTTTCCTAATGAATAAACTCAAAAACTACTGGACCGGTTTTAAAATCCTTTCACCTATAGAAAGCTAAATTTTCAGCGAGTAACGTAGGAGTACTCACCCTCTCCATCTCACCATCCACCTTAAAGAGAAGCCATTTTGTGATCGACAATATTATTAATGATGACAATAATATTTAATGAATTTTCAGTTATAAAAAACGAGCCCATAGAGCAGACCGGCAAAAGGAACGGTCAAAAGAAGAAGAATGGTAAACGGCTGAAGATACCCACGAAGCCACCGGACGGCGATTGGAAGAAAGTTAATAAAATCAAGTCTTTAGTTTCCAAATTTGTCACCAGTATTGGTGAGTATCTAGATCGGGGGTTTCCCTAACTAATTTATTACGCGCCCCCTTCTCTAAAATATAAAAATCTCCCTCCCCTGTCCCAATTATACATATAATAATGATTTTAGGTTACTTATCAGAATGTAAAGAGAGAGAAAAAAAATTGCTTATTAAATTTGTACAAAAATCTTTATTGGAATGAGGTGGTGCTTGCAATGTTTTTTTTTATGAGATTTTCGATTCTCGGCCGAGCGAGCACCCCGTTCGAGCGGGGTAACATATTTTGGTTATAAGATAACTTCCATTGTGGA
This sequence comes from Bembecia ichneumoniformis, assembly GCA_910589475.2. Taxonomy (NCBI): domain Eukaryota; kingdom Metazoa; phylum Arthropoda; class Insecta; order Lepidoptera; family Sesiidae; genus Bembecia; species Bembecia ichneumoniformis. Next base: position 1,473,357 of record OU342550.1, read on the forward strand.
GGATGTTTACCACGTGTTAAAGAAATGTGTCCTGAACGATAGGGTGTGTAGGCTGGGCTCCAGAGGCCAATTTATGTCACAAGTAGGTGACTTGAAAGGGCGCCCTGGCATTAACGATATCCGATGATGCCAGGGAACTGTACAAGATTTACTATAACAGATTTAATGATAACATATAATTTAGAGAAATGTATGTATGAACTTGCCCAATGAGGTGACATGTCCTTTATGGAAAAGCCTCCAATTGAAGATCTTCAAGTTTATTATAATATTAATTCAAATTTCACAAATATAAGGTCCTTAGTCTTACTAGTGGCCCACGCCCCCCTTTGCGGGTCTCTGCGCCCCCCTCGGAAAACTTTGAAAACCCACTATCTAGATCATTTTCATCGTGAAGAATCGTGAACGTGGTAGGTTGCTCCCTTGTCTGTAAGCATAAAGAAAGACAAGAGATAAAAGTGTTCTGCGAACCTTGATACAATAGTTAAATAAACGAAAGTTTTCCACACTTTGACTAGCCCGTTGGATGAGTGGTTAGAATGCTTGCCTTAACGCTCTGTTCTAGGGTTCCCGGGTTCGATTCCCGGCAGATCAACTTTGGAAATGAACTTTTCAAAGTTGGATCTGAAAAGTTGAACGCAGTGTTCAGGGAACACTGCGTTTCGCAGTCATTTGGACAGTCTGGCGGCAATAACCACCCCCCTCACACCGTGAAATAACAGCACGTGTGCTGTGTTTCGGTGAATGAGTAAGGCATGCCAGAGCCCATTTCCCTGTCCCCTCCTAATTCATTGTCCTTAATCCTACTGTAGTCGGCAGCGCACTTGCAGCAGCTTTGGCGTTGCTTATGTTATAGGCGATGGTAGCCACCTACCATCAAGTGGACCGTCAGCCAGTCTGCCGATCCTAACATTAAAAAAAAAGAAAAACTTACCCCACCTCGACCAAAAAAAGGGACGCATATGAAGTCGCCAGCGAAAACTACTTCACATTTAAAATATTAGTTAGAATAAATGAATAAAATAAAAAAACTATTTTATTTCAGATTCAGCAGAGTTCCCGGAGCTGACAGTGAAGAAATCCAGCATTAAAGATGGTCTGAAGAGCAAATCGCACAAGATTTTAATAAAGAAAGAGCGTAAAGACAAAATAAATGTCATCTGGTCTTCAAAAACCAACGACAAGACGAAGCACAGAGACAACTTACAGAATATATTAAAATTTTCGAACGCCACACCGTTCAAGAATAAATCCCTGCTCGGCTACATCTGCGGTTACTGCGACGCGACATTTCCCGATCCGACAAATTTAAGATCGCACACGGAGGTGGATCACAAAAAGGAGAGATTGAATTTCAAGACTACCTTCGACATGACCGAGTATAATGTCAATTTGGATATAACTGATTTGAATTGCACGCTGTGCGACGTCAGGATAGAGAATTTGTCGGTCCTAAGGGAGCATTTGGTTAAATCTCACCAGAAATTCTTCTACGATGACATTAAAGATCATGTGCTCCAATTCAAGTTGGAGAAGGGCGAAGTGTACAACTGTACCATGTGCACGTCCACTTACGAGACATTCAAAATGCTTAAACAGCACATGAACAAGCACTACTGCAATTATATGTGCAACATATGCGATTCGTCGTTCGCAACGAAGAGATCGTTGAACGCCCACAAGACGACTCATCTGGAGGGTAGTTTCAAATGCGATTATTGCGATAAAGTGTTCTCTAGTCGTCCGAAGAAGCATTATCACGAGAAAACCAAGCATCTGGGGGCGAGGAGTATAAGCAATTGTCCGTATTGCGACGAGCCCTTCCGCAGTTACTATCAGAGGAATCAGCACTTGATCAAAGTGCACAATTCCGAAGCGAAATACAAGTGCAATATATGCGATAAGACGTATATTTTGAAGTCTCTGCTTATGTATCATATAAAGAAGTGTCATTTGATGGAGAGGAATTTCCAGTGCACGGAGTGCGGTTATAGGTTTTTTAGTAAAAAAGCTCTGAAAGCTCACATGGTGAAGCATACCGGTGAGAGGAACTATCATTGTGAAGTGTGTAATAAGTCGTACGCGCGGAAGTATACCTTGAGGGAACACATGAGGATTCATAATAACGATAGACGTTTCAAGTGTAGTGTGTGCGGGACTTCGTTTGTGCAAAAGTGTAGTTTGAAGAGTCATCTGCTGTCGAATCACGGGATCAGTATGTCCGCTGGGGACATAACGAGTTCGGTGTGAACGTAGAATTCGGTGTGAAGGTGGTTTGATAACAAAACATTATTCAATGTAGCTATTTCTCTACCTGCCCTAATGTTGTCCAATAATGAAATCTATCTGTCTCTCTCTAACGTACAATCTCCCTCTTTCTGTCTCTCTCTAACTTATTTTATTGTGTACGCACATGTCTCATTCTGATTCTAAGAATTTGCAATAAAAAAACCTGTTACAAAGTATAATGAGTACATATGTAATAAAAGTGACACTATCAATTTATGAAATTTGGTTCTTGTTCAGAACCAAATTTGGTTTGACGAGCCCGTTGGATGAGTGGTTAGGGTGCTTGCCTTAACGCTCTATTCTAGGGTTCCCGGGTTCGATTCCCGGCAGGGTCAACTTTGAAAAATCAACTTTTTAAATTTGGCTCTGGTCTGGATTTGGAAAGTAGTGGCAGGGCACACTGCGTTTTCGCAGTTATTTGGGCAGCCCGTCTGGCAGCAGTAACTACTTCCTTACAGAAGACCACCGTGAACTAACAGCACATGTGCTAGAGTATTATACCACTTTGGAATTTTGAATTTTTGGTTAGTTGTGTCAAATTTTTAAAAAAACTCGCCACAGTAGTGTCCTTACTTTTTTTTTCACCACGATGAGTGAAAGTGGACTGAAAGCAAAAATTTTCAATAATTTTAGCGAAAAATATAATTTCGTTAAATTTTTGTGTAAAACAGGCATTAAGAGTTGTCGTGGATAGCAGTGCTACTTAATTTGCCGATACAAAAAAATCTGAATTATTTGTAAAATTTACTGAGAATTCACATTTTTTTGTAATTTTTTTTTTTTTTAGTAAAAAATTAAGACATAAATTAGGCTGACGGTCCACTTGATGGTAGGTGGCTACCGTCGCCTATAACACAAGCAACGCCACAGTTGCTGCAAGTGCGCCGCCGACTACAGTAGGATTAAGGATAAGGGATTAGGAGGGGATAGAGAGGAAATGGGCTCTGGCATCCCTTACTCACTCACCGAAACACAACAGCACGTATATGCTGTTATTTCACGGTGGTCTTCTGTAAGGGGGTGGTCACTGCCGCCAGGCGGGCTGCCCAAATGACTGCGAAACGCAGTGTGCCCTACCACTACTTTTCAAATCCAGACCAGAGTCAATTTTGAAAATTACATTAAAATTTCCAAACTTGATCCCGCCGGGAATCGAACCCGGGGGCCCCTGAGACGTTAGGCAAGCATCTTTGCCACTCATCCAACGGGCCGTCAAATTAAAAAAAAATAGATAATTTTTTTTTCGTGTAGTCACAAGCCGGTGAGCTCATAATGGCTCTGGTCTGAATTTGGAAATCAATGGGGGTACACTCCGTTTTGCAGTCATCTTGGCAACCACTTATAAAAGATCACAGTAAAATGTTCTGTTTCGGTGAGTGAGTAAGGGATGCCCGAGCCCATTGACCTATCCCTTATCTCTTATCCGTAATCGTACTATGCGCACTTGCAGCTCCTGTGGAGTCGCTTGTGCTATAGACTACGGTGGTCAACTACCATCTTGTTGACCGTCAGTCTGTAGACTGACGGTCAACTTAAGTTACACTGTGACGTTAGCATCTGGGGAGATTATCTGATATTATTTTTTGTATATATGTTAATTCCATTTTTGTTTGTCCCGTGTACAAATGTTTACATAATGCAGTGCAATTGAAAATAAATTATATTTAATCGACATAAAATTGGTTTTACTGAGTAAACTGAAATTTCGTGTACACGTGTGTGTGTGTGTCAGCTCCGATGACGGTCGTTTACTCGTTACTCCTTTAAACGAATAAAATTAAATATATAAAATTTCCCTTGTGTCAATAAATAACTGGATACCTAATTACTTTATATTATTTAGTTACGTTCTGCATACTCAGATGTCACGTGTTCCAACAGAAGTTGTAACGAATATAATTTTATTGTGCTAAGAATAAGACAATTAAAGGTATCCGCGAGTAGTCTGTGCACAGAATTTTTAATAACACACATGAATTCTCTATTCCCGAATATCCCGTTTAGATGTTCCTTGCTATTTTTATCCACACCCGAAACCAAGCTAAAATGTCTATGGTCGTCAGAAAAATGGAAGGGGATAGGAGGTAATAGCGAGAGGAGAGCGAATTTGAATATCTTGACGAAAGGACGAGGAAGTTTTTTTGACTAGAGTGTACGCACTACCACTAAAGTTCAACGTACTACCCTAAGTTTCACTTTCTTGTACTCAACTCCGAAGTACAGATAAAATACTTGAGGATCTGCTCATCCGTCCTTGACTAAGTCAACTTCTTGCGAGAGAGGGGAAGTATCTCGCGATAGCTACATCAGGTGGAGAAGCTTGAGCTGCTGGTGGAAGTTAGCACTACCCTATTGTGCTAACAATTACCTGGTTCCCGGGACATCATCATCAGCGCGTGTCTTCATCGTCGGCGCGCGTGAGGACGTGGTTGACGTCTGCTGACACCGAAGACACATCTCCGCTGCTCTCGAAGAGATTTTGAGCTGAGTAGCATCTTTCCTAATAAGCCCCTAATTGCTTCTCTTTTGTAAACTTGATATTAGTTTAATAACTTTGTTCTAATTGTAAATAAATTTAAGTGTGCAGTGAAATCTTTTTCCTTAATAGGATAAACTCACCCAATCTCTCAGACAGCGGGCGCCCTACAGAGTCTCTTGTTCATTTCGACTGAGTAAGTACGGTGGGTAATTCTCTTAAGAGCTGCAGCGAGCCCAAAAGCCCACTGCAACCTAAGGGGTTACAAAGTTATGTTAGTTAGGTTCGGTATACACAGATGTCACTACGTTTTACAAGTTCAAATAGTTCATTTTTTTCGTCGACAGATGTCGCTGAGCCGGCAGGTTATAACGCGCTATCATTGCGTTCCTCAACGCGGACTGCACTTTTCATACAAGATTTCGACGTTTGCTTTTATAAATACATAAATAGAATTAGTGAACATAAATACATGCGTCGCACAAATGTCAAAGTGACAGGTAACGTAACGCCTCTTAGTTAAGGTGGCGCTGCACGAGCGTGAGAACTCGGTAAAAGGTATTTCACTGACATGGTGACCTTGACTTGATGCTGCAGCATCAAGTAGTCTGCTGGGTACTCAACTCCCCAGCAACTTACGGCAGACATAGCTTGCTTGAGCTCAATAGATAATCGGAGGTTATAGCTTGTCTCCTTTGAAAACTTGAAATAATAAAAGACAAGGTAGAAGTAATAAAAAACAGTTATATTATACAACACATTTTATTAACGAAAAATAAATAATTCTAATTTACTTACTTAATATTCGAGATTAAATCGTTCTAATCTCTTTCCGCTTCAGATATTGTTTAAGACGAGTCTCAAAGTATGCTTCTTTTAATGATGAGCTATCTTAGGCCTGGCCACGGGAACAATTCATGCAGCACAATAAATAGGCCACGGGCAGAAGCGTTTGCCGCTGCGACCAGTAAGTATAACACAGAAATGGAAATATCTTTATATTGCTTGAAAACTAGTAGTTTTTTCATGTTAAGATCGGCAGACAGGCTGACGGTCCACTTGATGATAGGTGGCTACCGTCGCCTATAACACAACAAGTGCGCTGCCGACTACAGTAGGATTGGATAAGGGATTAGGATTAGGAGTGGATAGGGAAATGGGCTCTGGCATCCCTTACTTCACTCACCGAAACACAACAGCACACGTGCTGTTATTTCACGGTGGTATTCTATAAGACCGTGTTTCTGTATGATTTGAATAAAATTCGGGGGAATTAGGAGGGGATGGAGAAAATGGGCTCTGGCCCTGGCATCCCTTACTCACTCACCCAAACGCAATAGCACACGTGCTGTTATTTCACGGTGGTCTTCCATAAGACCGTGTCCTCACTTCTGTATGATTTGAATAAAATTCGGGGGAATTAGGAGGGGATACGGAAATGGGCTCTGGCATCCCTTACTCACTCACCGAAACACAACAGCACACGTGCTGTTATTTCACGGTGGTCTACTGTAAGGGGGTGGTTACTGCCGCCAGACGGGCTGCCCAAATAACTGCGAAACGCAGTGTGCTCTGCCACTACTTTCAAGATCCAGACCAGGACCAGAGCCAAATTTGAAAAGTTCATTTTTCAAAGATGACCCTGCCGGGAATCGAACCCGGGAACCCTAGAACTGAGCGTTAAGGCAAGCACCCTAACCACTCATCCAACGGGCAAAAAATACTTTTACAACAAAAAATCAATAATAAATACTTCAACTATACATTAATAACTTAAATAAAAAATTTACTTAAAAATATTTTATAAATTAACTAAATGTGCGTTTTCGCTTTAAAAATAATACAATATTGCTTATTGATTGCCTACAATGAATCATATACAAGGGGAGATCTAAATCTAAATAAATATTGTCACACTGGACATAGCACAAAAAAATGTCAAACGTCACAATATACCAGAATATGACATTTGTTGGCGATAATTTGTAATAACATAGAGTACTCACTTTTTTTTAGTCATTGACTTTTTTAATAAAAAATATTCCGTTCACAATTCGAAAATTCAATGTACTTACGTCACTTTCTGATATGACGTCATACAGATCACGTGACGACGTGTGGGTGTTTAGGCGGCAAAATTTAAATGTGTTTTTTTTTGTCTTTTATCATTGTCATCGGGTTAAAATTGATAGATAATTAATTTTAAACACTTTTTTAAAAAATAGGCAAATGAGCGTTGACGTACTCGCCAACTTTCTTGTTTTGAGTACTTTAATAGTAACTTGTCTGTTTTGCCAACTTTTATATATCTTCATAGAAAAGGTTCCATGTTGTCAAATTTCTTATTTCGTTAACTTTTATTTAATTTAATATTAGTAACTCTTGTTACGTACACTATTATTAAATAGAGACTAATATAGTATTATTTCGCCAACTATAAGTACAGTTCTACGCACGTTAATACATCTTGTCTTCGTATTTACTACTGGGAGTATTAATTATACTTAATTAACCCTTCTTATAAGTTTATGCACTTCATAGGACCGCATAGGAAGCTCAGATGAGGTGACTAAGGTTTCTACGCTGATATTTGCATTGCTGCCAAATAAACAATCTGTTTCCGGAATAAATAACAAAATTTAATTCCGGAAACAGATTGTTGGACTAAATTTTTGAAGTATTTCGTCGATATGAATGAAACCAGTCATTATAAATATCGTCAGTTGTTTTCAAAGTAGACATCGAACTATTAATCCTGCCAAAAGCTGGCATCATAGACTTAGTAAAAGATTTTTTTCTAGCTTTTTAATTCGCGAAGAAGGAAGTTATCAAGATTTTAATATTAGACGCCACAATATCTATGTCTCATACACAAGAAAAAGGACACTGAAGGATCGGCTTACAGATGAGCGAATTAAAAAATTGGTAGATGAATATATTAACAATAATTTGCCGTTAAAGATATGCCTACAAAGGTTAAGTAAAATTAGAATTGCATATTAATTTATTAATTAATACATAATTCTAGTTTCATTATTTTAGTAAAATTAATATAATGCCGGTCTTTTTTTTGTTTCCATAAAGAAATAGTTTTTTTTTTATTATTATCAATTTTTGTAGTTTTGCCGCTAACGTTTAAGTCATGTGTTTTCTTTAAAAAAATCCATGTTGAAAAACTTCCATGTTTTTTTTAGCAATCTGTACCTCAGTTGGCAAAATGTTCCAAAATTATGCACTTTTTCTAAAAGTAACATAATTAAGAAATAATATTCCTATTGGTGCAATAATTGACGATATAATAATATTAATACGAATGCCTACAAAAGTTGGCAAAACAGAACAACATGTAGGAGTTACTATTAAAGTACTCAAAACAAGAAAGTTGGCGAGTACGTCAACGCTCCTTTTTTTTATGTTAAAATCAGCAGACAGACTGACGGTCCGCTTGATGGTAGGTGGCTACCGTCGCCTATAACACCAGCAACGCCAAAGCTGCTGCAAGTGCGCTGTCGACTACAGTAGCATTAAGGATAAAGGATTGGAAGGGGATAGGAAAATGAGCTCTGGCATCCCTTACTCACTCACCGAAACACAAACAGCACACGTGCTGTTATTTCACGGTAGTCTTCTGTAAGGGGGTGGTTACTGCCGCCGACGGGCTGCCCAAATGACTGCGAAACGCAGTGTGCCCTGTGCCACTACTTTCCAGATACAGACGAGAGCACACTTTGAAAATTTTCAAAGTTGACCCTGCCGGGAATCGAACCCGGGAACCTTAGGCAAGCACCCTAACCACTCATCCAACGGGCTGTGCCGACTAATTTGCCTCTGTAACTGCGAACGATTGTGAGTCTAAATATCTTGTAAATAAGGTTGAGTTTTATTTAATTTTAAGAATCACATAAGCAAATTTGTAATCGCATTTCCTTCAGCAAAGTTCGGTATACACTCGGTTTACGATGGTACCTCTGAGCGTTTTCGTACTGTACCCTATTGTATACATGTTAGGTAACATTGTCACACTACAGTGTTACCATTTTATACCTACCAATCAATTACCAACATCCCTAGAATTCTCGAACTCGGCCAATGTGACCCCATGATTTGAGAGCATATGACTTTTCAGGCTACACTTTTGAACGAACGCCAGTGCGCACACGCCGCACTTGAATCTTCTGTCGTTGTTATGAATCCTCATATGTTCTCTCAACGTCTTCTTCCTGGCGTAAGCCTTGTGACACACTACACACTTGTGGACCCTTTCACCGTTATGCTTAATCATGTGTTCGTCCAGGGACTGCTTTATGAAGAAACCCTGTCCGCATTCGACGCATATGTGATTGCGTTCCATCAGATGCACTTTCTTTATGTGCGACGTCAATTTCGACTTCAAAATGAACGATTTATCGCATATGTTGCACTTGTAAGACGCCGCTTCTGTTTTATGGTCGTCGACCATATGCCTGTTGCGCTGATAGTAGCTCGTGAATGACTTGGTGCAGTGCGGACAGTTGGTCGTGTATCTGGCTGTGCTCTTATGCGTATACTTCTCGTGACACATCTTCCTGACCCTCGTATTGAACACTTTATCGCAAAAGCCGCACTTGAAGACTCCAACGTCGTGCGTCCGCTTGTGATTCTTCAACCTATGCTTGTTTATGAATCCCAAATCGCATTCCTCACAGATAAAATTCCTGTAATGCCCGTTCATGTGTTGAAGCAGCATCTTGAAAGTCTCGAATGTCGAATGGCAGAGCGCACAATTCAATATCTGCTCGTTCGTCAGTTTAAACTCCAAGACATAATCGTTCACGTCCAAGTGAAACTTGATATCGTGATCCTTCATCAGATGCTTCTTCAGATTGGCTATGACGTCGAACTTCGCATCGCACAAGTTGCACGACAGATCCGTAATGTCCATCTTGATCGATATATTGCTCTTGTCCATTCGCTTGCTGTCCGCCAACTCGTCGTTCCTGTGTTCGCTCGTGTGCCTCCGCAACTCTTCGCAGTCGGAGCAGGTCTCTTTGCAGTAAGCGCACACGTAGCCGTACAGAGTCTTGTTGGAGAACGGTGTGCAGTTCGAGTGTTTTATTATCGTTTCAATGTTGTATTTGTGCTTTCTGTTCTCCGTGATGTACGGGGCGAATTTTTTCATCTTCTCCAAGTCCGCCAGAGGCCTCACGGCCGTCCTCAACGACATTCTAACGTTCGTCTTGTGTAAATTGCGTGTCTTGCGATCTGAAAATCGGAATAATATTTTTATTCCTTTACCAATGTATACATATTTAAAGCGTTTCTTAGTTTTATTATTATTATTATAATTATAAACCACACTAGCAGCTATTGAGCTGATGCGTGTGTATCTAATGGTTTGAAGATTATATTTTCACCATTTTGTCCAGTCTGTTCTTAAAACAATTCACTGATGGCGCCATGACAACACTTTCAGGAAGTCTGTTCCAGACCGTCTCCACTCGGTTAGGTAAAAAGTGCTTCCTAGGTATTTTCTTGCTTGGATTTTGGCATAGTTTTAAAGGGTGTCCTCGTAAGTGTTTATTAGTATCAAGGGTGTATAGTTCTTGGAGACAGGGCACATAGTAGATCTTATGCAGTATCTTGTAAGTGTCGATGAGACTTCCTCTCTGTCGACGCGTTTCTTAGTTAATAAAACAATAATAAAAATGAAGCCACATAATGAAATTTCTACTGAACATTATTATTGTATACACCCTTGATACTAATAAGCACTTGCGAGGACACCCTTTAAAACTATGCCAAAATCCAAGTAAGAAAATATCTAGGAAGCACTTTTTACCTAACCGAGTGGAGACGGTCTGGAACAGACTTCCTGAAAGTGTTGTCATGGCGCCATCAGTGAATTGTTTTAAGAACAGACTGGACAAAACGGATGAAAATATAATCTTCAAACTATTTGATACACACGCATCAGCTCAATAGCTGCTAGTGTAGTTTAAATATATATAATAAATATATATAATAATATGTCAGGCGATCCTTATCAATCATCACATAGATGATTGATAAGATACATAATCAAGCAACGCCTGCATACGCTTCGGGTTGCTTCGACAGAGTCTCTGGTACCGCCTAGTGGAGCAGACGTGACCGTGCATTAGGCTGCGGTTCAAGATGGAAATCTGTAGCGATATTGTTAGGCGCATTACCGAGGAACTGTTATAATAGGGGATCGGACAAATTTTCAGAGAGTGTTTTAAATTAATCTTCATGGATATTTATTCCCATAAAAAATACTATTTTATTTATTTATAGCCTTTTAGGTACTCAAAATCATGTTTTAATATTGTTTGTTTGAAAATGCCGCCAAAACGCCACGATAGTTCATCTGAGAGCGCGCAACGTCATTTGTGGTCATATCATAACAAAACAGCTGCATTGGCATAAGACAATGATTGCCCACAAATGACGTCACGCACTGTGATTGGTGTTTCAGTATAGATTAAAAATATTGTAAATAATAAAATTTTATTTCTTCATTTAAAAATATTTAAATGAATTATATTAAATTATTATTCGATAAATAATCGTAAAAAATTATATATTTTCTTTCTAAGTACATTTTAGATTTTAAGCTGATTACTGTCCGATCCCCTATTATGTAGTGTCCATTCGATAATCCAGCTTACAGTGTCATTGAGAATAATTATTATAGGAAAGACATTCATTATTAAATATTGTAATAATTAGAAAATATAAATATTGTTAATAGACTCTATTCTGAGTTTTAATTAAATTATTATAAAACCAAATGAGTGAAAATAATGAAGAGACGAAAATTAAGAAACGCCCACCCAGTGTTCTCCTTTTCTTCTTGCACCCGACATATACATGTTTATGTATGATAAAGTGTGACAGCTAATAGACAAGCAGTTAAGCCGCGTTTTCAATAGGGGACATGCCGCAGAGTATGTCTCCAACACTTTGCGGGACAACATCGTCCGACATTTGGCTCAATCACACTACCCCAGTGAGAATACCTGAGTGAGAATACTTGCCGAACACAAAGGGACACGCGTCCCTTTGTGTCAAAAGCTTGTCAAAAGCGTCCCTTAACCCCTCGTATGTCCCCGTATTTTTTGGCACAGATCTGTCCAACTATGCTTGTATGTCCCGACACAGATCTGTGTCGCGACCGACTTGCGTCATATTTCACTCGATTATATATACTAAAGTTCTATTAATAAAGTTGAAATTTGTACAACAATTACGCGGCACGTATCTTGGCCCGACCGACTTGCACTCGATTTTAAGCTTTAATACTCTCTAGATAAAGTTGAAATTTGCACAACAATTTCACGGCACTTATCTGCGCAACTCCGCGAATGTGCCCGCGCAACGTAACTTGGCCCAGACCGACTTGCACTCGATTTTAAGCTTTATTACTCTCTAGATAAAGTTGAAATTTGCACAACAATTTCACGGCACTTATCTGCGCAACTCCGCGAATGTGCCCGCGCAACGTAACTTGGCCCAGACCGACTTGCACTCGATTTTAAGCTTTAAAAGCTTGTCGGAAGATTTTCGAGGGACACGAAGATCACATGTCCCACGAGACGTAGACGTCGCGTCGGGCATCATCGCGTGGAGCGACGCGGGACATGTATATTTTCCATTCGAGTATTTTAGAACGAATAGTGAAACTCACCACTTTTACTCTTCTCGTGACCGCGATTCCTCTCCATTCTCTTCTTCTCGCTCCTGCGCTTAATGGAGACATCCTTCAAGCAAAGTATCTCGGCCAATTTCTTATCATCGTCCTCCTCCTTGAAATCAAAATCTGACAATTCCTCTTTCAGATCTGAAACATTAAAGAAAAAAAATAAGTCTCAAAAATTTCCGTTAACAAAACAGTGATGGCGCAAATACAGATTAGGATGAGTGGTTAGAGTACTTGCCTTAATGCTCTGTTCTATGGTTCCCGGGTTCGATTCACGGCAGGGTCAACTTTGAAAATGAACACTTTATATTTGGATCTGAAAAGTAGTTGCAGGGCACACTGGGTTTCGCAATTTGAGCGGCCCGTCTGGCGGCAATAACCACCCCCTTAACCACCGTGAAATAACAGCACGTGTGCCGTTGTGTTTCGCTGAGTGAAGTAAGGGATGCCAGAGCCCATTTCCTCTCTATCCCCTCCTAATCCCTTATCCTTAATCCTACTGTAGTCGGCGGCGCACTTGCAGCAACTGTGGCGTTACTTGTGTTATAGGCGACGGTAGCCACCTACAATCAAGTGGACCGTCAGCCTGTCTGCCGATCTTAACATTTAAAAAAAGCGTTTCTCTTTTAACTAGCTGTGCCCTGCAGTTTCACGGGCCCTTGGCCACAATTCACTGTGTCGCATCGCCCAACCTTATTAAAATCCGTTGGATGCTTTAGAAGAAAGATGGCAGACAAGCAGACAGAGGCGGATATCATTTTTATTTTATAACTAGCTAAATGCCCGCGAGTTCGCCTGGGTTTAAAAATGAAAATATATTTTCTCTCTTCTCTGTTAATTCACAGATACACCCATACACATACAACTGGTTAAACAAATAACACCCCTCTTTTGCGTCGGGGGTTAAAAAAGGGGATTTTATTTATTTATTTATTTATTATGGATTAGCCAATGTAACAGTGTGCAAATTAAAGCTTAAAACAAAATGCATAACACAGTTCAGCTTGTACAAAACACATTTACAGGCTACCACAGTCCACAGCATACATATTCATCAATTCTTATACTCCGGCCACTATAAGAGTGCCTGTTCTGACAGGTGTCAATTCCATAGATTTTCTGTGTCGTTTATTCGGAAATGAACTTTATGCAATGGACATAAAGAAATGTCAAAAACGCATTCATAGAATTACCGTACTATAGGTACATATTTAAGTCAATCATTTTATACATATTTAAGAACAATTCAAAAACACACACACAAAGATAAGATAAGAAAACAAAGAAAAATAGAAGTTACGGCTTCCAAGAATATTTACTTAACATTTAATAAAATTCCAATAGACACAATTCAATTAAAGCAGCAAGGAAAGTAACATTTATTTGTATTTAGAGAAATTAAAAGCTTTAATTTTGTTTTTAAATTTCGGTAAACTATCGTTAAAGACATCAATTGCCATGTCTTTGGCTACTTCGATATATAATCTTATAACTCTCTTACCTAAATAAGTAATCCCATTTTCTTCATCTTCCAACAGCTCTTGCTTAACTTTGGGCACAGCTTCCTCTGTAATTCAAAAATAATACCTTCAAAATATTCAATTATTTTGAATTCAAAATATCGCCGTGACGACGGTGGCGACGAATTTGTCCTCGAGAACCCAACATTCTTCAAGGATAAAAAGTATCCTGTATGCTGTATGCTATCTTGGATGAGTGGTTAGGGTGCTTGCCTTAACGCTCTGTTCTAGGGTTCCCGGGTTCGGCAGGGTTAACTTTGAAAAATAAACTTTTCAAATTTGGCTCTGGTCTGGATTTGGAAAGTAGTGGCGTTCGCACTGCGTTTCGCAGTCATTTGGGCAGCCCGTCTGGCGGCAGTAACCACCCCCTTACAGAAGATCACCGTAAAATAACAGCACGTGTTCTGTTGTGTTTCGGTGAGTGAGTAAGGGATGCCAGAGCCCATTTCCCTATCCTTTCCCAGTCCTTTATCCCTTAATCCTACTGTAGTGGGCAGCGCACTTGCAGCAGCTTTGGCGTTGCTTGTGTTATAGGCGACGGTACCCACCTACCATCAAGTGGACCGTCAACCTGTCTGCCGATCTTAACATAAAAAATAATAATAATAAACTACTCGTGTGCCAAATTTCATCTAAATCCGTTCAGCCGTTTTTGCGCGATTGAGTAACGATAGTACAAATTTTCGCATACAAGTATTACTAGCTCGTGCCTGCGACATCGCCCGCGTTGAAGCTTCACCGGTCATCGCTCACGCGGGGCGAGAATCCGTACTCGGCCCGCGCGGTTGGTGGCCGGTGAGAGAGATGGGTCCCCGGTCCTTGTTAGTCAGACCGAGGTATGGTACTGCGGATGAGGATCGGCGGGTGAGTCGCAGCGAGTGGATTCTCTCGGACGGCTCTGACACACAGTGGTAGTCGGGCAACTTACGCGAAGACGGAGCTCATGCGACTGGGAAGGACCAACTGGCACAGTACCTGCAATCTTGGCATGTGGGGGGGTGGGGAACACCCGGTGAGCTCGGCACCGGCCTAGTAACCATCCTCCGCAGTCGTCCGGAAGAGTGAAGACCCGGCCTAGTAGCTCTTCCGCGACGACAACATGAGGTGGAGCCCGTCTCGGGCTGCCGCGATTGTTGGGGAAATTTCAGGGGGAAACCCCTATAGGCCGCCCACCCATAATGTCGTATGAGATGAGCGGCCACACGAGCAGGGGTCATCCGGGGGATGAAGGTGGAAGCGGCCTCCGACTCCGCGGATGGTTGTGCCGCGGAGAAGAGGTGAACGGTGGATTCAATCACGAATCCCCTCGCTAATTGCTCGCTGCGACAGAGAGTTGAATATGGGCGGCTTTTGCCGCTTCGCTCGGGGGCGGTGGACATTGCGCTACCCGCACAACACCGGGTAGTGAAGAGTGGTGGCCTGCAGATGTTCCAGCGGGTCACCACAGGAGGAGTCTTTTACACGGCTTGCCGTGTAAAAACAGAGACGGGTCCTCAAGGATAAGCGGTGCGTGGGGCCCGGGGATAAGGCCTGGCTGTGACTCCGGGTCCCATTATCACTGCCGATGGTGGAACATGGAGGCGGTTTTAGTGGGTAGGACCGGCGGGGCGATACGTTCCGTCGGGTGAGTCCCACGCACCCCCTTGTCGACCGTCCCCGCCGATGAGGGATAGTGCATAAATGCATTTCCCCCTCCTTAAAAAAAAAGGTTATAGCGGCACTGGCACTACCCACTAAAACTCCCCGGTGTCTCCTTGCCCTTCGAGAGGGATGGACCGGGCTCTGCCGGGGCAACAACTCCGATCCACCCCAGAGCAGCCTAGCCATTGATGGCTAGACTAACTCCAATGGGGGTTTGCCCGGAGGCACCAGGAATTTTTTCTAGCCAATTTAGTGTGGTTGGGCGTTGGGTTTAGTGCTGGCCTTCTCGCAGTTTCGGGCGAGAGAGGGCAGCAGTAGTTCGCTTGTCGCCGTCCATTGCGGACGCGACCCCGCTCGCCTCGCTTATCTATACTAATATTATAAAGCTGAAGAGTTTGTTTGTTTGTTTGTTTGAACGCGCTAATCTCAGGAACTGCTGGTTCGAATTGAAAAATTCTTTTTGTTTTGAATAGTCCATTTATCGAGGAAGGCTATTATAGACTATATAATATCGCGCTACCGATAGTAGATATAATAGTATTAAATTTAAGCAGTGTCCAGTACCGCGCGCCCCATGCGCACGCCGCCGTCGTATGGGCCGCAGCGAAGTGTGGCCGAGTTCAGCTATATAAAATAATTTACTTAAAACGCTTTATGAAACTAGCAACGCACTATAATCTTAAAAGAGTGTTTCATTGTGGACAGTAATTCGTGTTGGTGACTGGCCATGCGCTGAAGTTTCTCATCTGGAGGACTCCTGGACCTGGATGCATCGAGCAGGTACTGTTACTCGATCACTCTTAATTTGTGTGAATCGCCAGCCAATCCCACAAGAGACTCCAAACCCGTTCCCGCACAAGCGCTAGGGTGGTGGTTATTTACACACCATACCATAGTGATTTAATTTAACGTTTGGCTAAAAAATGAAAAAAAAAACATATTTCCAAAATTTATCCTTGAACATTTTTTTTTTGCAGATCAATGGGGACTTTTCACATTTCATTTATAATGGTGTTCCCAACATTCCTACCAATTTTCAGCTCTATGGGAATTATAGTAACCTTGAATGCCTATTTTGACCGGACTTTAATAGCAATAGGTAAACTTACCATCATTATTGTCATTTAATTGATTGAGCAATTCTTGCTCATTCTTGAGCACTTGTCGCTTGAAGTGTAACGAATTGCGTAATGCGTCTATGCAGCACTCACAAATGTTGTTTGATTGACTCTTCGATGTCAACTGGAATTTATTAAAAAAATAATATTTTTATTAATATTTCAGCAAAAGTGCAGACGAAGAGAGCAGAGCAGTTTGTATGTTTGCCTCCTGGTACCGCAGGGAAAGGAATACTAATAGATGTAGAGGCAGGCAGTTAAAGATGAAAAAAGAAAGAAAGAAAGACTTTTATTCACTGCAAAGATACTGACATTTTATAAAAACAACAGGGCAGAAATTAATAGAAAAACAAGGAAAAGAGATGTTTGTGTCCTCGCGGATACCGGCTCAGCTTTGTGCTGAGGTGCTAGACAAACGCCTACAGTGCTGATTTTCAACCAGAACCATATGTGACTCACTGAACATACAAACATACTTTATAAATTACTTATCTATTCTTATAATATTATAAAGAGAAAAGATTTGTATGTATGTATTTTTGTATGTTTGTTATGAATAAAGTAAAACTACAGGACCAATTTTAAAAAAAAATTCACCTTAGAAAGCTACATATCAGCGATTAACATAGACTACTAACCCTCCCCTCCATACAAATGTATGTTAGTAATAAAGCTGGGCAAAAACGCCTTTTATGAAAAACGAAACGGTTTTATGCCAATAAGAAACGGTTTCCAGAAACAGTTTTTAAAAAAACGCTTTCGAATTCATATCGAGTGTACAAAACGAACTCCCCTTCGTATTTCATCCAGGCTTAGTGCTGGCAAAACATGTTCTGGCGTAGTTAAAAGTTCATTTTAAGAACATAATTTTCATATTTACAGTTTAATATGTATGTGTACGTTATTATATTCTTAACGGTTGATAGGTATATACATTATTATTTACAGTTTTTTGTAACGGTTACTGTCCGAACAACGCTTATCGAGGCTGCGAAAGTAACACCGGCGCAACGGTCAAAACAATACTAATCTAGTTTTTCTCGTTACACATATTTATTAAAGAAAAATCAGCGTAATGTTCATATGCCTAAGGTACGTTTTTGAAAAAAGCTATCAAACACGTTTCTTGAATCCAGTTTTAAACTGTTCTTGAAACGCCATTTAAAATTAATCCTAATTTACATGTTGATAAAACACTTTTACACGTTAGAGTGTCCGTTCGCTCCTTCCTACTCTGTCGTTTGTGGAAGGTATTGGTATGAGCGTAATAGAGAGAGTTGTTCGCTCGTTCATCTGCCGAGGACTGGTTTTTTGGAAAACAGTTTCTGCCACAGACAAGAAACTGTTTGTTCGTTACAGAGTAAATAAGCGTTTCTTAAAACACTTTTGGAAAAAAACGCCCGGCTCTAGTTAGTAATGAATAAACCAAAAGACTATACAGCACCTGTAGTGTTGCTTGTGTTATAATAATAACAATAATAACTTTATTCAGATATTAAAATCGATATTAGCAGCTACAAAAAATACAGCTATATACAACTAAATTTAACTAAAATTAATAAATTAAAACTCTTTTAATTACATATATTATTATTTTATTAGTTTCATTATTTTGCCATATTCAGCCTCATCCAAAATATTCGTTAGGTACAATTGACCTTATCCATAATTGTTTTCAGAATGCTATTGTTATAGACGACAGCAGCCTCTTATAGAATTTTGTGTGAGATTTTGTTGCCTCCACTGCATTTTGTGATCCAATCATCTAAATTTAATAAAACTCTCTGTTCCATATTATATGCACACAATTATATTTTTCTTCGTATACAACATTTTATGAAATAAATTAAACACTATCAAAAACACATCATTTTCTTTTGGTCTTTTCACTTCAACTCATATTTTTCTAACAATGACATCTTCTATTTTTCTTTTTAAAAACATTCTAATTTCAACTTTTTAAGTCAGCCAGTATTCAAGTTCAAAATACATTAACACAGCCACCTACCATCAGCCTGTCTGTCGACCATAACATTTTAAAAAAAACCATTTGATTTGCTGAATTATTATTAATATTTGCTTTTAACTCTACGTCTTCTAAAGTCATTATAAAAGTTAAATCAATGTAGATTAATCTCAAATTAAAATGCTAATAAGATTTTATTTTTAATTTTTCTAAATTTATTACATACGTACAGTTATATTGAAACATTCCAATAGCATCGCCGAATAATTCTCCTTTTGGTCCAAGAAAACGTAGGTGGAATTTAAATTTTTGTGTGGACCAAGCGAGAGACAACAGCGACACGAATTATCTATTTCCATTGCAATATTTATCACGGCAAAAGGCGATAACTATATCAATTATTACATATTTAGGTAAAATTATTGTTTTCTTTTTTTTTTAGTAATTTCGACACTTTGACTTTGACACAACTTGACAAAATTGACAGCTTGACAGTCCAAACTGTCAGGTCGCCGGATTTAGCCAGTGACCACAGAACAAACAATAGAGAGTAGTGCACAGTATATTATTTTTTTATGAAAATTTACTAAGATAATTAATATACTGTGGTAGAAGTAAGGAGAAATAGTTCAAAACGCACTTGCAACGTGTTAAGCTGTTAAGGTGAAATATAAATTGGTTCATACAAAAGCATACCACTTTAGCAAGACAGTGAAGGTAAAATGATACTCCAAAGGTGCTATGTACAGGAATCTTAGAAGAATAGGAATGATCTTTATTTTGAATTTACACTACTTATATACTATATTTACAGTGGCATACCGATAGGTGCTTAAGAATGCGACGGAAGCCTGTTGCGCGAAATAGCGAAATTAATTATGATTGGCGCATGCCTATGCGTATTGTGTTCGCGCGCACACATTCTGAAACAGCGCGATAATATAAATACGGGCCGCGTAAGTATGCAACCCATTTGCCCGCCCACGCCGTGGAGACAACATCTCGTCTAAGAAAACAATAACGTCGGACTTCGGGGCTTACTGCGACTTTGACGGCTGCTACTGGCTCCCATCCATCCTCCGTCGTGAATCCAGCATGGTTAAATAAATATAGAAAACCACACGGATAAACAGCTCTTTCCAGAGCTATTCCACTACATCCGTTAATGGTTTGTTTAAATATTTATTTCCACACCTTTTCTTGGTACGGTAGCTACACCACGAATATCGTGACAGGGGCACGGCCCCGTGTAATATAAATCCACCTTTATGCGCAGTTTGCGGCAAAAGATCTTAAAGAATTTATCCAAATGGTGACAAATCTTCTTTCACGTTACTATACACGCACACTGCAATATTATCAAACAGTCATGGAAGTAAAAAGTACTACATACAACAAGTACGTAGTACTTATTACTTTCACACAAACACCAGATTGAACTACACCCACACAGACACAAAAACATCTATCACTACTAGTGATGGTTAATATAACGTATAGCTGATAAAAATAACACGCTATTTACTTGTAACGAATAGCGTGCGCTATATAAAAATTTAGGTAGAGTTAAAATTATAACGATATATATAACGTCGCGCGGCGCGCGGCTGGCGGGCGGCGCTGCTACGCACGCTCGTCCCGCGCAACGAAAATAGCGCGTTGTAAAAAATAGCATGTTAAAAGAAAACAATTGTTGACCGGTAACTGGCCGTCATGTTTGACATGGGCGGAGGTCGTTTAGCGATTTCGCGCGCTTTTTTAGAAAACCGTTAAATTTCGAGTGTGTGTATTAATATGAAACTTTGTTATGCCAGTTGTATTTTGTAAATAATGTTTTTAAATGTAAACAAAATGTAAATAGATATGTATGTAAAAAGATGTGTAAATAATAGCTTTTGTATATAAGCCGATTTATGTATATAAAATGAACTTTTAAATGTCAATGAATTTTGAACTTAAATACTGGCTGACTTAAAAAGGTTTGATATTCAAACAGCAAAAAAGAAAAAGTATAATTTTATGTTTTGACGTGAAAAAAACATAGAGAGTGTGTTTTTATACATCTGGATAGATAGTTGTGAAATATTTTATATATAAGTTATTTTAGATGTTTTGTGCAGCATCCAAATACTTGTATACCATATTCAGCAAATAAATTCATTTGAATTTGAATTTGAATTTAATTTTAATTACTATAAATAAAAATTAAGAATTGAAGTAATCCCAAGAAGTGAAATCCACAAGATTAAATACGCCTATATTTTAATTACCATTTCTATAAAATTTCGATCATACATGAAAACCAAAGAAAATAAAATTATAGACAGTCCTAAGCCTGCAAAGTATGAAGGATATGTAGCGGTACCCGTTACCACATACAATGGAAACGCGCGGACATAGTTATCGTCCAATGGAAACGGACTAACAACTTACGTTGCCAGGTAACGGGTATGCGCAGATTAACACGCGCGCTCCCTCGACAGATGAGCCGTCCAATGAGAGTGGCCACACAATGCAAAAAACACAAAATACAGCACAGCATAGCGCACAACCAGAGGTTTTCAGAGTCGGCGTACGAGTACCTCCATTCTGGCCCGACGAGCCAGAGATTTGGTTTGCTCAAATAGAGGGACAATTCGCGATTTCAAACATCACCTCCGATACCACAAAATTTTATTACGTCATTGGGCAACTAGATCAACGATTCTCGATCGAGGTCAAAGACGTCATCGTATCACCACCAAGCGTAGGTAAATATGAAAAACTAAAGTCGGAGTTGATTAAACGATTGTCCGCTTCAAAGCAGCAAAAATTCAAACAGTTAGTGATGCACGAAGAGTTGGGTGACAGGAAACCGTCGCAATTTCTACGACACCTTAGGGGTCTAGCCGGTGACAAATTTCCCGATGACATCTTGCTTACTTTGTGGACTAGCCGTTTGCCGCAAAATATTCAGACAGTGATAGCCGGACAACCAAACGCACCATGGGAGATACTCGCTGACTTAGCAGATAGAGTAATGGAGATTGCATCTACGACGCCACATGTTACGGTCGTTTCTACACCATCTCCGTCGACACCACACGCTACTTCTTACGACGCCTTAGCTTCAGAAATTGCAGAAATAAGAAAAGGCCTGCGCAACCTTACAACAAGGTTTAGCCACCGCTCGCAACAACAATGAAGCCGATCAGCCTCATCGCAGTCTTCTACCGCAGCCCGACGATTCCCGACATGCTGGTACCACCACAAATTCGGCGATAGAGCAAAGAAATGCTCCCAACCATGCAACTTTAAGTCGGAAAACTCTCCGGGCCGTCGGTAATAGCGACCGCTGACAGCCCACAGGTCGCTGGTCGCCTATTCGTCTCCGACGTTAGAACGAAGATGCAATTTCTCGTAGATACCGGAAGCGAGCTTTGTGTCTTCCCATACACAGCTTTAAAACAACGCCGCCATCTGTCAACGTATCAACTGTACGCCGCTAACGGTACACCGATACACACGTACGGGTACATTCACTTGAATTTGAACTTAAATTTAAGAAGAGATTTTTCCTGGCGTTTCATTGTGGCGGATGTCCCCAAAGCTATCATAGGCGCCGATTTCTTATCTTTCTACAACTTGGCAGTAGACTGTCGGAATAAAAGACTGGTGGATAACAGCACATCTTTAACGACACGCGCAACTCCCGATATAATGAAGAACACAATTGCATCTGTGAAAACTCTCACTGGATCTTCAAGATATCTGGACATGTTACGTCGTTTTCCAGAAATTACAAGGCCGTCTGGGACTCATAGCGTATCGAAACATAATACTGTACACCACATACGCACTACTCCCGGCCCACCTATTGCATGTTCTCCTCGACGTTTAGCTCCAGACAAGCTACAGATAGCCCGTCAAGAGTTCGAGTCGATGATGAGATGTGGAACAACTCGTCCATCAGATAGCCCTTGGGCATCCCCTCTTCACCTTGCTGCCAAGAAAGACAACGGATGGCGTCCATGCGGTGATAATCGCATGCTAAATGCCCGAACTATCCCAGACAAATATCCCGTTCGTCACATTCATGATTTCGCTCACAATATTTCTGGTTGCAAAATATTCTCCAAAATTGATCTCGTAAAAGCATATAACCAAATTCCTGTCAGTCCAGAGGACATTCCCAAGACTGCGATCACTACTCCATTCGGTCTTTTTGAATTTCCGTACATGACATTCGGCCTACGTAATGCAGGTCAGACATTTCAACGTTTTGTTGACGAAGTGACGCGTGGACTAAAGTTCGTTTACCCTTACATCGACGATTTCCTGGTCTATTCCCCTGACGAAACGTCTCACGAAAACCACTTAGGTCAACTTTTCACCAGACTCAAAAAGTACGGCATTATCATCAATGTAGCAAAATGTGAATTTGGTGTATCTGAGATAGAGTTTCTGGGTTATCATATTTCAAAAGATGGAACCAAACCTGTACAATCCAAGGTTACGGCCATTGATTCCTTTCCAATCCCTAAAACTGTTAAAGAGTTGAGAAGATTCTTAGGCATGCTCAACTTTTACCGGAGATTCATTCCCGGTGCTGCCAATATTCAAGCTCCTCTAAACAACTTGTTAACCGGATCTATCAAAGGATCACACCCTGTCAACTGGGATGACATCAGCCTAAAAGCTTTCGAGAACTGTAAACTAAGCTTATCTCAAGCAGCAATGTTAGCCCATCCAGATTGCAATGCAAAACTAGGAGTCGTGTGCGACGCTTCTGACAACGCTATAGGCGCTGTTCTACAGCAATGGAAGAGCAACGCATGGCAACCACTAGCTTTCTTCTCTCGCAAGCTTAGTCCAGCACAGAAGAAGTACTCACCATATGACAGAGAACTCCTAGCTATCTATGAAGCGATAAAATATTTCAGACATATGGTGGAAGCTAGACATTTCACAGTGTATACAGATCACAAACCACTTTTCTACGCATTTACTTCAAGAAAAGAAAATTGTTCACCTAGACAGTTCAGAAACCTCGACTTCATCTCACAGTTCACAACAGATATACGTCATATATCAGGAAAAGATGACATCGTGGCTGACACATTATCTCGCATCGAAGAACTCGAAAAGCCATTAGACATCGATATCCTAGCGAAATCTCAGTCACACGACCCTGAACTGCAACAACTTCTTACAGGCGAAACATCACTTATTTTGAAGCAAATCAACATCCCTGGCAGCCATCAAAAGTTGTATTGCGACGTCAGTACAACAGCACCACGACCATACGTAGTAAAACATTTGAGAAGGCAAGTTTTCAACGCAATTCACTCACTAATTCATCCCGGCGCTAAAGCAACTTTAAAGTTAGTGGCTCAGCGTTTTGTATGGCCTGGTATGCGCAAGGATTGCAAAGAATGGACCCAAGCTTGCATAGCATGTCAAAGGTCGAAAGTAACTCGTCATGTGTCTGCACCGTTAGGCACATTTCAATTACCGCAAGCCAGATTCAGACATGTGCACATCGATCTCATTGGGCCATTACCACCTTCCCAAGGCTTTCGTTACTGCCTGACAGCAATAGATCGTTTCACTCGTTGGCCTGAAGTCGTACCAATCCAGGACATAACAGCCGAGACAGTCGCAAAGGCATTGCTAAATGGTTGGATTGCACGATTTGGTTGCCCGTCAACCATTGTCACCGATCGCGGACGCCAGTTCGAGTCAGCTTTATTCAAGCATCTGTCGATCATCGCGGGTTTCGAGCACAAGACAACGACAGCTTATCATCCTGCTTGCAACGGACTCGTGGAAAGATTCCATCGACAGCTCAAAGCGGCGATAACCTGTCACAGCAACAAAGACTGGATTGAGACGCTACCGTTAGTGTTACTGGGCATTCGAAGCGCCTATAAAGAAGATATCGGAGCTACATCGGCAGAACTTGTTTACGGTGAAAGTCTTCGATTGCCAGGCGAATTCTTTAGTACCACTACGCCCACAACCACCGACATCACCGACTTTACAGCGCGTCTATCTAAATATATGAAGGAGTTACAACCAACGCCTACTTCAAGACACGGCCGGAAGCCTACATTTATATTTAAAGAACTGGACAGAGCAAGCCACGTATTCCTGCGAGAAGACGCAGTCAAGAGCGCATTTCAGCCTGCGTACACGGGGCCACATCCAGTGTTATGGCGAACCGACAAAGTTTTTAAGATAGCAGTAAAAGGTAAACCGGTGAGCGTATCAATAGACAGACTCAGACCTGCCTACTTACTCTCTGATGACACGCCTCAAAAGGACAGCGAAGAGCAAGCAGTGGTCACATCAAGAAGCGGTCGTCTCGTCCGCCCGCCAGACTACTATCGCCCGTAGGGACGGTCTCTGGAGGGGAGTGATGTAGCGGTACCCGTTACCACATACAATGGAAACGCGCGGACATAGTTATCGTCCAATGGAAACGGACTAACAACTTACGTTGCCAGGTAACGGGTATGCGCAGATTAACACGCGCGCTCCCTCGACAGATGAGCCGTCCAATGAGAGTGGCCACACAATGCAAAAAACACAAAAGCAGACATGCGCCAAGGAGGCAAGGAAAAAACAGTGGACGAACAGATAGGACTTTGGCGAGAAGGGACGAAAAATACGGTGGACAATAGTGTGGTGGAACGTTTAACCAAAATCTTGTGCAGTGTATTATAGTGAGTCTTATATATATATTAGTGACCAATTGTGCAGTGCAGTTTTTGTAAATATTTATTCTGTACCATAGTGTAAATAAACTGTAAATAAAAAATAGTTGGTTAGTTATTGCACCCATCCAACTAAAGATAGTTCATTATAATAGGAACATTTTTTAAAAATAATACATTTTTCCACTCGAGGTACCGAATATAATATATAAGCGCAAGCGAGTACACAAATTTATTTTTACTATAGTAGAGTACCGAAATTTACTTAGTCCATACTTAGTCATTGATGATTGATGACAGTGACACTCACTCGAGTCACTCGAATAAACGTGATTGAGTGAAACATTCAAGTCGCTGTGCATCACTATGCTAGCTTCATTTCATTCATTCTTTCTTACTCTTTCTATTCTATGCTCTTTGAGCTCTTTCTTAGTTTGATAATAAAATGGCGGATCACCGGCTGCTTAGCTTTGTTTTAAGTTAGTGATTTCCTTATTTTATTCAACAAAATTATTGACTTTAAATGTGGAAATAGTAAATTAGTGTAAAAAAATCACGATGGAGTCTGCAATAAGTACTAATATGTGCCGGTGTTGTGCCTCGGAAGGTTCATATAAAGACTTGAATACCAAATTCACTTGGATGGGTGAGACTGAGATTTACGCGGACATGTTACAATATTGTTTCGATATAAATGTAAGTTAACTCTCGTTTTTAACCTGTTTTTTAAAGAATGTTTTATCTATAAATGTTTATGATTTTTATATCAAACTCTCAAAAGTTATTTTTGTGACCTAATAATGTTCGAGTGCTTAAGCAATGTGATTTTTCATTACTTATATGTACATGTTTGAGGAGAAACGAATAATTTGATACACAGCTTTTAGGGATTAATATTTATTTATAAAAAAATATTGTATTAATTAATACATATTTTGTGTAATAAACACCTACTTATTATCTAGTATAATTTATATAATATGATGTAAATACCATCCCCTGTTGGTGAATGCTTAAGGTTGAAGAATGTTATTCTCTTAAGAAAAAAATTGAATGTAGAATGTGTTTAAAGTTTGAAAATTTATTGACATTAGAATTAATTAAGGGATGCCAGAGCCCATTTCCTTATCCACTCCTAATCCCTTATCCTTAATCCTACTGCAGTCGGCAGCGCACTTGCAGCAGCTGTGGCGTTGCTTGTGTTATAGGCGACGGTAGCTAGTAGCTACATACCATCAAGTGGACCGTCAGCCTGTCTGCCAACCTTAACATAAAAAAAAATTTGATACTAGTGGAGCCCGCAACTTCGTACGTGTGGTATTCGGTTATAGCGTGTAACTTTTTGTTTGCAAACCGGTTAGAATGAAAAAAAAACACTAAATGTTACGGGAAACTTCCTACAATACATCAGTGACAACCACCTTCAAATCGGTTAAGCCGTTTCTGAGATTGTCGTGCACAAACGCACAAACCCTATATACCACTATTAGCAATATTTGAAAAGTTAATTTTCAAAGTTGACCCTGCTGGGATTCATAAATCGGTAACCGTAGAACAGCGTTTAGGCAAGTATCCTAACCCCTCATCCAACGAGCTCGTCAATTGTCAAGCTAATTTATAAATTGAATTTTAAGGAATTTTTACATCATAATGGGTACTCCTGTATGTGTGTATATGTATTGAAATAAGTAAATAATGTGGTGATGGGAGAACACCATCACCACATTAATGCTTACTAGGTAAGCGTGGTCCACCTTCGGTCGCATCTGCACCTTACATCAGGTCTATGCGCGAGACCTGATGTTGACGTCGATAGTGGTTGAGCGCTACATTGATTTAATAAAATAAAAGAGCTTTGACTTCCCTTGTTCGTTCGGTAAAGATAACAGCTAATGCCCAGTTGTTTCGCAGTGATGGTCTTCAGTAAGAGAGTTGAGTTAGTGTCTGCCTTCATTAAAATATTACAAATTGGGCGTCTTGATTTAATCAATTTTATCCTTTCCTTTTCTATAGTTGTCGAGAGAAGAGAGCGGCAATGGTGGTATATGTGAAGTTTGTATAACTCAACTGAGGCATGCGACCAACTTCAAGAAACAGGTGTTGATTACGGAGGAAAAATTCAAAAAGCGTTTACAGCAGAAATTATTTTCAAGTTAGTATCTATTTTATTTTTTTTAAATTTTTATTTAATATTGGCAAGGTCCCTTTATATCTAGAGGTTCTCAGACTTTTTTTCTCTTAAAATTTAGCTGGTTGGGGTGGACCCCCTGCAGCATACATTTCAATCTTCTGGGTGAGCTCGCTCCATCATCGTCTTCCTACCCGGATAGATGCTGGCCGAGAGCAAACCCATCTTTAATAAATAAATAAAAAAACCAGCCACTTTGCGTTGACGGGTAACCCAAAGCTGCTCTTGCATTCCCTCGCATCAAAGATCATCCAAGAAATAACTCAAGTATGTGATTAACTGTCATATAATAAAATATGAAGTTATAGGAACTTTTTAAAAATTGACTATCATTGTTTCTAACTACCCATGAGTTTTCAAAGGATACAAAACCTTTGAACAACAACAACAAAAATTCTAAAAATATTAACTTTCAGGTGATGCGATCAAATTGGAGATGAATGAAGTGTCCATTGACTCCGATAACGATAACCATGTGATGGAAGATTTCTCAGAACCAGGTATGATTTTGTTTATTCCTGTTAGTTTACTAGCTTACTTGCGACTTCATTCGCGCCCCCTTTTTTCTTAGGTGTTAAAGCATATTTATTCAACATTTATTAATTGGAATATAGAACTTATTATTCTACACAAAAGGGTACACAGTTCAGAGAGTACATGAAAATGGTGGCAGCGGATTTACGCCGATACTGTCTCGCTACGTCGCACTGCATGCCGCGGCATCCCTATACGTAGCGCGTACGTTACTTTATATAGCTTCAAGATGCCCCAGGCGGCGTCGCGAACTGACCCTAAGTGTCAGTTCACAACGCAACGCGTCGCGAACTAACCCTTTAGGCGTCAGTTTACAACGAAACGCGTCGCGAATTGACCCTAAGTGTCAGGTCACAACGAAACGCGTCGCGAACTGACCCTTTAGGCGTGTGTTCACAACGAAACGCGTCGCGAATTGACCCTAAGTGTCAGGTCACAACGAAACGCGTCACGAACTAACCCTTTGGGCGTGTGTTCACAATGAAACGCGTCGCGAATTGACCCTAAGTGTCAGGTCACAACGAAACGCGTCGCGAACTAACCCTTTAGGCGTGTGTTCACAACGAAACGCGTCGCGAAGTGACCCTGAGTGTCAGTTCATAACGAAATGCGACGCGACGCGACGCGACGTGAAGATGCTTGAAGAGGCCAAGCCATGTGAAAGTTGCATCCGCGATGTGTCTCGGGACGCTCGCTGTGACGTCGCGCTGCATCGCGTTACGCATCCTGACGTCACGAGATGCATCGCGGGGCAGCATGAAGCCGCCGAACACCACATTCGCGTACCCACTGAACTGTGTACCTTTTTCTGTAGTAAATAAGTTCTATATTGTATTTTTACCCTAAAACGTAAAACTAACGCTTAGACGTGTGCTACTTATTATTATATTAAAAGGTCTTCTTTTTTACAGAGTACGATCTTCCCATCAAAGAAGAGATTGAAGTCGAGGTGAAACCGAAGAAGAGGTCCGCGAAAGCGTCGACGTCGACATCTCGCATCAAAAAACCCAAGAACGAGGAAGGCGAAACGTCAAACAAACGTAAGTCTATAGAAATTTAAAAAGAGAACAGTGATTTTGTTTGTCTATGGGTTGATTTATTGTGTGACCTTAATGATGTGCTCCTCGATGTCTCCGTGGCACGAATAAAATAATCATTCTAAAACAGACAATTGGTATGTAAATACATACATCAGTTCTCACTCTATGCAAATGCATAATAGAGTATTTGCCTATTTTTTAAAAAGTGTTTAAAATTAATTATTGATCAATTTTAAGCTATACATTTGCTTGTCACAAATAATAACCGTATAACAATGATAAAACACAAAAAAATTGTCATATTTAAATTTTGCCGCCTAAAACCCATAGTAATATGACGTCATACTGATCGTCACGCGGTCAGTATGACGTCATATTACTCAAACAAGGATTGCAGAAAGACTTGAAAAAAACTATCACAATAGGTCATGTGAATAAAACGAAGTGTATGCTTTTACTAGTCTGATTTAAGTAAATACTTGCGCTTTAGGTGAATAAATAAATAAGTAAGTGCTTTTATTTAAAATATTTGCTAAAACCAAAAAGATTAAATATATATTAGAACTAAATGTAGATTAGAACTATTTAATAGAAATGTTTATGTTATGGCAATTAAAACATACAATAAACTACCTAATAATATAAAAGAATTGCCGGATCCTAAATTTACAAGAACATTAACAAAATGGTTATTAGATTGTTGTTATTATGATGTTAAAGAATTTTATAATAAGAAACATTTAATTCTTTTATTAATATTAATATAGTTTACAAACAATTAAACACAAATATTTGCATGCCCTTGGCGGGTAGAACATACTTTGTACTGTAACTGCTGTATACAAATTAAAATCCTGTAAACATGTGTTCGCGCAAATAAAGATTTATTTTATTTTATAGTACTAGCGACCCGCCCCCGGCTTCGCCCGGGGTGCAATTTTTATATATATAAGAAAATTCCCCGTTTATCCCTCTTTCCATTAGTGAAAACCGAATTAAAATCGGTCTACCCGTTCACGCGTGATGCCGTGACCAAGGGAAATTGGTATTCATTTTTATATACTACTCAAAACAAAATAAGGGCCACTGGTTTATTTACATTTAAGTGCACTTTAGTAAACTGAAAGTAACTGATAAGTAGCATTATATTGATATTACGAACTCTTTGGTGTTTGATCTCTTTTATGCTTCCTAATTTGATAAATATTGGCCATCGTTTTGAGAAAATAAATAATTGGAAGTTATTCTTATGTTTTTCTTCGATTGTCTTCTTAACTTGTTTCGGTTATTTTAGGCAAAAAGTTTTACTTTTTCAATTTTAAATGATTCATTTATCATCTCGCGTTAATCATGCCACCAGTAGGAAGGCACATGGATACAATTACAGCAACCAGAGCCATAACTATGATTCAAGAAGGACGTTCTCAGCGTTACGTGGGTTTGCAGTTGGGTTTTCTCGAAGAGCTGTCCAAAATGTATGGAATCGCTTCCAAGAGACCGGTAGTGTTGCCAGGAGACCCGGTTCAGGTAGAGTTCGTGTAACAACGGCGCACGAGGATCGGTACGTCCAACTAAGTGCTCGTCGTGATTGTACAGTAACGGCCCGTAAGTTACAACACCACCTACGGCTGACAACGGGTACCTGTGTCAGTGATCAAACTATACGTAATCAATTGTACGAAGACCAGCAAATGTCAAGACGTCGAGTTGTTCGAATTCCTCTGACTAGGGTTCAACGTGCAAACCGTTTAAGATTCTGCCGTCAGTATTTGAACTGGGGGATTAATCAGTGGGGCAAGGTGCTTTTTACAGACGAGTGCAAAGTAATTTTTTTTAATGATGATCGGCGTGTTAGGGTGTGGAGACGACGCGGCGAGCGTTTTTCGGAGTCCTGCATACACGAAGTTGACCGTTTCGGTGGTCCCAACGTAATGGTTTGGGGTGGGATTAGTTTACACGGTAAAACCGAGCTCACCATTTTAAATGCGGGTACCGTAACTGCAAAACGTTACATCGAAGACGTCATCAGGCCTCAAGTGATCCCATTTGCACAGCGAGTGGGGCCTGGATTCATCCTGGTGCAAGACAATGCCCGTGCACACACAGCTCGATCGACACAAACTGTCCTAGAAGGGTCTCATATTGAGGTATTACCATGGCCAGCTAACAGTCCGGATTTAAATCCAATCGAGCAATTGTGGGACCAATTGAAACGAAGGGTTAGAGAGAATGAGCAAGGGGTCTACAACCAACAGCATTCCAGATGAAAACGTGAGGAATTTGATCCAGAGTATGCATACGAGGCTTCAGGAGTGTATTGTTAAGAGAGGAGGATATACTCGTTACTAAAAAGAAGAAACAAAAGTGACAAGAACAGTATTTTGTCTTTTTCCGGTGATTTCTTTTGTTCATGTTTTTCATTCAAAAGGGCCAATTTCATTATGAACTTAAAAAAAACAGTTCATGATCATTATTTTAAACAATTGTTAGCCTATATTATAACCAATAACATTATTTTGTAGTTACATAAGTTAAACAATTTAATGTCTTTATTGTTTTCATGGTACAACAAAAAATCTTTTATTTTGTTTTGAGTAGTATATATAGAGATATAGAGAGGACATTGGGAATTTTTCCTACAAAAATATTGTATCCTGATCGCCGTAATCGGGATGGCCATGGCGTAGCTAAATGGCCTTGTAAAGTTGCTGATGGACTGAGCGATTTTGTACCACGTGGTTCTAAATGTCGCATTAAGGATTCTTTCGTGTTGCCCGATCTATACAGTTGGAAATCTTCGGCTCAAACGATGTAGCATGTGCTCTAGTAACTAAATGCTTCTGATAGTGTGAATAAAAACGAACTTTTACTTACAAGCATATATGCTTGACTAATTTGTAGTATGTTCAGATGCTTAGTCATTGTTTTTTTTTTTTTTTTTATTTGGTTTGCAAAACAGCACACAATCTAACATAAAAAAATAATATCAGTAATTTAGAAGAAAACTCTACAATGATTGTGCCTTTCACGATGCAAACAAAACTTAACAAAATAAAAGTGACAGTAATAAACAATATAAAACACTAAAATAATAATAACATAAAGATCCAATACAAAAATAAAAGGAAAAGCAATAATACAAAATAAGTACCTAAATAAATAAAAATAAAAATAAAAAAAAAACAACTTAAAAATTAAATATTTGTACATAATATTAAGCACTGTCCTTTACTAGTTCAACCTTCAAAGAGGCCAAAGAACCAGAAAAAATGTCAAAGTTATTTTGTAATGTGTTAATGGCCCTACATAGGCGTGGGAGAGGAGAATGTTGGCCCAAATTCGTCTTCGATGAAGGCGGAGTGAGGGTTTTTCTGTTGCATAGGCGACTATAAGAATTCGGAACAGTGAAATTCAAGCGCTCCGGGAGATCAGGCGAGATTGTTGAATAAGTTAACAAAAGAAGCTTTTAATAATTTCGGAGACCTAAGATTTGTTTAAAAACACAGGATATTTTGAAATTACACTTACTGCTGGCCGAGGTTGCATCAGGGTCAATGTTTTCGTGATTGGGTTCCGTGTCAGACATTTTCTATTAATTTCGATAATCAATCACAACTAAAAAAAAAAGTTTAAAATGCGCTCGTCTGAACAGGTCCTGCC
Organism: Bembecia ichneumoniformis; assembly: GCA_910589475.2. NCBI lineage: Eukaryota > Metazoa > Arthropoda > Insecta > Lepidoptera > Sesiidae > Bembecia > Bembecia ichneumoniformis. Next base: position 1,506,186 of record OU342550.1, read on the forward strand.
GCGCCCGTTGCACTTCTTTTTAGATAAAGAACACAAGCAGTTACTATTTTTATTTAAATTTGCTAGATAGTATAACAGTAAATGATTATTCACATCAAATTAAGCATGTACTTGTGTGCTATGTAGCTTTTGCTAGATAGCAAATGCTAATGGTTGAAACATTTGCTAGTAGTATGTGCTTTTCTTTATTGTCAGAGCGTTTAAAGATCATCCCCCTAGTTGACGAAGGCATCGACAGGTTCGATTGATGTGAAATATGGTATAATGTTACTTTGGTGGTATTTACATGACATATGGTACCTGATGCTGCAGCATCAAGTAGTCTGGCGGGACTACTTGATGCTGCAGCAACTTACAGCAGATATGGCCTGTTTGGGCTCAATATAAAGTCTGCAGATATGGGATTTCTATTAAATTACTTTTTACATCAACCCAATACACTCGCAGAATCACTGTTTAAATCTATGTATGTGTGTTAGAAAAACTGTTTTTTTTTTTTTTTTCTTTAAATGTCTTATTTGTCACATGAAAATTGTGCATCGGAAGATGTATTTGTGAACGTGGTTAGCATAATAAGATGTCCGCTCTGTGTGTTTATAAAATTTCCTTTATAGAAATTGGTCTTGGCATATATATGATGGTTATTTTTAATGGTTCTTTTTCTTACAAGGTTAAAAGACCATGGCCAAAAGTGAGTGGTAGGATAAAATATTCCATGATTGGAAATAACGAAACGTGGTCGCAGCAAATTAAGTTCCACATTCCTGTCAGATCTCTCCAAGTGGCGAGTCTTCGGTTGATGGTAAATTTTCCTAACTTCGATGGAAAACTTTGCGAAGAAAGTTTAGTGGAAAACATAGTAGTGTCAGGACAGTGATAAATTGGCCAGTCTGTCTGTCGGCAGTGACCACCCTCTCGTACAGAAGACCACCCGTGAAATAACAGCATGTGTGCTGTTGTGTTTCGGCGAGTGAGTGAGCGAGGGTGTGTTTTTTATCTCGTACCATTTACCACAGTTGACGAATGAATACATTTTTTTTTAAATCAAAGTTTTTCTAGCACATATTTTTCTTTACTTCTTTATTTATATTTAAATTGATGTTGCAAACTTATAAACAAACATATATACATATATTATAAAATGTGCCCCTCCACCTAGCTCTTGATCATGCTAAAGCGAGATTGCCTTTCAGCGCCCGTTGGTCGACGCTTTAACTTCACGTAAATCTACAGTTTTCGGCGTCACGCTTTTTTTTTTTAAATCATTTAAAAAAATTTAAAAATATTTTTTAAAATCAAATCTGCAAAAAAAATATTTTTTGGAGCTAGAGGTCGGCCGCTGTATAGACGTTTTTCATATGAAAGGTTTATAAATTTGCAATATACGTTAATTAATTGATAGATTTATAAAAAGATTGCGTTTTTCGGACATAGATTTGCTTATTTTTATTTTGACAATTTTTTTTATAGCGAATCGTCTTACGTAACCTGGACGTTTGTCCCATTTTTTTTTAACTTTAAATACATAATATGTATATAATTTCAAATAAATAATATTTGAGGTGCATTTAACGGACTAGACATCTCGGAGCGGTATTTAAGGCGACTCCAGACGCAAAACTCGTTCTGTACTGAATCGACGGGACTGCTGAGGGGGAGTCGCTACTTGCAAATCTCGGAAATATCTATTTAAAAATTAAATAAAGTGTAATTCAAATTTTTCTTTTGATGAGCCTTCAGATAGTGGATCTTAAAATTTATCTTAAGAATTAGCTATTTAAAATATTGATTATTAAGCAAATCGCACGGTTACAACGTCGATATTAGACCGCAAATTTTTAAAAAATAATCATGATGTTCCCCTTTCATATATCCTGCAGATGAGTTGAGTATTTTTTAAATTATAATTATTATGATAATCTAAAAGGAAAACGGTCACAAATAAGTGGATTTTTTTATCATTAGGGGCTGGCGTCGCCTTAAGGTTCAATCCATACATGAACGTTCAATTTCCTTCACTCCGTGCGAAGGCGGCAGTTTTTTGACCAACCACACGAGCACACCAATCAATCCGTTCACTCCATTTTTCGGTCATTCCCGTTCAACGATAATACGAGACGGGCAATATAAAAAAAAAAAAAAAAAACTATTGTAACACGATCTCCCCTAACGGCGAACTTATAGAAACCGAATGTAAAATGGATTGTAGATCTGCCACAGACTCCACGCCGTATGACGCACACAGTCATGATGATTTGGAATGTGGAGTGTTGGGGTGATGAACGGTGGATTTTTGTATGTTTGGAAGTCCAAGCTTTCTCGACATTCCAACCACTCCAAGTGGGATTTGCTACACGTGGAAAGGTTTTGGAGTGTTGCGAAATCACGTGAAGTGGAGCGATCGTCAATGGCCACCTTTAAGGGCTTCACTTAGGCAAATGACATTTACAATAGAACTCGCTGGCGGCGGAGACAATTCAACAGGCCTAGAATTGTGTTTTTTTTTTGTTTTTACCATTAGAACAATACGCAAAAAAAATTATCAATACAATTTTTAAACTGACATTAACTTATTAATAGGTACAGGATTCATATGCGCGCAATAAGCCGTTTTCGAGAGAATTTTCAATAAAAGTCAAATTCTTCTTGTGTTCTAACTTTTTTTGTGGAGTTTCTACTACTTTAACGAAAATTCTAATTAATACAATTGGTTCTTCACATGTTTAAGTATAAGCATTTTTTTCAAAGCAATTGTCTTGTCTATTTCTTGTAACATCTTCATTAAACAATGGATATTTTTAGTATTTAGCGTTTGTCTCCACCTTAAGCAGATCGCAAAGCTCAGATGGTAATAATAATTTTTATTATTTATTTATTTTACATGAAATAATTAGAAAAATATTTAAAATGTCCCATAAAACTGGAAAGCAGTTTGTCTATGGGATCAAGTTAATGATGTCGGAACTAATGTTATCAAAAATAAAATAAAACTGAATTTAAACATAAATGTAACATAATTTAAAAATAATTAATGATGTGACGTGACTTAGTTGATAAGTAAATTCAATAATTACCTTCTCATATAATCCTGTGTGACGATTGAAGATGAACCGGATTCTGTAAGATATTTAAAAAAAAAACTAAGGTATTTAGAGAAAACGATTTATTTATTTTAAACAAAAATCCTACAGCAATATAGAAAAACAACCATACAATTGAGACAGTATTACCAATTACATTATTTAATTACTTAAGTTTTTTTTTATGTTACGATCGGCAGACAGGCTGACGGTCCGCTTGATGGTAGGTGGCTACCGTCGCGTATAACACAAACAACGCCAAAGCTGCTGCAGGTGCGCTGCCGACTACAGTAGGTTTAAAGATAAGGGATTAGGGGGGGGGGGGGATAGGGAAATGGGCTCTGGCATCCCTTACTCACTGACCGAAACACAACAGCACACGTGCTGTTATTTCACTGTGGTCATTTGTACGGTGGTGGAAAATGGGCTCTGGCATTTTCCACCACATTTTCCAAACATGAAATAACACGTGCTGTTATTTCATGGCGGTATTCTGTAGGGGGGGGGGGGGGTGTACTGCCGCCAGACGGCCTGCCCAAATGACTGCCAAGAACGTGGTGTGCCCTGCCATTGCTTTCCAGATCAGAGCCAAATTTGAAAAGTTCATTTTTCAAAGTTGACCCTGCCGGGAATCGAACCCGGGCACCCTAGAAAAGAGCGTTAAGGCATGCACCCTAACCATTATCCAATGGGCTCATAAAAAAAAATTAATTCGCTGTTAGTTACTCGGCGAAGATTAAACAACTATTTAAGGGGGCTCCCTCCAAGGTATCGTCATACAAATAATGTTTTTCTAAGAAACGCTAACATTTGTAGATATTGAATATTGAGGATGTCATCTGTAAAAAGACAGCTTTCGATACACGATTTATAATACTTCACTCGATATTCCTAAAGTAACCTCGAAACACTGAAATTCAAACAAGTTTTGCTCTTATTTTCCTTATGAAACTTTCCCTTATTTCCCCCCCACCACGACAAGGTCATGACCCACCTAGGGGGGGAACTAAAATATCGATAACAAATGTAACAATGTTTTGACAGTTTTAGAATGTAGGTAATATAAAAATTATAAATAAATCAAAAACCATAAAATTATATCACAATTGGACGTGTGACAATTGACACAAATGTGACAGTGATAGCTGAACGACGACGCTCGCGACACTGCTATACGCACCTGTGCTGATGGCAGGGAGGTGAGACCTAATTCTGAGTTTAGGAGGCTAGAGGGAAAGGCCTTATATAAGCATTATTTATTACCAGCGGCCCTTCCCGGCGTCGCACGGGTGGACATTTATTTTTTTTAAACATTTTTGAGTTTATTCATGGAAAACAGCAATTTTGTATTGAGGGGGGGGGGGGGTTGAGTTGCTCGCTGATAATGTAGATTAATTATTGCTCATATATTTTTGTCAGGAGTTCAATTTATTATTTTTATATTTGAACGATCCGTCGGGAACAGTACTTTTTCTCTGGATGAAAGGTACTACCCCCCTGTGTCTTTTTCTGTATATCTGAAAACGTGTATGCAAAATTTCATAATTATCGGTTGAGTAGTTAAGGCGTGAAAACGTAAAAAACTCACTTTCGTTTTTGTAATATTCCCGTCCGCGATTTCGTCTGCGTTGAAAAATAACACTTTGTCATGATTATCGCTGTGTCGACATTGGTCGCCCAATTTTTTATATTTTTAGACGATCCCTCGGGAACATAACATTTTCTCAGGATAAAAAGTATCCTATATGTTTATCCGGGTAATGAAGTATCTGTGTGCCAAATTTCATCCAAATCCGTTTAGTAGTTTTTACGTGAAAGAGCAATAAACATACATACATTCACACAAACTTTCGTATATATAATAAACTAGCGGCCCGCCCCCGGCTTCGCCCGGGGTGCAATTTTTATATACCCTAAAACATTCCCCGTTTATCCCTATTTCCGTCAGCGAAAACCGAATTAAAATGGTCTACCCGTTCACGCGTAATGCCGTGACCAGGAGAAATGGGGATTAATTTTTATATATAAGAAGATGTTAGTGGGATATTGTAGAATTTAGGATAGAGTTAACATCGACTAAGCAAACGTATGAACAGAGTATAATTTATATGAGCTATAATCTTCGATCAACAATACAACTAGATTAAAGGTGATAGCTCTGAAAACGGCCCGAGAAATAAGAGCACAAAATAAGCGTGTGCTCTTATTTGCGACAGTACGGTTCAACCAAAGCCAACGTTCGGACGCGTTAAAATGCCATAGTGTGCGTTTAAAAACTGTTAAAAAGCGTATAGACTTAAGGTATATTTTAAGTTAATTTAACAGATATAAACAGATATAGCTTTAAGTATAATCAACACAAGATCAACACGGACGGTTTTTCGCTTTGATTTTGTATGAGACCTTTAATCTAGGTGTATTGTTGATCGTAGGCTATAATGGTTACGTTATGATTATTAACAATTTTATCATTTTATAATATAAGTAATAGTTTTTGCATTTGTAAACCTTTAGGTTTTATACTACACTAGTTGAACTCAGACACGCTTCGCTGCGGCCCATACGGCGGCGGCGGCGGCATGCGCATGGGGCGCGCGGTACTGGACACTGCTTATACATATATAATACTATTTATCGTAGCGTGGTGTTATATAGCCTATAGCCTTCCTCGATAAATGGACTATTCAAAACAAAAAGAATTTTTCAATTCGAACCAGTAGTTCCTGAGATTAGCGCGTTCAAACAAACAAACTCTTCAGCTTTATAATATTAGTATAGATTGATTGATTGAAACCAAATTAGAAGCAGGAAGAACCGTCGACAGTAAAGAATGATTAAATTAAGAATTGACCCCATATGTGTCCAAGGAGTTCAGTTTAGTCGTGGCGCTGATTCGCGAAGAGAACAAGCAGCGAAAAATGTCTAAATGTAAATAAGAAGAGTCGAGATCGGATAATTGAGATGAACGTTTCTGTTATAGGAACGACCGGCAGCAAACGCAAGAGAAAGAAACAAAAATCCGACGAAAGCGCCACACCAGAACGCCTTGAGCACAGAGTGAACCTAACGGCTATACTACAGTACTCCAATGCGAGTCCGTTCAGAGACAAAACGATGAAAGGTTTCTCGTGTCTGTATTGCGGCGTTAGCTTTCCGAGCATAGATGAATTGAGGCTGCACACTGCCCAGCAAAGCGAGAAAGACAAATTGAACACCATGATCGATTACAAACTGAGCTATAATCCGATCAAGGTGGACATCACGAATCTATGTTGCACGGTCTGCGACGAGGCCATGAAGGATCTGGTCGACCTCAAGGAGCACCTAGTCGGTGTTCACAATAAGAAGATTTACAAGAACATCAAGGATATAATTCTCCCGTTTCGCTTGGAGAATGGGAGCAATTTCACTTGCGTCGTGTGCTCGGTGGTGCACGTTTCGTTCAAGAATCTCTATCACCACATGAGCAGTCACTATAGGAATTATTGCTGTAAAAAATGCGGAGCGGGCTATATAACTATTGCCGCTTTGAGGAAGCACGGGAAGACTCACGAGGAGGGGAGCTTCCCGTGTAATTATTGCGAGAAGAGTTACACTTCGCTGTCGAAGAGACGTAACCACGAGAAGGGCGTTCACAAGGGCGGTTGGCTGAGGAACAAGTGTCCGCACTGTCCGGAGATATTTGTGAGCTACTACGACCGTAGCGAACATTTGGTCAAGGTGCACAATCAAGCTCCAGTCATATATCCTTGCAACGCTTGCAATAAGGTCTACAAGAAGAAGTTTGAGTTGAATCGTCACATAAAACACCATCACTTGCAACAGAGGAGTTTCCTTTGCGACATGTGTAACGCGAAGTACTTTTCCAAGCGAGGTCTAGTCGATCACATGACCAGGCACCGGGGCGGTGAGGTTTACCCGTGCGATGTTTGCGGCAAATCTTTCTCCAGGGCGAGAACGCTAAAGGAGCACCTGAGGATACACGTGGACGATAAGAGGTTTCAGTGTGAAGTTTGCAAGAAGACTTTCACGCAGAAGTGTAGTTTGAAGAGTCACGTGCGTTTGCATCAGGACGATTTGGATATTTTCAAGGAGTTCGATGATGTGAAGCATCTGATAGACAACAGGGACATAACGTTGAAACAGATAGCCGCCGAGAGCAAGTTGAGAGCTGACGACGAGAAAGTTAAAGAGCCATTTTAGTTTATGATTAATAATGGTCCTAGTGATTTCAACCAGCTGAAAATGACTAGAATTTAGGGACACAAGAAGTGGAAACTCCATGTTCCTCCACCTCCGCAGAGACATGACAGTATCTTCAGCTCATCTTCAGTAAACAGATTGCGAAGAGGATATGTTAAAAATCCATTAAAAGCCACAAAATTAATTGTTTTAAGTAGAAATAAAAGAATTAAATTCTGAAAAATTGGGCGCCATTAACTCAGCAAGTCAACTAATGTTTGCGTAGCTTAGCTCTTATTATTTGCGATGCTAAGTGATTCGTTACTTCAGCATTCGATTGATTTTTATCGAATTGATTCACATTTTCCAAAATATGTGAGATTGGTCTTCGAGACAATTAAGGTTTCGCGATTTTAATGCGTTTGGGCCTTAAAAGGCGAATCAATAGAACTGTTTCTCATGGGACATTCTTTTGGCCTACACTTAGGCTTGATTTCCTCCTACGCTGACGTCATCGGTCGAGCGTATGAATAAACACAATACTCTATGGGCCACTGCATAGTGACGCTGACGTCCGCGGCAGATTTATTGCTACGCGCCGCTGATGGCGCGCGTGGGTCTCGCTCGTCAGCGCCACGCGCGTCGGTGCGCTGACGCGTTATACACCAGCACCACTATCGCGCGCTCAGTGCTAAGCTGACCGGTTAGATGTGCGCACGTGTGCGCGGCGCAGGCGAGCAGAAAAGCGCACGACTGTTCCGTTCAGCGATCGGTTTCGCACTGCGGGATTTTTCTTTGTCATACGCGACCGACCTCAGCGATCGACGTCGGCGTAGGAGGAAATCAAGCCTTAGAACTTGCATATGCGTTGCTTAACGTAACTTTTAATTTAAACATGTCACAAGTCCAAGCATAGCTGGTCAATATTGCGAAAGACCACATCCTCAGACGTGATGCCGTTTTATACGGACACACTGTAACATTTTACGGACTAATTTCCGAGATTTTGTAATATCATTGAATCGGATATGTACGAAGATGTTATATAGTAACACGAAACGAAAAAAAAGTTTGTATGTGTGTCAGCTCCGACGAACGGATTGGAGTTTACTCCTTAAGTGCGATTGTCTTATAAACTCGCCACTGTCGCCAATGCTGGAAATAAAAACTCGCCATCTATTATACTACAATAGAATTAGGTAAAGCGGCGACATCTACGAGGGGCACACTTACGCCCCTTACGAGAACTAGTTAACACATATTGAAATTTTAACAAAAAAGATTTTAACTATTTACACCTAGCGGTGCCACGAAATAATGTAACGAATTTAGAAATCTACTTTTAAACAACAGAAAACGACTCACCGATTTTACTTCTGGGCTTCGATCGTAACAAAATTTAATGGATAATTAAATAAAATGCAAATTTTACAACATCACTTGTGCCCAATATGGCGTCGCTTGACGAGCAGATGAATATAGCTGTCTCTTCGCCGAGCTCCAAGACGAAAAAAAGCGAACGCAATCGCGAGCGCGGACTCGCCGACCTCTCCCCTGCGTCCCTCTTCACCCCTTCTCGTCCTAACGACACGCCCTTCTAATAGATTGAAATCCACTACGAAACAAAACGCCTGACTGAATTTGCATAGCAACACGACGCAGAAACAATTATAGCTGATTGAAAATTTTAATGTAACAGCATTAGTATATAGATAGAGTCGGTGGCACAGTGGGAAAGACGTGGCCTATCATGCCGAGAGGTCCGAGTTCGATGCATGTACTAATTTTTTTTTTCTAAAATGTTTAGTGCATTTACTGACTGCTCTCAAACGGTGAAGTTTAGGTGCCAAAGAAGAAATTCTAAGGCGCACATGAAGTCCACTGGGCCAGCGTGGTGGACCATATAGCCCATAAGCCCTTGTTGCGAGGGTAGACCCGTGCACCTGCAGTGGGGACACATGATAGGCTGTTTATGATGATAGATTGATGTAGAAAATCATCCAGCGACATTAAAATATGGGATATATGACAGTTTATCTATGATCGAAAATCCAATAGCCGCTGCTCTCTTAGCAGTTAAGACAGGGGGCATCACTGTCCGATTGTCATAATTGAACTTATTGAAGATTGTTTCATAATTATGCATTCAAGGACATAATAGTCAATTCGTTTCACAATAATAAGTCAGACTGAGTGTGTAAAATCTTCAGACAAGAACGTGTCAGACACGTAGCGTGTCAGACAAAATCATATTGTGTGTAGCGTGAACAAGTTCTTACATATTCCGCTCATACGCCATCAGACACTGTCCGCGCGCGGACGGCATTAGCGGAGAGAATATTTTGTCTGAGCCGAAACGTGTCTGAAGGTCTGTGCCCCAGAATCGGAACCGTGCACTTGTCTATTTTTGTCTGACATTGCACTTTTCTGGTAAGTTAGATAAATAAACTGTATCTGAGACAGTACGTGTCTGATACATTCCTTGTCTGAAGATATAAACGGACCTCCGTCAGGCACCACCTGTCACCATATATATATATATATATATATATATATATATATATATATATATATATATATAAACTCAGCGGCAGAAAAAGCGGCCCACCGACAAATTTAGCCCTAGCATTATTATGATAAAAAAAAAACTGATAATTTTTATTTTATTTAACTGGTAATCCACTGTCAAGTTGATTTTAGTCAAAAGTTAAACTTAAATTACTGTCATTTAGTAACAAAAAAATAATGTGAATAAAAACGATTTTTTGCCAAAATTCCTTTATTACAAAAAAAAGAAAGAATTACGTGTAAACATTAAAAAAAATTAACTTAATACCGCGTATTGCCGTCCCTAGCTGCAATGACTGCTTGCATACGTTCTGGCATGCTTTGCAGTATGTTTTTTATCTCTACTTGAGGAATTTGCTCCCAAATTGCCGTGAGAGTAGATTTTAAGTCACGAAGGGTCTCGGGCGGGTTCGATAGTGCTCGGACGCGTCTCTTAAGCATGTCCCAGACATGTTCAATTGGATTCATGTCTGGGCTGCGAGCAGGCCATTGCAACCTTCGAATGCCGACAGCATCCAAGTACGATTCAACGCTTCTTGCGATGTGGGCTCTTGCATTGTCATGCATTAGCAAGAATAAAGCCCACGAATGGCACAACGTGATCTTCGAGGATTTCTTCGATGTACCTGGCTGCTGTTAGGCGGTAATTTACAAAAACCAACTCTGTGCGCGCTTCTGAACATACTCCTCCCCATACCATAACGGACCCACCTTGGTAACTGACAGTTTGACGTGTTGTGATGGGAAGAAACCGTTCTCCTCGTCGCCGATACACTCTCTCACGCCCATCTGGTGCTCGTAAGGCAACTCTGCACTCGTCTGTGAACAACACTTTAGCCCATTGATCTAAAGTCCAATTCACATGTTCACGCGCAAACCTTAACCGTGCGTGTGTACCGTACTCTGTCGTGTCTCTCCAATTCTAGCCCTCGTGCTGGTCTCTGCGCACGTAAATCCCGCTCTGCCATCCTTCTTCTTATTGTTCGTTCACTAACAATGACCCCCCGTGCTGCCTGCAGCCGCCGTTTGATCTCGACAGCAGTCAGAAATCGATTTCTCAGTACAGCCAAAATTATGAATCGATCATCACGAGCGGAGGTGCACCTAACTCGACCACTTCCTGGTCGCCGTGTGTACAGACCAGTCTCCCGGTACCTTGTGAGAGCTCTTCTTAAGGTGGTTCGAGGCACATGGAGATGTGCAGCCACCTCACGCTGAGTTCTTCCCTGCTCAATTAACAGTACTGCCTGAGCAATCTAAGCAGCTGTGATTGGCATCTTCTAATCTTTTCTGCAATGGAAATAAACACTGAAACACTATTACAGTTAAAAAAGATTAAATTTACACAGAAAAATTGAAAAAGATTAATTTAACTTACCTTTGTCGGGTACGCTCGATACAACACTGTCACAAAATTCAACAAAAGTTAACCCAACATAACTTAATCTTGAATTACTTACTTTATCTTAACAAAACAATCCACTTGACACCTACCCTCGTTCAAATGTCCCATAAATATTGCTTGCTTTGTTTACAAGTTCGCAATAAGCGCGTGGGCCGCTTTTTCTGCCGCTGAGTATATTAATTTCCACGTTATAACTGAAAGTTATGGAATGATGTAATTATTTTTATTAATTTTACCCGCAGTGTGTGAAATTTTTGTTGATAGAAATGGACGACTTTTAAAGGTTTTTTATTTTAAAATAAAAAATAAAAAGTTTTTTTTGCCTCGTTTTTACACTGCTGCTATGTATAAGGCATAACGTACATGAATAATATAATTATATGGTAACGAATAAATATATAGTTTATTGAGTGTGGAGAGTTTATTTTTTAACCCTTTCACTAACTGTTATTTGGTATGACGTTGCTATGAAAAAAATATTTTTTGGGTTTTATTAAATGGTATATTACGAAAATCATCATTTACATTCATACATACGAAAATCATTTATTTTTCAAGGAGGAATATATAATTTGTAAAGTATGTCGGAAGTAGATGGCGTTTTTGATAGCAATACTTCGACATCTGTGTGGGATTGAGTGGACCCCTAACGCGATCACTTTTTTCTTTCTTTCTTTTTTTAAAAAAAAAAGTGACGTTGGTCCACTTAATGGTAGATGGTTACCGTCGTCTATTTATACAAGCAAAGCCACACGTGCTGCAATGTAGGATTAAGTATAAGAGATTAGGAAGGCTCCCTTACTCACCCATCAAAACACTACAGCACACATGCTGTTATTTCACAGTGGTCTTCTTGTAAGGGGGTGGTCACTGTCCCCAGGCGGACTGCCCAAATGACTGCGAAACGCAGTTGTCCCTGCCGTGAATCGAACCGTGGGCCACCCGACCAAGGGTCTCGTCCAATTGATGTCGTTTTATTGACGATTTCAATCTCTGTCATGTATAAGCCTAATAAACCCCGTAGTTGTGCCATTGGAAATATTCGAAAAAATAAGGGCCGTGGCATAGAACTTTTCAAACCGACATCAAAAGCTATCAGTGGGTCTAGCATGAGTTTATAATGACTGCACTCGCTTGCGAGAGCGTAAAACATTTATATGGAAAATGGTCAACTGTCAATGTCAAATTGACAATTTTCCATATAAATGTTTTAGACTCTCGCTAGCGAGTGCGTTCATTATAAACTCGTGCTAAATCCATGTACTCATCATACTGTTATCATCATTGACACAGCTTTATTTTTATATATTGAAATATGTGTTTAACATATTTCTCTTATATAGCTTATTTTACACGGAGTGTGCTATCATTTTAGGGATTTCAGACATTTGGGTAACAACAGCCAATAGAGGCAATGAAAAGTTCCCAATTTTAAACTTAAAAACTAGATCAATAAATTTACGCATTGATACACGTGTCTTCTTGACAGTGTAACACAGTAAGAATAGAATTAGAAGCCGATAAAATAGATGAATCGTTCATCGAATCGATAGAACTAAAGTTTTAATGAAGTGTTTTCGTAGTGCTTTTGAGAAGAACTCAAGTCAGCAAGTCACAAGAATGATTTTTGTTATAGGCGACGCGGGAGCCTCAAAAAAGCGAAGCAAACTCAAAATTAAGGAGGAACGCGAAGAGAACGAGGCTTTGAGCAAATTAGTTTATCGGGAGAAAAACGTTCCCGAGATGAAAAAACAGTGGCACAATCTAACCACCCTGTTGAAATATACGAACGCGACGCCGTTCAAGGACAGAAACGACGCGGGATACATTTGCGCTTATTGCTTCAAGACTTATCCAGATCCGGAAGTGTTGAGGTTTCACACACAAAACGATCACGTCAAAGAGAAGCCCACGTACAAGGCCGGCTCGGGGATGAGCAGTTTTGTGGCTTTCTTGGATATAGTCAATCTGAAATGCAACATTTGCGAGCAGCCAATGGACTCGATTCAAAATATCACCGAGCATCTGGTGAAGGAGCACGAGAAGAAGTACTATTTGGGGGTAACGGATTACTTCCAACCGTTCAAGTTGACGAACGAGCAACAGATACGGTGCTGTCTTTGCACAGAGGTATACCACAATATGAAGCTTCTGATGCAACACATGAACGTGCACTATAGGAATTTCATTTGCACAATTTGCGGAGCGGGATTCGTGAATAGCTTCAGGCTGAACCGGCACGAGACTACGCACGGGAAGAAAAAATCGAGTTTTCCGTGTCGCCATTGCGGGCAAGTGTTCGCTGCCGAGTCGAAGAAGAAGGCGCACGTGAACACGGAACATAAGGGGATCGCCGGTGACAGCGTTTGTCAGATATGCAAGGCGCGTTTCAAGAATTACTATCAGAAAACTCGTCACATGGTTCAAGTGCACAATTTGGAGGGGATCAAGTGCGACAAGTGCGATAAGAAGTTCAATTTGAAGTCGAACCTGATGCTGCACATGAGAAGTGTCCACCTGAAGGAGCGTCCGTACGAGTGTTCCGTCTGCAGTATGGGTTTCTTCATCAAGAGGCATATGCTGGGACACTATATGGCCACCCATACGAATGAGAGGAAGTTCAAGTGCGAGGTGTGCGGTAAAGCGTACGCGACGCAGAACAGTAAGAGGAAACATATGAAGAAGAATCACGGCATCTCTAAGAATAGTACATTGCAAAACGCCTCTAAAAGTTAAAGACTGTAACTAGTTAAAAACGGTGAAAGTTAAAGCCACTTTTCTTATTATTTATGAAACTCTCCTTTGTTTAAGGTCGGTGGGCAATTACTGAATTTCTCCCTGTAATTCACTCTGATGTTACATAGCCATTGACAACCTTCTTCCTACTTTATGTTTTCCTTCTATTTTCCACATAATTATTGATGATTTATTATTGATTATTGATGATAGTTATTGATCGTTACTTTATGCAGCAGCAGGTATCTGTCATGTCGCAATACATGACCTTAGTACGAAACTTAGGCTAAGCTTTTAGATGATTCCATTCTCTTGCCTGCCGCATATAAAATACTTTTAATTCATGATTCAAATGTCAGAAAATGGTGCAAGTTCATACGAGTTCGTGTTTAGATGAGTCTAATTATTGCCCTGGCGTGTGCAAGCAAATGGCATCATCTAACTGGGTATCAATTTCGCTCAAACTCGCGCAAAGGAAAATTGAGCGCGCTAGGAAAATTTGACTTTTTTTTTTAAAGGACTAATTTTAAATAAATTTTCATAATATATTGAAACGTGTTGTCAAAAGGACAAAATTAATATAATGTGAATATTGTTTGAAATTTTTTGCTGTTTTTGTTGAAAATTATATAGTTTTAGTACGTATAATGCCCGCAAATTGTTAACCTTGTCAAATTAACATCCACGTGGCGTCATCTGCAACTAAAAAAATACAGCTAATAAAATTGACAGTACTGAGTATGTCGCGAGATTACGTCACAAAATGGCGTCCAGAGAGTTAGCTATTTGCGGGGCTTATACGAGACAGAGTAATTTATGTTCATTTTTACTGTAGGTACTGAAGTCGGTTCTATTTTTATTAAAAAAAAAAAAAGCGCTCCGACGTAAGATTTGAGTTTATTCTTTAAATGTATAAAAATTTCCGTGCGTCAATATATAATTGGATACCTAATTACTTTATATTATTTAGTTACGTTCTGCATACTCAGATGTCACGTGTTCCAACAAAAGTTCTATAAGTTCGACGACAGATGTCGCTGTGCGGGCATAATACGCTATCGTTTCGTTTCTCAACGCAGTCTACACTTTTCATACAAGATTTTGACGTTTGCTTTTATAAGCCCAGTGAATAGAATTAAGGAACACATGCCTCAGCTGTCGCACAAATGTCAAAGTGACAGTTAACATAACGCGTTTTGGTTAACGCTTGTATTAATTTTACTCATAAAATTTCCATACCAGGGGTCTTATATTAAAATCGACTCTTAAGGAGTAAACCGAAATAATAATCACCTTTTTTATTTTTCGTACATTAATTCTTTATCTGAAATCAATGCATAATAAGAGTTTAATAATTACTATAGTATATTAATTCCAAATGAATCGTGTGTATAAAATAATAATCACCTTTTTTCTGTACATTAATATTTTATGTAATAATTAATGCATAATAAGAGTTTAATAATTACTATAGCATATTAATTCTAAATGAACCGTGTGTATAAAATAATAATCACCTTTTTCCTGTACATTAATTCTTTATGTAATAATTAATGCATAATAAGGTTTAATAATTACTATAGTATATTAATTCTAAATGAACCGTGTGTATAAAATAATAATCACCTTTTTCCTGTACATTAATTCTTTATGTAATAATTAATGCATAATAAGAGTTTAATAAAATTACTATAGTATATTATAATGAACGTCAACGCTGTTGGCACACGGGGCAATAAATTATTCAAACGCTAGGGTTGCGCATGTTCTGCACGCGTTGTCGGTACTTTGAGTACCTACTCATTGAGTATTGCTACGAGTTTTTTTTTTTAATAAAAATTTAATGTACAGACACACACGGCTCGTTTACGATTTTATTATATGTACCTATGTATTATAAAAATTTGTGCAATGTATCTAGTACACTTTAAGTAATCCTTTGTAATTAGAAAATCAACATCGAACAATGACATAATATACATATGTACATATGTACATGTGTATATAAAGTGGTTTTTGTGTATATAATTATAAATTATACAATAAATTACGGTACATAGGTATTGATAAAGTGATTTCATTAACTTGCCAAGAGAAACCTGCCTCTAAAGAGAACATACTCTGCGTGCTTAGGTCTTAACAAACTGGGGCAAGAAATTTAACTGTCCAAGTTTCTCACTGACTGAATACAGTTGGATGGGTTAGTCTGTAATCTTTATTTATACATATAGATTAGATATACTATAAAGCTGAATTACCACAGACACATCATTGACATAATTGTTCTCCCAGAAAGAGTGCCGGGGTTTCCCCTTTGTAGCCGGTCGTAGAGCCGTAGCCGTGAACAAATCATTATACTAGATTTAGACTCATTCGGTCATTCCTATAATAACACATTACTACACAGAATTTTAATGGTTCAGTGCCTGTAGATAGCGCCATTGAGGATTTTGTTAAAATTACGAAGAAGCATATTTAATTATATTATTACTACTAAGTAATAATTACTACTAAGTAATAATACGCTCTTACTAAGTAATATTGGTTTGAGTTGCCCTCGAATAAATTCGCGCCGTAAGTGTTCATTACATATTCAGTTCTGTAAAAAGAAATATACTAGCAATACATTTTTGCATCGCTCCTGCAAATTTTATAATGAACACTTACTGGATCTGGATATTTTCAGTTGTCCTATAGGAGCCTATAAACGAAGCCTTAAACAGGCCCTCGAAAGTATATTCGTGTAGTTTTCTTTTAGTGGCGACCAGTTTATCTTTTTATTTTTATTTTTTGTTTTTCTCTTTCTTTTGTATGTTTATTTTTGCTTGCTTTTTTACATGTTTTCTCCTAACTCCGATGTTCTGTAGTGTATTGTAAATTATAATATGTTTTAGTAACTTAGTGGAAACTTTGCTGATTTATGTTTTTCTTGTATGTATGTATATAATGTGTATCAAAATATTGTATGTTTCCCAAATATAAATAAAATAAAATAAAAATAAAATTATGTTTTTTTTTTATTTATAATTTTAACAATTTAAAAAGAAAACTAAATATACATTAATATAATTATAGCATTAAAAACCACCTAGGTTTAACTGTTTGCTATCATACTATGCTTTAAATTATTATTAAAATATTAAAGATGTGTATATATAATTTACATATAGGAATACGAGTTGCATCAAGTTTCGTCGTCGTCTAAACAAATCACTTTAATTCCAAATTGAAATTGAAATGGCAAGAATTTTAATGCGAAAAATTTTGTTCATAGGTGACAACAACGAAATGTCTAGCAAAATTCACGAGGTTACAGTAAGTAGACATATTAAAACTGAAAAGCCCGAAATTGTTGACGAGAAACGTAAAATGGACGATTGGACTGTGTCCATTTCAAAGCGAGAAATTAAATCGAACCGTACAAAAAGATCGTCAAAAAGGACCGGTTCTAGTCATGTAAGAGAAAATAAGGAGTTAATGGAGAAACATCTTCGGAATGTGAGAGCCGTTCTTTTAAACACGAATGCAACTCCCGTTAAATATCAAATTGCTTTGAATTATCACTGCTACTATTGTACAGTGTCGTGTTTAAACACGAAAGATTTAAAACAGCATACGCTAGAGAAACACGACGACAGTGAGAAAATGGGATTCATGAAAGGCGTCTCGTTAACGACTTACTCGTGCACGTTAGACATAACTATGTTTAAGTGTAACTTGTGTTTCAGTTCTGTATCGACGTTGGAAGAAATGGTCGATCATTTGATTGAACACGGTGTCGAAATGTATAAGGACTTGAATAACCATATACTCACGTTCAGAGTCGAAGATGATAAGTTCGTTTGTGGCAATTGCGGCCTGGACGGTTTTAATTCGTTGAGGAATGTTACGGATCATATCAAGGTCCATTATAAGAACTATGAGTGTGATTCTTGTCAGGCGACTTTTGTAAATAAGCGTAGTATGCGCAAGCATTTGGCCATACACAAAATTGGTCAATTCTCGTGTTCCTATTGCAGTAAAGTGTTCGATACTAGGAGGAAGCTGCAAGTTCACGAGAAGTATGTGCACACGGGCGATAGAAATAGACTGAGATGTCCGCTTTGTCCGCAAAGATTTTCAGGTCAGACGATAAAAAATGAGCACATGGTGATGGTTCACGGTATGGAGCGCAAAGTCGTAAAGTGTTCCGCTTGCGAAAAGTTGTTCAAGAACTCGTCGACGTTGTACAGACACGTGAAGAGGTTCCATTTCATGGTCAAACCGCACAGTTGTAACGTTTGCGAGTCGAAGTTTTTTAGTAAACGTGAACTCGCATTTCACACGCTCAAGCACACAGGAGAGAAACGTTTCCAGTGCGATGTTTGCTCGAAACGCTTCGCGAGAAAGAGCACCTTGAGGGAGCACATGAGGATCCACGTGGACGATAGACGGTTCAAGTGTACAAATTGTGGAATGACGTTCGTGCAGAAGTGTAGCATGAAGAGCCACATGCTGACGAAACACGGAGTGGCAATAGTTAATTGAGATGAAGATTTAGAAAGAAAGAAAGAAAGACTTTTATTCACTGCACGAAAGACACTGACATTAAATACAAAACAGGACAGAAATTAATAAATACGTGTGTCCTCGCGACGGCGAATCGGATGCTGGCTCAGACTAACACCTACAGCGCTGATTTGTGTTGAACACCATACAAATATATATAAACATATACATATAAAGAAAGAAAGAAAGCATCTTTTATTCCTCTAATAAACACAATATACATATATGAACAAATAATAATTATAAACAAACAAATATATGAACAAGTAAGTAGAGGAAAAGGAACCCTGACTCAGTATACAGTTGTGGTGCGGACCACAACACTGATATTCCTAGATACATCGAAAAATACATAGGTAAGAAAGAAACGGAACCGAAGCCATTTTGAAAATTGAAATCCTGACGAATGCCAAAGCTTTGACATCGGATGTGTCTTACTTAAATGTAACGCGACCGTGTTCTAAATTTTTTTAATTTAAAATTACACAAATAATGTTATTTATTGCAATATCCGCCTCAACTTACGGACGCGTTTGCTCACTTGACATAATTGTTATGATTTGTTATGATTTATGAGCTGCATGAGATCATACCGCCTTCCCCTTTCTTCTATCGGACATGCAGACGTACGGCTGGTTACCATCCTCACCTTGTCAAAATCCCTCTAATTCGGACCAAGCGCTTTAAAACATCTTTTGTGATGCGCACTGCTAAGGATTGGAACTCCCTGCCGGCGTCTGTATTTCCGAGCTCATATAACCCAAATCTTTTCAAGGTTCGAGTGAATAGGCATCTTCTGGGTGAGCTCGCTCCATCTTCGGCCTCATCCTTCCTACATGGATAGATGCTAGTCAAGAGCAAACCCATCTATAATAAAAAAATAAAAAAATTAATTGTCCATCCCCTCATAATTAATTTTGTCGAATGTCAGAGGATTACCACGTGGCGACCGAAGCAAACATCTTTTTTCCATTCCATATAACTTTTTTGAAAACATCCTACCTCCGCGAGCTGCTTGCAGTCCGCGGCACCGCGCGACTAGTCTATCTATATAAATAAAAATTAAAGAAATGAACTTGATGAATCAAATGAATCAAGTTTGGCTCTGGTCTGGATCTGGAAAGTAGTGGCAGGGCACACTGCGTGCCGCCGTCATTTGGGCAGCTCGTCTGGCGGCAGTAACCACACCCTTACAGAAGACCACCGTGAAATAACTGCACGTGTGCTGTTGTGTTTCGGTGAGTGAGTAAGGGATGACAGAGCCCATTTCCCTATCCCCTCCTAATCCATTATCCTTAATTCTACATTGTCGGCAAGTGCACTTTCAGCACCTGTGGCGTTGCTTGTGTTATAGGCGACGGTAGCCACCTACCATCAAGTGGGGCTGTCAGCCTGTCTGCCGATCTTGACATGAAAAAAAAAATGATTTGTTTATACTGTATGTCTTTTAAACGAAACGAATTTGATTTTTTTTCTGAGGATGTAAGTGCAATTTTTGTGAAATATATAATTATGGTAAAATTTAACAAAATCTTTTTATTTTTGCAATTTTTTTTTTATTTTAACTTTTATCTCTTCTACAAAGATACTTGAAATATTACACTGCCGGTACTGAGTTCCGCAATCATAAACTGGTCAGAGCATGAGATAAAAGCTCTTGGGCTGTTCTTCGCTGTCAGTTTCTCCGCTAAATTCTTCTGAAACACCCAACTGATTTTGATATGGTTTTTACGAATGGATAGAGCTTTAAAAGAGATTAAAATTGCATCCGTCCGAAGCCGGGGGTCTCTAGTCTTCCATAATTTCTCTTGCGCCTCTTGAGCGTACACATCATCCCTTCAATAGAATAGCAAGGATGGTAACCATCTATCATGAAGAGTGCCATCAACCTGCCAGCCAATCTTTGCATTAAAAAAAACTTAACAAGTGTGAGTTGAACTCGCGTGAAGAGCGTTCCGTATAATATTGAGTGATTTACCATGTTATTTTAATATCATGGACTTCTTATAGGTTTTCCTATAATCTACTTATAAGTAGAAAACTAATTTCTGATTTTTTTTCAAAATTTTAGGTTCAGTCGTTTCGGAGATAGGGGGTGGGGGGGATGGTTGGACAGACTGACACAAGAGCGATCCTATAAGGGTTCCGTTTTCTTATCCGGACGTACGGAACCCTAAAAAAAAACACCAAAAACATAGGCATATAGGTACAAATATGTAAACATACACACACAAAAATATGATTAAAAAAGAAACAATAATAATAATAATAAATAATGCCACAGGTCATGTTTCGTCACGCTGTAAACCGTTTGCTACAGTTGAAGCTTCCAATAAGGTGAAGGTATAGTATTCCATACTTTACTTGCAGCGTACTTTAAAAGCTAAACTCTTAAACAGTAGAGTTCCGCGTACGGATAAAAATTTTAAGTGAAATTGTGGATAACACTAGGAATTTTTGCTTACAAACTCGTAGCCCCTATAGCTCGGTGGCCACATGTAATTGACACGGCTGATAAGTCGGCAGTGCGGAGCCCTGTGGAGTCGTTATGCCATGGAGCAAGATGCCAAAAGGAGTTATTTTAGTGGGCAATTTGAACCATTTCAAAAACAGGTTAGATAGATAGTTAGGAGCTTAAATGCGGATGGAGACGCACCAGCGGAAGCTGCTAGTCTTTCTAATATATATAAAAATGTAATGAATCAATCATGTATTTTTGTGTTCTTTTGTGAGTGAAATGTGAACGTATTCTTGAACTCCCTGTGAAGATTGACGTCGCCAAGTAATAGGTTGGGGGAAAAGTTTCTATGCATTTTATATGAAAACTCAAGTTTATTTATTTATTTATTATTACATGGCCTCCAACGAGGCAGGCAACAAGGAACAGAAAAAAAACACACAACAAGGAACAGGAAAAAATAACATGGCAGATGCCGCCGCAATTAAAGGAGGCACAGCCTACGCCAATAAAAGTCGAAGTAGCATCCCGGCAATAAAGTTAGAAAAAAAAAAAAAATATTCAAAAAAAATTATGAAAATTTATCAAAAAATGTATCAAATCATACATAGAAATATAATTAAATCGTAAATTTGGAATAAATGTCAAAAATAAATTAGTGTCAATTATCTGAACCACGGACACGGACAAGGATGAAAATGCGTCGTTAAACAGGTCAACATCGTGACTCAGGGAGTTGGCAACATCCATAATACGATTTAATGGGGAAAAACATTTAACATTTACATTTAATTACAATATATATGTGCCATTTTGTTCGATGACTTTGCCATCATGTAGGCATTGACATGGTCCCGTTGCTGGGACTTCTGATTAAAAAAAAACGCGACAAGTCGTTTTGGCAGTCCTCTCTTGATGTTAACCTGTCACTGCCTAAAGGATTCTGAAGAGACCGAAACAAGTGGAAATCTGAAGGTGCATTAACATTAATTTTTGCTGAGTGACTAAAGATGTGTGTGGTCTAGCGTTGTCGTGATGAAAGACTTATATATTGATTTCGGCCGCTTTCTATCAACTATGTTTTAATCTCATCGGTTGTTGGCAGTAGAGATCCGAATCGATGGTTCTGCCCGACGGTAAAATCCGTAACAAGGCGACCAGAGCAAGGTGCGTCTTTGACATCAAAATTCCCGGATTGAAAACGCTTAAACCAACTTTGTTTTACTCTTACTGACACTACATTAGGTCCATAAACGTAACAAATTTTTTTCGCGGCTTGCAATTTTTCCTTTTTTGTAATAAAATTTTAAAATGTATACAATTTCTTCATTAGATTCACACATTTTGACAGAAAGAAACACAAATGAAAAATAACTGGAAACAACATTTTACAAATTTTTTTCTTTTTTTTAAATGTAACCTTTTTAATGTCTTCAAAACCAGCCAGTACAAATAGTACAGCCAAAGAGATTTTATTACTACGAACGGGGAAAAAGTTCATTGAATACATTTTTTTTTGTTGGCTCATTTGCAATCAGTCAAGAAGACTATAAGAAAATTTGTTGAGTGAGATTCGTTTTTGTAGAGCAGCTTTCCACTGAAAGCATCGACCCATTCTGTAAAAAGAAACTAGAGGCGGCCTTCTAGTTCCAGTGTGCTATGACGCTTTATTCTTCTGACATTCCGCGTTGGATGGTCAGTTGGCGAGCTGTTTCGTTCGGATGGTGGATAAGCCGGTCCTTATGCTTAGCTGCGAATCTCCTCTTTGATAGTATTAACTTGGAGGTGCTCATGGAAATCAAACATTTTACACGTGCTATCGTCCTCGGGAGCTTATTTTGCTGACCTTGTAGACTAACGATATTGGAATCGCTAGTATTGACACAATATATTAATGCGAAAATTTTGTTTCTAGGTGACAACGTCGGAACCCCTAGCATAATCTGTGAGGGTACCGCAATTAAAATTGAGCCACCCGAAGTTAATGACGATGAAAATAAAGCACCAGTCGAAGCGATTGGCAATGAAAATATTGTAACAGAGTATCCGATTGAGATTGCTACAAAATTTACATCCGATACTAAAAAAACTACTCGCGTTTATATTAAGCTAAATAAAGAGAAGTTGTTACATAATCATCTTCAAAATATGAAAGCTCTGCTTTTGTACACAAACGCGACGCCCGTAAACCGAAAAATGTCATCGAATTATCTGTGCCACTTGTGCGAATTGTTAAGCAAGAGCACTGAGGATTTGAAGGAGCATGTACTGGAGAAGCACAACGATCAGGAAAAGAAGAGATTCATAGAGAGCATTAGTTCATTGAATGATTGTTGTGTGTTAGATATTACTGATTTAAAGTGTAAATTGTGTAAATCTAGTGTGGAGAGCTTGAAGGCAATGTTTAACCATTTGAGCGGTCATGGTATAATAATGCGCGAGGATATCGGCAATCGAGTGCTCTCATTTATCGTTGAGAATGGCAATTTCATTTGTACGAATTGCGACAGCAGTTTTAAGGATTTGAACAATCTCCTGCATCATATCAGGACGCACAACGGGAATTACGAGTGTATCATTTGCTCGATAAAGTTTGATGACGAAAGGGATTTCTGTAAACACATGTACATACATAAAATAGGTAAATTCCCGTGCCCCCATTGCAATAAAGTGTTCAACACGAAGTATGAAAGTCAAAAACACGAATACAATCAGCACTGTGATCTACGCGGAAAGAGGTATCCATGTTCTTACTGCCCAGATATATTTCCCAAAAATAGAGATAAAACCGCGCACATGGTCAAAATGCACGGGTCGAAGCCGACAGTTGAGTGCGCTACTTGCAAGAAGATGTTTGCAACCAGATCCTCGTTGAAGAGACACGTGAAAACCCATCATTTGACCAAGAGGACTTACGAATGCAACGTTTGCGGAGAAGCGTTCCGCATGAGGAAATCTCTGATTGAGCATAGAAATAAGCACAGTGAGCAGAAACCGTACGAATGTGACGTTTGCAAGAAGTCATACGCAAGGAAAGTCTTTTTGAAGGAGCATATGTGGATACATGCAGATAAAAAACGATACAAATGTATGCATTGCGATTTGACGTTTGTGTACAGGCGTAACTTGAAGAATCATTCCCAGACGAAGCACCCCGAGCTAGTTGGTGATTTATTGATGATTAATTGATCTTAGGATAAGTAGGATCTGACCAAATGGAGATCGGACAATTTGAAAAATGATACGCAGAAGCACCGAGAATTGTTTTAGTGGATGCTTCACGGTGTTCATGTAGAAGCTAAAGTAAGATTAAAACCAAAGAACGGAGGAAAACGGTCTACAGCCATTGGTTCCCAACCTTTTAATAATAATTTTTATTTTATTTATTTATTTACTTTACATCAACCATCGAGGGTCATAATAGTAACCATAAAATTAAAAATTAAGACAATAAAATAAAATATGTACATAATAATATAAAATCTTACACACTAAACAACAAACAAATTATGACTTGGTGGTCAATACATGAATCATAGAGCAATGATTCAAGTACTGCCCATCTAATCTCCCAGCCAAGGCTTGAAGGATGTGGCCGGGTCCAGCCCGAACCCTGCGTACGAGGGATGTGCACCGTTTGCGCATGATGGCGTAAAAACAATCCACACGCCATTCTGCAAACATTGCTGACGCGCTACAGAACCGGGGCAGCCCCATCAACATCCGAAACGAATTATTATATTGTACACGCAAGGCGCTGTACTGTTTCCGCGAATAATCTGCCCAAAGGCTGCTCGTGTAGAACGATGTACAAAAGGCTTTAAACAAAGAAATCTTAACATCGCTCGAACAACGAGCAAACCTACTGACTATCATATTCGCTCTTACAGACAGCGCCCTTCGCTCTCTCTCTAAGTCTGCATTGTCCTTCAGGTCAGAGGTCACTACATGTCCCAGATATTTAAATTGGTCCACTCTATTCAAGGGTATACCATACAATCTTACAGGTGGTACAGTATCAGGATACTTCCCTCCGACCCGGAAGACCATGCATTCACTTTTTTTTACATTATATGTAAGGCCATGGCTGAGAGCATATTTTTCACATATGCCGATCAGCCTAGTCAGACCACATACCGATGCACTCAACAACGCCATGTCGTCCGCATAGCTAATATTATTGAGGCAAATTCCATCAATATAGCAGCCGACACGAGCGTTGCTAAGCGTCTGTATTAAGTCGTTTATATATAAATTAAAGAGCTTCGGCTTAAAGAGCTTAATTAAGAGCAAATAAATAATAATAATATTTATTTGTTATGACCATGGGCATGGTAAATACCAGATGACATTTTCTTCTTGCTCCAAACATGATCAACCGAAAAATCTCGGTGTACAAATATAAATTCTATGTTATTGATATAACATACTTAAAGTTAATTGAAATAAATAATAATTATGTTCTTAATACTATATACATGTAAATATAAATTAGTTAAATAAAAGAGAATTTTGTATTATTTATCAATTAAGTAATCATTTACACTATAATAACATTTATCTAATAGTAGCTTTTTAATTTTTCGTTTAAATAAATTAACATTAAGGTCTTTATATGCATTAAGGTCTTTATAATCGATACAAAAAATGCTCTTGTTTAAAAGTGACGTCCTCGAGGAGTGCATACAAACCTATGTTCATTACGACCGTTGTGTAAAGTAACATCTGACATTTTATAAACAATTGTAGATTCATTTTTACAAATACAGCTGTTTCGTAAATATAAAGTGAAGGAAGTGTTAAAATGTTGTATTTTTTGAAGACTGGTTTACAGCGTTTTTGAAGTTTAAAGATTATATCTTTATTAATTAAATAATAATAATAATAAGTCGCCAATAAGCCTGACATCGTGATTATTGACCGATCCCAACGCCGGGCGATACTTGTTGACATCGCTGTCCCTCATGACGAAAACCTCGTGAAAGCCGAAAAAGAAAAGCTTACCAAATACATTGACTTGGCTCACGAGGTGACCGCCATGTGGGACGTCGATGCGACAATTATCGTCCCGATAGTCGTCTCGGCGAACGGTCTTATAGCGAAGAGCCTCGACCAACATCTCAAGAGGCTCTCACTAGATGGCTGGGTCAAGGGGCAGATACAGAAGGCGGTACTTCTTGACACGGCTCGAATTGTCAGGAGGTTCCTCACTCTGCAGCCCTAACCACCGGTAGCTTGGGCCTTGCCCCGCTACTAGTGGACACCTAATTTTAAGTTTTTTATAATATTTATTGTTTTTATATACATATATATTGTAAAAAAATTAAAATTAAGAAAAGAAATAAATAAATGTATAATAATAATAATAATTTTTATTTCTTAAGCCAGCATATGTACATTAGAACATTACAACTTATAACAAAGCTAGATGGAATATTTAGGCTTTAAAATACGTACATAGTTAATTGTCCCCTGACCTCCAAGCTAGGCTTGCCTGTGTTTTGGAGATCAGTAGCCCCGCGCTGTGGCAGCCGATCTTCATTTAAAGCAGTGCCACTTTAATGCAATATGTTCGCGTTATTAACTAAATGATTATGATAATGTATTAATATAAGACATATAATATAGACATATAAATAAATAAATAAATAGATAAATAAATAAATATAAGATGTGCATGTATGATGTGTGTGTGATTATTTATTCAACTAAGTTAAAACACTCTCGGTCTTATTATAGTCAATTTCTATGAGCCAACTCTTTAGTTTAGATTTTAACTCATACCTATTTAATTTTAGAACATTATGGTCATTGAGTTGCCCCAGAAGATTACACCATATCTGAGTATAGATTGAATAGAGCCATGATATGCAGTGAGTACCGTAGTGCGGGCTCTTGTATTAACTGTTGGGGAGAGTTTGTATTAGGGCTTTCAAAATCGGATTGTTTTCAACTCCGGAGCTAGTTACGATATTGAGACATCATCTCCGGAACTCCGGAGTTGGTACAATTTTTTAAGAAATTAAGAAAAAACGTAGTTTTACTTTTAATCAAATTAGGTTTATTTGTATCACAAAAAAAATTGCAATCTTTTTTATCATGGCATCGTTATTTATAAAATATCAATTACTTATGTAAGTAAACGACCTATTTAAATGTAGAATTAGTAACAAATAATAACTATCAATGATCGTAGAAAATTAAAAAAACTTTCAGATAGAAATAATCGAAAAATTAAGAAAATATTTAAAAAATCAACATTGTTAATGACCTTAACTTAAAAATCTTCTTGTTTCGTGAGATCGTGGCATCATTATTAAGAAAATATCAGTTACTTATGTAAGTAAACGATCTATATAAATGTAGAATTAGTAACTAACAATCAATAATCGTAGCAAATTAAATGAAATAACTCTCAGATAGAAATAATCGAAGACATTAAGAAAATATATAAAAAGTCAACATTGTTTAGTCTTCCGAATAAAACCGAAGTGCCGCGCTACGACTCAAAATGCACTAAATGCGTTTTTTATAATTTAAAGGTACATTATTATCTTGTTATTATTATATTATTGATGTTGCCAAAAATATTAATGCTAAGCTTTTGTTCGTAGGTGGCAACATCGGGACCTCTAGCATAATTTGCGAGGCTACCGCAAGTAATCCAATTAAAATTGAAGAACCCGAAGTCAATGCCAATGAAAGTAACGCACCAGTCGATCCGACTGAGATCGCTGCAGATTTTACATCTGGCAATACAAAAACCACTCGTATTTTCATTAAGATAAATAAGAAGGCTATGATGCATAAACATCTTCAAAATATAAGAACACTACTTTTGAATTCTAACGCCACTCCTGTAGGACATAAAATCACGTTGCAGAGCTATTGGTGTCATTTCTGTGAAATGTCATACAAACGTGCTCACGATTTGAAAAGGCATGTTCTAGAGAAGCACAACGATGAAGAAATTAAGTCATTCGTGGAAAATAGTAACACAGCAGAATACTGTTGCTTACTAGATGTGACTAATTTGAAGTGTAACATGTGCGATTCCAAAATCAAGACATTAGATAAATTGATGAACCATTTAGGTGTTCATGGAGTAGAAATACATAAGGATATCGCCAATCGAGTACTCTCGTTCAGAGTCGAGAACTACAAACTGATTTGTCCGAATTGTTTGTCCTGTTTCGATAATTTCAACGTGCTCGTAGATCACATCAAGACACATTACAAGAATCACCATTGTATCGTTTGCTCCGCGACCTTCGAAAGCGAACCCCTTTTTTATAATCACTTGTATATCCACAAAATTGGTAAATTTCCGTGCGCCCATTGCAATAAAGTGTTTAGTACACAAATTGAATGTGAAAACCACGAGTATTATATGCACTGTGGGTACAAGAAAAAGTATATATGTCTACATTGTCCAGAAAGATTTTTGACCCAAAGCGTGTTGACTGATCACATGACGAGTAAACATGGGATGACAATACAGAGTAAGACCTTTATAAACTCATTTCGAAAAAAAGCAGTACCTCACACTTTTACCGTTGGCAAAGAACAGACGTAGTATCTTTTTGACACACATAAATAAAAAAATATTTATGTGTGTGTTTTTTTATTAAATAAGTATGTATCATGTTACAATTATTGTTACAATTGTTCAATTATTTTAACATACAAAGTTAAAATAATTGAACTAATGGAGTTAAACTATTTAATGTACACTAAAAGAATATTCAAATTTCTTGCCAATTTTTGTGTTCTGCCGATTGTACAATGGCGAGTGCTCGGATGAATTGTTCCAATTAATGCCTACCTCAAACTTTTACCACCGCACCGCGCGCCATAGATGCAAAGTTCATCCTCATTACTTGGATAAAGTGCCGCACAGTTCGGATGAGTAGAAACTTTATTCCAAGGACGCGCGATCTTTGGAACAGTCTTCCTTGTAAGGTGTTTCCATCAAGCTACAATATGGGCTTCTTCATGCGAGCAGTAAACAAATTCCTGCAAGGTCGGCAGCGCACATGTGACCCCCCTGGTGTTGCTTGTGTCCTTAGGCGACGGTAGCCACCACCATCAAGTGGACCGTCAGCCTGTCTGCCACCTTTAATAATATATATATAAAAAAAAAAAAAAAAAAAAAAAAAAAAAAAAAAAAAAGGGGGGTATTTTTTAGACTATAGTTTTCGGCAGGTAGACTCCATTTGATGCTAGGGTACCTTAACATAAAAAACACCGTATTTGGAACAAGTGGGATAAGAAATTGTAGGTGGGGGATAGAAAAATAAACACTTACATATCTTTCACCGAAACACAACACACGGGCTTTTATTGTTATTTCACGGATATCTTTTGTAAGGAGACGGGCTGCCAATTTTATGATTTCGGAACTCAATGTGTCTAGCCACTACTAGATGCACTTATCTAAAGTGTTACCCCACATTTAAAACAAATTTACCAAATCCGCTCTCTTACTATTCGTTCATTCATTCATTCATTCATTTTTTTTTTGCCGAACATAGGTTACAGTGGTCTCACAAAATAACAATAATGGTAGCTATATTCCATCCTGTCAGGGCGGCGCAGTCAACCAGAACCGATTTCCGTAACCCTTTCCAATCCCTTATCCTTAATTCTACTGTAGTCGCCAGCGCACTTGCAGCACCTGTGGCGTTTTTTGTGTTATAGGCGACGGTAGCCACCTACCATCAAGTGGACTGTCTGTCGACCTTAACATTGACTAAGAATCTCTCTTAAACAAAAACACAAAAGTGTTACAAAATAATTATTTAATAGAAGGTTAATACGGTTCATCCAATGAATATTGGCGATGCCAAGGTTGTTAATGCAAAACTTTTATTTGTAGGTAACAACGCGACTGATAAAAAGACAGAAATAAATACTCGAACTTTTGAAACGACTGAAGACGTGATGTTGATGAGGAAACATCTTCAGAATGTGAGAGCAATACTTTTAAACACGAACGCGACTCCTATCAAAGGTCAACCGAATGAATGCTATTATTGTTCAATTTCATTTAGAAATATGAGAGATTTGAAGGAACACACATTAGAAAAACACGATGACAATGAGAAGAAGGATTTTATGAGGAGTTCTGTGTTTTTATTTAGTTATTCTTGCAAATTAGATATAACAGGACTGAAATGTAAACTTTGCGAAGCTTCCGTTGAAACGTTAGAAGGTATTATGGATCATTTAATTGAACATGACGTGGAGATCCATAAGGATATAGACAATCACATACTTGCGTTCAAAGTTAAAGACGACGAGTTCTGTTGCGGTAAATGTAAGTTCAGTTCTCATTCCCTGAAGAACGTCATGAATCACATCAAGGTGCATTATAAGAATTACAAATGCGATAAGTGCCGTGCCGGGTTTATTAATAAGAGTGGTTTGTCTCAGCATCTACATGTCCACAATTACAAATTAACATCTGGCGATTGTTAGTTAACTTTCAATAATCGCTGAAAACAAATCCAAGCAATGTCCGATCACATGGTGGAATCGAATGGCGTGAAACGACTTCGTCGTGGCTGCTCCACCATAGGGAGTAATATAATTTAAAGGAGAGAAACCATGAATGAAGCGATTGTGGCGCGAAATTTATCACCAAAAAGGATTGAGTCACAGACATAGATAGTATAGATGACGCAAGTTCATCAAACTGTATGGAGACCAAGCGTGCCACATTTTTAGTGCCTACCATTATGACGTCACGACCACAATTTAGTGATGTTAAGGGATTCACTGAGGCAAATGACATTTACTATAGAACTCGCTGGCGGCGGAGACAATTCAACGGGCCTAGAAATGGTGTTTTTTTTGTTTTTACCATTAGAACATTACACAATTTTTTTTTATTAATACAATTTTTTAATATGATATTAACTTATTAATAGGTACAGGATTCATATGCGTGCAATAAGCCGTTTTCGAGAGAATTTTCAATAAAGGTCAAATTCTAACTTTTTTTGTGGAGTTTCTATTACTTTAACGAAAATTCTAATTAATACAATTGGTTCTTCACGTGTTTAAAGCAATTGTGTTGTCTATTTCTTGTAACATCTTCATTAAACAATGGATATTTTTAGTATTTTAAACAATGGATATTTTTAGTATTTAGCGTTTGTCTCCCCCTTAAAACACAAACGAAATCGTTTCCCCTCACCCCGCAATGCAACGACGCGACGACTAGTCTATCGAATGTTCAACGCCTAAACTCTACACGCGCCACTTTAGTATAACACCTATGTTCAACGAGAGAGGACGCGTGCACGCAGCTGGCTACGACATTTTTCAAACATTGATTTTAACTAAATTACAGCACATATTATAAATAACAAAACTACTTACTGATGATACGAAACATCTCCCCTTACTCGACAAACCTACTTTTGACGTATTTTTACAATCAACAACAGCGCAATTAGGCATTTTTTATTTTTCGAAAGTCGTCTTTCCGCGAACACAGTCGAAAGCGACTGTGGCTACGACCGGGCCGTATTTGAGCGTTTCTCAAATTGCAGGCACGCAGTGGCGAATGGCTTGCGATATCTATACTATCTATGTCTGCGGATTGAGTCGATACCATATCCAAGCGCACCGGAGAGAAATTTGTCTGAAGTTTTTCTCAAGAAAATCTTCTTTGACCAACACATTTGCGGTCAAAGAAGATTTTAAAGAACGATAGGCGATTCCGTTGTGCACACTGCGGGAAGGCTTTCGTTCTGAATTTTAGTTTGACGTATCATCTGCAAGAAAAGCATGGATAGTTTACTATTGAGAGAATTTACGATTAAATTTGTAATCCTGTGTTTATTCATAAATAAATTTATTTCAGATTTTTTTTAATTTTTTTTTTATAGGGGGCCTCCTATTAAGTATAAAATACTTGTATCAGGAGAACCCCGCTTCTCCAACACAATTCTGTGTATCTACCTCCGCTTTCGGAGTGACGGTACCATTGAAAATTTTCTTCTGTGGGGATCTATTGCGCAACCTAAACGTTATCCATTTTTGAAACCGCATCAAAATCTATTGGGTAGTATAGAAGAACTTAGCGGAGAAGGGGACAGTGACTTTATTATACAATTAATATGTATATTGTCTGAAAAGAAATTCGAGATGAAAAGTGTAAACACAGAAATGTCATTGTCAAAGAATTTTTGATGACATTTCTAAAATTTTATGTTTTTTTAGGGTTCCGTACGTCCGATTAAAAAAATGGAACCCTTATAGGATCACTCGTGTGTCCGTCTGTCCGTCGCTCACAGTCAATTATCTCCGAATCTACTAGAACGATTAAGTTGAATTTTGGTACACATATCAATTTCTGTGACCCAAACGCAGAGGTGTGACGTGAATAGATGAAATCAGTATATGGGAGGTCATTTTTGAGGGGGAAGGTGGAAATTAAAAAAAAAAAAACTGCATCGTGTGACATATCAAATGGAAGGTCTTGTTGTGAAGATCTTAAATGTATTTTTTTGTAATTTTAAATAAATAGTTTCCAAGTTATTCAAGAAAATAGACGAAAATTGACATTTTTATATATAGAGATGTTAAATCTTATGTCTGTTGAGGACCAGATTATTAACCTTTGACCAATTTTGAGATCCTAATTAAGTTTATTAATAGCTAAATCAGCTTGAATGTAAACCTGAATATCGTCTACATATAGAAAAATGCTGAATGCTGTTATATCTACAATGAATAAAAATAGGTTCTAAGACTGATACCCGAGTTTATTTATGCATTCCGTTGCACATTCCTATCGCAGTTGCCTTTTATAGCTCGACGAATCAGATGATAATGCGTCTACTATAATAACATTTGATGTTCGTTAGCGTCTCTTTACTCTTAAAAATCCTAAGTGTCTTATACTGTTGCATTTTATTATTGAC
The DNA here is from genome assembly GCA_910589475.2 of Bembecia ichneumoniformis. NCBI lineage: Eukaryota > Metazoa > Arthropoda > Insecta > Lepidoptera > Sesiidae > Bembecia > Bembecia ichneumoniformis. The sequence continues at coordinate 1,539,099 of OU342550.1, forward strand.
GTTATCTTTAAAGTAAGCCGCCTTTTATTGATACATTGCTTGATTGACCGTACCCTTAGCTGCTGATTATATTCCTTGCCACTATAAAATTTATTATTGGTGACAGCGTGGCATTTTCGCGTACATCAAGTAAATGCCAAATAATTTTAACATTCGATTTAGACTGTGTCTTTGGGCGGCTTCAACTATCATAAAGTGATGTAACTAATTATTAATATACAGATAAACTGTTTTGCTTATTATCGAAAAAAAAAACGTTAATGACAAATAAGTTTGCAATCAAAATTGACGTTGCCAAAAATATTAATGCTAAGCTTTTGTTTGTAGGTGGCAACATCGGGACCTCTAGCATAATTTGTGAGGCTACCACAAGTAATCCAATTAAAATTGAAGAACCCGAAGCCAATGCCAATGAAAGTGACGTACCAGTCAATCCGACTGAGATCGCTGCAGATTTTGCATCTGGCAATACAAAAACCACTCGTGTTTATATTAAGATAAATAAGAAGGTTATAATGCATAAACATCTTCAAAATATGAGAACACTACTTTTGAACTCTAACGCCACCCCTGTAGAACATAAAACAATGAGGCAGGACTATTGGTGTCATTTCTGTAAAATGTCATACAAACATGCGCACGATTTGAAAAAGCATGTTCTAGAGAAGCACAAGGATGAAGAAATGGAGTCATTCGTGGAAAACAGTGATACAGCAGAACACTCCTGCTTATTAGATATAACTAATTTGAAGTGTAACTTGTGCGATTCGAAAATCAACACATTAGATAAATTGATGAATCATTTAGGCGTCCATGGAATAGAAATACACAAGGATATCGCCAATCGAGTACTCTCGTTCAGAGTCGAGAACGACGAATTGATTTGTCCGAATTGCTTGTCCTGTTTCGAGGACTTCAACGTTCTCGTAGATCACATAAAGGCACATTACAAGAATTACCAATGCACGATTTGCCTCGCGATCTTTGAAAACGAACAACTTTTTTATAATCACTTTTATTTCCACAAAATTGGTAAATTTCCGTGCACCCATTGCAATAAAGTGTTTAGTACACAAATTAAATGTGAAAACCACGAGAATTACACACATAGCTACAAGAAGAGGTTTACATGCCCGCATTGTCCGGAAAGATTTTTTACACAAACTATGATGGCTGAACACATGGAGAATGAGCATGGGATGATAAAACGAAGTAAGACCTCTCTATAAACTTATCGGGAAATTTCTAGGCACCTCGAAGGGAATGCAATACGGTTGATTAAGAAAGGATAGTACAAAAAAATTAATTTATTTGTGTGCTTTTTTATGTTATACTTATGTATCTTTTATAAATAAACTAACGAACGTAAACTGTTTAAAATTACCGTCAAAACAAATATTACTAATTGCCAACTAGATATAAACCTGGTTTAATAAAGCCATTTCTTTTTCATCCTCAAAGAATGGAGTGACTAAAAGCCAAAGATTCTCAACTGTATAGATCGGGAAAGACGAAAGAATCCGTAATGTGACATTTAAAATCACGTGGTACAAAATCGCTCAGTTAAACGCCAGCTTTACAAGGCTATTTAGCTACGCCATGGCCATCCTGATTACGGCGATTAGGATGAATATTTTTGTAGGAAAAGTTTCCCAATGCCCTCTCTATATAGTCTATACAATTTAATCTTTTTGCTAAAAACAATATTTGGTTCTCCATTATACACGTAACAATTTAAAAAAAATATAACAGCAACAAAAAATCAAGGTATAATACTCGCAAATCTTCTTGGACTCTGATCTTGAGCAGGTCTTTCGTTTATGCATGTACAATTGCGGGTCCGAATAAGCAATATGGCGCAACTGCTTTCTCTCTTGTACAAATGTTATCATTGCGTCTCGCTCATTCCGTGCCCCCAACGTGGCAATACCTCATAAACAGTCCCAAAATCGGTTATTTATCACGTGATATCGCCGGAGCCCAAGAAGATTTGTGCCTATTATAACAACAATAAAATACCTAACTGTAACACATGCGTCTGCGCTGGTGTTGGCGACGGTATTAATGGGGCGAGCTAGGCGAGACGGGAGAACCGCATTGTCGCGAAGTGCCAAGAAATTTCCGATTGATTAATTATGTATAATGCTTTCAATTCAGGCTTATCAGTGAGAAAAAAGTTTCATTAAAAAAGCATAGCAGTAACAAACTAACCCACGACATTCTATCGAGACAATTCTAATGAGCTATTATATATATGCTGTAAATTGCTGATGAGTAGGGTATCCCATCAGTTCATGGTTACCATGTCATGGAAATACCGCCGAAGTAACAGTACACAAAATTTCAAGTCAATCGAAGCTATGGAGATTAATGCGAAACTTTTATTTGTAGGTAAAAACGCGGCTGCTAAAGAGAGAGAAATAAACACTTTGATTACACAAACTTTTAAAGAGAGTGGAGACGTGATGTTGATGAGGAAACATCTTCAGAACGTGAGAGCGATACTTCTAAACACGAACGCTACTCCTATCAAAGGTCAATCAGCACTGAATGTCTGCTGTTATTGTTCGATTTCATTTGGGAATACGAGAGAATTGAAGGAGCACTCGCTAGAAAAGCACGACGACCACGAAAAGTCGATTTTCATGGAGTGCGCTACGTCTTCTTGTTATTCTTGCAAATTAGATATAACAGGACTGAAATGTAAACTTTGCGAAGCTTCCGTTGAAACGTTAGAAGGTATTATGGATCATTTAATTGATCATGACGTGGAGATCCATAAGGATATAGACAATCACATACTTGCGTTCAAAGTTAAAGACGACGAATTCTTTTGCGGTAGATGTAAATACAAATGTTATTCTCTGAAAAATCTCATGAAACACATAATGGGGCATTATGACTGCTATCGCATAAAAAGGAATCGCCGCGCCGCCGCCGCGCGCTGCTAGAGACTGTATTGTCAATGGGGTTGCCACCTTTTTTTCTGTAATTAAAGTACATTGGTGATTAAAGTTAAGAAAAAAAAGTACACTGTGTCAAAATAAAGTATCATTGAGTTTTCTTTAGCATTATCTTTAAAAACATAGTTTTTATTGCTTTTCGCAAGTTTAATAAAATTATTATCATTGCTAAACTTAAGGGATTCACTGATGACATTTACTATAGAACTCGCTGGCGGCGGAGACAATTCAACGGGCCTAGAAATTGTGTTTTTTTTTTGTTTTTACCATTAGAACATTACACAAAAAAATTTTTTTTATCAATACAATTTTTTAATCTGATATCAACTTATTAATAGGTACAGGATTCATATGCGTGCAATAAGCCGTTTTCGAGAGAATTTTCTATAAAGGTCAAATTCTTCTTGTGTTCTAACTTTTTTTGTGGAGTTTCTATTACTTTAACGAAAATTCTAATTAATACAATTGGTTCTTCACATGTTTAAGTATAATATATATTTTTTTTCAAAGCAATTGTCTTGTCTATTTCTTGTAACATTTTCATTAAACAATGGATATTTTTAGTATTTAGCGTTTGTCTCCCCCTTAAGTCTATACTTAAGTTAAAGTAAATATTCATTTTTTATAACGTTCAGAGACACGTTGTTTCTTTCGTCTCGCCATTTGCTATTTCATCACAGAAAAAACTCTCGGTGTGAATGCTGACGTCGCAGGAATAGACATTAAAAATGAAAGTACTTTATACAAGTTTGAATAGTAGATTTTACAACAAGTGCACAGAACGAACCATTTTTATCCGAGACTTTTAGCACTGATAGTAATGTCGAGGATAAAAATGGTTATGTGGACGAGTTGTAAATTCTGCTTTTCACTTCGATTGCGAGGAAATAAAACAAGTAGTATAACATAACATTTCTTTAACATTGACATCTTATGACATCGGCTTGAGCTGCAGACATATACAGCCTACTATTAAATTAATTTTGTAATAATAATTTTCTTAAAATAATTAAATAACCCACCGTACTTGAATTTAAATTTTAAGATCTTTTATATCTTAAAAACACATAAGGCAAATAAATTTAAGTAAATATTATAAAATAACAAATTCTATCTATGAACTTCTTATTGTGTTTGGCTGTATGGCTCATTTTCTTTGCCTCAATATAGATACATTTTTGAGTATAGATACGTTAATGCACTTGTGCACAAAATTCGATTTTGTGGAGCCTATATCCTGCACAAATAAGCACTTTCAGAGCATGAGAAGTGAAAAAATTATTATCAGTCTTATTAAATACTTGCTGCCATTTTTGTACAGTAGAAATCGATAAAGTTCCGTTTTACGCAAAAATGCGTACGAGCAAACGTTTTGGATCCCAGAAAAATCAAAACATCCGAAATAAAATATTTTCGCGTACTTTATTGTTCTCATAAAGTATAATTACCCGAAATAACGTCGTGTTAGTTAGGGAGCGTCACCAGTACATGCACTGTTTACGCATTGTTTAGATTTTGTGTTCCAAGACAATCTCCACTTGCATTTTTCTAAAAGCTAAAAACTGCATTTAATTACTTGTAATATTATACACCAAAATTTTTACTTTGATTCTCACACCTGGGGCCCTAGCCAAGATGCAAACTATTGCAAACGCTTCCTTTGCGTACTTACAAATAAAGCCCGGTGATTGGTTGTTGAAGTTACAACTGTTACAACAACCAATCACCGGGCTTTATTTCTTTCGTTTCGTAAGTACGCAAAGGAAGCGTTTGCAATAGTTTGCATCTTGGCTAGGCCCCCTGATATCAGTAGTCCGGTTGACCAAACTAATGGGACTTTTCACTCTCAGTAGTCCGTTTATACACGTCATCCGGACTATTGAGCCGCCTCTTGTATCACTTAGAGAAAAGCTTTTGTTTACCAATATACTGGGGGTATAATTTTGTAGTATTTCTAAGGCGTTCTTATAGGAGGGCTATTCAAAATTAAACCAAATCACAGCACAATGATGCCTCATTGTCACAGCACAATGATGCCTCATTCTGTCGCTTTTTTTGGACAATGTTTACTCGACAACGTGCAAATTGAAATTGGCGACCAAATGCGCCTTGAGTTGCGCTCAGCGCGGCAGGAATATTATTGTTACACCGTCTCTAGTAGCGGGCGGTGGGGGATTCCTTGCTCTGTGAAATAATAAAAGTGGTTGCTACCGACATCTACATGTCTACAATGTTTGACTTTATGCCATTTGAAGAAAACTTTAAAAAAAATCGAAAAAAGGCAAGTCAAAGAGTGCACAAATGTCCGGAAAGATTTGTCGAACAGAAAGCAATGACCGATCTCAAGATGGAAACGCTCATGGCGTGAAACGCGAATTAACGTCTACCGATTGCAGAAGAACATTCAAGTACACACCGTGGATGCTCTATCTTATGAAGACATATAATTTCAAGGAAAGAACCCATGAATGCAATGATTTCGAAGCGAATTTTTTCACCAAAAAGGAATTTCGTCGTCACATGTCTAAGGCTTTCGATTCCGTTGTACACAATGCGGCAAGGCTTTCTTTCGAAAGTATACTTTGATGAATCATTTGCATCGATAATTTACTGTTTAAAGAATTTACGATAAAATTTGTAATCCAGTATTTGTTCATAAATAAATTTATTCCAGAATTCTGTGTATATAATTCACCTTAGACTATAGTCAATTCGCGTTAAGAATGCAGTGAGTCATCGTTGTCCATCAGCGTTGCCACGCCCCCTAACCAATCAGATCGCTCAAAAATTAGAAAGTCAAGTTCACAATGACTACTAGTCGAAGGCAGACCTATGAACGGAACGGTTGTATCGTTTTTGCGTTACCTTCAATTTAAAAAATGTATAACTCACCCATTCGTAAGAATAAAAGTGGCGCCTTAATTTGTAGTGGAGTAAAACGAGTAATTTACAATGTTTTTAATTTGTTTAATTTTTAACTCCACCCTGAATAAACCTTTACCCTGATGAAGCGAATCTATACTAATATTATAAAGCTGAAGAGTTTGTTTGTTTGTTTGAACGCGCTAATCTCAGGAAATACTGGTTCGAATTGAAAATTTCTTTTTGTTTTGAATAGTCCATTTATCGAGGAAGGCTATAGGCTTATAACATCACGCTAAGATATATAGTATTATATATAAACAGTGTCCAGTACCGCGCTCCACATGCGCACGCCGCCATTGTACGGGCCGCAGCGAAGCGTGGCCGAGTTTAGCTAGTTATAAATAAAGTTGCACTCGTGAATTTACCAATTGAGGTAAAATAATTGGTTGAGGTAAAAATAACAAATTGAGGTAAAATAAAATTCTGCGTATAAATGATCTGTGTTAGCGCCTGGATAAGGAATTAAATTGAAGGAAAATCACCTATTTCAAAAACCCGAACATGCGTTTTTAAATTTTTGTCTGTCTGTATTTTTGTGTTATTACTCAAATTGAAGCGGTAAGAATCGAATCGTTTAATTTAAGTTTCCTTTGTGTTCAATAAAGAATGTAAGACGTTGTCTTAATATTTTACAAAGACCATTCGTGAAAAAGGAAGTGGTAATTATTTCTGAACCAAAAATGATGCCATGGCAAATTAAAATGAGGGTCATTCATTTAATGATACTCATATTTAATTTAATTTAATGACTTGTAATGCTACTTAAAATTTTAAACTTTAAATTAGATTGTCGTTAAGTTGAAGAATATAATTTGTTTACGTACTAAAATAACATACACTAAACGCAACAATTAAAGGATTTAAAAAAAGTTCCAAATTTTTTAGGTGATTTTCAACAGGCTGTAACTTCGAAGAAAATGGTCGTACAAGCTCATTAAAAAAGGAAATTGTAGCTTCAAGTTTCTAGTTTTTGAATCCCAGTAAAAAAAATTAAATATCAATTTTTTTTAATTTTAATGATTAAAGAGTCCTGATGAAAAAAATATGGATTATTGCTAAAAAAACCGTTTAAACTCAAACTAAGGGAAAAAAATGAATAATTGCCCATTATCTTGATTTTCAGCAAAAACGATAACTTTAAACATTCCGGACACTAAGAAAAATAAATCGCAGCACTTTGAAACTTTCAGGTTTTTTTTAGGACACATTGAGGTTGAAAGGCTATAGAAAAGATTTTTCGTATCTGCATTATTTGCAAAGTTATTGCAAGTTATCCAAATATCCTTAAATTTACAGTTTTTTACCTTTTCTTCGGCCAACATTTTCGGTTTGTAAAATTTTTTTTATCATAATCCAATTTAAACACCTTATAGAGAATATTTTGCAGTTTACAAAACCCTACTTTATTTTTCTGTACAACCATTATTGCCCGAGTAATCGATTATCCAAGTCAAAAAGATCTTATTCGCTTTGATTGACGATAACTCAGTTACAAATCATTGCACAGAGCTCATGAGGATGTCAAGTTGTAGGGAATTAATTTCTCTAAAAGATCTTTATTGTGCCATTACAATAAAAAAAATATTACGGCTTTTACACCATTTTCAAGGCGAGAAAAATTTTGAATTTTTTTTATCGTTGATTATCTGACTATTACTCATAAGCTTGGATTTAAAAACTAGAAACTTGAAGCCTTTTTTAATGAGCTCTGTACGATCATTTTCTTCGAAGTTACAGCCTGTTGAAAATCACCTAAAAATTTGGAACTTTTTTTTATATCCTTTAATTGTTGCGTTTAGTATAGATTTATCCTACATTCCCTTGAGAGAGAGTTTAAAACAGTGCATTGTAGGCAACATTGTGTTTCAATCAATTAATTAACTCGACCATAACAATTAATAAATTTAAATTAAACAAATAAAATATTTAAAAAAGAAACCATTTATTGACAGCTAACCTTGTCAAGGATTTTAATGCGAAACTTTTGTTTGTAGGTGACAACATCGAAATCGCTAGAAAAATTCGCGAACTGACCGTAAGTAGAAGGATCAATAAACGTAATGTGCCCGCTGATTGGAGCGTTACTGTTAAAACGAATACAACCGAGCCCGTTACTAATAAATCGATCACAGGCAAGCCTGTTACTATTAAATCTATTACAGCCAAGCCTGTTACTATTAAATGGATTACAGCCAAGCCTGTTACTAATAAATCAATTACAGTCAAGCGTGTTATTAATAAATCGATTACAGCCAAGCCTGTTACTAATGAATCGATTACAGCCAAGCCTGTTACTATTAAATCAGTTACAGCCAAGCCTATTATTATTAAATCGAATACAGCCAATCCTGCTGGTTCTATAAAGAAAGCAGAAGTAAAAAATCCAAATGTGATTATGAAATGTATGAATGAAGTTACACTAAACAGGGATCTGATGAAAAAACACTTACAGAACGTGAGAGCCATACTTTTGAACACAAACGCTACTCCTGTAAAACAACAAATATCTTTGAATTACTACTGCGGTTTCTGTCTGTCGTCGTGCCAAAATATACACGAAGTAAAAGAGCATACACTGCGCGAACATGACGACAAACAAATACATAATTTCATGAATGGAGTATCGCTTTCTGATTATAGCTGTAGATTGGATATCACTGATTTAAAATGTAAGTTGTGCGAAACTTCCATTCTGACATTAGAAGAGATGATGGATCATCTGATTGAACACGGAGTCGTAATACATAAGGACATTAACAACCATATGCTTCCGTTCAGAGTCGAGAACGACAAGTTCATTTGTCCAAATTGCCTCGACAGTTTTAATACTTTGAGAAATGTCACAGATCACTTTAAAGTGCATTACAAGAACTACCATTGCGAGATGTGCAACGCCACTTTTATAAATAAGCGAGGTCTGCAGACCCATCTGCCTAATCATAAAATTGGTAAATTCACGTGCAGTTATTGCAACAAAGTGTACGATACGCGAAGGAAGTTGCAGGTGCACGAGAAATTTGTGCATACTCATGGTAAAAACAGGATTAAATGTCCCCTCTGCCCGGAAAGGTTTTCCGGACAGATACTAAAGACAGAGCATATGATTAAGGTTCACGGTTTGGAACGTAAGAAATTCTCTTGCGCCGCGTGCGAGAGAGTGTTCAAGAATCGTTCATTGTTAAGACATCACATAAGGAAGTATCACTTGATGGAGAAGTCTCACCAGTGCAACATCTGCGAATCGAGGTTCTTTGCGAAAAGAGACTTGACTTTCCACATGCTGAAGCACACCGGCGAGAAGCATTTTCAGTGTGATCTTTGCTTGAAGTCGTACGCAAGGAAGTCCACTTTAAGAGAGCATATAAGGATCCACGCTGATGATAGGCGATTCAAATGTACCCACTGTGGTTTGACGTTCGTACAGAAGTGCAGCATGAAGAGTCACCTGCTGACGAAACACGGAGAACTTATTACTTAAGGCATGAGTTTTAATGAGAGACGGAAAAATCATGACTTAGATCAAGTTGTTTATATTCAAAGGCATATATAGACATGTATAAATAACTAGTCTTGCTATAAATACTGTTACATAGAAACTTTTTCTTTTTCCAACTCTTTATTCTATTGACATTATGAAAACTGTTTTGAGCAGCAGCGCGGCCGCTCGGCGCGTCACATACATTTTCATACTCATTCACACACAGACATAGATAATATAGATGACGCAATTTCATCAAACTGTATGAAAACCAAGCGTGCCACATTTTTAGTGCTTACCATTATGACGTCACGAGCACAATTTAGTGATGTTAAAACACAAACTAAATCGTTTCCCCTCACCCCGCAATGCAACGACGCTACGACTAGTCTATCGAATGTTCAACGCCCAACTCTACGGCGCGACAATTTATTTAGTATACCACCTACGTTCAACGCGAGAGGACGCGCGCACGCACTAGGCTACGACATTTTCAAAACATTGGTTTTAATTAAATTGCAGCACATATTATAAATAACAAAACTACTTACCGATGATACACAAAACGTCTCGTCTCACTCGACATACTACTTTTGACGTATTTTTACAATTAACAACACAGCAATTAGACATTTTTTGTATTTCGAAAATCGACTCTCCGCGAACACAGTCGAAAGCGAACTGAAGCTACGACCGGGCCGTATTTGAGTATTGCTCAAATTGCGGGCACGTGTGGCGAACGGCTTGCGTCATCTGTACTATTTTAGGCCTGTGCAATCACAGTAGAGCGGCCTGGCCGCTCGGTAGCGCGGTCGCATAGAATTCGAGCCTTATGCGTTTCAAACATCCGAAAGCGGGGAAAGGGGAGTTGAAGAGGGGTACGGACCCCTCAACATCCTTCCTATCGTGTTTGTAGCGATACAAACGCGAGGATCGTCTGCAAAAGTCATAACTTGCCGACTGCCTTGCGTTTGCTGAGCGTCCTGATCGAGTTCAACGCGCGTCGTCAGCTCGTTTAAAAAACGTGTCTATAGGCCCTAATATACAAAATATTGATTTTCTTGCAAACGATTTTATAGCACAAGTTAGATTTTTTTTTAGATAGGCGCCGTATTAAAACGACAATAAAGATAAGGTGATGTTTATGAGAATTAAAAATACAAAATAATGTTTTTTTTTATTTATTCGTTAAATAGATATTAAAGAAACACTTTTAAACGTCACTCTATTCTTAACCAGGGTTTCGGTAAAAATGCCAAGAGAACCCTGAGAAGAAATCTCGAAAGAAACTCAGGATACCATTATTATACACAACTGTTATACATATTATGTATACATTAAATTACAATGTCTTTAAGTTGAAGGTTATCTATTTGTATAAGTGCTCAAATAACAGTTTTACACTGTATTCTTTTGAGAGTGAGTGGTCTGTATTTAAAACAGTGCTTTGCAGGTAACATTGTAACTTAATCAAACAGGCTGCTAAAAATTGACTCGACCATACAAGTTAATAAATTTAAATTAAAAAAAAAAACTATTTATTGACAGTTAACCTTGTCAAGGATTTTAATGCGAAACTTTTGTTTGTAGGTGACCACATCGAAATCCCTAGAAAAATTCGCGAACTGACAGTAAGTAGAAGGATTAAAAGTGAATACCCTGAAGTTATCATCAGTAAACGTAATGTGCCTGCTGATTGGAGTGTTACTATTAAAACGAATACAACCAACCCTGTTACTATTAAATCGAATACAGCCAATCCTGTTACTATTAAATCGATTACGGCCAAGTCTGTTACTGATAAATCGACTACAGCTAAGCCTGCTGGTTCTGTAAATAAAGCAGAAGTAATAAATCCAAATGTGATCATTAAATGTGACGAAGTTACATCGAACAGGGAGCTGATGAAAAAACACTTACAGAACTTGAGAGCCATACTTTTGAACACAAACGCTACTCCTGTAAAAAAACAAAAATCTTTAAATTACTACTGCAGTTTCTGTCTATCGTCATGCCAAAATATACACGAAATAAAAGAGCACACACTGCGCGAACATGACGATAAACAAATACGTAATTTCATGGATGGAGTACCGTTTTCTGATTATACCTGTAGATTGGATATCACTGATTTCAAATGTAAGTTGTGCGAAACTTCCATTCTGACATTAGAAGAGATGATGGATCATCTGATTGAACACGGAGTCGTAATACATAAGGACATTAACAACCATATGCTTTCGTTCAGAGTCGAGAACGACAAGTTCATTTGTCCAAATTGCCTTGACAGTTTTAATACTTTGAGAAATGTCATAGATCACATTAAGGTGCATTACAAGAACTACCATTGCGAGATGTGTAACGCCACTTTTATAAATAAGAGAGGTCTACAGACCCATCTGCCTAATCATAAAATTGGTAAATTCACGTGCAGTTATTGCAACAAAGTGTACGATACACGAAGGAAGTGGCTGGTGCACGAGAAATTTGTGCATACCTATGCTAAAAACAGAGTTAAATGTCCACTCTGCCCGGAAAGGTTTTCCGGGCAGATACTAAAGACTGAGCATATGGTTAAGGTTCACGGTTTGGAACGTAAGCAATTCTCTTGCGCCGCGTGCGAGAGAGTGTTCAACAATTGTTCAGTGCTAAGCCGTCACATGAGGAAGTATCACTTGATGGAGAAGTCTCACCAGTGCAATATCTGCGAATCGAGGTTCTTTGCCAAAAGAGATTTGACTTTCCACATGCTGAAACACACCGGCGAGAAGCATTTTCAGTGTGACCTTTGCTTGAAATCGTACGCAAGGAAGTCCACTTTAAGGGAGCATATAAGGATCCACGCTGATGATAGGCGATTCAAATGTACCTACTGTGGTTTGACGTTCGTGCAGAAGTGCAGCATGAAGAGTCACCTGCTGACGAAACACGGAAAACTTATTACTTAAGGCATGACTTTTAATGAAAATCATGGCTTAGATCAAGTTGTTTATACTCACAGACAAATATAAACATGTATAAATAACTAGTCTGGCCATAAATACTGTTACATGAAAACTTTTTCTTTTTTCAACTCTTTATTTATTTCGAATTTGGAGAGCGCTTGGTATGCCGAAAACTTCTTTTGATTTCTCGCCATTTCACATATTTCTTTCGTGTTTATTATCAAATTACAATATGGAATGGGGCGTTAAAGAAAATAAGATTGCAGTGATTGCCTTACACAGAGTGGGTATGGAGCCGTCGGTCATATTCAAGACACTTCAAAAGCTTGATATCAGCCGTATGTTCGTATCTCGTACTATCAACAGATATACCAACACTTCCTCTGTCGATGACCATAAAAGATCAGGGCGGCCGGGTGCTGTTAGAACTACAAAGGCTGTTAAAGCCAGAATTCGCCGAAACCCCATAAAGAAACAAAAAATCTTGCCGCGAAAAATGAAGATTCCCACTGGGACTCTGTTACGTATATTAAAGCAAGATCTGAAGCTCGATGCTTATTGTCTATATACAGCATATGCCCTAAATCAATCCCTACAGATAAACAGAGTGGATCGATCAAAACGCCTTCTGTCCCGATACGCAGGTGCGCAAGACACAGAAATATCCTTTTTACTAATAAACGCTCATAGTTCTAAAGAAGCTTCCCTAGTTGTAAGAAAGGTACAACGTGGTCATCATTCTGCGCCAGTTATGGTTTGGTAGGGGGTGTCTTATCAAGGAGTCACCAAGCTTCATTTTTGTGAAAAAGAAGGTGACGGTGTGAAGACTTCAACCAAAGCGTATCAAGAGACCGTCTTGGATCGTGTTGTGAAACCTCTCAGCAATACACTTTTTAAAATTGTACCGTGAACTTTCCAGCAAGACTCTGCACCTGATCACAAGACACGAACTACCCAAGCCTGGCTCGAAACCTACTTTCCGGATTTTATAAAAGCTGAAGACTGGCCCTCGTCTAGTCCAGATTTGAACCCCTTAGACTACAAATTATGGTCAGTTTTTAGGACACGCCGATATTGATCCTTATCCCCTCCTAATTCCTTATCCTTAATCCTACTGTAGTCGGCAACGCACTTGCAGCACCTGTAGCGTTGCTTGTGTTATAGGCGACGGTAGCCACCTACCATCAAGTGGACCGTCAGCCTGTCTGTCGACATAACATAAAAAAAAAATTGAGTCTCTTAAAGAAATCTCTGGAGCAAGCAGTAGCTAAATTTCCCATGGAAACAGTGCGTAAATCCATAGATTCGTGGCCAAACAGATTAAAGGCTTGTATCAAAGCTAAAGGTGGCCATTTTGAATAGATTTTTTTTTTACTGAGACTTCAATAATTATGTATATATAAGTTTTATTAAGATTACCTTACTCAATAAAAAATAAATGCATTTTCAATTGAACAGAACTTATGGCTGGACTAGGTAGATACTTATTCTAGACTAGGTAGATAAACGATCGATAAATGATACATATAAGTCTATTGTTAAAATTCTAATCGAAATAATTCAATTTATCAAAAATAACTCTGTTTTATATTCAATAAGATACCTGTTTGATTGGGATCATGTTGATAGAAAATTGACAATTATTTTAAAGAATAATTTTCAGTAGTTTAGATAGATGTTTCAATTCCTTTTTAACTTATTATAACAATGTAATATATGTTGGTCTTTTCATTTTATACCTATTTTACTAGCGACCCTCCTCGTCTTTGTTTTATATGTATATAGATTTACAGAATGGATAAGGTTATTTTGCAATTTTAGACCACGGAGCATATACAAAGAGGAGATGTTGTTATTGAATTTTTCTATAGAGCGGCGCGTGACTACTGCGCGGGGCAAGGAGGAAGTTAGACCCCGCCCAATTATCTTAAATTGCCAATGAAAATTGACTGTAGTCTACAACAAACAAGCGCCGCCACACCGTGACCAGTGCCGACAGCAGACTGACCAAAACCACGCCCACAAAAAATGACGTCAGGACCTAGTTTGAAATCAGTGCACAGTTGTTTAGGCCATCTCCTCTTTGTATATGCTCCGTGTTTTAGACTCATCCTTTAACTTAGAAATTGTAATCTAATTATTAAATTAATGACGACATTTGTTCTAATATACAAAATATTAATTTTATAGCACAAGTTAGAATGTATTAAAATGGGAGCCGTATAAAACGACAATAAAGAAAAAGTTATGTTTATAAGCACCGAAAACTTAAAATAATGTTTATTTCTTTATTTATTCGTTATATATGTATCAATGAAGCAATACTTCATTCTTACCGGGATTTCGGTAAAAATAGCCAAGATGCTGGCGATCCTGAAAGGAATCCCGAAAGAAACTCAGGATACCATTCTTTTAAATAACCAGATCATGGTATGTATGTCGACGGCCGATAGTATAATCCGGCAGTTCTTGATGTGCCTGGGCAGATCGTTATAAATGGCTCCGTTTCACAAAGTTTCTGCTTAATATCCGGCCAATTCATGAAATGGCTAATTAAAATTCAGCCAGATTGAAATGGCGTTTGACGATTTAGTCGAAAAATATACTTCGAACGATCTGACTGATATTAAGCAAAAACTTCATGAAACTGCACCATATATAACGCTCTGCCCAGGCACATCACGAACTGCCGGATTATACAATCGCCCGCCGACATATATAATACTAAGGTTTGGGCTCAAAATCGTTTCAAATCCTGGCTTCATTGTCGTTTAAATATCTTAAAATTTTTGCAAAGAAAAATATAATGAATTCATAAATCTTTTTTGTTACTGCAAACTGAAATCTTAGGCCTTAGGTCATTGACTGTTTTTCGTCCCCGTGAATATTTAAAAAATCTCCAAATTTCCCCAAAACAATATTTCACACCGATGAAAATTACATCTAGTTTGTCTAGGATATTTAAGAACTAAGTTTAAAATCTAACATTTAAGTCAAAAGATACTCCCTTTCTAGCGAAACTGTGTTACAAGAGACGTTTATTATTGTAAACTAGCTGAACTCGGCCACGCTTCGCTGCGGCCCATACGGCGGTGGAGTGCGCGTGGAGCGCGCGGTACTGGACACTGCTTATATATAATACTATTTTTCGTAGCGTGATGTTATATAACCTATAGCTTTCCTCGATAAATGGACTATTCAAAACAAAAAGACATTTTCAATTCGAACCTGTAGTTCCTGAGATTAGCGCGTTCAAACAAACAAAACAATCTCTTCAGCTTTATAATATTAGTATAGACTAGCTGAACTCGGCCACGCTTCGCTGCGGCCCATACGGCGGTGGAGTGCGCGTGGGGCGCGCGGTACTGGACAATGCTTATATATAATACTATTTATCGTAGCGTGATGTTATATAGCCTATAGCCTTCCTCGATAAATGGACTATTCAAAACAAAAAGAATTTTTCTATTCGAACCAGTATTTTTTGAGATTAGCGCGTTCAAACAAACAAACAAACTCTTCAGCTTTATTAACAGCAGATTCGAAAGTGTTACGCTTTCACGCCTTAGCAATATACATGCAACAGCTTAAAGCTGCTAGTGTATTAACTAAAAATAATAACTACTGAACCGATCATCATGCATGTATGTTGATGACATATCGATTACTGAAAATTCAAAAGAGTGTATCCCTTTATTTGTTTTATTACAGATATATAAAGAGCTCTAAATTCCGCGAACGACTAACCTTCACACCGCTCTGTCACATTAGGAAATAATTTTACTAATCTTCACTCTAGGTTCACTTCAGGTTAGGAAACTGATTTCCTAACGTTCGTATCAGTGTTAGTATTAAAGATAGAAAAGCACTCCTTATTAATATTAGTATTAAAGATAGAAAAGCACTTAATCTTACACCGTTTTGAAGTTGTTGAAATTATTTCGTGATTTGGTAATGTATATAGACGATATGGGTACATTTCACCCTCTACAATAAATAAAATCTTGGTTCAATATTTGCGGTAAACATTTTCATTAATTGAAATATTGAATGATGTCGAATGGGAACTATCCGTTGTAGTATCGTCATCTGAACTATAATTCAAATTCATTATAGTGTTAATGTTTTTGAACTTAAGGGTCCTCAGCAAGCTCAATTCTCCATACAAACGTAGTTACGTCCTTATTTCAAAATAACGCATTGCATTATCATGAAATTTTGTAAATACAATGAGATAAGACATATCTATGCCTGAAATTAATTAATGACTCTTGAAATGTTATTAAAAAGAAAATAGAAAGAGTACAAGTTTAGCCCCCAAAACCCTGTTCAGTTCGGCTGAATACTACAGCCAAAATATAATTTAGATCGAAGTCAAAATCTATTTCCGACATCGATTAATCTATGTTAGTTTCATGAGAAAAAGCATTTTTCGAAATTGATTTGTGGTTTTCAAATGAGAACGAAACTACGAAAAGCTACAAAATTTTGATGCGAATCTGCAGCGAATCACTCTAGCGCGGGGGAACGGTATGAGGTAGGGCGGTAGGCGCCGCCCTTTGTCCTTGGTTTACGCCCTGTCTCACTCTAGGTGAAACAACAACATTTTAAAGCGTTAGCGCGTGATCTCAACGCGGAGTTGAGCGCTGCTTACTGGAGACTCTTAAATACTGGCTATATATTTAAATAGGTTTGATTTTCAAACAATAAAAAGAAAAGTTGAAATTAGAATGTTTTTAAAAAGAAATATTTAAAAAGAAAAGAAAAAGACCAAAAGAAAATGATGTGTTTTGATAGTGTTTCATTTATTTTATGTTGTATACGAAGGAAAACAATATATGTGCACATAGTATGGAACAACAGAGTGTTTTATTAAATTAAGATGATTGGCACACAAAATTCTTTCTCAATTTTTTAACAAATAGAATAACATGTAAATACACACACTTTTTTCCATTCCTCGGGACCTATCAGTTTTTTTTAAATGTTGAGATCCGCAGACAGGCTGACGGTCCATTTGATGGTAGGTGGCTACCGTCGTCTATAACACAAGCAACGCCACAGCTACTTCAAGTGTGCTGCTAACTACAGTAGGATTACGGATAAGGGATTTGCTAGGAATTTAGGCTCTGGCATCCCTTACTCACCGAAACACAACAGCACATGTGCTGTTATTTCACGGTGGTCTTCTGTAAGGAGGTGATTACTGCCGCCAGACGGGCCGCCCAAATGACTGCAAAACATAGTGTGCTCTACTATTACTTTCCACAAGACCAGAGCCAAATTTTAAGAGTTCATTTTTTCAAGTGGATCCTGCCGGGAATCGAACCCGGGAACCCTAGAACAGAGCGTTAAGGCGAGCACTTACAGATGTCATGTTCATGTCAATGTTATACTGAGCTGCATATCGCTTCAATTGCGACCATATATTTTCGATAGGGTTAATGTTTCAAAAGTCTTTATAAATAAACATTGTATATAACTTTTTAGATTGCATATTTATAGGAATCTCATTTTTCCAATGTGTGCCCATTATAACAGCTCTATACTTTCGAAGCGATGAAGACGACTGCATTTCTCGCCCGGCCCTTACAAATAATAAGAACTAAGCTGCTGAGCCTGGCCAGTAAAGTTGCCAGTCTGTGTGTATTCTATAAGATGTACTTCGGAGAGTGTGCTCGGGAGCTGCATGAGATCATACCGCCTTCCCCTTTCTTCTATCGGACATGCAGACGTACGGCTGGTTACCATCCTCGCCTTGTCGAAATCCCTCTAATTCGGACCGAGCGCTTTAAAACATCTTTTGTGATGCGCACTGCTAAGGATTGGAACTCCCTGCCGGCGTCTGTATTTCCGAGCTCATACAACCCAAATCTTTTCAAGGTTCGAGTGAATAGGCATCTTCTGGGTGAGCTCGCTCCATCGTCGGCCTTATCCTTCCTACATGGATAGATGCTGGTCAACCGGCTAGCCCTGGAGGGCCTATTGCAACGGCACATTAATAAAAAAAAAGCTTAACTATGAGGGACCGGCTAGCCCTGGAAGGCCTATTGCAACGGCACAAGTGGTCCCCGGGTTGAGAGGTCCCTCGCAGGCCCTGTATCCTGGTCGCCGAAAGACCGATCATACCTACACGGACCATACAAAGCCTCAGTCTTGCAGAGTGCGTGCGCGCGGGAACAGTCATTCGAGAACAATTATTTATATAAGAAACCGATGTTCATAAAACAATTTTGACTAAGTTTATAGCTGCTTTTAAGTTTGTTGAATAAGAAAAAGTTAATTTAATTTCATGAATCATTTTTGATTGTTTTTGAAGAGTTTTCACCATAATTTTATAGATCATGGTAGGTATGTAAATGCTACCAAAATATCTTTTGAGCCATTATCACCACAGTGGTGTAATAAGGCCCAATGGCTGTCTTTATTGATATCCCATGTCTAAATTATCATATTTCTTTGATTATTTTGCAAATAAAATAGAGCTTTTTTTGTGGACCATATTAAACTGCTACGTTAATAAGGCCCAAAGGAAAGTTTTTTTTTTATAATGGCCATAACTTAAAACTTTTTATTATTTTAACCTAACTATTTCAATATTATTTTAACCTGACCTAACCTAACTTGAAACCTAACCTAACTTGAAAGTGTGTTAAGTAGGCCCACCTAACTTGAACACACTTTCAAGTTAGGTGGGCCTTATATGCCTCTGCTACCTTATTAAAAGTAACGTTTTCTGTGAATAAAATAAATAAAACACGCTAGTAAACAAGTACAATAAGTATTATAACACAAACAATATTTTTATCAAAACCAGTATTCCTGATGTTCTCGCTCCGCTCGCATTTAATTTCATAAAGATTACACAACCTAACCTAACTTTGTTTCTAGTACAAATAAGTCTTGTAGAACATTTTGTAAATAGCGCTGAAATTGCTTGGCGATGAATCGTCCCATCTCGGCCCGCTGTACCCACTGACGGTATCCCGAATGTACCTAATACATTTCCGATTGCTATTTAGGTGATGTGTTTATTTCCTAGGAAAAGAGCATACTTATTTTTCAATCTCATTCTGGTTTTTTTTTTGAGATTTTTGACGTTTCTAGTACTCTAACCTCAGGTGGTCCATTAGGGTCAATTGATGCTTATAAGTAACAGAATCGATTGGCGTTATAAAAACAAAACGTGAAAATTGACCTTTTTCTCGCTGACTGTACCATTTTTCTAAAATCTTTGAATGCTGATGAGTAACTATTAAAATTATGGATAGTCTCCTAAGGGTGTTTTATTCTAGCCACAACGGTTCAAGTAGCTGCCCTTACTGACCCCTTAATAAAATAATGAGTAAATTTGACGGGGATGTGTGAATCTCGGAATAAGTCTTAAAATTGTTTTCACTGTTTAAAGCTTGTATCGTAAATAGGAAAAATCAAGATAGAACAGTGTCAGAAACTAGTCAAGAAATGCAAAAATTCAAATACATTTTTTCTTTGTAGGTGCAACACGAATACCTACCGTCAAAAGAGAGATTGTCGATACTGAACAGCTCCTTCAGAACGAAGTATCTGCTGAGGTAAAGAACGAAGATAAATCTTTACGAATTATTAAAGGTCTTCGAAAAGACGAATTATCGAGGGGATGGGAATTGGGAAAACATAGAAACAATATAAGATTAATTCTACAGTGTACAAACGCTACACCGATAAGATGTCGAGGTGGTATCGGATATGCTTGCAGCTTTTGCGCAAACCAATATCCCTCGGCTGCTGATCTGAAGAGGCACACGTTAGAGGAACACGATGAAAAGGCCAAAAAGAATTTCATGAAAGGCAAAATGATGAACGCTTATCTAGTTAAATTGGATATAACTAATTTAAAATGTAAACTTTGTGAAAAAGATATCGATGAACTGGAACACCTTATGGAACATCTAAAGAAGGTTCACGATAAGAGGTTATTCACGGATATAAACAATCACATATTACCTTTTAAGTTTATTGGCGATGTACTCAAGTGTGTTGTTTGCGGTAACGTTTACAATAGATTCAAAGCGTTACAGGAACATATGAATGTACACTATAGGAATTACGTTTGTGGTGTGTGCGATGCGGGCTTTGTCAATAGACACATACTCGCGAGCCACACGGAGGGACATAAGATTGGCAGTTTCAATTGCAGTTTTTGCTCGAAGAACTTCAACACTTCGAGAAAGAAGAAGTCTCACGAGAAATCTGTGCATATCCACGCGAACATGTTGAACAAGTGCGGTTATTGCAATGAGAAATTCAAGGATTACCGGAAGAAGGACGAGCACTTGGCGAAGGTTCATGGCGTTAAACACTGTGACGTGAAATGTAATGCTTGCGAGAAGACCTTCACTAATCAAGGCGCTTTGACTACTCACGTGAAGAAAGATCATTTGATGGAGAAAAGGCATAAGTGCGGCATGTGCGATATGAAATTCTTCGCGACGACCGAGTTGAAGGAGCACATGGTTAAACACACCGGGGAGAGAGAGTTTAGGTGTGATGTTTGCTTGAAGTCTTACGGTAGGAAGAAGACGTTAAAAGAGCACATGAGAATACATAGGAACGATAGGAGATTCAAATGCGAGCATTGTGAACAAGCGTTTGTACAAAAATGTAGCTGGAGAGGACACATGAGGTCCAAACATGGAGAGCTGGTTTGATTAATATTTAAATAATTTTATACCCAGACGAAGCCGGATGCATAATATAGATAGACTAACCATTAACCGTCTTGTTTATTAATTGTAACATTAATTAATGTAACATAAACATTAACCAGAGACAATTAATTGTAACATGAGTTTTGTATTAGTTTTTATAAAGATTTTTATAGTATAGTTTTTTATAACCTATATTTATATAGTTTTTTAAACCTAACCGAAAGACTGTATATAAGTCAAATAACTCCCTTGGGGTCGAAAATTAAGTTCAAAATTAAAAATGGAAACAAATGTCATTGTCAATGTGACGTTTCAGGGATAGTCAACGATTCTGTAGACTTTGTAATTATTTTTTCCGTCTTATTGCCAGTATAATAAAAATAATTTACAAAGATTTTATTTTAAATAGTTGTATCTTATTCCTGGATCATGTTTAAATCAAATGAAAGCGGAAATTATGTGCATATTTTAGCTGTTTAAGATATGGGTACAATTTTAACACGATTTTTTTAGTACTTTTTGACTAACCAAACATTTGAGGTTATTATTTTTAATTGGCAACACTTTTGTTAACATTTTTTTGTCTTGAATTTCAATTCCGACTGTAATTAACCTATTGGTCATCATTGCAACGTTGAGTCATATGACTGTATTTTGTAGAGTTTTGTTAGGTATGTATTATGTACAAGCGTGTTTGTGCCGGTACTTAAAGAGTTATTTGGTACTTAGTTAAAAAATATTTTTGATCGTATTTAAAACTATAATAAACATCTCGATAAATGGCAGAAAAACATTGAAAGAAAGAAAAAAAATATTTTATTTTTCCCAAAACACAATAATGATATAAAACATACAATCGACATTATATTTTGTGATAATGGTCTCCTGACCATGCGGTATGTGGTAGGTAACATAATGTGACCTTTGAGGTAGTCATGATATTGTGACCTATAAAATAGGTCACAATGCTGATATGATACCTGACTCATAGAAACACAATAGCACATATGCTGTTATTTCACGGTGGTCTTCTGTAAGGGGTTGGTTACTGCCGCCAGACGGGCTGTTCAAGTGACTGCAAAACGCAGTGTGCCCCGTCATTACACCAGAGAAAACTTTAAGAAGTTCGTTTTAAAATTAGCCCTTCCAGAAATTGAACACTTGACCCTAGGAGTCACAGCGTTAAAGCAAGCACTTTAATCCCCCGACCAATGGGCTCATCAAGTTAAGCATATTGCTGTTATTAAGGTTTTATTTAAAGTTTATAATATTTATTGTTGCATTCTGTATATACCTAGGTTACATAAGAGAGATAATAAAATAATGGTAGTTTTTTTATTTGTTTTATTTACACGGTTATCTTTAAAAAATGAATTTTGCACACTCACTACTGTGAACAAAATGAAAGTATAAAAACAAAATTGCGACAAAAGATGTCTGGAGGCCTCGAATTTTAAACAAATCGCCCATTGGTAATAAGTTAATTTGATAGGATAGTCCTGCTAATACCTACCAGAAATTAAAAGAACCAATCAAGTCTTATATATATATATATATATATATATATATATATATATATATATATATATATATATATATATATATACTCGCGGACTAAGAATAAGGGTCGGTACGAAAAACTAGAATATCTCCTAAAATAACAGAGCTAGCGGCATGTATGAAACTGTATGTTGTAGATAATTTTATAGTTAATAAATGAAAAGCAAATGTTAGAAAAGTTAATCTGTTTATTTATTAAAATAAGAAACAAAAAATCGACCATTTTTGCGTTGAAAAATTAAAAGACTTTACCTCACATACCACATAAAAATGAACTTCAAACAGAAATTAATACTTCGTATTGCCTCCGCGGGCTCTTCTTACAGCTGCCAGGCGATTGGGCATGCTGTTTATTAAGTTTCTTATGCGATGTTGCGGGATATTGGTCCATTCTTCCACTAACGCATGTTTCAGGTCTCTAAGTGTAGCCGGGGCGGGGTTCCGATTTCTTATACGCCTTCCAAGCTCGACCCAAACGTGCTCAATCGGATTTAAGTCCGGGCTTCTCGAGAGCCAGTCCACGCAATTGATGCCAACGTCCTGAAAGTACTCATCTACAATTTGAGCTGTATGTGGCCTAGCGTTGTCATGCGTAAATATGGAATTTTCACCCAAATTAATTAAGTATGGGCCAACATTCTCATTAAGGATCTCTTCTACATATCTTACACTAGTTAGCGTACCATTTTCTATGAACACTAACACCGTGCGACTCTCTGAAGAGATTCCAGCCCAAACCATAACAGATCCACCGCCGAACGATACTTTCTCCTGAAAACAAGCTTGAATAAAACGTTCCCCTGGCCGTCGGTAAACTCTTCGCCGACCATCATTTGTATAGAGCATAAATCTGGATTCGTCAGAAAACATTACTCTTGCCCATTCTTCGTTTTCCCAATGAGCATGTTCGCGGACGTAACGTATTCTTGCTAATCGATGTTGCCTTACAAGTTTTGGGCCCTTTGCGGGTCTATGTGGAGTCAAATTAGCTTCTTGGAGCCGCCGCCTAACAGTCCGTTCGCTTACGTGATCTCTTCGGGTTTCTCGAAGTTGATTTGTTACTTCAATTGCCGTGAGGTGCCGATTTCGGAGCACGGTCGTAACAATAAATCGATCCTCTCGAGCCGTAGTACATCTCGTTCTGCCGGTTCCTGGTCTTCTAACGTTCTGCCCAGTTTCACGGAAACGTTGGACGACTCTCTGCACCGTAGAAAGTGACACGCCTGTTACTGTCGCTGTACTTCTCTGACTTCTGCCTTCTTCTATCATAGTGACGATGCGTGTACATTCTTCTCGTGTTAGCGACATGGAAGTATTTCAATAATGACCGTGAAAGACGACAAATACTGCCTTTTATCATTTTGAATGACAGATTGAAAACAAAAGTGAGAAAACAAGCAAAATAAAATATGCGTGATGTGAATTTATTACCGAATTCGAGGTTTCTTTCTTTTTTAAATATTTCCAATGGGGTTAAAAACTGAAAGCTAATCGTAGGTGGCGCCACTGTTGAGTGATCCTAATCGCCGCCATATTGCGTTTTTGTTTCCCTGTATTTATCAGCGAATTTGCCTTTATTTCTACAAAAATGTATTCGACATACAGTGTTAAGCAGTTAAAACAACAGTTGAGGAAAAGAAAAGTATCTACTGCATATAACCTTGAATATTTAGTCTGCTTTCAATTTTTTCTTCGTAAAGCTTTTATCCATTGTTTTTTCTTTTGAAATCTTTAGGGAATATATGAATTCCCGTCTTTTTGGAATCAAAAGCTGAACATAAGCGGCTTTTTTTGTTTGTTAACAAAATTACTATGAAAAATGACAGCTACTTGTCAGATTTAGGGAACAACCAACAGTGCTGCCATCTGAAGTGAGCAAAAGTCAGTTTTTTACCCCATTGCGTTGTATAACATTTAAGGTTTCACATCATACGATAATAAAATTCTCTTTAATACAGAATAAGTTTCATGCATGTATCATTATTAATTTGCAAGATACAGAGGATTTTGTCATCGACCCGTTTTCTTAGTCCGCGATATATTTATATATATATAAATTACTATATATATATTATAATAATAATAATATAATAATAAAGCCCATTTATTTCCAATCTACAATAACATGTGACTTAAAATATAAATTATAAAACGTATAAATTTATTTGTTTTAGTCACTATCATTATCGCTTTCGTTGCCATTGATCGGAACCCCTTCTTGGGTAAAGGCCTCCTCCAGCTTGTTCCAGGCTTCTCTGTCCATTGCTCTCTTTGTCCATTCGCTTCCTGCAATCGCTTTTATATCCTCTATCCACCTCCTTCTAGGACGTCCTCTTCTCCTGTTTCCTGTTGGTCCTTCCCATGTAGTTATCTTTAATGTCCATCTTTCGTCTGTGCATCTTGCCATATGCCCCGTCCACCGCCACTTCTGTTTTAGAGCATGATGTAAGGCATCTATAACTTTCGTTTTTCGTCTTATCTGTTCGCTTTTTACTTTTTGTATTCGTCTTATTTTAAGTACGCTCCTTTCCATTGCTTTCTGGCATGTTACTATTTTAGATTTTATTTTCGTATTATACGTCCATGTCTGGCATCCGTATGTGAGGGTGGGTAGGACACAGGTATCCAAGACGATTTTTTTTAGATGAAGTGGAAATTTCCCTTTCAAGACTTCCTTCAGGGACCAAAACTTCCTCCAACTCATGTTAATACGACGCTCGACCTCTTGTTCTTCATTTTTATCTTCAAAGGATATTTGCTTTCCTAAGTATATATAGTTCTTCACATATTCAAGCGGCTTTCCGTTCAGGTTTATCGTGTTTGAATGGCTGTTTGTCAATATTTTCGTTTTGTTTTCATTCATTATAAGTCCTACTTTTTCGCTTTCTATATTTAAATTATTTATCATTTTCTCTAACCCATTCCCTGTTTCAGCGAATAGAACAATATCGTCCGCGAATCTGAGGTGAGTAAGACGATCTCGGTTGACTCTAATCCCTTCCGACTGCCAATTCAGATTATCAAAAATGTTTTGTAATACCATTATGAACAGCTTAGGAGAGAGGGGGTCTCCTTGTCTCACTCCTCTGCAGATCGGTATATCAGGACCTCGATTCTCTAGTTTAACTTGGCTTATGCTACCCTTGTAAATGTTTTTCAGTACTCTTGTATATTTTTCGTCTATGTAACATTTATTCAGAGCTTCCCAAATAGCATCATGAGAAATCGTGTCAAACGCTTTAGCGTAATCAATGAAAGCAATATATAGTGGCCTGTTAAATTCCTGGTATTTCTCTATCACTTGTTGCATTACTTGTATGTGGTCCGTTGTAGAAAATCCGGAACGGAACCCCGCCTGTTCCACCGACTGGAGTTTATCGATTTTTGGACTCAATCGGGTTTGTAGGATTGATGTGAATAGTTTATAAACGCTCGAAAGAAGGCTTATAGGGCGATAATTAGCGATATCTCGAGGGTCTCCCTTCTTGTAGAGAAGGATTATATCGGATCTTTTCCACTGTTCGGGTATCTGACCTGTGTTGAGAACCTTGTTGAATAGGTACGTGAGTGGGTGGGCTAGTAAGGCAGCACCTATTTTTAGGGTTTCATTTCGTATGCCGTCGGGACCAGGACTTTTGTCTGCTTTGAGTTTATGGATGTGTTTGATGACTTCCATGTCAACCACTGGTGGTAGATTGTTCGTGTCTTGAGAATATATATAAATTATATATATATAAAATATAAAATATAAAATTTTATATTTTATATATATATAAATTACTAACTAAATATAATCATTGCACTTAATAATAAAGTGTTTTAATAGTTGAATATTATGTTAATGTATTTGAACTTAAATACTGGCTGACTTAAAAAGGTTTGATATTCAAACAGAGAAAAGAAAATACAGAATATGATATGACGTGAAAATTTAGTAGAGTTGTGTTTCGTACGTCAGATTGAAATGTTATAAGTTATATTTTAAGGTATTTAAAATAAATAAACAAGATGTGTGCACCGTTTAAGTTGATCTGTTATTTTACATAGATCCAAAGAGTATTAAAAATCGAAGTAAAGTGTAGATAGAGTAAATCACGAAGATGTGGGTCCAATAAGGATGTTGACACGGTTAAAATAAATGTTGATAGGTACCGTCAAACGCTGCAACATTGTCTGGATTTTGAGGATATTTCGTTGTATACCTGAACCTATCTATTTGATTGACAATTAATTTGATATAAATGAAAGCTAGCCATTATGTCTTGCTAATTAAGTCCAAATTGTTTAAAAAGTAATGAAAATTTCCGCATTATAGAGACTCAAAGTCGTGGGCAAAGTTGATGCTAAGTATGCAACTTTGCCTAGAAGGATATCTAAAAAAATATAACGTTGATGTTTTCAGTATTTTTTTTCCACACACCTGAGATATTGCGCTTGACCCTGACAGTTATGTTATAGCCATCAAGATGAGATTTTCTTTTAAATTCGTCGTGGGCAAAGTTGTAGCTTGTTCCACAGACTATTCATACAAGCATTAGGGTTGTACAAAAAAATGTATTATATTTTAAATATTTTTATTTAATTTTACTTACTTTTTTACATTATTAAGTCTTGTCTTTATTAATAATAAAAAAATTAAGAATAGCCAACCAGTGACGTATCAACATCTTAGTAGCCAACCGTTTGCGTAAACAAAATGCCAAACTGTTTCTCTGCATCATAAGACGATAACTTTTTAGATTTCATTAAATCTACAGCTATGTTCAACATTTCAACAGAATAATCTGCGTAACGCCTTGCTCCTAATTTTCTCCTGCTTTTCTTATTCGAGTCCATAGTTTGTCCTGCAAAATAAGTAAATAGAATATATTTAACTAGCGATCCCGATTAGTCTTGTCCTGCTAAATTGCAACGCCACTTACCTACTCATTATATTACAGTGGCGACAACGGATAGATTTTATATATCCTAATACGGATCGTGTTCTAACATAGGTTATTAAAAAGGTATGAAGAGTTATCGTAATGTCGTAGTCGTATCGTAATTTTATATGTAAAGATCTGTAATTGGCTTTCTGATACCTAAGTTTACTTCTAATCCATGTTATAACAGCTGTTGATTTTCCTAAGAATAAATAAATAAATAAATAAAGTATTTAGATTATCATAATTAATTAAAAGTTTTCAGTGACAACCCTATACGCAGGCAATGTTGGAAATAATTTTTAATAAACATGTTACAACTTTGCCTGTTCTAATTTACACTCATTTCCGCGAAATAATAGTTTAAATTGCATCGATAAACCAAAAAGAGCATACTAAATTAGCTAAAATAACCTTTACATATAGAAAATAATACATAAAATACTTACAATTGAAATTTGTATGCGAGACGGAAAAAACCAGCCGCTTTCCACACATTTCAAATCGCTACTGACATTTGACTATTTCTTTTTTTATTATAAATTGAAATTTGTGTTACCATATGCATCCTGGAAATTCCCGGGGTGAAAACATAGAGAATATAAAACGTTGTTAAGCCAAGTTATTACACATTTGATGGTTTTAGGCAAAGTAGAATAGAGAAGGCAATGTTGCAGCGTTTGACGGTAATTGATTCGTTAGTTAGAATTATTTACAACAAAGCTGTTGAAGATAGGTGCTTCCATAACTGAGACTTGGTTTTACACATTTACATGAGATCTTCACAACTTTTTGTGGTGTAAAAACTGCGTTGCGAGACTTGCCAATTTTTACATTTTATGGTTTTGATCAAAGATGTTGTATTGGTCTGTGTTTTGATGGAATTATTCTGTGTTCTGTGACCGCGTGCTGAAGCGTAAACAAAAAAAAGTTCAATATTCAAAGTAAATAATGTAAATGGCTCTAGATCATGTGATTACCTAATTGCGACATATCTAGTGAATCAGAATAACTATAAAAATGTTAAATTACGCATGTTGCAACTGTGAAAAAATACTACGTAAACAATTTTGATTGACAGCACTGTTCGTTGTACACAGATAAATCCTGCGGGTTGCCATGACACAGAACATATTTTAATTAATATAATTAACTTTTATTTTAATTAACTTTTAATAATATTTTAATAAATAGAAAAAAAAATGATAAGAGTTTTTAAATTGACACAAATAACAAACACAGCCCTTTTTCTCATCGCACCAACTAACCTCAACCACTAAACAGATACATTAATAGCGAATTTCTCTTTGTAGGTTGGAGGACTAGAATAATCACAATCGAACCAAGACCACAGGTGAAATTAGTTAAATCGACGATCAGTATAAGAAAACCGTTGACAGACTCTAGGAAGAACCAACACAATCTGGCCATCGTGTTGCTCAACTCCAACGCGAATCCTATAAGAGCGAAAGACGGCCTGGGGTACAGCTGCGCTTTCTGCCTCAAACAATTCCCGAAACCGATGACGCTGAAGAAGCATTTCCTCGAAGAGCACAACTCGGACAGGCTGATCAAATACATGACCGGGAGAATGTTCGAACATGTCGTCAAGTTAGACATCACATATTTAAACTGCGCTCTCTGCGATCAAGACATGTCAAAACTGGACGACCTGATGCACCATTTGAAGAACGATCACGGAAAGGAACTGTTTATGGATATAAAGAATCAGATACTGCCTTTCAAATTTGATACGGAGGAGTTACGCTGCGCCATTTGCACTGCCGAGTATGGGACGTTCAAGCTGTTGCAAGAGCATATGAACAGTCACTTCAGGAACTACATCTGCGACATTTGCTCCTCGGGATTTGTCAACGAAAGACTCCTGCTCAGTCACGTCAAGAGACATGGCAACGGTGAGTTTGAGTGCAAAACGTGCGCGAAGAAATTCAATAGCGAAATGAAAAGGCGTGAACACGAAAGGAGAACCCATTTGGGGTTAGGCAAAAGAAACAAATGCACGTACTGCGATGAGAGATTCGTGGATTACTGGAAGAAGATGGATCACATGGTCAAGGACCATGGGGTTCCACAGATGGTATACAAATGTCAGGCCTGCGACAGGACCTTTAACAATCAAAGGTTGTTGTCGCGGCACACAAAGAAGGATCACCTGTTGGAGAGGAAACATAAATGTAAGGAGTGCGATATGTGTTTCTTCAGCAGCAGTAGTCTGAAGAAGCATATGCCGAAACACACGGGTTTGAGGCTGTTCAAATGTGACGTTTGCTTTAAGGCCTATGGCAGGAAGAGCACGCTCAGGGAACATATGAGGATACATGCAGATGATCGTAGATTTTCGTGTGTCCATTGTGGACAGGCGTTTGTACAGAAGTGCAGTTGGCGTGGACACATGAGGTCCAAGCATGGGGAGGAGGTTTCCTGAATTGCCTTTGCCATCGATATTGGAGCTACCCTCGAGTAAAATCATTCATAGTGTTTTTTCAACGTTTTTGATATCCGACTTTTAGAAATTATATCCATAGGTATCTTTTCTTTACAAACTTAAGAGTCGCGAAATGACCTATTCACCAAATTGTTCTTTACTGAATAAATTTTTGTATAGCCTAAATCTCTAAAATTCGCACTAAATAGTTTTATATTTAAAAAAAAAAAAAAATTCGTTTAAAATAATCTTTTTAATTGTTTTTTTTTTTCTTTTACGCAACTGCCTTTTTTTTGGCCACTCATAGACGTCGTCATGTCAACAAAAGATTGTTGACATGACGACGTCTATGAGAAGAGTATAAAAAAACGAATTGTAGTGTTAGAGTTAGTTGTGCAGGATAGTTAAAAATCCCTATCCGCGGATACGGATACAATTTTTTTTGTATCCGTATCCGCGGATTCGTCAGAGGGTTGAGCTAAAGGACCGAAGGAGAAAGCAGAATTATTTGCTCAACACCTTAGTCAGGTCTTTACTCCTAACAAGTCCACTATGTCTGAATTTGAACATGAAGTAGACACAACTATTACCACTGATCAGCAGCTATCTCTCCCGTTGAAATTGGTCACACCTAAAGAATATTCGCAATTGGGAAAGTAAAAAAGCCCCTATTGCGATCTATGATCGGATCACTGTTGAAATCCTCAAGCACTTACCTAATAGTAGTGGCAGGGCACACTGCGTTTTCGCAGTCATTTGGGCAGCCCGTCTGGCGGCAGTAACCACCCCCTTACAGAAGACCACCGTGAAATAACAGCACGTGTGCTGTTGTGTTTCGATGAGTGAGTAAGGGATGCCAGAGCCCATTTCCCTATCCCCTCCTAATCCCTTATCCTTAATCCCACTGTAGTCGGCAGCGCACTTGCAGCAGCTTTGGCGTTGCTTGTGTTATAGGCGACGGTAACCACTTACCATGAAACGGACTGTCAGCCTGTCTGCCGATCTTAAAATAAAAAAAATATTAGCAAAAAAAGTTATACGAACATTTTTATCTAAAATTAAATTCTCTAAAAAACTTGTCTGAAACTTTTTCCTAATTCTTACCTTTTTTGTACAATTTGGTGAAAACGGTTATTTTTTAATTTTTTCTACCTCTTCTACCCTCTTCTACCCTGTAGGTAGAAAAAAATTTCTTTCAGCCATCGATATTACATATCTTCTGGCTAGAAGCTTATATCAAAAATCTCCCTGAGAAACTCAAATTTTGATTTGTTATTAAATTTCCCTGGGGACTATTATGACTCCAAAACTCAGTGTGTTGCCACAACTAAAAATACACCAAAAATGGTGTATTTGTAGTTACATTTAGAAAAATAGATATAATATCTACAAACATAGTTTTTTTTAAATCTCCAGGTTATCCGCGGATAGGGATAATAATACTTGCACAATCATGAGTATTTATGTATTCAAAGAGAACACATTTTGCTTTTTTTTTTTTTGAGGATGCTACATCCTTTAGGTATACCTACATCCCCGCTGTAAACCGTAATTATATTTTGGATTTTTTAAATTCTGTACTTATGTATAAAGGGTGGTAGACAGGCTGACGGTTCGCTTGATGGTAAACCGAATTTAATTCGTTAATCTAAAATATATAATTATAAATGTTATATTTTATTGTTACATGTTCTTTATAAGACAAGAACCAATTTTGTGTCGATATAAATCGTTATATATGTGTACCTGCATATATTAGTACATTAAAATATGATGGTTTATTTATTTAGTTTTTTTTTTTAATTGTAAAAAGAAAAGTTATTTTTTTTTAATTCAATATTTAAATTCAAATCATTATAGGATTTGTGAAATCTCGTGTCAATAGGGGATCCGACAAATTTTCAGAAAGTGTTTTAAATTAATCTTCATGGATATTTATTCCCATAAAAAATACTATTTTATTTATTTATAGCCTTTTAGGTACTCAAAGTCATGTTTTAATATTGTTTGTTTGAAAATGCCCCCAAAACGCCACGATAGTTCATCTGAGAGCGCGTAACGTCATCTGTGGTCATATCATAACAAAACAGCTGCATTGGCATAAGACAATGATTGCCCACAAATGACGTCACGCGCTGTGATTGGTGTTTCAGTATAGATTAAAAATATTGTAAATAATAACATTTTACTTCTTCATTTAAAAATATTTAAATGAATTATATTAAATTATTATTCGATAAATAATCGTAAAAAATTATATATTTTCTTTCTAAGTACATTTTAGATTTTAATCTGATTACTGTCCGATCCCCTATTCTTAAGGTAAGACGAAGATGTTATCACATTAACCCTCATGCCTCCGGAAAAGAGGATGAAGATCTCCTCAATTTTCACATCGCGAGAAGAGCAGAATTATTAACTAATTCCACCTATGTATTGTATATTATATATTCTTACCTATAACATATAAACCAACCAATATATTAATAATAATAATAATTTATTTGCGATGACCACGGGTAATTGATACCAGAGATGACATCTAGTTCTCTTGTTCCTTCATGACCAACCGGCACTCGGTGTGCAAATCTTGACATCTTGAAACTCCAAATGTCGAACATCGAATTTCTACTGATTAGTTCACCACTACTACTTATTTTGACTTTAGTTGTTAACAATAATGGTCGCTATATTCTGCAATTTTCAAATGTTGCAGTCCATAAATTCATTAATGTCATAGAAGTTATGTACAGTTAGCCACGTGTATAACTTTTTCTTGAATTTTATTAAATATTTTGACGCTCATGTATAAGCAACTATTTTTATATTTAGCCAACTTGATTGTTTCCTTTACTATTAGTTTCTCCGGATATCTGTTGCTACGTGAATCTGTATTATTGACATTTATGAACAAAAATTTGTGCTAGATTGTACCATCTTATAATATACTAGCTGATCCTGCAGACGTTGTCCTGCCAGAACCCAAAAAATAATTCCGTAACCCGATTGTGGCGCCACCTATCAGAGGCTCTAGTATGAGTTTACGATACTACACCAATACTACACTCGCTAGCGAGAACGTAAAACTTTTGTATGGGAAATCGTGAACTGTCATTGTCAAAAATTATCAATTTTCCATATAAATGTTTTACGCTCTCGCTAGCGAGTGTAGTATCGTAAACTCATGCTAGAGCCACTGGTCCAATTTTATTTTCAAACCACATGTTAAAAATGACGCGTCACTTCACGTCAATGAACGATGGTTAAATGATTTGAATATTCTTCATACAAAAATCGCGATTAAAAAACGGGTGGTGGGGGTAGGAGGGTGAAAAATACTTTACGACCTATTCTCGTACCTACCAAAAATACCAATTAAAATCGGTCCAGCCGTTTCGGAGGAGTTTTGTTACAAACACTGTGACACGAGAATTTTATTATATTAGATAAGAAAATGCTGTACGACGCGCGACAGCGCTGCGTCTGAAGGCTGATCCAGTAGCTGGATCCAGCGTCACTAGATTCCAGCTCTGGATTGCCACCGGATTAGTGTAAACATTTTTCACTCCAATACAGCGTCCAGTATCCAGCACTGGATCGGAATAGACCACGTTGCTATTTTTCAATCCAGTGTCCGCCCCCCGCACGCCGCGAACCCCGTTCCAGCGGCACTGGATTCGTGTAAAACCGCTGGCACCAGTCGCCGCCCGTCGCGAACCCTCTTTTTTGCTACAAACTTGTTGTCACCTCAACAATGTAAGAATGGATTCCACAGAATACAATAATATGGTCTAACGCGACCGGGGTCGTCAAACGACTCTGCCCATGTCCACCAGTCGCGCGACTAGTCGCTTGCATCCGTCCGCGTTTCATCATTGGGTCGCGTCGCGGTCGCTAAGAACCGAAGTCCACCTTTAATGAATGTCTTTGTTAAGGAAAATGTCTTTTTTTTTTGTTAAATCTAATGTAGATGGTATCTATAATAACGTTACATTTTATGTACCTATTTATAGAAGATTTTATGGTGTAATGTTTTTTTTTTTATTTAATGGTGGCGTGAAAGTGTGTGTATAAAATGAAACGTCATTAATATTACTGAAAGGTATCTAAATAAGGTATTTTTATTTTCGTTTATGCTATTGTTTTTAAGAGATGCGGTCCCGTTTCGCTGTGGTGTGCGCGCGGTACCTACTGGACACGGCTTATATATTTTTTTATTTATTTTTCTAAAATAGAAGTAGCCTAAGCTACTCCTTATAATATCAGCTATCTGCCAGTGAAAGTCCCGTTAAAATCGATCCAGCCCGGCTAATTGGATATTAACCCGAACAAACAGACAGATAAAAAATTTAAATTTGTTTTTTTTTTTCATAAGTACGTATATATCTTGATATACATTTAGAAAAAGCATTTGTATTGGACACTACAAACGGACACTTATATTTTATTGTCGAAAGCACTTAACCTACTTTAAGCGTTACATAACACTTAAGCTATATACCATCAACAATTATTATTTTCATAGCCCTACTCGGGTTTAAACTCTAAAAAAAATTTCAAATAGTTTAACCCAGCTCGGACATGCATATAAACTCAAAAAAAAAAACAATTAAAAATAGTTTAACCCAGCTCAGACACACATATAAACTAAAAAAAAAAAACAAAAATAATTTATCTCAGTTCAGTCATACATATAAACTTGTGTTATAGGCTACGGTAGCCACATACCATCAGATGAACCGTCAGCTTTGACATAAAAAAGTCCATGGAGTCCATAAAAAAATTACTATTGTCAATGGGTTTGGCTTACTTGCTCCCAATGTCGGAGCGTTGTTGAATTCGACTATGTTTTTTTTTTTCAATACCTCTTGTACACTGTAAATAATGTAAACAATTGTTGTTAAAAGTGAATAAAAATTATGTCTTATTAAAGAAGTTTTTTATTCATTACATTTTTCACTATTAGTTTGAGTTAGTAGTTTCGCTAATCACCAACAGATGGCGCTAGCAGTCTTGTAACAATATAATAGGGAATATGCGTCTCATTCAAAAAAGGCTTAAATATTTTTTTATCAACATTTTTGCTTTAGTATTATGTCTATGTAAATATTTTTTAATATTATTTCTTTTTCTTTGAGAAAATAATTATTAAGTGAAAAAAAAATTGCGGGAAATTCAAAATACATGAAACGGCCAGTTCGAATGTGACGTCAAAGTCTATGAAATGTCAACAAACGTGTCAGATGTTTGTGATTTTTAACGTTTGATTATATTGTAGACTTTGACGTCACGACAAGCGCGCCAAAAGGGCGGGTGTTTAAAGTGCCCGCAGCTGTTAGTTAATTTTAACATTTTTCTTTTTATTACTAAATTTCTGTTTTTTGGCGCTGAATATTTTTTACTCTTATAGAACGATATAACCTATCGCATGAAAATATTTAAAAAAAATATGCATATTCCCTATTTTTGATAATATATTTGCACAGTGGACAGTCAGCCTGTCTAACGACCTGACAAGACAATCAAGACATCACATAAAATTTAGGCAATTGTTTAATTATTTTAATTATTTTTTTGCGAGTGGCAAAGATATAAATCAGTTTTGTATGGAATTCGAGCCATCAGTGTTATGGTGTTTTCATTTTAACGGTTGAAACTTGTACCATTAGGTGAGAAGAAACTGTACATTATACCTACTGGGAAAATATCGTGTAATTTGGTAATGGGGTTTCACATAGGGCTTTCAATCCGGAGTTCCGGAGCTTCGTAACTCCGGAGTTTCGGAGCGATTTTTGGTATTTTTCAAATCCGGATTTGAAACGCAACTCCGGATTTGAAACCGGTTTTAAAAAAAATACTCATTTTTTTAAACTGATAAATTTTATTAGATAATAATGTACCTTTAAATTATAAAAAACGCATTTAGTGCATTTTGGGTCGTAGCGCGGCACTTCGGTTTTATTCGTGTTTACACACGAATTGTCTAGATGGCGTTGTGAGTATGTTTAGTACAGTTTAAATACAGACATTATATAGAATTACCTACATAAGTTATTAATGATAAAATTCCGCGGTATATCAAAAAGTTGTAATAGATGAAAATAAAAAAGGTCACTACAAGATCAGGATACGAAGTGTTTAATTTATATTTTTAATCAATAAGACAATTAAGTACCTACTATTTTCTCTGGCCATCTACCGGTAACGATCGCATCAAATCAAACCTTCAAGTACGAGCCCTAACAATTCGGAAGACTAAACAATGATGATTTTTTATATATTTTCTTAATGTCTTCGATTATTTCTATCTGAGAGTTATTTCATTTAATTTGCTACGATTATTGATTGTTAGTTACTAATTCTACATTTATATAGATCGTTTACTTACATAAGTAACTAATATTTTCTTAATAATGATGCCACGATCTCACGAAACAAGAAGATTTTTAAGTTAAGGTCATTACAAGACTAAACAATGTTGATTTTTTAAATATTTTCTTAATCTTTTCGATTATTTCTATCTGAGAGTTATTTCATTTAATTTGCTACGATTATTGATTGTTAGTTACTAATTCTACATTTATATAGATCGTTTACTTACATATAAGTAACTGATATTTTCTAAATAACGATGCCATGATAAAAAAGATTGTGTTTTTTTTTGTGATACAAATAAAACTTAATTTGATTTAAAGTAAAACTACGTTTTTTCTTAATTTCTTAAAAAATTGTACCAACTCCGGAGTTCCGGAGTTGATGTCTCAACATCGTAACTAGCTCCGGAGTTGAAAACAATCCGATTTTGAAAGCCCTAGGTTTCATAGGTATTTAAGTTTTAAGGTATTTAAAAAATACAATTGTTCCAACTAAGAAATAAGTTTTTTAATTTTCAAATGTTATCCCCGTTTACAAAAAATGAAATTTTCACAGAAAATTACTGAAATTAGGAAAGACTTTTATTACCGAGGTGCAAGTTAAAAAAAAATATGGCATAGTTTTGAACGATGTCCTTTAATGGCCTTGCTGTTTTTGCCACGTTTAAAAGATGTGTAGTGACGCATGTTTTTTTTTTCTTGTAGGTAATCTAACCGAGGAACTACTCAAAGAGCCAACAGACACGAAAAAAGATTCAAAGAAACAGTACTGGAACTTAAAACAAATACTTCTTTTTTCAAACGCATCTCTGATTCGATGCAAAGACAACGACGGATATCGCTGCAGTTATTGTCCAAAGAGGTTCACAATGCCGAAAGATTTGAAAGCACATTTTCTACAAGCACACAAGGGCGAGGATACTTTCATTTTGCCTAAATTGTACGAATACCTTCTCAAATTAGACATAACAGACTTGAAATGTAACTTGTGCAGGCAAACATTTGATAAATTAGACGAATTCACTTCGCACCTGAAAGAGGTGCATGGAAAAGTGATATACACTGATATAAATAGTCAAATAATACCCTTCAAGTTTAATAATAACGATTTAAAATGTGCGATATGCGATATATCGTATACAAGCTTCAAGATACTTCAGGAGCACATGCACATACACTTTAGGAATTACGTTTGTGAAATATGTTCTTCAGGGTTTGTAACGCACAAGCTGTTTGTTCGTCACAAGAACAGGCACAAATCCGGAGATTTTAAATGTAACAAATGCGATAAAACTTTCATCAACGATCAAAGAAGGCGCGAGCACGAACAGAGAATGCACTTGGGGTTGAATAAGAGAAATAAATGCAGATATTGCGACGAGAAGTTCTCGGATTACTGGACGAAAATTGATCATATGGTGAAACAACATGGCGTCCCTCGCGTCAATTTCAAATGTCAAGCGTGCGAAAGAAGTTTCTGTAATAAGAGAATGTTGACGCGCCACGTAAAGAAGGATCATTTGATGGAGAGAAAACACGCTTGTAGCGTTTGTAAAATGGAGTTCTTTCACAAATACCGTCTGAACGAGCACGTCAGCGTGCATACGGGTGTGAAGAAATGTCAATGCAATGTTTGCGCGAAGTGGTACGCGTCGAAAAAGTCTCTGACACAGCATCTGAGGTCTCACGCGGATGACAGGCGATTTTCTTGTTCTGTGTGCGACCAAGCTTTCGTTCAAAAGTGTACGATGAAAAGTCACATGAGGTCTAAACATGGCGTCCAATAGTTTTAGGACTTAGAGTAATTTAATTTAGACTGGTATATTGACATTGAAGAAAGAAATATATATTTACGTAAAATGTGTAGTGAAGTTCTTAAATACATAAAAATGTCTTAGGTATTATGCAAATTCAAATTCAAAATTCAAATTCAAAAGTTTATTCTGCAAATAGGCCGCAAAGGGCTCTTTTACATGTCTTAAGAGTCTCCAGTAAGCAGCGCTCAACTCCGCGTTGAGATCACGCGCTAACGCTTTAAAATGTTGTTGTTTCACCTAGAGTGAGACAGGGCGTAAACCAAGGACAAAGGGCGGCGCCTACCGCCCTACCTCATACCGTTCCCCCGCGCTAGAGTGATTCGCTGCAGATTCGCATCAAAATTTTGTAGTTTTTTTAACTAATTTTCGTAGTTTCGTTCTCATTTGAAAACCACAAATCAATTTCGAAAAATGCTTTTTCTCATGAAACTAACATAGAATATTGATGTCGGAAATAGATTTTGACTTCGGTCTAAACTTGTACTCTTTCTATTTTCTTTTTAATAACATTTCAAGAGTCATTAACTAATTTCAGGCATAGATATGTCTTATCTCATTGTATTTACAAAATTTCATGATAATGCAATGCGTTATTTTAAAATAAGGACGTAACTACGTTTGTATGGAGAATTGAGCTTGCTGAGGACCCTTAAGTCTACCAGAGCGCTTCGGAAGGACCATCATAGCCAAGAAGAATGCGCCGCAAGAAACTTGGCAGAAAGTCATAAAAAAGTTACAATTTATATACCTATTTCAAAGTAGTTATATCACAGCAAAACTAGAACACACTTAATTGTCGCGATTTAATTGACCACTTCGGTAGGTATTGCGAAGGGATGTATGAGGTCCCTAATAATAATTAAATAACAATTAAACTAAAATTACTTAGTCTCTAAAGGTCAATATAAACTAAATCTATGGTCAACAGAGGTGTAAAAAGCCTCCATTGTGGATGTCAATTTTTTTTTTTTTTAATTAATTTCAAAATTAGTTCGATCGACTTGATTCTTAAAGGTCCCCAGCGCGCATTTGTCTTATACCAAAGAGTATATAATCACTACGTTTTATCTTATACAATACCTACACAAAAAAAGTTTATCCATTATAAATCCGAAAGTGATTTTGTTTGTTTGAAACGCTTTCACGCCTTATCTACTCAATCGATCGTAATTAAATTTTACATACAAATTGTCAGGACATAGGTTACTTTTTATCTAGAAAAAGGTATTGTCATCATAAGTATCCACTAGTAATCTTTTTTTTTTACGAGGAGAAATCCATTTACAGATTTCCTATCGCTGGCCAGGCGGTAGCGGTATGTGGGGGTCACCAGTTCTCCACCCTATGCTCTAGGTCACTAAAACTCCCCGGTGTCTCCTTGCCCTTTGAGAGGGATGGACCGGGCTCTGCCGAGGCAACAACTCCGATCCACCCCAGTGCAGCTTAGCCATTGCTGGCTAGGCTAACTCCAATGGGGGATTGCCCGGAGGCACCGGGGCAATCCCCAGACGGGGGGGACCTTGTGCAGGCACAAACAGCTAGTCAGCCATGTCCGCAGGTCCCCTAGGATTTTAGAAGACGGGCTTGATATGCCTGCTTTCTCCTGCCCAACCGCCTGCGTCTGAGGGAAGCGAGACCGGCCTCTTCCTCTCGCTCCCTCTCAGCTGCCTCCTTCTGTGACATGACATCTCCGCGCGCCCAGCGCGCTGCGCCGCCCTATCTACTAGTAATCTTAGTATCTTAATCTTTAGTAGTAGCAGGGCACACTGCGTTTCGCAGTCATTTGGGCAGCACACATGGCGGCAGTAACCACCCCTTACAGAAGACCACCGTGAAATAAATGCACGTGTGCTGTTGCGTTAAGGGATGCCAGAGACGATTTCCCTATCCCCTCCTAATCCCTTATAAGATTAAGCCTACTGAAGTCGGCAGCGCACTTGCAGCACCTTAGGCGTTGCTCGTGTTATAGGCGACGGTAGCCACCTACCATCAAGTGGACCGTCAGCCTGTCTGCCAGTCTTAACATTAAAAAAAAGGTTGTGCCCACAACTTCGTCCGCAACTGATTTGAAGCCGCCGGATCAGCCAATACTACTTATAATTGTATATATGTATATCATTATAAATATTAAAGTTTGTGAGGATGTATTGATGTTTGTTAATCATTCACGTAAAAACTACTGAACGGATTTGAATGAAATTTGGCACACAGATAGTTTATTTCCTGAATTAACATTTTATCCTGGAAGAATGTTATATTCTCGAGCGATCCTCTAAAAATATAAGAAATTTGTCTTAACGAAATTCTAGCCCGGCGCTAGAACTTTCGGATACGCAGCTGTCCAGCGTACCCGAAAGTGGAGGTACGTCGGACATCTCGGGGTACTTGAGGATGGGCGGTAGTCTTCTAAAATTACCGCTCAGGTTCTGGTCAAGGGAAAGTTGACGGACACAGGCCAGCCGCCTGTGCCCAAGTCACTTCTGACGGCTAGAAGAGGGGAGGACTCAGTGTTCCCTGCTACTTACATTACATTTTCGGTTTTATTTTTCACTCAGTAAGTCGTTATAGTAGTACCTAACTGATATGGCTTACCGATGTACCTGCGCAGAAGACGAATTTTTAAAGCGTTGGAAATGCTATCGACCAATCGGCACGCTCCACACACTGCGCGCCTTTTTCCAGTACCGCTATTGGTCGCCAGCTGCCGCCATGTGAGCGTGCGCCGGAACATGGCTGCATTGTATTATGAACCTTATAGATATCGTATCTAAGGTTAATTGTAACTTTAAGCTTTCTATAGTAATCGTCGGAGCCGTACTTTTTTTTCTGCGCGAACGAAGATTCACGACGTGCCTTATCAATTGTGTACTACTATACCTATTTAATCGCCATAATTATTTGATGCATAATAAAACTTAACATTCTTGTTTCCAGATAAAATTAAACTTCTAACATCCAAAAGGAAGAGAATTATCACGCTGCCGACAAGAGACGAGGACCAGAGTGAGAACAAAATAACACTCATAGCGAAGAAGAGTGTGGAAGCCGAGAAGCAATATGAAAACGTCATCAACATAATCATGTCCTCAAACGCTACGCCTATAAGATGCCGTGGCGGTATAGGATACGCTTGCAGCTTCTGCAAAAACCAATATCCTTTGCCTAAAGACTTGAAGGTCCACACCTTACACGAGCATGGCGACAAAGTCAAGATGAACTTCATGAAAGGGCATTCTCTATTAGATTTTATCGTTAAATTAGACATTACAGATCTAACTTGTAATCTGTGTAAAGAACCAATAGATGAATTGCAAGAACTTATTGAACACCTAAGGACGAAACACGATAAGAAAACTCACGCGGATATAAAAAATCACATAGTACCTTTCAAATTTGATGATGATGAGATTAGATGCGCGATTTGTCGCCAAGTGTTTAACAATTTTAAGGTTCTCCTGGAGCATATGAACGTGCATTACAATAATTATGTGTGCGAAATTTGCGGTGCGGGATTTGTTAATAAGAAAATCATGCAGACGCACGGTTATAGGCATAAAACTGGTGTTTTCAATTGCAGTTTTTGCACGAAGACGTTCAACAATAGGGTCAAAATGAAAGACCACGAGAGGGCAGTGCACGTTAAAGGGAATAGGAGAAACAAGTGCGGCTATTGTGGAGAAATGTTCACTGATTACACTAAGAAACACGACCACGAGGTAAAAGTTCATGGCGTGAAGCAGCAAGTGTTAAAGTGTAAAGCTTGCGATAAGGTGTTTCACGATCAAAGGGCTTTGACGATACACACCAAGGCGTACCACTTGATGGACAAGCATTATAGAAGGTATAATAAGTGATATAGTGATGTAATCTCATATAATAAGTGATATAGTCTCATAAAACAACTATCTGAGATAACGCTTTCACACAGGCAATGTTTACATATTTTTTACTAATCTACAATCTTTTATATGTGTTACCGGATATGCGTGAAACTTAGGAATAGGGGATCGGACAAATTTTCAGAAAGTGTTTTAAATTAATCTTCATGGATATTTCTTCCCATAAAAAATACTATTTTATTTATTTCTAGCCTTTTAGGTACTCAAAATCATGTTTTAATATTGTTTGTTTGAAAATGCCGCCAAAACGCCACGATAGTTCATCTGAGAGCGCGTAACGTCATTTGTGGTCATATCATAACAAAACATCTGCATTGGCATAAGACAATGATTGCCCACAAATGACGTCACGCACTGTGATTGGTGTTTCAGATTAAAAATATTATAAATAATAAAAAATTTTTCTTCATTTAAAAATTATTAAATTATTAAATTATTATTCGATAAATAATCGTAAAAAAAATATTTTCTTTCTAAGTACATTTTAGATTTTAATCTGATTACTGTCCGATCCCCTATTGTAGGAAATACATGTATATATATTGTTCGCACGCGACTTGAGTGCAACTCTGAGGAATGCGCTAGTGTTGCGACGTAAGTAGCGGTGATCGATAAATTAAATACAATCGCGCTCTGAAAATATTAACCATCTTAAGGTTTATAATTGCATGCAGACATCTATGTCACAACGTTGGTGATATTATATATGATTAGATTAAGTACGGCGATGCTCGCTATGCTATGCTCGGAGTATCTTTGCGCGATCGAATCAGAAATGAGGAGATCCGCAAAAGAACCAAAGTGACCGACATAGCTCAACGTATCGCAAAACTGAAGTGGCAATGGGCGGGGCACATAGCTCGTAGGACTGATGGACGTTGGGGACTTAAGGTGCTGGAATGGCGGCCGTGTCGGCAGACAAGATGGATAGACGATATTAAAAGAGTCGCGGGGAGTCGCTGGCTTCAGGCGGCTCAAAATCGTGGTGTTTGGCGGTCATTGCAGGAGGCCTATGTCCAGCAGTGGACGTCCATCGGCTGAAACGAACGAACGAACGAATTACGGCGAATAGTTTTTTTTTTATTAACAAAAATCAGTCACTCAACATTATTGTCGTCTAGGATAGATATGGAAAACTTTTTGTTAAATAGATTTTTTTCTTATCGTCTCTGACCTCAATTATAAATTGGTCTACAGCATCTTCCATTAATCCGTCTTTTTGCCAATAAAGTTGTTCCAAAGTGATTACGTGATTTTCAAAGCCACGCCAATCTTCTGTTGTGATCTGACAGAGTGCTAACTCCGTAAATTCCCGCAGTGTTTTTAGGGATAAAAACCTCAGATCAGTCATTTTTAAAACAAAAGTAAGTAATGAGTAATCAAGTTAGCAGCTTGTGTAGTAACGCTATCGATACGCATGCGAAATATGTTAAGCTCAGCACTACGCTGCAGGCGGGAAAGGGTAGGCGTGCGTGCGGCGGGGGTAGATGCTCCCGCGTCGCACCTCATACCCCGAATGCATTCAAGGCGCGCGCCTACAATACAATCAGGGGCCCTAGCCAAGATGCAAACTATTGCAAACGCTTCCTTTGCGTACTTACGAAACAAAGGAATAAAGCCCGGTGATTGGTTGTTGAAGTTACAACTATTACAACAACCAATCACCGGGCTTTATTTCTTTCGTTTTGTAAGTACGCAAAGGAAGCGTTTGCAACAGTTTGCATCTTGGCTAGGGCCCCTGGGCCGGCTTTACCTGTAGTGCAGGGTGTGCCGTGCACACGGGCGCAGGGTCTCAGGGGGCGCCGAGCAAGCGCCCGAAGAGCTTGTGTCTCTCGCAGTAACGACGCTCTCAAAGACTCTGTCCCCATGTTGTGACCAGCGCCGGGCGTGGTAGCAAAGCAAGGCGTGCCACGAGCGGCCAACAGTTTAAAACATTTAAAATGTTATAAAACCAAAAATAAGACATATTAAATGAGTTTCAACATACTGATGAAGAGGGCGTCAGGGTATTGATTC
The DNA here is from genome assembly GCA_910589475.2 of Bembecia ichneumoniformis. Taxonomy (NCBI): domain Eukaryota; kingdom Metazoa; phylum Arthropoda; class Insecta; order Lepidoptera; family Sesiidae; genus Bembecia; species Bembecia ichneumoniformis. The sequence goes on from OU342550.1 coordinate 1,583,134, forward strand.
CACACGGGCGCTACATGAGCTAGAGTCGCCTCAAATGTGAAAAAATGTTTCAAAGATTCTTTAATGCCATTTTCCCATCCAATCCCTTATCCTCAATCCTATTGTAGTCGGTAGTGCACTTGCAGCAGCTGTTGTGTTGCTTGTGTTATAGGCGACGGTAGCCACCTACCATCAAGTGGGCCGTCAAACTGTCTGCCGATTTTAACATATAAAAAAAACAACTAATTTTATAAAATTTCCAGAACCTTACCTAACTTTGTTTCTGAAATTGCTTGGCGATGAATCGTCCCATCCCGCCCCGCTGTGCCCACTGACAACATCCCGAATGTAATACTTACATTTCCAATTGCTTGCAGCACCTGTAGGGTTGCTTGTGTTATAGGCGACGGTAGCCACCTACCATCAAGTGGACTGTCAGCCTGTCTGTCGATATAACATAAAAAAAAAATAGGAGATGTATAGATTTCCTAGCAAAGGTGTATATTACAAAATCTATCATATATTTCCTATCTATTTTAGGAATTATACACTTTTCCTAGAAATTGCTAGTTTTTGCGTGAAAGAGTGTAACGCACATCGTATCGTTTTTATTTTTCCTGCCACTTGTCTGCGTATCTCTGTAACCCGTCTAGCGGCAACATCGACGTAATATCCAAGTAGACGGCTAATACCTATTTATTCACAATGCAAACTGTTCTGGCAACTAAGTGAGGTGCGCGGGCGCGGGGTACTGAACGCCAATTGGTCCGATCAAGGTCACGACGAAATTCTACTGGTCGTTACTGCCCGAACATTACCGGGCGTGGAATTATATAATATCTATTTCTCTAATGTGTTATCTGAATGCGTTCGCCCTGTACTAGAAGTCTAGTTGGATATTACGTCGATGAGCGACAATGCCCCTCCTTCCCCTCCTCTCAGAAGACCACCATGAAGTAACAGCATGTGAAGTGTTACGTTTTGGTGAAAGAGTAAGGGATGCCAGAATCCATTTCCCAATCCCTTCTTTATCCTTAATCCTACTATGGTCTGCAGCGCACTCGAATCACCTGTGGCGTTGCTTGTATTATAGGTAACGGTAGCCACCTACCATCAAGTGGATCGTCAGCCTGTCTTCCATTGAGTGGTTTTAGCGTGAAAGAGCATTGTAATAATTGCGCAAACGCAGCTTGGTGCGCGTATCTTTATAGATCTTTTTACCTATGATTGTATAATAAAATTGTATCTACATTGTCACAGTACCTAAGTACTGTGACTATGGTATTATTTACATTACCTACGGTATTATTTACATTACGGTATGTAAATAAATATTAAATTATTTGTAAGAGGATTTAACCAGGCTTTTATTCCAATAAAAAGGGAGTGTTTTAGTCTATGTGTTTTCAATGTGTTGTATACTTACCGATTGAAAGCGCCACTGCACTAATGTGCTAACAATAAGCACCATGCTTAAAAGAATTTTAACTTAAAACTAGATAACTTAACCCTAGGAACAAATACCGCATGCAACGCAAATGAGGATTATGTGCGATTTCCACCCATTAAAAAGCCCTCGGGATGGGCGTGGTTCTAGTCTTGAGGAGACTTTGGAACCGTCACCGGTCGTGATTGCTGTTGTTCACAACAGTGGCTCTAGCATGAGTTTACGATACTACACTCGCTAGCGAGAGCGTAAAACATTTATATGGAAAATTGATAATTTGACATTGACAGTTCACGATTTCCCATACAAAAATTTTACGTTCTCGCTAGCGAGTGTAGTATTGGTGTAATATCGTAAACTCATACTAGAGCCTCAGGTTCGGTCTTTGGAATTCTTCTTCAGCTAGAGTGTCATCTTGTAGTGACGAACTCAAAGTACGTGTAGTGTCAGGACACACCGACAGACTGACACACTGCGTTTCGCAATCGTTTGGAGCAGTAACCACTCCGGTCCGGTACAGAAGACCACCCTGAAGTAGCAGCATGTGTGCTGTTGTGTTTCGGTGAGTGAGTAAGGGATCCCAGGCCAATTGCTTCCTTCCTTATCCTTAATCCTACTACGGTCTGCAGCGCACTTGCAGCAGCTTTGGCGTTGCTCGTATTATAGGCGACGGTAGCCACTTACCATCAATTGGACCGTCAGAATGTCTGTCGAACTTAACATAAAAAAAGACAGAAGCCGAAAACAACTTTATTTTATAATATGTATAGACAGTTCCTATAAGATCAGTGGAATGGACCGGTCCGCGAGGAAGAAGAGTGAGAGGCCGCCCGCGCGCCAAATGGGCGGACAAGGTGGCGGCAGCGGCGGGCCGAGGTTGGCTGAAAATCGCCATAGAAGTGGTGCATCTTGGAGGAGGCTTTTACCCGAAAGGGGTCTATACAAAAATGACTTTTAATTATGACATTTGTAAATATGTAGTTATTTCTTTTTGAATCAATTCTAGTTTAATATACTAATAATAATAATAATAACGGTCTTATAGCGAAGAGCCTCGACCAACATCTCAAGAGGCTCTCGCTAGATGGATGGATCAAGGGGCAGATACAGAAGGCGGTACTTCTTGACACGGCACGAATTGTCAGGAGGTTCCTCACTCTGCAGCCCTAACCACCGGTAGCTTGGGCCTTGCCCCGCTACTAGTGGACACCTAATTTTAAGTTTTTTATAATATTTATTGTTTTTATATACATATATTGTAAAAAAATTAAAATTAAGAAAAGAAATAAATAAATGTACAATAATAATAATTTATTTAACCAAAAAAGTATAACAAACTCAGCTTAAGAATTAACTATAAATCCATAAGATATGTTCTAATTACCTACACTTGATAAAGATACATACATCTTTATCAAAATTATATAAAAAACACTGGAAAGATGTTGCATAAATTAACATAATTAAAGCATTAAGCCGAATATACCAGTGTCTAAACTAGGGGCCTAGCCAAGATGCAAACTGTTGCAAACGCTTCCTTTGCGTACTTACGAAACGAAAGGAAATAAAGCCCAGTGATTGGTTGTTGTAACAGTTGTAACTTCAACAACCAATCACCAGGCTTTATTTCTTTCGTTTCGTAAGTACGCAAAGGAAGCGTTTGCAATAGTTTGCATCTTGGCTAGGGCCCCTGTATTTTAGACACTAGTTTTTCTTCCTATGTGGGTAGATAAAAACTATACATAGTTGACTGCACCGCAACATAAAAGAGCCCATCTCCTTATCCCCTCCTAATCCCTTATCCTTAATCCTACTGTAGTCGGCAGCGCACTTGCAGCACCTGTAGCGTTGCTTATGTTATAGGCGACGGTAGCCACCTACCATCAAGTGGACCGTCAGCCTGTCTGTCGACATAAGATTAAAAAAAAAAAAAAAAAAAATTCTGTTCAATAATGTTCAATTTATTCTAATTTTGTTATCTCAATCAATCTATATCTATATACTAATATATAAAGCTGAAGAGTTTGTTTGTTTGTTTGTTTGAACGCGCTAATCTCAGGAACTACTAGTTCGAATTGAAAAATTCTTTTTGTATTGAATGGTCCATTTATCGAGGAAGGCTATATGACACCACACTACGATAAATAGTATTATATATAAGCAGTGTCCAGTACCGCGCGCCCTACGCCCACTCCGCCGCCATATAAAACGCAGCGAAGCGTGGCGGAGTTCAGCTAGTTAATTATAATATTGTAAATTTTTGTATGGAATAATAAAGCTTTATTATTTATTATTATTATTTATTTATTTATTTATTTATTTGACAAGGCTTACCAACTAAATACATACTTAGACATAACAACACATTTAAACAAAAAAAAAAAACATTATAAGTATGAATTTAAATTACAGGAAAGCACAGCATTATTAAAGCAAAATTATAGGCAACACAACACAGACTCAAAAAACAAAATAAATATATATAACAACAAAAAGAAAGTTATGATAGTTACTACGATACACTGTATATAGCCCTTTTAAATTGTCTAATTTTATAAGAAAAAATGTCGATGTCACACTTGTGAAATATTTCATTATAAAATCGCAAGGCACAAGAGACCGGTGTATTACTGCCATATTTACTCTTACTAAATCTTATGTAAAACGGTCTAAAATTATGTGCTCGAGCAAACATTCTGGGAGTGTTCAACTTAATCATTGATGTGAGGGACGGACAATCAACGCTATGGTTAATGATTTTAAAAAGAAAAACCAGACCCAGAAACTTTTTCCGCCAGTTTAGTGACTTCATGCTAAAGTAATTTAGTCTATCATCATAGCTATGGACTGAATAATGAATTCCCGAAAGAAAAGATTATACACATATTTATTTATTTTATTATATACATATTTATCCTTGAGGGGGGACACCCACCCACAAGGTGGACTGACTATCTGGCAAGGGATCCAGGCTGCTTCTGACAGATCCCATTGGAAAATTTATGGGGGGATGCCTATGTCTAGCAGTGGAAAATTGAATTTTATTCGACGAGCCCGTTGGATCAGTGGTTAGGGTGCTTGCATTAACGCTCTGTTCTAGGGTTCCCGGGTTCGATTCCCGGCAAATCAACTTTTCAAAGTTGGATCTGAAAAGTTAGGCACACTGAATTTCGCAGTCACTTGGGCAGCACGTCTGCCGGCAGTAACTACCCCTTTACAGAAGACCACAGTTGAAATAACAGCACGTGTGTTAGTAGAATGTAGGTTTTCTCGGCCGGTATCCATATGAGTTGTGGGTTTCCGGGATGATGGCCCAGGTCTGTTGGACAAATCAGTCTCGCTCGAGAAGTCGAAAAGTGCAGAAGTGAAGTGCAGTGATGTGATGTACTTTTTCTTCTAACACGGACTACACCACTGAGGATGTCAACCGCAGTTGTTGACGAAACGTTTGGAAGAATTTCCAACAGACCTGGGCCATCATCCCGGAAACCCACAACAGCACGTGTGTTGCTGTGTTTCGGCGAGTGAGTAAGTGCTGCCAGAGCCCATTTCCCTAACCCTTCCCCAATCTCTTATCCTTAATCCTACTGTATCGGCAGCGCACTTGCTGCATCTATGGCGTTGCTTGTGCAATAAGCGACGATAGCTAACAAGTGGACCGTCAGCCTGTCTGCCATCATAAGATAATACAATCCAATAAATTCTCTGACAGGTGTTTCCTATATTTTTAGTGTCTCCTCATGTGAAATCTAAGACTAGCGCTTTGCACAAATTTGGCATCGCACACAGAACAACTGAAAGGCCGATCTCCCGTGTGGATCCTGTAATGCGATTTCCAACACTTCTTCCTTGAGAACGCTTTGCCGCAAACGTTGCATTCAAAAGATTTCTCCCGACTGTGACTTATCATGTGATCTTGTAAGTTAGACTGACTGAAAAATTTCTTTTCGCACAGAGTACAAGATATATTCCTCTCCTTCAAATGCACGTTTCTCTGATGCCTGACTATCCCGCTTTCTTTCAGAGTTTTGTATCCGCATATCCCGCAAGTGGGGAGAGGCAGTCCGTGATTTTCGTGCATGTGAAACAAGGACTTCTTCCTTGGTAACTTTTCGTCGCAATGGGCACATTTCGTTTCAATATGCTCGTCCCGCATGTGTTCTGAGAGAGTGTTTTTCCTTTTAAAAGACCTTGAGCACAATTCGCATATTAGTTGCGATGGTTTTTGAACTGAGTGCGTTTCGCACATGTGCTTTTTTCTTTGGAAATGATACATGAAGCGCTCGGAGCATAGGTGGCAACTGATGAATTTCTTTTTCAAATGTGCCCTGGTCACGTGGTTTCTGAGGTCCGAAACACGTTTGTAGGCGACTTTGCAGGCCTTACAACTGTATCGTTTCCTTTCTCCAATTGGTAGTTCTATGAAAAAATCTTCCACTGACGGCGGGTCATCTATAAATAAAAGAAAAATTGATAAGTAACATAAAATATGAGTTGTGGGTTTCCGGGATGATGGCCCAGGTCTGTTGGAAATTCTTCCAAACGTTTCTCGCTCGAGAAGTCGAAAAGTGCAGAAGTGAAGTGCAGTGATGTGATGTACTTTTTCTTCTAACACGGACTACACCACTGAGGATGTCAACCGCAGTTGTTGACGAAACGTTTGGAAGAATCTCCAACAGACATCCCGGAAACCCACAACTCATATGGATACCGGCCGAGAAAACCTACATTCTACTATAACATAAAATATAATGTTTATCTATACATATAATAAGATCGAAACAATGTATACTTGTGTGTTGTGCTTATGTTACCGAGGTCAAAAAAATAGTTTTTAGAATTATTGTCTGTTTCTCTGTGCGTTTGTGCAGGCTAATCTCAGAAACGGCTTAACCGATTTGAATGCGGTTTTCACTTACCTATGTATTATAGCAAAGAATCATGTCCAACATTTTTTTCGTTAAAAATGCAATAAAATAAACTCTTCGGTTGAATTGGCTGAAACTTTAGTTAACTATACGTAATAAACTGTAAAACGATGATGATTGAAAATTTATATAAAGATAAAAATGGACAGTTTTGGTGATTTTTAAAAATCCAATGTTAGTTGACCTCAGATCAACTTATACAACACAAGCAACGCCAAAGCTGCTGCAAGTGCGTTGCCGACTACAGTAGGATTAAGGATAAGGGATTGGGAAGGGTAAATGGGCTCTGGCATCTCTTACTCACTCACCGAAACACAACAGCACACATGCTGTTATTTTACGGTGGTCTTATTTATTTATTATTATGGATAGCCAACGTAATAATGTACCTACATAAAGCTCAAAACAAAAAGCATAACATAGCTTGTACACATTACATTTACAGGCTATCACAGCATACATATACATGAATACTTATAGGTACACTTGAGTAAATTAATGTCTTTTGAGGTCTTTTGTAAGAGAGTTGTTACTGCCGCCAGACAGGTTGCCCAAATGACTGCCACTACTTTCCAGATCCAAGAAAAGTTCATTCAAAGTTGACACTGCCGAGAATCGAACCAGGGAACCTTAGAACAGAGCGAAGGTAAGCACCCTAACCTCTCATCCAACGGGCTTGTCAATAACGAAAATAAACAAATGTGTAATGTAACCAATAGGCTAACCATAGGGATGTTCTCTGACACCGCGCCATTTTTATACTTTTAATATCATGGACTTCTTATAGGTTTTCCTATAATCTATAAGTGGAAAACTAATTTCTGTATTTTTTTCAAACATAGAAATTTCAATAATCTAATTTGTACACGTTGTACTTGTGTTAGCGAGGTCAAAAAATAGTTTTTAGAACTTTTGTCTGTGCGTACGTGCACGTTAATCTTAGAAACGGCTCAACCGATTTGAATGCGGCTTTCAGTTATGTATTGTAGCAAGCTTTCCGTAACGTTTTAGTGTTTGTTTTATTCCAATCGGTTCACAAACAAAAAATTTGTGTGTGTGTGTGTGTGCAAAGTCTTTTGCTCTCCGAATGTTTCTAGTTTATTGGCCCAAGATAAACGGATTTGGATACCATTTAATGTAAATTTAAAATAGAAATGGATAAACTACAAACAATATTTATCAAGATATTAAGTGTAAAGTGCAAAATAAATACAGAACCAAATGTCTATACAAAATGTCACCAACGGAAAGTGACATCTCCATATTATAAAACATTTTAAAAAAACGTCGATGAAATTGAAAAAAAGGAAACACAAAGCGGAACAGAGCGCACACCCAACACCACTGCCCGTCTCGTCGTCTCCGTGCTCTTCGGCGGATGAGTTTTTAACCGGCAACGACAAGAGCACGTCGAGTGACGATGACGGGCCGACGCCGCCTTCGCCGCCACGAAGACCTGCGCGACGAGGACGACCACCGCTGCCGGCAAGCTTGGGACCTGCGAAGCCATCCGCCTCGCGCCCGGCCCCCGCTACCGGTGGTGTAGTGCGCCACATGGGATAGACTCACACCATGAATGAGAACTGCATGCGCGCCTATTACGGGGCTACAGAGCCTATTGCTGGAAATTCAAAGGGGGAACATGGCGAGCGTCCTGGGCACGGTAGGGGAATCGGCTAGACGAGTTGTTTTTCTTGGCGCAATAAGCTTCTGCCACCTCAGCATGCACGGGATGTACCTCACGGTTTTGTATTTGCACTCAATAAATTTTATAAAATTATTGAAATATTGTAAAGATTTAAATATATATTAAATTATTGAATTTTTACATATTACCTACTACAATAAATTATTATACATTTTATTAATTTTTTAATTAATATTAAACAAAATCTATGTACAAAAACTATTTACGTATTATATATAATATCTAGCTTCGGTTCCTCAGGTAGTGTTCCAAATACGCTGGCTGCTATAGGTAGGTACCCTTGTTGAGCGAGACTAACTAAGACTTCCATGGACCCAGAAAATCAACAACGAAGGGAATAAAAGTAGCCTGTAATCTGTATTTAAAATTTATCAATATCTACATATACTAATATTATAAAGCTGAAGAGTTTGTTTGTTTGTTTGAACGCGCTAATCTCAGGAACTAATGGTTCGAATTGAAAAATTCTTTTTGTTTTGAATAGTCCATTTATCGAGGAAGGCTATAGGCTATATAACATATAGCTACGATAAATAGTATTTATATATAAGTAGTGTCCAGTACCGCGCGCCCCATGCGCACGCTGCCGCCGTATGGGCCGCAGCGAAGCGTGGCCGAGTTCAGCTAGTATTTAATATCACAAAGAGACACCTGGATGGTTTCTTAAGGCGTGCTGTTTCAACGCAGTTTTCTGTACAAACGCCTTGAAACACACAGAGCAAGTATATCTCTTATCGCCCGCGTGCATTTTCAAATGATCCTTCAAATTGTTCTCCCATCTGAACTCTCGAGCGCATATTTGACACTTGTACTGTTTCACCGACGCGTGTGTTGCCATGTGCAACCTCAAACTCAACTTGTTGAAAAAATGTTTTTCGCACTGGTCACACTGCACGTTCTTTTCGCTCATGTGCACTTTCCTCTGGTGTTGTATGAGGTGACAAGGAAAGCGGAACTTTTTGCCGCAAGCGCCACACGTCGGTGCGGGGACTCCGTGGACTTCCTCCATGTGGTAAGCCCTCAGATATCCGGCGATTTTTTCATCGCACTTCGGACACTTCCTCTCCCTCGGCCTCCGTTTCAGGTGGACGAATCTGTAATGCTGCGAAATCAAAGGTTGAGATGCGTACTCTTTGTTGCATTCCTTGCATTTGAACTTTTTATCTTCTGTGGTCGTGTAGTATTTTATGTCTGAAACGAGAAAAACAAATTGCAGGCTGTTATAGGCAATTTTTTTAATATGTCTCTATACCTTCATATTTTTGGGATCCGATTTAGATTTTCTTTCTTCTAATATTACTTTCCTTAAAAAACACATTTTCTAACACATTATAAGCAACATATAAAAACTAATAACTTTCATTTTCAAAATGACACATATTACAAACCTAAAAAATTTGTTATCTCACTTCAGAGATTATCCAGGCTTTTGTGGTTTAAATTTTCATTACGATTAGTTTACGAGTAATATTGGACTTATAACATTTTTATTCCGCGAATAGGGGATCGGACAAATTTTCAGAAAGTGTTTTAAATTAATCTTCATGGATATTTATTCCCATAAAAAATACTATACTAAACGCAACAATTAAAGGATATAAAAAAAGTTCCAAATTTTTACGTGATTTTCAACAGGCTGTAACTTCGAAGAAAATGATCTTACAGAGCTCATTAAAAAAGGAAATTGTAGCTTCAAGTTTCTAGTTTTTGAATCCAAGCTTTAAATTTTTTTCTCGTTAACGATTTATGAGTAATAGTCAGATAATCAACGATAAAAAAAAAATCAAAATTTTTCTCGCCTTGAAAATGGTGTAAAAGCCGTAATAATTTTTTTATTGTAATGGCACAATAAAGATCTTTTAGAGAAATTAATTCCCTACAACTTGACCTCCTCATGAGCTCTGTACAATGATTTGTAACTGAGTTATCGTCAATCAAAGCGAATAAGATCTTTTTGACTTGGACAATCGATTACTCGGGCAATAATGGTCGTACAGAAAATTAAAGTAGGGTATTGTAAACTGCAAAATATTCTCTACAAGGTGCTTAAATTGGATTATGATAAAAAAAATTTTACAAACCGAAAATGTTGGCTGAAGAAATGGTAAAAAACTGTAAATTTAAGGATATTTGGATAACTTGCAATAACTTTGCAAATAATGCAGATACAAAAAATCTTTTCTATAGCTTTTCAACCTCAATGTGTCCTGAAAAAACCCTAAAAGATTCAAAGTGCTGCGATTTATTTTTCTTAGTGTCCGGAATGTTTAAAGTTATCGTTTTTGCTGAAAATCAAGATAACAGGCAATTTTTCATTTTTTTCCCTTAGTTTCAGTTTAAACGGTTTTTTTAGCAATAATCCATATTTTTTTTCATCAGAACTCTTTAATCATTAAAATAAAATAAAAAATTGAAATTTAATTTTCAATTTTTTTTTTACACGTTCAATGCTTGCATGTGGTTGATTGCCTAGCTAGGCCCTTTTTTTACCACCGGCATTAGCGTTACGAAAAGGGTACAACGTGGAGGTTGCATGGTAAATTTACGCTTCTTTTACTAATGGAGTTTTCATATTGTAAGATACGGCTGCCCATATCATAACGGATCCACCATTAAAAGCTGCAACCGGTCGCATAAAATTATCGCGATTTCGTTCCACACGACACGCCACACAAGATATCGCCTGTCGTTGCCATGAAGACCAAATCGAGATTCGTCAGTGAAGAGAACGCAGTTCCACTGTCTACGACCCCAATGACGATGGGCATGGGCATAGTTCAGTCAGGGCCGACGATGTCTACCTGTAAGCATGGGCACGCGATTTGGACGTCGTGCATGTAGTCCTTGCTCTCGAAACCGATTTCGAACCGTTGAAGCCGAAATGAGTTGTTGATGATATAAAAATTGATGAGCCTCTCGAATGATAGCTCGCTCATCGCGGGCGGTAGTGACCCGTTGTCTTCCTTGACCCGGACGTCGGTCATAAGTACGCTGATTTTCGTTAAATCGCGCATAGGCGCGACTGATAACAGACTGGCTCACTTCTATTGTGGCTGCAACTTCCACCTGACTGCGACCTTCTTGAAGAAGAGTGACGATACGAGCCACATCTGTGGCAGATAAGTGTCGCCGTGGCATGTTAAAGGATTAGTTTAAAAGAACTGTTTTTTTCTTTTACTCGTAATTAGGCTAATGTGAACAATTTAGACTTCAAAGAATAACAAAAAAGCGAAAAATTATGTGAAGAAAAAAAAATTTGAGAAAAAAAAATTCAATTTTTTTTTAATTTTATTGATTAAAGAGTTCTGATGAAAAAAATATGGATTATTGCTAAAAAAAACGTTTGAACTCAAACTAAGGGAAAAAAATGAAAAATTGCCCGTTATCTTGATTTTCAGCAAAAACGATAATTTTAAACATTCCGGACACTAAGAAAAATAAATCACAGCACCTTGAAACTTTCAGGGTTTTTTCAGGACACATTGAGGTTGAAAAGCTATAGAAAAGATTTTTCGTATCTGCATTATTTGCAAAGTTATTGCAAGTTATCCAAATATCCTTAAATTTATAGTTCTTTACCTTTTCTTCGGCCAACATTTTCGGTTTGTAAAAATTTTTTTTATCATAATCTAATTTAAGCACCTTGTCGAGAATCTTTTGCAGTTTACAAAACCCTACTTTAATTTTCTGTACGACCATTATTGCCCGAGTAATCGATTGTCCAAGTCAAAAAGATCTTTTTCGCTTTGATTGACGATAATTCAGTTACAAATCATTGTACAGAGCTCATGAGGAGGTCAAGTTGTAGGGAATTAAATTCTCTAAAAGATCTTTACTGTTCCATTACAATAAAAAAATTATTACGGCTTTGACACTATTTTCAAGACGAGAAAAATTTTGAAATTTTTTTTTATCGTTAATTATCTGACTATTACTCATAAATCGCTAACGAGAAAAAAAATTAAAGCTTGGATTCGAAAACTAGAAACTTGAAGCTACAATTTTCTTTTTTAATGAGCTCTGTAAGATCATTTTCTTCGAAGTTACAGCCTGTTGAAAGTCACCTAAAAATTTGGAACTTTTTTTATATCCTCTAATTGTTGCGTTTAGTGTATTTTATTTATTTATAGCCTTTTAGGTACTCAAAATCATATTTTAATATTGTTTGTTTGAAAATGCCGCCAAAACGCCACGATAGTTCATCTGAGAGCGCGTAACGTCATTTGTGGTCATATCATAACCAAACAGCTGCATTGGCATAAGACAATGATTGCCCACAAATGACGTCACGCACTGTGATTGGTGTTTCAGTATAGATTAAAAATATTGTAAATAATAAAATTTTATTTCTTCATTTAAAAATATTTAAATGAATTATATTAAATTATTATTCGATAAATAATTGTAAAAAAATATATATTTTCTTTCTAAGTACATTTTAGATTTTAATCTGATTACTGTCCGATCCTTTATTGCGCTATCTTCGGTCTCCTGTCATGCATACTTCAGTATTGATACGGTAATTGCCGTAACATACGTGAATTATTATTTTTTAAATACGGTACACGGCAGGTTTAAGATTGCCGTGTCAGTACGACAGTTCAATTTGTCTAAAAAAAAAAACTAAAACAATGAAGACTCCTTTGTTGTCAAACCTTGGTTTATGGTTTATGCAAATAGGGTATTTGACAGATTTTAGGAAAATATCTCAAATTGTCAATTATACTATAATACACTTGCAATTTGATTCATTCTTTGCGAATTGCTTTATTTTCTATGAAAATTACAATCAAAGTTTAAATGATAAATAAGACTCAAATCGTAGTACGCTCATGTACTGTAGCGACTGTAAACAATGCAAATGACGCAACTCTATATGCCACCAATCGCGTGCGTTTTTAATCACGTGGTCTAACATGAAAATTTAATTATTTTAATAATTATTTCTTATGAAAATCGTACATTTTTTTAAATACTGTGTTAGTTAATTTGGTTTAAAAAAAATTTACAGTTAGCCTAGTAACAATTTGTTTCATATTTTCATTATAGTCAAATACCCTATTGCAGTGAATTTAAAACTTGATAATGGCAACACTATTCATGGATAGATTTGAATAAAATTGATGAACGTAAATAGTCTAGCCGAAAATCCCCAAATAATGTTTGCGGAACTAATATTACGCTTCACTGGTGGGCACAGGAATCCTCCGTTTAAAGGAGTAATCTCGTCAGATTTGACACACACACACTTTCTTCGCTATAGAAATTGCAATAGGTAAATAAAAAACTACTTAAAAATCTAATATCACCTTTTATTATAAATTATGATGTTACACAACATTTTACTTATAAATTCAAAATGCGAAAGTGATGTTCGATTAAAGTACAGTTGAAAGGTATAAAGGTACAATTAACAATGAAAAACTTAATTAACAATGTTATGAGTGATGTTAACAATTCTTAAAACGAGAAAAATATATAATACTAGCGACCCGCCCCCGGCTTCGCCCGGGATGCAATTTTTATATATAAGAACATTCCCCGTTTATCCCTCTTTCCATTGGCGAAAACCGAATCAAAATCGGTCCACCCGTTCACGCGTGATGCCGTGACCATGGGAAATGGGGATATATTTTTATATATAGAGATTTTAAGGGCGGCTATGCAGGAAGCACACTTGACCGCACCGCGTCCGCGCCGTGCGACCGCAGAGTGTTGAACGGCGATGGACTGAGACCAAGCAATTGTATCGTCGCGTCTCCACTTTTTTTTTATGTTAAGATCAGCAAACATGCTGACGGTCCACTTGATGGTAGGTGGCTACCATCGCCTATAACACAAGTAACGCCACAGGTGTTGCGAGTGCGTTGCAGACCATAGTAGGATTGTGGATAGGGGTATACTAGAAGAACCCTGAACTAAACATGTGTAGGAATCAAGAAAATCAGCCTGCGTCGCTTACGAAATAGTTCAATTGAGGTTACATTCAAAGATCAGGCAACAAAAGGAAACAACAAAAGAGAATGACTTAAACATAGCATAAGGGCACAGACAGGCTTAACACAAGCAACACCACAGCTGCTGCAAGTGCGCTGCAGACTACAGTTAGGATAAGGGATTGGATAGGAAAATGGGCTCCAGCATCCCTTACTCACACACCGAAACACAATAGCACATATGCTGTTATTTCACCGTGGTTTTCGCAAAGGGGTGGTTACTGCCGCCAGGCGGGCTGCCCAAATGACTGCGAAACGCAGTTTGCCCTGCCACTACTTGTACTTTCCAGATCCAGACCTGAGGCTCTAGTATGAGTTTACGATACTACACCAATACTACATTCGCTAGCGAGAACGTAAAACTTTTGTATGGGAAATCGTGAACTGTCAATGTCAAATTATCAATTTTCCATATAAATGTTTTACGCTCTCGCTAGCGAGTGTAGTATCGTAAACTCATGCTAGAGCCACAGAGCAAAATATGAAAAGTTTATTTTAAAAGTTGACCCTGCCGAGAATCTAATCCGGGAACCTTAGAACAGAGCGTTAAGGTAAGCATCCTAACCTCTCATCCAAAAGGTTCGTCCAACTTGCCCGCTCCATGCCCGATTAATTTTGTTTAGTTTTTGACGGGCACGGTGCGCTGTTTGTATTAATTCACTTTCTAATATGTTTTATTTCTAATATGTAATATGTATGTATATTATGGTCACAAAATAAATTAATTTAATTAAATTATTTGTTGTTTTTGATTCATTCCTTCATTCCCATTTCTCTATCCCCTCCTAGTCCCTTATCCTTAATCCTACTGTAGTCGGCAGCGCACTTGCAGCAGCTGTGACGATGCTTGTGTTTCGGCGACGGAAGCCACCTGCCATCAAGTGAACCGTCAGCCTGTCTGCCGATGTTAACATATAAAAAATTTAATTATTTCTAAACAGGAGAAATATAGGGAAGTAGACTATGAAGATATGGGGTGAAAAAAAAATTTAACCATTGTGGGTAATACATTCCACGGTACATTTGCTCCTCGTACATTCCACGGTCTCGATGCGGACAAGCAGTGGCGTAGCGTGGTCTAATATAGACGTGGGCAAAGTGGCATCAGCGAGGCCCCTTTTGTTTCGTTCCCAAGATCTACCCAATAAAACTGGCCAGTCATTAAAAACATTGTGGGTCGCAAAAAATTGCACTGTTGTGATTTTTGGGGATGTTGTTAGTATAGTTTAAAACCAAATTTGCAGCTTACAAAAGGGGTGGTGGCGTCGTATTTAAAGAGGCCTCGCGAGGCCCCTTTAAGTGCGAGGCCGTGGGCCCAGGCCCACTTCGCCCACGCCTAGCTACGCCACTGCGGACATGCGTGCCTGCGTGGTCGCCTCTTACTGCCACCGATACTCGGCGGTCACACGGCGCGAACGCGGTGCAGTCAAGTGTGTTTGCTACTGCACAACGCTAAATTGAAATAAATAGAATACATTCTAAATTCAAACGATAATTAGGCCCAGCGCAGCACAGACGCGGCTTTAATATATGTAAATATGCTAAAATATAGGTAAACATCTGGCGGCAGTAACCACCCCCATAGAGAAGTTAACCACCGTTTAATAACAACATGAATGCTGTTGTGTTTCGGTGAGTATAGGATGCAAAATCCCATTGACCTGTCCCTTCCTAATCCCTTATCCTTAATCCTGCTATGGTCAGCACTTGCAACAGCTGCGGCGTTGCTTGTAATATAAGCGACGGCAGATTACAGTAATAATGTAACCCACAGACGGTGCAATAACTTCGTTCGCGTGGTATTCGGTATATATATAAGTATAAACAGTTTTTAGATATTTTGTCTGTTCGTCTGTGCGTTTGTGCACTCTAATCTCAGAAACGGCTTAACCGATTTGAATTTGGTTTTCACTGATGTATTGTAGCAATCTTCCCGTAACATTTAGTGTTTGTTTCATTCCAATCGGTTTACAAACAAAAAAGTTACGCGCTAATACCGGATACCACGCGTACGAAGTTGCAGTATTATGTATTGCTATAATACCTATACAATAATTTGTAGCTACGTCTGTGCTGAGCTTTAAACATAACTAATTAATGTTAAGAGGAAATTTAAACAAAATAAGTAATTTTAAATCCTTGTGGTAGCCGCCCTAACTTAATAAGTCCTAAGTTAAATACCTAAAAGCATTAGGTACTTACTTATTGTGATAACACTTTGTGTACACATATTTGAATAGAGGGCTAAAATTGTATGTTTTAGGTATTGCACGATGTTTTTATTGCTTACTAGCGACCCGCCCCCGGCTTCGCCCGGGGTGCAATTTTTATATATATGAACATTCCCCGTTTATCCCTCTTTCCATTAGCGAAAACCGAATTAAAATCGGTCTACCCGTTCACGCGTGATGCCGTGACCAGGAGAAATAGGGATTCATTTTTATATATAAGAAGATAGAGATGTTTTTTTTTTGATAAATTTTTGATAATTTTTTTGGTAATTTTTTTTTTTTCTAAATTCATTGCCGGGACGCTACTTTGACTTTTATTGGCGTAGGCTGTACCTCCTATAATTGCGGCGGCAATCGGCATCTGCCATGTTATTTTTTTTCCGTCCCTTGCTGTATGTTTTTTTTTGGTGCCTGCCTCGTTGGAGGCCATGTACTAATAAATAAATAAATAAATAAAAAATGTCCAATATTGTCAATTCCACAATATTCCAAACTTTATTATAAATCCCATAACACCACATACGAATTAACAAATATTTTAGATAAACAGAGTGTTCCCTTGGGAACAACACTAGGCATTATTATATATATTTAAATAAATAATAAAATGTAAACTCTTTGTTAACAAACTGAGAAAAACTTTCATAACTAAATCTATACTAATATTATAAAAAATATATATATGTATGTATGTTCGTAATAAATAAACTTAAAGACTTACTGGACCGATTTTAAAAATTCTTTCACCTATAGAAAGCTACATTATCAGCTAGTAACATAGGCTACTCACCCTCCCCCATCCCCCCCCCCTTTACCCCCTCTATACAAATGTATGTTTGTAATGAATAAACTCAAAGATTACTGGACCGATTTTAAAAATTCTTTCACCAATAGAAAGCTGCTCCAATGACTGCGTAACGCAATGTGCCCTGCCACATCTTTCCAGATCCAGACCAGAGCCAAATTTGAAAAGGTCATTTTCAAAACTGACCCTACCGGGAATCGAACCCGGGAACCCTAGAACAAGCACCCTAAACACTCATCCAACGGGCTCATCAAAGCTACAACCATTTGAATAGTGGTTCATAAATTGGCCGGAATGGCGCTGGTGTAGCATTGGGGTTTGATATGAAAGTTTCGTAGTTCATGAAACCACCGTACATAAATAAAATGCTACTACAGCGCCTCCCATATAATGGTAGCCGACAGATACTTTTTCGTGTATGAGAGTTGGTCCTCCTTACTTCTATTCTCCATGCTTTAATGTCAATTTGACATCACAATGCTTGTTGCAGTATAATATACATATATTGACACTTAACAAAAGATGGAGTTATGGTCAAAGAAAACAAGGTCTGGCGCTGCACTTGTGACACAAGCTTACGTCACTGTCGAATTGCCATCACTCACACAAAAGATGATATTTATGGGATGCTATGTGTTAGCAAATAAAATAGGTCTTTTACACATTAATTAAAGTAATCACATAGTAAAACACTTACATATTTATCTTACTTATACATGTAATAAATGAGAGTTGAAAGCACATAAACTGGCAACACAGCAGCGATGACGCAAGTTTGTGTCGGGCTGTCTCTCGGAGTGCCAACTGCCATACCTGGCAAAGTAATATTATACCATGGATGGAGCCAACACACTCAAATAAACATAATTTGAAAAATGGCGTTACTAATGAGTCCAGACTATTTAACAAACTATGTTAATACTTATATGAGTTGTGGGTTTCCGGGATGATGGCCCAGGTCTATTGGAAATTCTTCCAAACGTTTCGTCAACAACTGCGGTTGACATCCTCAGTGGTGTAGTGATTAGTGAGTGTGTAGAGAGGGCATTATAACCCCTCTCCTAGTGACCACACCCCACCAATTCAACCACGGGGTGGGGATATAAATTTAAACATAGACACATTCCAGTCGACAAATCAGTCTCGCTCGAGAAGTCGAAAAGTGCAGAAGTGAAGTGCAGTGATGTGATGTACTTTTTCTTCTAACACGGACTACACCACTGAGGATGTCAACCGCAGTTGTTGACGAAACGTTTGGAAGAATTTCCAACAGACCTGGGCCATCATCCCAGAAACCCACAACTCGTATGGATACCGGCCGAGAAAACCTACATTCTACTATTATGTTAATACCGTGAACTATTTAAGTTGATCGTGTATTATTTTGTTACCGTTCTTGTTTGTGGTTAATGTTGTGTACGCCTGTAATTGGCATGCGTGTCTGCCCAGATGCTCTGTGACTCATTATATAGAGAATGTGCAAACAGGTATGCTGTTGGTGTATCTAAATAAATAAATAAATAAATAAATAAATAAATAAAATAAATGTTATAAAACATAGCTATATATGTGAAGACTATATGTGTTATATCATCATGCCACCGAGATAGCATTGTTATATTGCTCTGTTATTTTAATGTGTAAACTTGTTTTATGTTGCAATGTTTAACATGTTAACTCGGACGCATTTTAAGAATTAAAATATGTTTTTAATTTAGCGCCAGGTATCGTGCAATTTTCAAATTAACGTTGACTTCAACCAGTGCGATCGGATTAGGCTAAGGATTGGATTTAGGCAGTTTATTATTATTTAATTTTTTTAAATATAAAGGAAGTAGATTTTATTACTTTTTGTGAACTCGGTAAACACTAAATAATAAGCGTGCGAAGTGCGAGTTTGCCTCGATCAAACGCATCGAACACGTAACCGTGACTTTGTATGGGATTGAAGCAGCGCCATCTAGTTGGCCACTACATAAAATTGCTTCATTCCATACAAATTCACGTTTACGCGTTCGATGCGTTTGATCGAGGCAAACTCGCACTTCATACTCAGGTAGTAAGATTCTTAAAGAAAAATCTTTTCTTTGATGTGTCTAAACAATAAGTAAACCAAAAAAATGCATAACTTACGTAAAAGGCGCGACCAAAAAAAATTGTAAAATAAATGTGACATTAATCTTTATCTTGAGTAGATGGCGCTAGTGTGTAAACTCATTCAATTGTTCTATGGTTGCATGACATCTATGATCATGTATCTCGAAAAAGATTAAATATATAGAGTGGGCATTGGGAAAATTTTCCTACAGAGATAT
Source organism: Bembecia ichneumoniformis (assembly GCA_910589475.2). Taxonomy (NCBI): domain Eukaryota; kingdom Metazoa; phylum Arthropoda; class Insecta; order Lepidoptera; family Sesiidae; genus Bembecia; species Bembecia ichneumoniformis. The sequence goes on from OU342550.1 coordinate 1,602,543, forward strand.
TGATCCTGATCGCCGTAATCAGGATGGCCATGGCGTAGCTAAATAGCCTTGTAAAGTTGGACTGAGCGATTTTGTACTCAATTATTTTGGTTCTAAATGTCACATTACGGATTCTTTCGTCTTGCCCGATCTATACAGTTGAAAATCTTTGTGAATCTCAAAAATGTGTTCCAATTTTGGTGTTGTATACCACAAATGCGCTTCGTCCTTTAGTGAAAAGATCACTTTTAGTGATCTTTTAGCAAGTTCACTTAACACTTTTTCACACTAAAAATTAACCTCCGGATGATATTTCGTCATGTGATAATTCAAACTAGCCTTCTGCACGAACGCTTGCCCGCACACTTGACAGATCTTCCTTCTGTCTCCCGTGTGTATCCGCTCGTGGAGGTCCAGAGTTGTTTTCCTCAGGAAGGACTTTCTGCAGTATCTACAGTGATGATCTTTGACGGTTTTATGCTTGAACTTGTGCTTGTACATGCTCTCGAAAGAGAACGACTCGTAATCGCAGAACTCGCACTTAATCTTCTCACCCAGCATGTGAAAGTTGTTCGTGTGTTTTCTCAGCTGAATTTTAGTATTGAACGCCCCCTTACATGCTTTGCACTTGAATCTGTCGTCGATATTGTGCACTTCCAACTTGTGGACCGTCAGCGGCGCCATTGTCATGAAGGCTTTCATGCAAAACGGACACACATACTTCGGTATCTTGTAATGTTTCGTCTTTATGTGGAACTTCAGAGAGGTCACTTTATTGTACGTCTTTTCGCAATGTATACATTTGTACATGTCGCCATCTTTAATATAGTCCTTGCTGTGCAATCGAAACTTTCCTTGCGGCTTTATTGCTGAGAAAAAAAATAATTATATGTTAATCGAAGTTATAGTAGACGCATTATCAACTGAGTCGTCAGGTAATAAATCATTTTATCAGTCTATCTCGCTCGCACTTACATGTCTTATAGAGTAGTATAGTGATGTGCGGAGGGTCATGTCGATAAGATGATATGTAATTTTTCGCTATGTTAAAATAAAAGCTTGTAACATGTCAGACTAATTTGTTTTTTTTTTTTATAATTACAAAAACAAATCAGATTATTATCTTTATTTTCATAAATGTTTGTTTAGACGTAATCTAAAGAAACAATGTAGACCGTATTGTAGCTCTGAAAAGGGCCGTTTTTATCTCCTCTAGGGATATTTCTTTAGGAAAAAAAATGTACATAACAAAACAAAAAATGTACAAACAAAAAATATACATACATAGCAATAGGCAGTAAAGTTCGAGTACATCGTTAGTTTTCCAAAATTTGCTATTCGATTATATCGAATCTATCCACTACGGCCGGTTCTCGTACCACTTACGGATAGCAATCTGCATTCCGTTGCACATTCCTATCGCGATTGACGTTTATTGCTCGACGACTCAGTTGATAATGCGTCTACTATAGTACTTAATAAAACTAGGAATATATTTTTACAAGTGGCAGAGCTGGTTAAATTACAAACCAAGAAATTTATAGGTAAAACTGGATAACGGACTTGATGTTCACAAGCTTTATGATTATATGTTACCAAATATAATTAAAATATCAATCAGATACAATTATAATTGGTTTTTTACAACTCGCAAACGCTTCGAAAGGGACCTTTTTTTAGGAGGCAGGCAGGGTGCAGATTCCCTGCTGATATTTTAGGAATTTATTTACAGCTCCCTTGAAGCACCTCACATTGAAGCTGGATGGAAACATCTCCAGAGAGATGTTCGCGCGATAAAATAAAGGCTTATTGTAATTTAATTAGTCTGACCAGGGACACTAAACGGTGGCCGTGGTCAGATTGATCTAACAAACCGATCTGACCACGGATACTGAACGAAATGTTCTACCCATTCGAACCATGTTCAGTTATTTCGTATTCAAGTAATGAGAACTAATTGATAATGAGGCTCGCAGAAGTCGAATTCATCGTCAGATAACTAATCTTTTAACAGAATACACTGTCAATAAGATATAATAGTTGGCTTACAATTCGACACCAGTAGCGAGCGCGCACTAATCTCATCTAAGAATGCGATAAACTACTACTGCGGGACAAACCTATAAATATACAGGGTTACTTGAAAGTAACCCTGTAACAATGTCGTACATACATTGAGAGGTGTTATTGTATGCGCCAAGGCTATTGACATACGGGGGCATAAATCATTCAAACGCTAGGGTTGCGCATGTTCCGCACGCATTGTCAATACTTTGAGTACCTACTCATTGAGTATTGCGGAGAGAGAGATGTTTTTTTCAATTTAATCTAATGTCAGTTGCTAGAATAATTGGAAATGTTGCATATGAAATTTGTTGCAGCTGAAATCGACCGTAAGCATTTTGATATTTCTTCGTTCTTAGTATAATAGCGATTGTAAATATTGTAAACACGATGTTTACTATTTTAAATTGTGTATAATTTTAGGGCTGTGGATTTCGTTTAATAAATAAATAAAATAAATAAGATTTTATTTATTCATAGTAAAACAAAATTTTTATTTACATAATCGATAGCAACACGGCGCATCACTAGTCCTCGCTATAAGGCCAGTGAGTGCGAGAGAGCATGCGATATTAGCAATGCTCCTCCAACGTTTTATGGCCCCGTGTGCCAACAGCCTTGGCGTTCATTATAGTACCTATAGATCAAAACTAACAATTTTCGTTCGGTAATACTCTATCCAAAAATTAACCGTTTTCGAGATATTTAAAATTTTAATTTTTTTCAGAAGAGTCACTTTTTCATAGTTTTCGGATTGTATTTTCTTTTGTTTACAACCCTGTCCAGTTTTTTTTGCTGTTTTTGTATAAAAGATGCTCAGTTTTAACTAATTTGTTAATAAAACTAGAAATTTCTACAACAAAATAGACGATCCAGCTTAAAAACTGATATTTTAAAAAAATTCTAACACTCATGACTTTAGAGCTAGGTATCTCTCTTTAAAAAATATACATATAAACCCTGTATATATTTTTTATACAAGCACATCGTTCTAGAACTGAAGACAGAAGTAAATTACGTTTTAATTTCATTACTGGTTGATGAAATCGAGGCATGTACTATTGGCAAGTAAAAAATAAGGTTCTCAACGCTGTACACTCGCCGCGCGAGATGCTAGGCACCGCCTTGATTGTTGGTCCCCCACTCCATTCCCACTACCGGTAGCGATCGTTGCTTGTGACGTCAACTTGACGTAAAACATTAAAATCAACAACAAGTCAACAATTCACTTTGTGCACTTGTTATCCCTTTTGTTAATCTGTTGTGTTTTCTGTTTATCCCAAAGGTTGACCGGTAGAGATTGCTCTTAGCAAAAAGTCCGCCTTTATGTACCAGAATGTACATATAGTTTTTAATAAATAAAATAAATTAGATCTACGATAAGGAGGGAAATTAAACAAGCAAAGTCCTTAACTAATTGCTTTTTATTAACTTGAAAAGAATCTAACAACACAATACTCATTACTTTGCGGCCCAGGGGACTTAGAGCAGCCACCTACAATGACCGCACTAGCTAGCGAGAGCGTAAACGTAAAACATTTATATGAAAAACTGTCAACTGTCAATGTCAAATTGACAATTTTCCGTATAAATATTTTACGCTGTCGCTAGCGAATACGGTCACTGTGACTCATGGTAGAGGTACTGTGGCTCTGAGGCTCTAGTATGAGTTTACGATACTACACTCGCTAGCGAGAACGTAAAAATTTTGTATGGGAAATCGGAAACTGTCAATGTCAAATTATCAATTTTCCTTACGCTCTCGCTAGCGAGTGTAGTATCGTAAACTCATGCTAGAGCCACTGGTATGAGTTTACGATACTACACTCGCTAGCGAGAGCGTAAAACATTTATATGGAAAATTGACAATTTGACATTGCCAGTTCACGATTTTCCATACAAAAGTTTTACGTTCTAGCTAGCGAGTATAATATCGTAAACTCATACTAGAGGCTCAGTACCTCTACCATGAGTTATAATTCAATTTGACATTGACATTTGACAGTTTTTCATATAAATGTTTTACGCTCTCGCTAGCAAGTGCGGTCATTGTAAACGCATGGTAAAGTTACTGGACTACTGTGGCTCTAGCATGAGTTTACGATACTACACTCGCTAGCGAGAGCGTAAAACATTTATATGGAAAATTGGTAATTTGACATTGACAGTTCTTTCCCATACAAAAGTTTTACGTTCTCGCTAGCGAGTGTAGTAATGGTGTAGTATCGTAAACTCATACTAGAGCCTCTGGTGCCAATGACGGCAGCGCAATACCTATCCTAGCCAATACTATTAATACGAAAGTGAGATGTTTGTTTGTTGTTCCGTGAAAGGAGATCAATCAGTCCTGCATGGAGATCAGGCCATCAGTTTACGTTTATTTTCGTTTTAATGGTTGAAACTTACCATTAGGTAAGAAGAAATTATAGATTTTACTGGGAAAATATCTTGCAATTTGGTAATGGGGTTTCATAGAAGAAAAAGCGTGACTTAAAATTTAAGAAATTATGAAAGTCAAAATAATAATAATGAAACAATAATGTAACTTCGATATGTCAATAAAGGAATGGTATTATAAGTATGGTATTATTAGTATGGTATTATCAGTAATAACTCAATTTTCAAGATTTGCACACCGAATTTCGGTTGATCATGAAGGAACGAAAAAACTAAATGTCATATCTGGTATCAATTACCCAATTACCCATTGGCATCGCAAATAAATTATCATTATTATTATAGATATTTAAGATAGAAAGTATTAAAAAATCTGTTTGAACTGCACACCGACTCGAACAACGTATCGAGTACGAGCCTCGCGCTCAATGTGTTTACAAAATCTGAAATATTCCCAGGAAATTATTGATATTAAGAAAGACTTTTATTACCTAAATCTCATAGACATTTAGGTAGGTTTTCATAGATATTTAAATTTGAAAGTATTAAGAAATCTGTTTGAACTACGCACTGACTCGAATAACGTATCGAATACGGGCTTCGCGATCAATGTGTAAATTTTCGGGTGTAGGACAATTCGTCGCCGCCCTTTCGCCGCCGGCCGATTCGTCGCCGGCCATTTCATCGCCGTTTAATTTAGTTTCACCCTGAACATCCTGAATCCTATCCTGAACATAAATCGTGCGAATGCGGGCCGCATTCGTGCAATATCCGAGTTGGTATAATTCCATATACCAACTACATGTACCCTAGTTGGTCTATAATTATGTACATGTTTTCATGAATTTGGTCTATATCCTTATTTTTATTTTCAATACTAGCAACCCTCTTCTGGCTTCGCCCAGGAAAATTTTAAGTGGCCTATCCTGTGTCCTGTACGTCTAAATGTTTATCTACCTTAGTATGAAAATCAAATCTTTGAATGCAATACCATGTCTCTAGGGCTTTTTCCTCGTGGTCAAACTAATTTGACAAAAGGGTTTGGCTCCATTTATCTACTCGATAGATAAGACATGTCAATATGTAAAAAAAATTATAACTGACAGTTAAGTGGTAGTCGTAAAAATGAAAAAGGTCCTTACTATCTTCATTTTAACTTAAATAAAGCAAATGTATTTTGCTGAGTCTTTCGTTTTTACAAGTTTTGATTAGATAGGTTAAAAAAATAATAAACCCTTAAATATCGATATTTTTTGACGATGAACATCTATTCTGGTATGATTTATTTTGCTTTCTACAATCTGCGCTTAATAAACAAAAGACCACATCGAATGGCGATGAAATGGCCGGCGTCGAATCGGCCGGCGGCGCTGAATTGGCTTGGCGCTGAATCGGCGGCGGCGAATCGGCGGCGACGAATCGTCCCATCCGTAAATTTTCAATGTGATCAATTCCGAAATCGCCCGCAAAGGGGACAAACAAGTTAGTGCGGTGACATCAGCCGAGAGAGGGACGTTGGTTACAGATCTATAAATGCTTTAGGACTTAGGATAAAATTAACTTATGATGAGCCTTATTACTAATTATAAATAAAAATAATATTAGTATAAATTTAGAGATTTTACTGATGATTGATCTAAAGATAATTTAAACTTAAATTAAAACTTAAGATAATTTAATATTTAAGATATTGACATTAAAATGTTGAATAGTATTATATAAATGCAAAGATTGTACTGCTGATTGATCTCAAGACATTTATTTTGATATTAAAACGTTTTTAATCTCTTCATTGCGTTTTTTTTGTCCTTACAAGCTTTAACGTCTCTCTATGTGTCAACTTACCTAGGTACCTGTTTCAACTTATCTCGATACTAGGAGGGTTGAAACTGTTAAAATATTAATTGTGAATGCACCCAATCTATCGGTGCTCTATGCCCGGACCCGGAAACCGAATACATATATAAGGATAAGTTGAATATATAGTGTGTATCAATGTTCTGTGAGTGATGTGATTTTAAAAATGGCCTCGTTAACGTTGACTACTGTAGAAAATGTTCAAAGATTGATTTCAAAATAAAATCCAAAGTTGTAAATATTTAAAATCTTTTATTGTCTTAACCGGCAGTAATTGATAATAAATTTAACAGAAACAGGCTGACTTGATGTAGAAAAACCATATTTTTAAATAGTTCTAACTGTTAATTAATTATTTTTTTGAGATTCTTAATTAAAGGATGAAATTGGCTTTCTAATAATACATTCTTCGCGCAGCCAGCTCATTTAATGAAGTAGTAATACGTAAATTTTGTGTCAACTCTCCTAGGTCTCCCCTACATTTATCGAGGAAGGCTATATGCTATATGACATCACGCTACGATAAATAGTATTATATATAAGCAGTGTCCAGTACCGCGCGCCCCATGCGCACGCCGCCGCCGTATGGGCCGCAGCGAAGCGTGGCCGAGTTCAGCTAGTATACTTTTACTTATATTATAAAGATGGACCCGATTACTAAAGAATAAATATTATATCTAAGTGAAAAAATTCAAACTTAGGGCGCGTTCCCACTATATCGTAACGATTAATTTATCGTCGGACGACTGTCGTTTCTAGCTGTTCCCATATAACCGACTGTTTGTCGTCATTGGGTCGTCGAAATCTGATCGAATCCAAACTAGATCTGTCGTATCTAGTTGTTCCCATTGAACTGGACGAAATTTTATCGGTGCACGAAAATCGCTTTGTTGATCAGTCGCCTCTACGTTCTTTTGGAGATCAGTAGTGTGTGTTTGCTCCCGAGTACAATGTATGAAGATGAGCCGTGAGCCGAGTATGGGCGCGGGGCGCGAAAGGAAGAGAAAAACACGTGTAAACAAAGAGACGATATTTTTTATCGTGGCTACGGTATAATTATAGTGCCGTCACGATTTTTTATCGTTTTACGGCTGTCGTACTGGCCGTTCCCATTGTCTTGATAATTTGTCTTCGCAACGAAAAAAAAGTCGTAGACGACTGTTAATCGTGTCGTCCTATATGGGAACACCTCCATTTAAACCTACAAGTCACGACGCTTTAAACTGCACGACTATCTGTCGTCACGACATAGTGGGTACGCGCCCTTACATGGAAAAAAACTCCTAGATGTAATTATTTTCATGTCGCCTTTTAACCGTAAGCGATCACGCTATTAAATATTGTAAACAGTATTAAATTATTCTAAATAATTAATATATTTTATTTTAAGTGAGAAATCAAATTTAACGTGGGTAAGCTGCGAACTAAAGCTAGTTGTAAATAAAACTAGTTGAGCTACCAAAATGCATGTTTTTAAGTGGGTTTTTCACGTCGGGTCAGTGGCGTAGCTTGCGCTATAGTATTTTCACTTTATGATGATATGCGTGACAGTTCTCACTTTTTCATGTCACGCATACTGTTTTCAACTTAAAAAAAAAACTGGCACAAAAAAAACAATTAAACAAAAAAATATGAAATGAAAAAATATTATACATTCGAAAAACACAAAAGGAATTATCACTTTTATAATTATTCTATTATTATAATAGGTAAATGTAACAAAAAAACATATATTTTAAAAGTGTCAAATGCGTGGAACGAAACTTGTGTCAATGGGGATTGACACTAGGGATATTCACTTATATTCGATATATCGAAAGTACTCTACGTTTGCCATGGGATATTCGGAGATTTAACAAATATTTTTTCTATTCTATATATTTATAAAAACATCGTATTTTGATAATAAAACTAAAGCTGAATAATAATAACAATAAAACAAAAGTAAATTATTCGAGTTCTGACAGTAATGAATAAATAAATTAATATTTTAAACAGGCTGTATTGTATTCTATGCTTTATACTTATAATCTGTTTTTTAAGATTTAAGAATCTATTTCTAAATCTGAAAATCGGTAGTTCGATTCCATTTGCTTTGCCAACTGATTCGATATTTTCAAACAATCGATTAAATGTCGTTAGGTTGCGTCACTAAAATTGTCAGTTACGAACTGTCACGCATATCATCATACAGTGAAAATACTATAGATGGGCCCTTCTATCTGACTATGCGAGACCTAAAATTGAGGGTAGAAATAAACAAAAGCTCGCACGTTTTAAAATGCATTTAGACTAATTCTTAAACGCTATACTCGTAAGACGTACGCTAAAATGCTAAAGGCTAAAACATTAGCCTTTAGCGTGCGGACTAAAAGTGAGATTGTGAAAACATTTTATGATTTTTTTCCTTTTCCTTGTCCTTAAGAGCGCGTATAAAGAGAAATAGCTAACCCTAGAATTGAATTTTATCTCAGTTTGTAAAGTCCAAATAAGAAAATATTTATATATAGATTAATGCATTATAAATAAAAGTGAAATCTAGAAAGAAAATATTTATACAATGAAATTTTCTCTATAGAAGAAAATCACCAAATTACTTCTCATTTTTATCGTTTTTTGTTTTATTTTCAAAATCACGCGAATTACAAACCTAAAAGATTATCAGAAATCTCACTTCACAGACTATCTAGGCCTCTGAGGATAAATTTTTCATTTGACATTTTAATTTACGAGTAATTCATATTTAATACTTTTAACACTTATAACGTTTTTATTCCGCGAAATGCGCTATCTTCCGTCTCATGTTATGCATACTTCAATGTGCATTGTTTCACATGATCAGTCACAATCGCTCCGCTGAGACGGGAAGACTATGTTTCTGTGCGCAAAAATATTTAGACGTAAATTTTTTAATAAGACTTGTTTGTGAGTATATAGATTATCATAAGTGTGTTGTGTATAGACTGTTTATAAATTGTTTCATATTATTTTAACAAGATTGTGTAAATAAATATGGCTAATAAAAGGAACTCTGTTGTGTTGGTATCGTTTCCATTCAATTATGGGGCCACGCGGGTGAAAGTAGAAATATTTTTTGCTTTGTACGCCCCCTTAAATTGAGCAAGAGTTTGCATGCACATTTCTATCAATAAACCCTTGTTGGTGTCAGGCCACCGAGACCTGAAATGGACAAGAAATTTAGAAACAAAAGAAACTCTTGCTCAATTCAAGTTTCTGCTTCCTCCTATTGGACAAGGGAACAATAACACTCAGAACGGGGTCCCATACAATTGATACGATGGTAGCTACGCCCCTGTCTCGAGTTTAGCCGTTGATATACACGAGTGCGCGTCGCTCTTTAAAGAACAGATTTATATGTAATCCATAGATGTGCCACTAAAGGTTCCCATTCACAGACGTAGATAGTGTAGATACGGCAAGCCGTTCGCCACTACGTGACCGCAATTTGAGCAATGCTCAAATACGGTCTCAGTTCGCTTTCGACTGTGTTCGCGGAAAGTCGAACTTTCGAAAAACAAAAAATGTCTAATTGGGGTGTTGTTAATTGTAAAAATACGTCAAAAGTGGCTTGTCGAGTCAGGGGAGACGTTTCGTATCATCGGTAAGTAGTTTTGTCATTTATAATATGTGTTGCAATTTAATTAAAACCAATGTTTTGAAAATGTCGTAGCCTAGTGCGTGCGCGCGTCCTCTCGCGTTGAACGTAGGTGGTATAGTAAATTGGCGGGCGTAGAGTTGGGCGTTGAACATTCGATAGACGTCGCGTCGTTGCATTGCGGGGTGAGGGGAAACGATTTAGTTTGTGTTTTAACGTCACTAAATTGTGCTCGTGACGTCATAATGGTAGGCACTAAAAATGTGGCACGCTTGGTCTCCATACAATTTGATGAATTTGCCTCATCTATACTATCTATGTCTGTGTTCCCATTTTTATTTTAATTCGTTCGATAAATTGTTGTACAAATTTCAACTTTATCCAGAGAGTATTAAAGCTTAAAATCGAGTGAGTGAAATATGACGCAAGTCGGTCACCGACACAGATCTGTGTCGGGACATACAAGCTTAGTTGCATAGATCTATGCCAAAAAATCTGGGGACATACGAAGGGTTATATACGGAAACATTACAAAAAAAAAGGAGCCTTAAAATTTATTGCAGCGTTGCACCACCGGTCTAACTCACACAGCTTCCGGATGGTACTTGGTCATGTGATAGTTGAGGCTGGCTTTTTGCACGAACGTCATTTGACAAAATTTGCACTCCTTCCTCCTCTCCCCTGTGTGTATCATCTCGTGCACACTCAGGTTCCTCACTCTCCCGAAGGCCTTTTCGCAATACCTGCACTTGTACTTTTTGACAATGCTATGTTTCGCTTTGTGTCTCTTCAGATCGTACGGCACGTAAGTGAAATAATCGCAAGCGTCGCACGTCAACTTCTCCCCGAGCATGTGGAAACTTTGCAAGTGAATCTTCAAAAGATTCTTCGTGTTGAAGGCCGCCTTGCAAACCTTGCACCCGAATCTGTCGTCTATGCCGTGCTCGTTTAGCTTGTGCAGAACGAAGCCGGTCGGCGTACTGAATCCTCCGCTGCAATATCCACACGTGAACTTATGGGCGCCGTTTGCGTAGTGGACGGTTTTAATGTGTTCGCGGATTCCTTCAAAACTGATAGACGCATGGTCGCACAGAGTACAATTGTAAACGTTGTCCTCTTTCACGTAGTGTTTACGCCTGATACATTTTTCGCGCGGCGGCGTTCCGGCTGAGAAAAACAAAAAACAAATTTTCTGATAACAAAATGTCGGAAAGAATATACAAACTGTTACAAATTGAGGAGTTCGCCCGAAACTTAGGCTTTACAAATAATATTTACAAGCGAGCTTATTCTATGATATATACAAAAGTGGCCAATTATATACACAGAGCTTACATATACTACCACCCCAACAAACATTTTTTCGTTTTTTAAATTTTTTATTATTATTAAAGATGGGTTTGCTCTTGACCAGCATCTATCCATGTAGGAAGGATGAGGATGACGATGGAGCGAGCTCACCCAGAAGATAGATGCCTATAACACTTTGATTCGTTGTTTAAAACGTTTGTCACGTACGCTTCTGTACCGAATTCTACAAAAAATGATTTTAAGAGTTATTGTAGAGTTACAGTCGCGTCGCAAACACGTACGAACTCTATAAAGGTGGTATAAGAACTTCTTGTACCTCTTTTAGCTGCTACAATAGCCTTTTAAGCACCTTTGTATCGCTCTACAAACTCTTTAGTATCGCTTATATATTGCTATCGTAACACTGAAGCTTGTATAAAGTGGGCCTTTTTGGGGGTATAGAAGCGATAGAGATTTCTCTATCGCTACTGTAACTCTTACTTATGCAGGGTAAGCCGTTAAAAATACCCCTGAAGCAGCTGTTATAACTCTTGTGTGCTACTTGGGTTCACTCGAACCTTGAAAATATTTACGATGATATGAGCTCGGAAACACAGACGTTCCAATCCATATCAGAGCGCATTATAAAAGATTTTTTAAAGCGCTTGGTCCGAATTAGAGGGATTTCGACAAGGTGAGGATGGTAACCAGCCGTATGTCTGCATGTCCGATAGAAGAAAGGGGAAGGCGGTATGATCTCATGCAGCTCTCGATGCATCTCTGCAGCTTAGTAAAATGAGCCAAAAAATAATATCCACCTTTTAAAAAGAGCAATCTTAGCCACGTGCATGGTTAGATACGACAGATATATTCTACATCAGTTAATCATGGTGGGAGGAATGTAACGCGCTGGGCGAAGGAGGAATTCGTGTTTGCGAAACATCCGGGGATGGACTGGAATTGCCTCGATCGACTGTTCCGGTTGGGTCTTAACAGATAGATTCAGAGAGTTGACGGCCAACCTTCAGAACTGAAGAGGCACTGAGAGAGAGAGAGAGAGAGAGAGAGAGAAATAACAATATCGTGTATAACTGTACATTTTCCTAATCACATTCGTAGGTGTTGAAGTTATCATCAGAAAAATTCTTAAAAGCCAGTTCATAGATTCCCATTTTAAATTCTTTCATTAAATTCTAAAATCTTTCACTAAATTCTAAACCTTAGGGAAATGCACGCACCAGCCCTAACCACTTTCTACGGTAACCACCTACCGTGGTTCGTCAGTAGCAAGTGGATCGTCAGCTTGCCTGCCACTATTTCAATAAAAAACAATCCACTATCAAGTTGTTTATTTAATACAGTAATAATTCCATTTTAAAATATCTTTTAAACCTTAAATTACACTTTAGATTGGCTGGTCTTTACGACTTAATAACAAAATATGTTATAAAACATTTTTAGCAGTATTATATGTGTTAACAAAACAAAGTTATATAACATTTGCGAACGAGTCACGTAATCACGTGACCTAGTCAATTGTATGATGTTTGAAGTTGATAACATTTTTACATTTCAATGTTATATAATTTAACGTGAACTGTCTTGTTTTGCTGCAATGTTATGCAACAATGTTAAATATTGAGGACGTGTTATATAATAAGGTTATATAACTTGGACGCACCTTTATGAACGCAATATAAAGTTTTATAAATGTAAAAATACAGTTACTACATGAATGTATTTAAATCTTCAGCGACTTTACGACTGCGGCGCGTACACGGCATGTATCTTTCTTCAATTAAATTATTCTTTGTTTAAATATTTTAAATTCTAATTTAATTAAGTACTGCCACAACTAGGGTTACCAGGACATGTCCGGCTTTTATTGTCCTGTCCGGCCAAATATATACAAGTCCGGCCCGTCCGGCTTTCGTTAGGCTTTTGGTCAACCCCGCCGCGGCCAGGATCACGTGGACAGGCATGACTCGCGATGTTGCCGGTGCGGGGCGGATTTTTCAATAACGAGTATGAAGATTGTTCTACTTAGTTGTAATTTATATTGAAGACCATTTATTAACTTTTCAAGGATTTTTTGTTAATCTAATTCGGTATGAAGTGGAGTAAAGATAATTGTTTTGTTTTGTAAACTGGAAAGTTACACCTATGCGGGCATTGAGCTTATTTATCACAAATTTAATGTGATGCTAAAGGTTGAGATATTCAATGGATGCCTTGGGTGATTTTTGTGATGCAGAAAGGAGCTCTTAGAGCAATTTATAATTTGTCCAATAGATATTCATTAAGAGATAATTTTAAGACCATATTAATGGTGCCATGTCAATACCATTTGATAATATAATTTATACTCATGAAAATATTGAACGTTTTAAAAACAACAGTGATATTGATAATTGTAATATTAGAAATAAACATGACCTTGCTTTGATCCACACAAGGCTAACGAAAATAGATAAATCATTTAAAGGACAATGTGTACGTGTTATTGTTGAGGATGTCGTCTTTATTCTTTTTGTAATATAATTAAAATTCGTCTATTGGTTTTTATGCGTGTATTCTCGTTAATCGTTTACATTGAGATCACAAAATTTTATATGTTATAGTATGGCGGTAGAAGATATTATTGTTGATTTGCAGATGCTAAATTTTCGGGTAATTTCGGCGACGTTCGGTTAATGCTTTAACAGTACGTTTCCTCAACAAAATATATGAATTAAAATTAAAACAATTGTAAAACGGAAACTTGTTATAAAATCGTACTATAGAGTTGAAGATATTTAACAGATAAAAATGCATGGGATTAAAAAGAGTGATTGCTGAATAGTTTCTGTCGCCGTTTTCTCTTCCAGAACGCCATTTTGTTTCCAAAACAGTAGTAATATTTTGATTTCAAAAAAGTGATAATTTTTTCCTATTTTTGGGAAATAAACAATTTTATTTGATTTGTTTAACTATATTACAGGTAATTTTTATACAGCTATTTATTTACAAATGATAAGTCTGATTATTGATTTTTTGGTTACTATTACCTAAGGAAGTTACAAATTACTTAAAGAGAACAATATGTGATCCATAATAAAGAGTAGAGCAAGTCTTAAAATAAAAACCAGTGTGTCAGGCTTTTATGGCAAAATGTCCGGCTAAATGTGAGTCTCTGTCTGGATTTTCGATTTTTAGGCCTGGCAACCCTAGCTACAACTAATATCATTTAATTAGCGGAAACGAAAACGAATCCTAACACTCTTGAATCAATTTATTCAAGGAGACGACCGTTTTAAATCGCTTTAGAAATGAACTTCTGGATGGTACTTGGTCATATGATAATTCAGACTCGCTTTCTGCACGAACGCCTGTTCGCACGTACTGCAGATGTATCTCCTGTCTTCCGTGTGTATCCTCTCGTGTAGTTTCAAATTCCTCTTCCTCGCGAACGCCTTCTTGCAGTATTTGCATTTGTGATCTTTACTGGAGTGTTTGTCCTTATGCCTCTGCAGATTTCGAGGCACAGAAGTCTCATAGTCGCACTTATTGCATTTGATCTTCTCTCCGAGCATGTGGTAACCTTGGAGGTGATTTCTCCATTGCATTTTAGTATTATATGACCCTGCGCACGCGTGACACTTGAATCTATCGTCGACGCCGTGTTCCTTTAGCTTGTGAGCAATGAATTCAGATAACAAATCGAATCCCCGCTTACAATGGGAGCATACGTGTTTTGGTATACCGTAGTGTTTATGCTTCACATGGCTCTGTAACGCCTTTAACAGTTTAGATGACTTATCGCATTTGGTGCATCTGTAGACATCCCCGTCTCTGACAAAATCTTTGCTGTTAAGGCGGAATATAGGTCGAGGAGTGGCTGGGAACAAATAGAAGCATTGATTGAATTTTGTCTGCGCTTATGGTGCGTGGGTAAACGTTGGCTGTGGACATTTGCGAATTTGTGGGCTTTAGAATTGAGGGCGTCCCAAAAAGTCAATATAAGTGTAGTTCTGGTGAAATGAGAGCTGTTTAATTAGTGTCGGTTCAGACAAAATAGCACTGCACATATTTCACTGAGCCAATATTTTTACACGGTTCTGGTTTCAGCCCAGAAGCTAGGAAAATGTGTATCTTGGAGATAAGTGAGTTGCAGCCACGGAGCATATACAAAGAGGAGATGTTGTTATTGAATTTTTCTATAGAGCGGCGCGTGACTACTGCGCGGGGCAAGGAGGAAGTTAGACCCCGCCCAATTATCTTAAATTGCCAATGAAAATTGACTGTAGTCTACAACAAACAAGCGCCGCCACACCGTGACCAGTGCCGACAGCAGACTAACCAAGACCACGCCCACAAAAAATGACGTCAGGACCTAGTTTGAAATCAGTGCACAGTTGTTTAGGCCATCTCCTCTTTGTATATGCTCCGTGGTTGCAGCAGATTCTATTTAGGTACAGGTATCACACAAGTAAGCGAGGGATTTCAGGCCGCGTTAAGCGCTCGAAAGCGACGCACCCATGGTCAAAGAAAACTAGGCCTGGCACTCCGCTTGTGACACAAGCTTACGTCAGTTGAATTGCCACTTTATTGTATTAAAAAAAAATGAAAGAAAAATATTTGGCATCACTCACACAAAAATGTGTGTTCGCAAATGAAAAAGGTCATTTTACACATTAATTAAAGTAATCACTTAGTAAAACACTTACGGCTTTATCTTAATTATTATACATGTAATAAATGGGACTCGGGTAGATTGAAAGCACATAAACTGGCAACACAGCAGCGATGACGCAAGCTTGTGTCGCGGGCTGTCTCTCGGAGTGCCATACCTGGCGAAGTATTATTAGTACCTATACCTCGGAGGTACCATACGGAGCATTTTTATCATCCGCTGACAAAAGCACCTCATCTACTCAGGCCCTCGGTAGTTACATTTAAAAAACGTAACTAATTAAATTCAGTTCGAGAAAACTCGAATATATAATATAAACTATAACCAAAAAGATTAAACATATAGAATATATAGAGGGCATTGGGAAAATTTTCCTATAAAAATATTGATCCTGATCTTCGTAACCAGGATACCCGATCTACACAGTTGAAATTTTTTGACTGTAATATTGTGATTATTAATGTAACATAATGTATCTTTTAGTAGGAGATGAAAACATTAAAGATTTTAAAACTTTAAATAATCAGTATTGTTATGTATAAACAGAATACGAACGTTTTGATAATTAATTTTTTCTATATAATGTATAAAATAGGTACTTTATTATTATTATCGCCTACCTACTACAGCAGTATTCGTATGTGTATTCGCTAATGCGACCACAGTAAATAAAACAATGAGTATTTAATTGCTAATAAAAATATTGTTATTAGTTGAAGAAAGTCTGTGGCAGATTCTGTACCAGAATGTACATAAAGTTTTTAATAAATAAAATAAAATAAATTAGATCTACGATAAGGAGGGAAATTAAACAACAAAGTACATAACTAATTGCTTTTTATTAAGTTGAACAGAATCGAACAATAAAAATCTCATTACTGTGCGGCCCAGGGTACTTAGAGCACCCCCCCTAGGTGTGCCAGGACCTTGTGTTGGTCCCCCCCTAGATGGGCCATGACAATGTCGTGGTGGGGGGGAGGCTTATCCTAGGCAATCCGGGCGGTTGCAGAGGTCGGTGGGGTCACCGGCCTTTGCTCGACTGAGCAAAGGCCGGTCGGATTGGTTTTGGGGACAAAGAAGGCACACACCGAGGTGGGCTCCGAGCGAGCTCCACTCAGCGGAGCTTGTGGCGGAGCTGTTATTTGAAGGCTCCAACCTTCCATTGGAGCCGAGAATCCATACTCGGCCCGTGCGGTTGGTGGCCGGTGAGAGAGAGGGCACCCCGGTCCTTGTTCGTCAAACCGAGGTATGGGACTCGGTACTGTGGGCGAGAATCGGCGGGTGAATCACAGCGAGTGGATTCTCTCGGACGGCTCTGACGCTCAGTGGTAGTCGGGCAACTTACGCGAAGACGGAGCTCATGCGGCTGGGAAGAACCAACTGGCACTGTACCTGCAATCGTGGCATGTGGGGGGTGGCGAACACCCGGTGTGGGCCCACCGGCCTAGTAACCACCCTCCGCAGTCGTCCGGAAGAGTGAAGACCCGGCCTCGTCACCCGGCCTAGTAGCTCTTCCGCGACGACAACAGTAGGTGGAGCCCGTCTGGGGCTGCCGCGATTGTTGGGAAATGTCAGGGGGACACCCCTATGGGCCGCCCACCCATAATGTCGTATGAGATGAGCGGCCACACGAGCGGGAGTCATCCGGGGGATGAAGGTGGAAGCGGCATCCGACTCCGCGAATGGTTGTGCCGCGGAGAAGAGGTGAAGGGTGCATTCAATCACGAATCCCGTCGCTGACTGCTCGCTGCGACAGAGTTTAACATGGGCGGCTTTTGCCGCTGCGCTCGGGGGCGGTGGACATGGGGAAGTGCGCCGCCCGCACAACACCGGGTAGTGAAGAGTGGTGGCCTGCAGATGTTCCAGCGGGTCACCACAGGAGGAGTTTTTAGACGGCTTGCCTCGGTCGAGCAACTGTTCTGGTTGGGTCTTAACAGATAGATTCAGAGAGTTGACGGCTAACTTCAGACTTCAGAACTGAAGAGGCACTCAGAGAGAGAGAAAAATGGCAATATCGTGTATAACTGTACATTTTCCTAATCACATTCGTATGTGTTGAAGTTATCATCAGAAAAATTCTTAAAAGCCAGTTCATAAATTCCCATTTTAAATTCTTTCATTAAATTCTAAAATCTTTCACTAAATTCTAAACCTCAGGGAAATGCACGCACCAGCCCTAACCACTTTCTACGGTAACCACTTACCGTGGTTCGTCAGTAGCAAGTGGATCGACAGCTTGAATGCCACTCTTTCAATAAAAAACAATCCACTATCAAGTTGTTTATTTAATACAGTAATAATTTCATTTTAAAATATCTTTTAAACCTTAAATTACCCTTTAGATTGGCTGGTCTTTACGACTTAATAACAAAATATGTTATAAAACATTTTTAGCTGTATTATGTGTTAATGAAACCAAGTTATGTAACATTTGCGTTTTTAAAACAAAGTTATATAACATTTGCAAACGAGTCACGTAATCACGTGACCTATTCAGTACGATGTTTGAAGTTGATAAAATTTTTACATTGCAATGTTATAGAATTTAACGTGAACAGTCTTGTTTTGTTGCAATGTTATGCAACAATGTTAAATATTGAGGACGTGTTATATAAGGTTATATAGCAAGTTATATAACTTGGACGCACCTTTATGAACGCAATATAAAGTTTTATAAATGTAAAAATACAGTTACTACATGAATGTATTTAAATCTTCAGCGACTTTACGACTGCGGCGCGTACACGGCATGTATCTTTCTTGAATTAAATTATTCTTTCTTTAAATATTTTAAATTCTAATTTAATTAAGTACTGACACAACTAATATCATTTAATTAGCGGAAACGAAAACGAATCCTAACACTCCTGAATCAATTTATTCAAGGGGACGACCGTTTGAAATCGCTTTAGAAATTAACCTCTGGATGGTACTTGGTCATATGATAATTCAGACTCGCTTTCTGCACGAACGCCTGTCCGCACGTACTGCAGATGTGTCTCCTGTCTTCCGTGTGTATCCTCTCGTGTAGTTTCAAATTCCTCTTCCTCGCGAACGCCTTCTTGCAGTACTTGCATTTGTAATCTTTACTGGAGAAGTGTTTGTCCTTGTGCCTCCTCAGATTTTGAGGCACAAAAGTCTCATAGTCGCATTTATTGCATTTGAGCTTCTCTCCGAGCATGTGGTAACCTTGGAGGTGATTTCTCAATTGCGTTTTAGTATTATACGACCCTGAGCACGCGTGACACTTGAATCTATCGTCGACGCCGTGTTCCTCTAGCTTGTGAGAGATGAATTCCGATAACAAATCGAATCCCTGCTCACAATGAGAGCACACGTGTTTCGGTATACCGTAGTGTTTGTGCTTCACGTGTCTCTGTATCGCCTTTAACAGTTTAGATGACTTATCGCATTTGGTGCATCTGTAGACATCCCCGTCTCTGACAAAATCTTTGCTGTTAAGGCGGAATATAGGTCGAGGAGTGGCTGGGAACAAATAGAAGCATTGTTTGAATTTTGTCTGCGCTTATGGTGCGCGGGTAAACGTTGGCTGTGGACATTTGCGAATTTGTGGGTTTTAGAATTGAGGGCGTCCCAAAAAGTCGGTTCAGACAAAATAGCACTGCACATATTTAAAAGAAAGAAAGAAACCATCTTTTATTCCTCTAATACAATATGTGAACAATACAAACAATATACAACAATACAACAAAAAAACAAATTACAGACATTTACGCGGGACAATTCAGAACACGATTGTATTGTACAATACATGGTTAAAATTATTTCACTGAGCCAATGTGGCTTAGTTTGGTTTTGGTTTCAACCCAGAAGCTAGGAAAATATGTATCTTGGAGATACGCGAGTAGCAGCAGATTATATTTACAGGTATCACACGCACAAGTAAGCGACAGGTTTTAGTCTGCGTTGAGCGCTCAAAAGCGACGTACCCATGGTCGAAGAAACTGGGTCTGGCACTCCGCTTGTGACACAAACTTACGTCACTTTCGAATGGCCATGAAGGAAAAATATTTGCCATCACTCACACATAAATGCTTTGTGTTCGCAAGTAAAAAAGGTCACTTTACACATTAATTAAAGTAATCACTTAGTAAAACAGTTACGGCTTTATCTTAATTATTATGATACATGTAATAAATGGGACTCGGATAGATTGAAAGTACATAAACTGGCAACACAGCAGCGACGACGCAAGCTTGTATCGCGGGCTGTCTCTGGGAGTGCCATACGTGGCGAAGTATTATTATTATTATAGCTTGGACGTACTTATGCACGATGACACTTTAAATCAGTTGTACAATTTTTAACAAACAAAATTTACCATCATAAATGGAGCATTTTTATCATCCGCTGACAAAAGCACCTCATCAATCTCAGTATTATTAACCATAAACAGAATAGGAACGTTTTGACAATTTTATTTTTTTCTTTATATTGTATAATAGGTACTTTATAATTATTATGCCTACCTACTACAACAGTAATCATTTGTGTATTCGGTAATGCGACCACAGTCGATAAAACAATGAGTATTTAATTGCTAATAAAAATATTGTTATTAGTCGAAGATAGTCTGTGGCAACTTTTTTAGTCTGTGGCAAATTTTCCCAGAGCGTGCAATTGTCACTTCAAATGCAGAGCGTGTTCGACTGTTCGTTCACAGTTCACACAGATCATTCTCGAGCACCCTTGAAGAACCTCATGTTATTAAATGGACAGTGGATGTTAGTTTTACAATAAAACTAATCATTTGGTTTAGCTGTCGGTGGTAGTGCTATTTTAAGCATTATAAGTCTGAAAATTGTCTATAGGTACATCTATATTAATAATTTCGTCAAGGGGTACGGTAGACTCGATTGAAACCTTACCTGAATAATAAAACATAAAAAATTAAGATTTCGAGTCGACAACATATATCCGCAAAATTCGGATTGTCAAGTATTTTGTTAAATTCTAATGGTGCTGACAGACAAATCGCAGTCGCCATACTGACTACTCTAGCGAAACGTCACTCACTGACACCTGTGACATCTTGAGTGGTAATAAAAGTTCCGTTTCATTCATACTAACGCACATACGCCTCATTTTAAAAACAAAGTGTCAATTACAAAGAACTGCGACTCATGTGACTGTGTAAAACGAAACGTCTTGCCGCAAACATTGAGCGAAATCTATGCCGCTTTCTATCTATAGAAATTATCTACCTACATTTTGTACCTACATGTGTACATATGAGTCACATTACACCCGAGCGAAGCCGGGTTTTCATCTAGTATAATAATAAAATCGTAAACGAGCCGTGTCTGTTCTGCACATTAACTGAATTAAATGCGATTTTCACTGACATATTGTAGCGAGCTTACCGTAACATTTAGTATTCGTTTCTATCTGTGACTGCGGTGTTGAGGAAGGCTCTACTGATCATATATTTTTCAATTATCCTTTACGCCCCGTGTCCCTGTATGATATTCTCCCTGCCAAAATCCCTCGTCCCATCAACATGAAGTCGCTCCTTTTCTATGTATGTAATTCTCCTTTTGTTTATATGTTATGTAAATATATAGATATGTATGACATTAAACTTTAATCAATAATAAAACCGGATACTCAATTTTCTGTAATGGCTCACTCTTGTTATATATGTATATATTTTCCTTTTTGTTTATTCGCTTTCGCGTTGTGGAAGTCACCCGACATGACATTGGCAGATAATGGCCATTTTTAAAATGAGCCGTATTGCCATTTTTTGAAGAATAAGAAGTAGTATTCGTTTCATTCCAATCGGTTTGCAAACAAAAAAGTTACGCGCTATACCGAATATCACGCGTACGAACATGGTTCCACTCAGCCGACCTAAACGGACGCAATTTTGTTTTGAAATTATGTTGTCTAAATAGTTTTCATTTTCGGCCGAAAATAAGACTAAAGCCAAAGCTACTTTTAAGATTTCGAGTAAAAATCCATTTTCGGTCGGACACTAATTACGAGCCGAATGGAAAAGACTTTATAAAGTTTCCGAAATTTCGTACTCGATAGATACCGAATAATTTAACGAATGATCACAAATGGGCAGAGCTGGTGCAGAGCAATGTGAGGTTTTAGAACACCCGACAAAGAGACGTCAAAACAAAACCTAAGTATAACTGGCATTAAGAATTTTCTTCAAGGGTTATCAAAAGATCTATCCATAATATCCACATTATGAACGTAAAATTCCTAAACCTTTCAGAGAAAATAACTTTGAGAGCTTCTGAGGTCAGTCTCAGGTGGATATTAGGTTGCGGATCTCAGGGTGGAAGATGACTGTTAAGAATCATGCTGCTATAGAAAAATATTAATATTTATGTACAAAATATATTTATAAGCACGAGATAGCAGCCTGCACGTAGCACCTTGCTCCACAGGGCAGTAAAAAAAATCAATTTCCTGATAGATTTGTGCGGAGGAGACGGAAACCTCAGCTGTTGGAGTGTTGGCCATACCACACGCAGATACGCAAGAACTGACACAATTAATCGACCTGTTCCATTGCACACTGAATGAATTCGTTAAAGTGGGACTTTTATTATATGTTTTAATAATTAATTTAAGTTTATAATTTCTTGAAAATATAAATTAATTTATAATTAAGGAACTACCACATCGCATTGGGTTACTCCTGTAATGATTTGTGTATATACGTTGAAATCAGTAAAATGTCTAAATTTAACGTGCTAACCTACGGCTTCTGCGACTCGATTTAAGCCCGAATAGTCATTAATCTGATCATGTAAAACTAAACCCGAAATACGATAAAATTTTGTCATTTTTTGGCCACTTTTCTTGAGCGCCACTGCTACCCCTGCACGAAACCTGCAAATGTGTTACATATCCCGCAAAAACTCATTTACAGCTCCCTTCAAGAAACCCATCATTTAATTAATGGGATGGATAATGGTTACACCCGGAATCATTTATAACAGAAGCCAAAAGTATTTAAAAGTTATGTAAACAAACACTTATACTATAAGATGTATGCCGATGAAATAGGGAACATTCGTGATTGTCGCGCCATACAGGTGATTTAGATAGGTTGAGCGTGTATTGCAATGAAAACAGAATTAATGTCAATGTCAACAAATGCTCCTACATAATCACTCGGAAACTAAAACCTGTAAAATTTAATTATATTATTAACGGTGCAGTTATCCAAGAGACAAAACGGATCAAATATTTAGGTATTCTATTGGATTCTAAATTAACGTTTACAGACCATATTGAGAATATAACATCCAAAGCCTTTAAAAACCTTGGCTTCATAATGAGAATGACCAGACCCTTCACTGACATACACTGTTTAAAGATTCTCTATTGCACGTACGTTAGGAGTGTACTTGAGTATTGTAGCAGCATGTGGAATCCTCTGTATGTTTCACATATACATAGCATAGAGAAAATACAGCGCAAGTTTCTCAAACTAATGTCCTACCGCAACTGTCGCACATATTCGAACTATAGGGATGCCTGTAGCATGTACCAAATGATCTCACTTGAGGATAGACGTTCTCTCCTTGATATGATTTTCTTGTATGAAATTTGCAATGGCATGGTCGACAGCACTGACCTGGTAAACAACACATTAAACTTGTGGGCTCCGGCGGTCACAGCGAGACGCTCGAGACTTTTTAATTGTAAGTTTGTCCATAGTAATTATGCTCAAAATTCAGTCTTGCGCCGTCTTCAGAGATCGTACAATGACAAATTCTCCTCGGCAGACTTGTTCTGTTCTTCGTTGCGTGCATTCAGGAATAGCATTGGCAACATTCTTACTTGCTAGTGAGTACATTCGTTATTTTTATTTTTTAAGACAATGAGCACTGTGGCATTTGTATGTTAGTAGTATTGTAATAGGCTTGCATTTGTAAGTATTTATATATAATATGTGATAGTGTATGACTTATTTATGTATCTTGCTTAATTTTTTTTTTTTCTATTTTTCTATTTTCCTTTTATGCATATGTAAAATCCTTAATTGGCTGTCAGACATGCTTTATTTTTGTTTGTTAATTGTATATTGAGAGCTGTGGATTTTGAGGGAATTTGTAAATAAATAAGATAGTTTACCCCTAAAGAATCGATTCAATACAAGCGTTCACTAAAAAGCGTCACGTACGTTATCTGTCATTTAGACATTTGTGTGACAGCTGACGCATGCATTTACGTTCCCTAATTCTATTGTAGTATAACGAGCAACATTAGCAGTCCAGTCAATTTAGCTGTAAAAATAGGGGTACCCTTGCGAAAATTCCCAGAAAGCTGAAAATTTGCATAGATGTTAGGGACACCATTGTTATGAAATCGTGAAAAGTCCCCATTGACCCCATTTGTGGAAATAAAATGCCTCAGTGTTGTGTTGTGCCTTTGTGCTCATCGAGAACATCGGGACACAGGTTCTTCCTATTTCCCTGTTTTCCCTGCGTTTCTCTTCTTTAATTCTTTTTTCAGCTCACAAACTGTCCAAAAGCCGTACTTTTCTGCCATTTTTCTCAAAACAAATAATAAACAAAACACACAAAAACAATACGCGATTAAGGGAGCTGTCAAAATAGTGTGACCTTTTGACAGCTCCCTTAACAACACCAGCGCCAGCGAGCGTGAGCAAAGGCGGACATACCTGCCATTGAAAAGGCGATGTTAGTAGGTATAAATTGAAAATCAGTGATGATTTTCACGATCCGAGTCACTGAAAATATTTTTATCTGTCGATCTTATTTCAGAGTTTGAGAAGCCTAGCGCTAACCCGAAACTATAATCGGGGCCCCAATTCACTAACGTCACTTAGCGATTCCTTAATTTGAAACCACGTCGTCAATTCCTCAAATTGTTATGATATCTGATAAAAAGTTACTGTCTTACATAAATGACAAGACAATGACGTGAAATCATAATTGCCATACGAATCAGGGCCAAGGAATCGCCACTGCCGTGGATAGTGACTGCAATGGGGACCACACTGATAAACTCTGGATCAGGTTTTAATTCGACAAGGTGTAATGAAAAAAAAAACCACTTTAAATATCGAATAGAAATGTCATAAAATACGTTTTAAAAAATTTAATAATTGACTTCCGGATGATGCTTCATCATGTGGTAGTTCAAGCTCGCCTTCTGTACGAACGCTTGTCCGCAAACGTTACACACCTTCCTTTTATCCCCAGTGTGTATCCGTTCGTGGAAGGCCAAATTACTTTTCCTCACAAAGGCTTTCTTGCAGAACCTGCACTTGAGACTCTTCACTTTGGAGTGCTTCAATTTGTGCTTCTTTAAACGTGGCTTGATATACGTCTCGTAATCGCACGAATCGCATTTATACTTCTCACCGAGCATGTGGTATCCCTTCATGTGATTGGTGAGCCTCGCCTGGGACAAGTAGACCGCCGGACACGCTTTGCACTTGAATCTATCGTCCACGTTGTGCTGCTTCAACTTGTGGTCCGCCAAGGTGGACTCTATGTCAAATCCTTCATCACAGTACGGACACGTGTGCTTAGGTAAACCGTAGTGCTTCGTTTTGACATGATCGCGTATACTGGCAAAGCTTACGGTCTCGTGTTTGCATCGAGCACATTTGTAGACATCATCGTCTTTGCTGTAATCCTCATGGCGCAAGGAGAATTTCTGTCGCGTTACTTGTGCTGAGGAAAACAGAAAAAAATATCGTATTGTTGTAATGTGCATTTATCAGAACGATCTTGTTGCTTTGCAAAGCTATCAATTTTAGAGAAACTTTAATTCCTAGACGAATATGTAGCGAATTACCCGAAAACTTCCAACAAATACCATTGTTAAAAATAAGAATATTATACACACAGAATAGTAACAAGCTGGAAACACCTCTGGAAGGGAGCTAGTTGTATAAAACCCTAAATCCTGAACGCCTTCTACTACTTTTAACAATGAGTAAATATGCCTTCGACTCCTGAAGAATCAAATCGACGGCGAAGTGATTTCTACCAACCTAAAGGCAAGTGACATGAATATTCGCTCGATATGAGCACGTTACAAGTCGACGTGTCAGTACAGCGAGCCGGACAGCTCGGTAACGAGCGCCGAGCACCCGAACGCGCTCCACCCGACTGTCGGCTTTTTGGCGAATCCCTTAGAACGCTAAGGCGCGTTTTCACTATGAGCGAGCAATCGTTCGTTCGTGCGTAAATGAAAACACTTGAGCGAGCGAACGTGTTTGTTCAGTGATGATCGGCTTTGCGCGGCGAACGATTGCTCGCTCACTCATTCGTTCAGTGTAAACGACGCCTGTGGCGAGCGAGCTGTTGATCTGTGCATTCGCTCGGCGTTGTACGTGCTCGGTGGGTCTCCGATCTCCGATACCTGAACGTTGTGAATAAAGTTCCTCGCGATAGAATGGAATCAAGAAAAAACGTTGCAACTGATTGAAAATTATCGGATTCGCCAGCGAACTGTTCGGTACGATTTTTTGTTCTGAAAAATTGTTCGTTTCCTCATTGAAGCTTCGACAGAACAGCAAACATTCGCTTCAAGCAAAATGTTTGCTCTGAGAACTAGGTGAAAACGCGGCTTTACATAAACAAATCAGTCGTAGCGCGAGCACCGCCGCGAGCGCACGTGAAGCGTTTCGCATTCGTTGCTTTGTTAGTTTGTGTTGTGGTATGTTTGAGTTTGGTAAAATGCAGTGGAATCAGTAGAAAATTGTCCAAATACGCTTTCTTTCTTTCTTTCTTTAAATAGCAATAACCTCTACGTCCGCCATTTTGACTACAACTGCTAGGGATGGAGCACAGTCGAGCATTTATTCGTCGCGAATATTCAGGTGTCACGAGCATTTGCTCACACCTAACAAATTTTCGATGCGAACATTCACATCGAGCAAATGTCGCCAACTTAACATAAACAAAATATTACACAAAATAAAAATAAGTTTCATTACAACTTTAAAATTAATAATATAGAAATTTAAGGTCGGGGAAAAAATCTTTTCGCATATATAGTATGTATAAACATGTAATAAAATCTCTTTGGCTGTACTATTTGTATCTGGCTGGTTTTGATGACATTACATTTCAAATAAAGAAACAAATTAGTAAAATGTTGTTTCCAGCTATTTTTCATTTGATTTTCTTTATGTTAAAACGAGTGAATCTAATGAAGAAATTCCATACAATTTAAAATTTTATTAAAAAAAGGAAAAATGCAACGCAAACAGCGAAAAAAAATTGTGACGTTTATGGACCTAATGCAGTGTAAGTAAGATCTCATGCAGCTCCTGAGCACACTCTCCGAAGTACATCTTATAGAATACACACAGACAGGCAATTTTGCGTCTATGTGCCAGGCTCTGCAGCTTAGTTCTTATTAGTGTATCATCGCCAATGAGCCTTAAGCTTCCTTTTAAGCGTTTTTAATCGGGGAACTGTGATGTCAAAGATGCACCTCGTTCTGGTCGCCCTGTTACGGTTAAAATGGACGCCATTTCTGAAAAAGTGGAGCAAGATCGGCATATCATAGCTGGAGAACTGGGAATTGACCACAAAACAGTTTATCATAACCTCACAAATTTTAACCAGTCTATTGCGGTGATTATTGCGTTTGAATCAAACAAACCTCATATTTGAGGTATTTTTGTGCAAGTACAAAGGTAATTTTATTAGACGACTTCATTTTTACTCTAACAAAAATTATGCGTGTCCGCGATCGGTGTTTGCAAATATACAGGGTGGTAATTTGAGACGGGTCAGTATGGGCAGCTACTTGAACCATTGTAGCTAGAATAAAACACCCTTAGGAGACTATCCATAATTTTAATAGTTATTCCCATCAGCATTCAAAGATTTTGGAAAAATGGTACAGTCAGCGGGAAAAAGGTCAATTTTCACGTTTTGTTTTTATAGCGCCAATCGATTCTGTTCTTATAAGGATCAATTGACCCTATGGGACTACCTGAGGTTAGAGTAGTAGAAACGCCAAAATTTTTTAAAAACTACTCCCATACATTTCTTACAAAATGAGATAATAATAATAATTATTATTATTATTATTTATTTATTTGCTGAACATAGGTGATTATAACAATGGTTTTATAATGTATAAGGCTCGCTACATTCTACCCTTTGGGGTGTGCAAATATTTTGATATTTTGATGCTACATAACAATGTAAGTATAATAATCAATCACTAGTATCCACCAAGTTATCAGACATATAATCTTTTAAATCATAGTAACATTTATCAACCAGTAGTTTTTTAACTCTCTTCTTAAATATACTAATATTGAACTGCTTAATAAATTTTTGTTTTGTATTATTGTAGGTATTTTAGATTAAGTAAGCATATGCAGAGTTCATGTATTTGTAGTAGACTCCCACGATACAAGCACAGCTTAGTGTGGGGGTCAACGATAACTTGTGGTATTGTAATTTAACTGTTTGGAAATTAATTTAAATAAATAAATAAATAAATAAATAAATACAATTATTATTTAATATTGTTCGGAATTTTATTATATATGACTGGTGCTAGACAAAAAACGCTCTTATGCATAAGGGCTGTGTGTGCTTTGCGAATACACAGCCTATTTGGATCTCTTTGAGCTCTGCTAGTGTTCTCCGAAACTCGTCTAAATAAAGTAGGATTCGATTTTACATATACTACAACTTCATATATAAAAAGTGAAGGAAGTGTTAGTATGTTATGTTTTTTAAAATAAGTTCAAATATTTTTCGATCAGCTTACTTATTCCGTACTATGAAATTCCATGATTACTCATTAATTATAGGTGGTAGCAATACATAAAAAAATGCGACATTACTAGGATATAAAATGAAGGTTTGCATAGAAATAAAAAAACCGAAATTAATTTTATATCTAGTATAATTAATTTCCAAAATGTGCAGAATTTGTGACATTTTCGTTTCGTTGAATTCTTGTAATTACTGACTAAAATCCAAAAATATTTTTCCATGGAAACATCCTACCTACAATGTAATTTGAAATTGGGATGTCAATAACTACCATCTATAAAGGTTTTTCTAAAATATTGAAATTGCTGGGGTATGTTTTATTTTTTTGCGATTTGAATGTGTTGCGTCGCATTCTGTCTTCGGTTATTCGCATTATCTATCTATACTAATATTATAAAGCTGAAGAGTTTGTTTGTTTGTTTGAACGCGCTAATCTCAGGAACTACTGGTTTGAATTGAAAAATTATTTTTGTTTCGAATAGTCAATTTATCGAGGCAGGTTATAGGCTATATAACATCACGCTACGATATATAGTATTATATATAAGCAGTGTCCAGTACCGCGCGCCCCGTGCGCACGCCGCCGCCGTATGGGCCGCAGCGAAGCGTGGCCGAGTTCCGCTAGTAGTAAATGAGACAACAAACTCTCCCAAATACCTATTATTGAGTTCTCACGCTCGTACAGCGCCATCTAAGTTGGCGGGATGCGAGAGCCGCGAGAGAGGGGGCTACTTCGCACTGGACTCGCCGAAAAATAGGATCGTGTTCTATTCAACTCGACTTAATCAACAACTTACTAGACTCGCTTTTGGCATTCAAACAACAATACCAACTTAACTTGCCGATGGGACAAGTTAACTCGCTACTGTACTTATTGAAATAACTGATAAACTGTGGATCAGGTTTTAAATAGGGAATATGCGTCTAATTCAAAAAAGGCTAACTGCCGCACTCAGAGACGTTCATTAGATTAGTACTAATAGACACTTAACTAAATACAAAAGGCGCTCCCAGAGACGAAAGTTAATGGTTTATTAGTTAAATACCACTTTAAGTAAGCATAGGACTGTGCGTTCTATCGAAATGCATATCGATAACGTGCAGTGTTGTCATAAGAAAAAACTCAATGACACGATATCATTCGGCAAAGCAATTTATGTATAGAAAAAAATAAGAGTTTTTCATAAAAATCAGTTAAACATGTCTTTTCTTATTATTATCAGTTAAAATTAACAATAATAGACGTAATTATAATTAAATAAATTAAAAAGTCAAGATTTTTTAAATACGGCAACATTTCATATCATTGTCAATTTTAATTGTCAATTTTTCATAGAAGTAATATACTTTACTTTTTTTCGTAATGTATCATCTTGTCAAGATATAATTTTAGTTTTTAAATTTAATTTTTTTTTTTAAATAATTTTAGCTACCTACGTAACGACTCCACGAACAATAGATTATTATTAATAAGATTACCTCACTTTCGAAATGTCAAATTCTCCATTTAAGAAGCATAAGTAAGGGTTGAGCTGTCATTAAAGTTAAGTGTCACTTAAGACCACTAATCAACCATTAACTGTCTCTGAGAGTAAAAATTTTTAAATCTTTACTAAAGAGTCGCTAAGTAATCATTAAAACGACTCTGAGTGCGGCAGTTAAATATATTTTTTTATCAACATTTTTGCTTTAGAATTATGTCTATGTAAATATTTTTTAATATTATTTCTTTTTCGTTAAGAAAATAATTATTAAAAAGTGCATAAAAATGTGGGAAATTCAAAATACTTGAAACGGTCAGATCGAATGTGACGTCAAAGTCTATGGAATGTGACGTCAACGTCTATGAAATGTCAACAAGCGTGTAAATGTTTGTGATTTTTAACATTTGATTGTATTGTAGACTTTGACGTCACGACAAGCGCGCCAAAAGGGCGGGTGTTTAAAGTGCCCGTAGCTGTTAGTTAATTTTAAATTTTTGTTTTTGTTACCAAATTTCTGTTTTTTGGCGCTGAATATTTTTTTACGGTTATATAACGATATAATTACCCATCGTATGATAATATAAAAAAAATGTGCATATTCCCTATTAAGCTTAGGAGAAGATGAAACGAAAAAAAAAACACTAAGTATCGAACAGAAAGATGTTTCCACTAAAAATTAACTTCCGGATGATGCTTCGTCATGTGGTAGTTCAAGCTCGCCTTCTGTACGAACGCTTGTCCGCAAACGTTACACACCTTCCTTTTATCCCCAGTGTGTATCCTCTCGTGAAATACCAAAGTACTTTTCCTCGCGAAGGCCTTTTTGCAGTACCTGCACTTGAGACTCTTTACCTTGGTGTGTGACAATTTGTGTCTGTTCAAATTCATTCGCAAGCAAGTCTCGTATTCGCACAAGTCGCATTTATGCTTCTCGCCGAGCATGTGGTATCCCTCCATGTGATTAGTCAGCTGTCGTCTTGTTTTGTAAACACCTTGACAAGCGTTACATCTGTATCTCTCATCCAAATTGTGATCCTTCAACTTGTGATCCAATAATCTCTTCGGCGTATTAAATCTCTTACCGCAACACGAACATTTATACAACGGTATGTGGTAATGTTTCGTCTTGACATGATTGTGGATACCAGAAAAGCTGACATTCTTATGTTCGCATTTGGTACATTTGTAAATGTCGCCGTCTTTGCTGAAATCTTTGTCCCGCATGGAGAATCTCTGTTGTGGCACTTGTGCTGAGGAAAACAGAAAAAAAAATCACTTTTACAATCCGTCATTTCTCACGGTTCTATATAATTTAGCACTATCTGTAGTTTAATGCCGATTTTCTCCGCTTCGACACCCTCAATCTTTACAAATATTGCAGTGGATAAAACGGGGCCTCGCTCTGTACTACTGTCTGTTTTTGTCTGTTTTTGTACGTTTGTGCACGCTAATCTCTGAAACGGCTTAACCGATTTGAATGCGGTTTTCACTGATATATTGTAGCAAGTTTCCCGTAACATTTAGTGTTTGTGTCATTCCAATTGATTTACAAACAAAAAAGTTACTCGCTATACCGAATACCGGCTAGTTTGTAATAAGTCTTGTAACCCATTTTATAATAGATTTCCTAGCAAAAGTGTATATTACAAAATCTATTATATATTTCCTATCTAGTTTAGGAATTATACACATTTCCTAGTAATTGTATACAATGACGGATTACATACTTTTCTGTTAACTTATATAAAAATTTAGCTTATGTATGTTTGTGTTCACAAAACTCGAGAACTAGCCGATGGATTGAATCGAGATTTTTACACAACATTGTATTTTGACAGAAGAGTGCTTTTATATACTTTAAAATACTAGACTGATCCACAGCGAAGCTTGGCCGGGTTCAACTAATATAATAATATAATAATTTATAATAAATAAATTATATAAAATAATAGGGCAAGAAAATTTCTTAACCAAAACAAAATTTTGAGTACCTCAGAGGCATTTCTATATAAGTTTCTAGAATATATGAAATTTCAATGGGTGAAAGAAGTTTTTGATTCCACCCTGTAGAAGGGGTGAAAAAAGGATAAAAAATTCCAAGTTATACAATTTTTTATTTTATTATTAATGGTGGGTTTTCTCTTGACCAGCATCTATCCATGTAGGAAAGATGAGGCCGACGATGGAGCGAGCTCACCCAGAAGATGCCTATTCACTCGAACCTTGAAAAGATTTGGGTTATATGAGCTCGGAAATACAGACGCCGGCAGGGAGTTCCAATCCTTAGCAGTGCGCATCACAAAAGATGTTTTAAAGCGTTTGGTACGAATTAGAGGGATTTCGACAAGGTGAGGATGGTAACCAGCCGTACGTCTGCATGTCCGATAGAAGAAAGGGGAAGGGGATATAATTAATTCGCTTTTGGCATTCAAACGACAATAATCGCCGATGAGGCAAGTTAACTCGCTACTACACTTATTGAAATGACTGTCGATCAGGTTTTAAGTCAAGCTTAAGAGAAGGTGAAACGAAAAAAAAACCACTTTAAATATCGAATAGAACATGTTTCCACTAAAAATTAACTTCCGGATGATGCTTCGTCATGTGGTAGTTCAAGCTCGCCTTCTGTACGAACGCTTGTCCGCAAACGTTACACACCTTCCTTTTATCCCCAGTGTGTATCCTCTCGTGGAATGCCAAAGTACTTTTCCTCGCGAAGGCCTTTTTGCAGTACCTGCACTTGAGACTCTTCACCTTGGTGTGTGACAATTTGTGTCTCTTTAAACGTTGCTTCATATACGTTTCGTAATCGCACGAATCGCATTTATGCTTCTCGCCGAGCATGTGGTATCCCTTCATGTGATTAGTCAGCTGTCGTCTTGTTGTGTAAACACCTTGACAAGCGTTACACCTGTATCTCTCATCCAAATTGTGCTCCTTCAACTTGTGATCCAATAATCTCGTCTCCGTATTAAATCCCTTACCACAACACGAACATTTATACAACGGTATGTGGTAATGTTTTGTCTTGACATGATTGTGAATACCAGCGAAACTCACACTCTTATGTTCGCATTTGGTACATTTGTAAGTATCGCCGTCTTTGTTGAAATCTTTGTCCCGCATGAAGAATCTCTGTAGTGGCACTTGTGCTGAGGAAAACAGAAAAAAGAATCACTTTTACAATCCGTCATTTCTCACGGCTCTATATAATTTAGCACTATCTGTAGTTTAATGCCGATTTTCTCCGCTTCGACACCCTCAATCTTTACAAATATTGCAGTGGATAAAACGGGGCCTCGCTCTGTACTACTGTCTGTTTTTGTCTGTTTTTGTACGTTTGTGCACGCTAATCTCTGAAACGGCTTAACCGATTTGAATGCGGTTTTCACTGATATATTGTAGCAAGTTTCCCGTAACATTTAGTGTTTGTGTCATTCCAATTGATTTACAAACAAAAAAGTTACTCGCTATACCGAATACCACGCGACGAAGTTGCGGGCTCGGCTAGTTTGTAATAAGTCTTGTAACCCATTTTATAATAGACAAAATTTCTGCCAAAACCAGTATTCCGAAACTATAGCCAACATTTAATTTCATAAAGATTGCAGAACCTAACCTAACTTTGTTTCTAGTACAAATAAGTCTTGTAACACATTTTGCAAATGGCACTAAAATTGCTTGGCGATGAATCGTCCCATCCCGCCCCGCTGTACCCAGTGACGGCATCCCGAATGTAATACATTTCCAATTGCTATTTAGGAGATGTATAGATTTCCTAGCAAAAGTGTATATTACAAAATCCATCATATATTTCCTATCTATTTTAGGAATTATAAACATTTCCTAGTAATTGTATACAATGACGGATTACATACTCTTCCCGTTAACTTATATAAAAATTTAGCTTCTGTATGTTTGTGTTCACAAAACTCGAGAACTAGCCGATGGATTGAATCGAGATTTTTACAGAACATTGTATTTTGACAGAAGAGTGCTTTTATATACTTTAAAATACTAGACTGATCCACAGCAAAGCGTGGCCGGGTTCAACTAGTATAATGATAAAATAATTTATAATAAATAAATAATATAAAATAATAGTGCAAGAAAATTTCCTAACCAAAAAAAATTTCGAGTCCCTCAGAGGCATTTCTATATAAGTTTCTAGAATATATGAAATTTCAATGGGTGAAAGAAATTTTTGATTCCACCCTGAAGAAGGGGTGAAAAAAGAATAAAAATTATACAATTTTTTTATTATTATTAATGATGGGTTTTC
Source organism: Bembecia ichneumoniformis (assembly GCA_910589475.2). Taxonomy (NCBI): domain Eukaryota; kingdom Metazoa; phylum Arthropoda; class Insecta; order Lepidoptera; family Sesiidae; genus Bembecia; species Bembecia ichneumoniformis. Next base: position 1,636,960 of record OU342550.1, read on the forward strand.
TCTTGACCAGCATCTATCCATGTAGGAAGGATGAGGCCGACGATGGAGCGAGCTCACCCAGAAGATGCCTATTCATTCGAACCTTGAAAACATTTGGCTTGTACGAGCTCGGAAATACAGACGCCCGGCGGGGAGTTCCAATGCTTAGCAGGGCGCATTATAAAAGATGTTTTAAATGATAAGAGTAAGAAGAAAAGTTTCAAACAAATATTGTAAATAATTTTGTTTGATAATATTTGTTGACAAATATTGTAGGTAATTGAAATTAATAAGAGTCAGGGATGTTAAAAGATAAGGGTTGATATTATTGTTTTTTTTTTTAATATTTATCTTATAAAAAAAAAATATATGACAGACAGATACAAAAAGGGTGTAAATGAGAGCGATTTTTTATAAAAAAATTTCGTTGAATATATAAAATATATATGAACAAAAACCCTCAAAACTCGTCACAAGACTGATCAATATTCTATCAATGATTTTGGTGAAAATCAATGGCCCTGTAGAACGGTATTTTAGCCAATAACATAAATATTATTAAAGTTCAACAGATGGCGCCAGTAGTTTGTTTCAACTTCATAGTAAACAAATTGTAACTAGATGTCGCCTTACATGATTTGAACCCGGTATTGTTAGTTGGCATATGTGCCAACAATTAGAGAATAAATTGAGGTCCGTCACCAGAGGCTCTAGTATGAGTTTACGATACTACACTAATTCTACACTCGCTAGCGACAACGTAAAAAATTAGTATGGAAAATCGTGAACTGTCAATGTCAAATTATCAATTTTCCATATGAATGTTTTACGCTCTCGCTAGCGAGTGTAGTATCGTAAACTCATGCTAGAGCCACAGATCTAAAATTACTGGAGTTTTTTTTTCCACCAGTGGTTTTAGCGTCATTTAGTGCGAGTACACGCGCAATTTTACAGGCCCTATTGCGACATTAGGATACAGACTGTGGTCGAATTACAGCCCCTGGAAGAACCTCAAACAACTTTTTTTTAGTATATACCTCAAAAGGTTATAGTGAAGAGTAATCCTATAACTGACGTGCAAGAGATAAAAACATTCAAGTTGAAAACAAAAATATTTTCATTAGAATATGTCTCAACTATTAACATTATTAGGAAAGAGTGTAATGAATTAGCAAAGGCTAGAATTATTAATCTGTAAATGAAAGTGTGTGCTGACGCAAGCACTTTTTTCCTAAAACGTGTGCATATTAGTAACCGTATCAAGTTAACAGCTAATTACTCAACCGATCTTCATGAAATTCATACACGTTGCCGAGGATATAGAAAAGATACATAGGGTACCAAGAAAAAGTACAGAAAATTCAAAATTATTTATTTTTCTTTTGAACTGAATACAAGAACAAAATTATACAATGATCCTGTTTTTTGAAGATTTAGAAATGAAACCTTGCAAGGTTTACAAATTATTCAATGGTGAATTTAATATCAAGTTAATTTTATTTATTAATAATCTATATTATCTATACATATTGTTACGACTAACTATGAAACGTTCGCGCCGGCCGAAAGTCTCGAACGTCCCACCCTATCGATGGTAGCCTCGCCACTTTTCGATTAGTGTCAAAGGAACTTTGTTCTTATATTTACAACATAGAGTTTACATTTCAACAGAAATAGCATTCCCGAACTTTCAGCGACTTGTTTACCATCTTGTTTACATTCACTGGAAATTTTTCACTAATTCGCAGCGGGCCGAGTTAGTCAGTTGTGAATGAGTTACGCGATAGCAGGCGATACGAATCTTCGGAGCTTTTTCAAAGTTATCTGCGACAGTGAACCGGCGACACATCAAGGGAATTATTGACGACTTTTGGCAAGTTTAACGGTTTCATCGGACAAGTCTAGTGATTTTGGAAGTCATCTTGATTTGCGAAAATAAATCGTTCCTTTCGCACTTACACTTAACAATATAATAAAATCGTAAACGAGCCGTGTTTGTACATTGATATTTTAAAAAAAAACAAGTTGTACAAAGTGTAGTAGGTACTTATGTGGCCGAAGTCCAAAAAATAGTTTTTAGAATTTTTATAGTTTTTAGGGTTCCGTACGTCCGAATAAAAAAAAACGGAACCTATAATCTATAAGTTTTCTACTTATAGATTATAGGAAAAGCTATAAGAAGTCCATGATATTAAAATAACATGGTAAATCACTCAATATTGTGCGGATAGGTAACATCGTACGGAACCCTCTTCACGCGAGTTCAACATGCACTTATCCCGTTTTTTTTATATTTTTATAGTTTAAAAAAAAAAAAAAAAATGTCAGATGCTTTGTATCTAAAAATGTACTTCGGGATGATGTTTCAGCATATGATAATTCAAACTAGCTTTCTGGACGAACGCTGCTCCGCAAACCTCGCACACTTTCCTCTTGTCGCCGGTGTGTATCCTCTCGTGAAATGTCAAAGTCGTTCTCCTTATGAAGGCTTTCTTGCAGTATCTGCACTTGTGCTTCTTATCGCCACCGTGCACCAAGATGTGTCTCTTCATCGTTTTCGGAAACGATTCAAATTCGCAATGTTTACATTTGACTTTCTCGCCCAGCATGTGAAAACTGTCCATATGGTGGAGCAGTTGTCTTTTATCATTGAAACAGGCCTCGCAGGCATTACATTTTACTCTATGGTCAATGTTGTGCTCCTTCAACTTATGGGCCGTGAGAGAACTGATCGTTTTGAACCCTTTATGGCAATGTGGGCACACAATTGAAAATATGTCGTAATGGTTCTTCATAATGTGAGAACGCAATGAATATAAATGAATATATTTTTTTTTGCATTGGCAGCACTGATACCTATCGCCGATTGTTCGGTAATCTTTCTCGTTAAGGGAGAATTTAGCAGACGGTTTTCTGGCTGGAATAAAAGAAAAAAAAAACTTAAATTAAAACGTCTTTCCTTTACTGCCGCACTCAGAGATGTTAATTAAATTGGTACTAATTGCCACTTAAGTAATTACAATTAAGGCGACGACGCAGCGATAAATAATTAATACGGCCGTGGTTGCATACGAAAACGAGAGAGCGCTTGCTTATGTCGTAATATGCGACAAAACGATTTTTTTATTAAAAAAACTATAACGTATTTTAAGAAATCCAACTGTAAAATTAAAGTGTATGTTTATACTAAAGTACATAGAAAATTTGGAGGTATAAATCGGTCCCGTTTGCCTGTAAAATGTAAATCTGCGTTTTAAAAGAGGTTTCCTTTGTTTTTTTTTTTTTCTCTATTACAAAAGTTTACCAATCCAACTGACGAAATGAAGTCAGTAACATGAAGAAACAGATTAACAAACGTCACTTTCATATGTTTTATCATTGCTGAGAAAAATCTAAATCCCTGCCACCAAAATTTTCAATTCGTCTCCTTAAATACAATAACCAAAATAAATGCTTCGGTAGTTAATCTTAAGGGCTTCACTTGGGCAAATGACATTTACAATAGAACTCGCTGGCGGCGGCGGAGACAATTTAACGGGCCTAGAACGGTTTTTTTTTTATTTTTACCATTAGAACAATACCCAAAAAAAAAATTATTAATACAATTTTTTAAACTGACACTAACTTATTGATAGGTACAGGATTCATGTGCGCGCAATAAGCCGTTTTCGAGAGAATTTTCAATAAAAGTCAAATTCTTCTTGTGTTCTAACTTTTTTTGTGGAGTTTCTATTACTTTAACGAAAATTCTAATTAATACAATTGGTTCTTCACATGTTTAAGTATAATATATATTTTTTTTCAAATCAATTGTCTTGTCTATTTCTTGTAACATCTTCATTAAACAATGGATATTTTTAGTATTTAGCGTTTGTCTCCACCTTAATAGGACTGTGCGTTCTGTCGAAATGTATATCGATAACGTACAGTGTTGTCACATGAAAAAACTCAATGACGCGATATCATTAGGCAAAGCAATTTGTGTATAGAAAAAAATAAGAGTTTTTCATAAAAATCAGTTAAACATGTCTTTTCTTATTATTATCACTTAAAATTAACAATAATAAACGTAATTATAATTAAATAAATTAAAAACGTTAAGATTCTTTAAATACGGCAACATTACACATTAATAGGGGATCGGACAAATTTTCAGAAAGTGTTTTAAATTAATCTTCATGGATATTCATTCCCATAAAAAATACTATTTTATTTATTTATATAGTCTTTTAGGTACTCAAAATCATGTTTTAATATTGTTTGTTTGAAAATGCCGCCAAAACGCCACGATAGTTCATCTGAGAGCGCGTAACGTCATTTGTGGTCATATCATAACAAAACAGCTGCATTGGCATAAGACAATGATTGCCCACAAATGACGTCACGCACTGTGATTGGTGTTTCAGTATAGATTAAAAATATTGTAAATAATAAAATTTTATTTCTTCATTTAAAAATATTTAAATGAATTATTATTCGATAAATAATCGTAAAAAATTATATATTTTCTTTCTAAGTACATTTTAGATTTTAATCTGATTACTGTCCGATCCCCTATTGTCAAGTTCTACGATCGCATTTTCATATTAACAATTTTGCAATAGGTCGCCATATTGTTTTCTGGAGTCTGGCTTTGGTGTGTATTTTAAGCACCCCAACATATATGACGCCCGGTGACGGTTCCAAAGTCCCCTATGGACTGAACCACACCCATCTCGAGGGTAGTTTTAGTGCGGTAAAAGTCCCACATAACCACTTGCATAAGACACATAAGACACTTGCATAAGACACTTGCATTGCTTGCGGCATGGGTTCATAAGGTATCTTTTGAAGATTTCTCCCCTCGTAAAAAAAAAAAAAAAAAAAAAAAAAAACCCCAACATATGTTTCATTTATTTTCAATGAGAATTGGCCGATTTTTCGAATTGTGAATATTTTACCTTTTTTTTAGATTCAAGGCTAATTTTGCAATCATCATCGTCATCGTCTCAGCCGTAGGACGCCCACCGCTGGGACAAATGCCTACCCCCTAATTCTTCAAAAGGACAATTTGCAAAAATTTTGCAATATGGTAATTTTCGCAATAACCTATCCTTGCGTGAAATTTTACAAGGAACAAATTCTATTAGTACACTTTGTGTTGATTAGACGCATATTTTCCAAGATATTGACAAAAAACTGGAAAAAAAAAGCGATTCTTTTTAAAAAAATTTGACATTAAAAAGATGTTTTTAGGATTCACATTTTTTTACTAATCTTTAAGCAAAAAATAAGCTGCACTTATAATGTTTTTGGGGAACAAATGCTAATTCACCACAGTACAGCGTGTTAGTTGCGTGACGGTTTGAGTCACAGACTACTTCCAGTATGGGTTACTCTGTCCTAACTGTTAATAAGCCACAGACTATATATGTAACAAAAGTAATCCCACATAATTTTGCACGTGCATCTCTTTGGCGACCAAATCTGACGCTGAGAAAGACCAAATCCATTTGGCAGAAGACCTTATATATTATACTGGGATGTCCATTTTTGAGGGTACTTTGTTCGATGGAAAAAAATGATATCCACAAGACCTCAGAGTTTACAAAGGCGACACTAGAGGTTGCACTCTCTAATATCCTGATGACTATTCAACGCCCCAAGAAGAACCCCGTTGTTGTAGCGTAGTAAAAACAAAACAAAAAACTACATTAACATACTGCTGGTGTGAAATAATAACATAATAAAAGATAAGTGAAGAACTTAAAAATCCAAATTAAAAAAAAAAAACATCAAGTGCGAGTTGAACTCGCGTGAATTCACGTCACACCTCTGCGTTTGGGTCACAGAAATTGATATGTGTACCAAATTTCAACTTAATCGGTCTAGTAGATTCCGAGATAATTGACTGTGAGCGACGGACAGACGGACACACGAGTGTTCCTATAAGGGTTCCGTTTTTTTTTTTCGGACGTACGGAACCCTAAAAACGTATTTATTCACCGGTCATGGTTTAATGTGGATTACGAGCGGTGGTAGCCTTGAGATATGGCCTCCAAAACTTCAAACGGTAGGAGGCGATCCTGAACCATAAACGGTCTTGGAACACACTTTTACTTGAGCTTTCTTACCGCAATGTAACGCAAAAATCCAGAAACAAAATTTTGAACTAGTTACTCTACATTAGCAAGTTAAATTTCTAACCAAACGCCAGGCATTTGAGATCAAAGTTGTCAGTTAAACAAAACGAAAATTTCATAACAGGTATGTAAGGATATCAGGTAAGGTAAGGTAAGTGCTTTTTTTAATGTTAAGATCGGCAGACAGGCTGACGGTCCACTTGACGGTAGGTGGCTACCGTCGCCTATAACACAAGCAACGCCAAAGCTGCTGCAAGTGCGCTGCCGACTACAGTAGGATTAAAGATAAGATAAGATAAGATAAGCGTTGGTGGATGTAGATTGTCATCCACCATAAATCAAATTGAAGCCAATTTTTTTTTCCTTCTTTCTAGCTAGATATCGCTTCTAGTGTCGATTATAAATTAAATTTAATCACGAAATCAGTACCATGTGGTACCATAGAAAATTTACCAGAGGATCATCAAATTAAATACTTTGGTTATTTTAATAGCCCTTTACACCATATAATTTAAATTAATATCTTAGGAATTATCATAAATTAAAAACTACTCGCGAGAAAATAAATTCAAGCGGTCTCGCACCAACGCGACGCGACGACGGGATTCGCTTGATGCGGCCATCCCCGCCCGTGCTCACAGTATAGGCTATTAGCCACAGTCTAACCATACACGTCATACAGTCAGGCAACGAATGTACTTGCGTGGAGCAACTTTCGGCGAACTCTGAACTCGCTTCAGTTTGCAGACTCGAACATTGAGCGTTGCTCGACTGTATGACGTAAGTATGGTTAGACTGTGCTTTAGCCATCGCTAAAGCTTATTGTTTAAATCTAATTTTCAACGCGGACCAAGTCGTGGGCACCACGTTGTATAAAACATTAAATTAGTTTCATAGTTCTAAAGAATTAGTCTAAGAATTACGAGCCTGTTGGATGAGTGGTTAAGGTTCTTGCTTTAACGCTCTGTTCTAGGGTTCCCGGGTTCGAATCCCGGGTCAACTTTGAAAAACGAACCTTTCGAATTTGGCTCTGATCTGAATTGGGAAAGTAGTGGCAGGGCACACTGCGTTTCGCAGTCATTTTGGCGGCCCGTCTGGCAGCAGTAAAAACCCCCTTACAAAAGACCACCGTGTTTCGGTGAGTGAGTAAGGGATGCCAGAGCCCATTCCCTATCCTTAATCCTACTCTAGTCGGCAGCGCACTTGCAGCAGTTGTGGCGTTGCTTGTATTACAGGCGACGGTAGCCACCTACCATCAAGGGATCGCTGTCTGCAGATCTTAACATTAAAAAAAAATGTGAGAATTAACTTTTTTCTTGGTAACGCTATCGACAAAACAAACTAATGAACGCAACGGAACGAAGGACGTCCACAAGCAAAGACAACGTCCATTTTTGTTTTGGTTGCTGTCATTGTGTTCTATTCGCATTTTCATTTATTAACTGTTTATTGATTTTTCTGACGATCTTTGAATTCTCTTATTTGGAATCTGATCACGCCTAAATAATCATAAAAGTACAGAACCTACAGTCAGGTTAACATCATTAGTGCACTGATGACTTCAATAGGATTGAGGATAATGCATTACGAAGAGATAGGGAAATGGCATTCGTTACTTCCGTTTGATCCTATTGAAAATTTATGGGAAATTTATGGGTATTGTAGCTAGGATGATTGCTAATTCTGGATGAAAGGTACCCCACGTCCCTTTCTGTACCCCGGATAACGCGTATGCAAATTTCATCTCAGTAAGATTCAGTCCAATAGTTAAGAGGGCACTTTCCAACTCGAACAGCTTACTTATTCCATACTACGTAATTCCATGATTACTCATTATTTATAGGTCGTAGCAATACATAGAAAAAACATGACATTTCTAGGACATAATATAAAGGTTTGCATCGCAACAAAAAACTGAAATTAATTTTATATCGAGTATAATTAATTTCTAAAATGTGCAGAATTTGTGACATTTTCGCGGGTTGAATACTTGTAATTTACTGACTAAAATCCAAAAATGTTTTTCGATGGAAACATCCTACCTATAATGTACATTTAAAATTGGGATGTCAATAGCTACCATCTATAAAGATTTTTCTAAAATATTGGAATTGCTGGCGTATGTTTTTTATTATTTTCGCGAGTTGAATAAGTGGCGCGAATGTGTTGCGTCGCATTCTGTCTTGGTCATTCGCATTATAGTAAGTTGAGACAACAAATTCTCACAAATACCTATTACTGAGTTCCCACGCTCGTACAGCGCCACCTTAAGTCGTATTGATTAATGAAGTAACTAAAATGTGCTTAAATATTCCAGTAACAAACAAACGAACAAATTCACTTTCGCATTATAATATTATAATAACTAATACTTATTATATTAGTTAGGTTTTAGAACATATTCAAAAAATATAAACCAAGTCCCTACAAAAGCATAAAAAGGATTTCTAGATTTTGACAAAGTACAAACAATGTTAGATGCTTTGCATCTAAAAATTTACTTCGGGATGATGTTTCAGCATATGATAATTCAAACTAGCTTTCTGCACGAACGCTTCCCCGCAAACCTCGCACACCTTCCTCTTGTCGCCAGTGTGGATCCTCTCGTGAAATGTCAAAGTCGTTCTCCTTATGAAGGCTTTCTCGCAGTATCTGCACTTGTGCTTCTTATCGCCAACGTGAACCAAGCTATGTTTCTTCACGTACCTCGGCAAACCTTCAAAATCGCACAATTCGCACTTCACTTTCACCGCAACCATATGGAAGTTTCTAATGTGAGCGCGCAAACATTCCTTTGTACTGAAAGCCGTGTCACATTCGTGACATTTGAATCTAACGTCTACGCCGTGCTCCATTAGCTTATGTTCGAAGAGAGGGGCTGGCGAATCAAAGCCTCTCTCGCACTGTGAGCACAAATACTTGGATATGCCATAGTGTTTACTCTTGATGTGATGACCCAATGCTTTAAAGTTAACCGAAATATGACCGCACTGTGTACATCTGAACGCGCGGTCGCTTTCTTTAACGTAATCTTTCTTGTCAAGTTTTCCATAGAATAGCTTATTGACAATCGAGTTATGAATCGAACCTGGGAACAAACACTGCAATTTGTATCCGGAAATATGCAAAATATTGACAGTTCCGCGAGTTGTCATTTTGCGACACAAGGCTTCGAAGCTTCCGATATTAGCCACCCTTTGAAGAGCCCCTTGTTGTAGCGTTGGAAACAATCTTGAACCCCAAAGGCTCCTGGGACAGATTTTAATAAACAAAAACGTTTACTCTTTTAATGCTTTTTAGCGGAATATACTGAACTAGCTGAACTCGGCCACACTTCGCTGCGGTACTGGACACTGCTTATATATAATACTATTTATCGTAGCGTGATGTTATATAGCCTTCCTCGATAAATGGACTATTCAAAACAAAAAGAATTTTTCAATTTGAACCAGTTCTTGAGATTAGCGCGATCAAACAAAAAACAAACTCTTCAGCTTTATAATATTAGTAAGTATAGATAAGTGTAGTAATAAACAACAAGTGCTTCAATATAATAATAAAATCGTAAACGAGCCATTAAAAAACCATTTCAACATGTTACCGAGGTCAAAAAATAGTTTTTAAATTTTTTGTCTGTTTGTGCATGCTAATCTCAGAAAAGGCTTAACCTATTTTCATGTGGTTTCCACTCATGTATTATAGCAAGCTTCCCGTAACGTTTAGTGTTTATTTCATTCCAATCGGTTTACAGACAAAAAAGTTACGCCCTATACCGAATACCACGCGTACGAAGACGCGGGCACAGCTAGTTTATACTATGTTATACGTGTAAACGTATTTTTACCCATGACAAAGTGGACATTGTGATTGTTTTGATATACACGTATACAATTTATTGCCTTGTAGATTTATACCAAATTGTGTAAACAGTATGTGTGTATACATGTTTTTTTTCCTTGACTGTACTTGCAAATATACAACATTGGTTCGTATGACAGTGATAAAATAGGCGTTGTCCTTGTCTCACACACGCCATCACTTTATATAAACAAACTTTATAGTCCAAGGATCCTTCAGGCCTTTTTTTTTTATTTAAGTCTGATATGAAGTATTGATGAATAAATAGTATATTTCATTACAAGTGCGGAAAGGCTGTCATTGCAAAGAGTTCCGACAAATGACAGTCGGAACAAGTTGCAATGACGGTTCCGCACGTGTACTGAACGACTATTTTTAATACAGTTGCGAAAAAATGAAGCAATTTAATAAAACAAACAACTAAACTCGCAAAGAAAATTTCTGGAAAATGGCGCCAACCGTAGAATATAAGCAGAGATTTTTTTTTCTTCACCCATTCTGGTAGGCAAAGGAAACTATGCCCATACAGCCAAGTCTTCAGTAGAATTTTTTTATTGATATGATATGAAAATGAAATTTAATGAGATAAAATGAAATGAAACCTAACCTAACTCATTCAATCAAATCATTAAATCTGATATTGAAACAAATTAGTAGCTTCTTTTTAGAAATATACGTATTTGCATGAATCATAAAAAATTCCCAACTGTCAAAATAATGTCTATAGATTATTTTGACAGTTGGGAAAGAGAACGCACGAGTTCGGGAAAGGTAAAAAAAAAGCACAAGTATGTAATAGCCCACATCCCGAACGCTATACGTCCCTGCAATACGCCACTTTTTGAGCAACTGTATTAAAAAGAAATTTTCGATTACATCCCTATAGAAGTATGAAAAAAAAATTGGTATTTTTTCCAAATTTTACAAAAATGGTAAGAATTAGATAAAAAGTTTCGGACAAATATTTACTACTAGCTGACCCAGCAGACGTTGTCCTGCCCGAACCCGAAAATAATGTTCTAACCCGATTGTGGCGCCACCTATCTCGTCCAATTTTATTTTCAAAAACAACATGTCAAAGTGACGCGACACTTCACGTCAATCAACGACGGAATTATTTGAATATTCCTCATACAAAAATACTAAAAATCCCGATTAAAAAATGGGGGGATGCGGGTAGGAGGATGAAAAATACTTTACGACCTATTCTCATATTTACTAAATATACACACAAAATTTCACAAAAAATCGGTCCAGCCGTTTCGGAGGAGTTTTGTTACAAACACTGTGACACGAGAATTTTATATATTACATTTTGTTTTACGTAAAAATGTTTACAAAACTTTTTTGCAAAAATTAAAATTAACAATTTTTTTTTATGTTAAAGTCGACAGACAGGCTGACGGTCCACTTGATGGTAGGTGGCTACCGTCGCCTATAGCACAGGCAACGCCACAGCAGCTGCAATTGCGCTGCCGACTACAGTAGGATTGGATAAGGGATTAGGAGGGGATAAGGAAATGGGCTCTCGCATGCCTTACTCACTCACCGAAACGCAACAGCAAGTATATGCTGTTATTTCACGGTGGTATTCTGTAAGGTGGTGGTTACTGCCGCCAGGCGGGCTGCCCAAATGTCTGCGAAACGCAGTGTGCCCTACCACTACTTTTCAAATCCAGACCACAATCAATTACATTAAAATTTGCAAACTTGACCCCGCCGGGAATCGAACCCGGGGCCCCTGAGACGTTAGGCAAGCACCCTTGCCACGGTTCCAACACTCATCAAATAGAATGGGCGAAGGAGCGTAGCTTAGTTCAGTAGTACGGCACCCGCTTGAGTACCTGGGGGCCTAGCCAAGATGCAAACTGTTGCAAGCGCTTCCTTTGCGTACTTACGAAACGAAAGAAATAAAGCCCGGTGATTGGTTATTGTAACAGTTGTAATTTCAACAACCAATCACCGGGCTTTATTTCTTTCGTTTCGTAAGTACGCAAAGGAAGCGTTTGCAATAGTTTGCATCTTGGCTAGGGCCCCTGTCATACCGTCCGAGCCAAACAACTCCAACACGTATCCCATGTTGGATGGTGGCACTATCATCTATCTTACTCAGAATATTTGAATCTGGCATTTGTACTGAAAAACTTTTGCAAGGAACCGATTTGAAATTGCCTCATTTCAAGAAGAAAAAAAATTAATATTATTTTTTTAAACAAAATTTACCAACTGTGATGCCATTTCAAACTGGGCTAACTTTTATAAGTGTCAGTAGTTATAAATCATGAAAATTTTTAGACGCTAAACTCAAACAAAAACACTTCTTTATCTCGAAACTCTAGTCATGGTTTTCATTGCGCCTGTCACCAATAGCAGGATTCCGTAACAAAAATTAAAACAGAGAAATTTGAGAATCTGTACTCACAGCACCTAAAAACCTTCGTTTCGCAGTCATTTGGGCAGCCCGTCTGGCGGCAGTAACCACCCCCTTACAGAAGACCACCGTGAAATAACAGCGCGTGTGCTGTTGTGTTTCGATGAGTGAGCAAGGGATGCCAGAGCCTATTTCCCTATACCTTCCTAATCCCATATCCTTAAACCTAAATATGGTCGACGGAGCACTTGCAGAACCTATGACTTTGCTTGTGTTATAGGCGATGCTAGGCCACCTAAAATCAAGTGGACCGTTTTTTATAAGACCGTAAGTGAACCGTTTTTAAATATTGCTGGTATGTCTATTGTCATAGATAAAATACTACTTAACCAGTATAGATGGTCAACTTCCATATAACGATCTGAAGCCAATTTCATATTGGGATTTCCACTCCCTAGATGTCACTAAGAGTCTCGAATTTAACATAATGTGTATTTTGTTAAAAATTATAACCAACAAATTCAATTACGCAGTTATAGTTCCTTATTATCGTGGTAATAACTAGAGGGCGACGTTGCTGAGAGGTACTTTTATCATTAATCTGTGACTTTTATGTATGATATTATTGCCCTATTTTTTAGAACAGAACCTATACCGTTCATACGGCCCTTTTATCGTTGTTCGTGCCCACTTTTTTTATATTTTAAATAAATTTTAGTAGTGCCATCTCTTGTACATGAGAATTGACTGAATGGTCGACTGCAGCGACTCTAGCGGATTTTTAATGACAACAAATAAGCGACAAACTACACAGGCGGCATCTAGATATAAGCGAAATTGGATAGGGTACGGATTCAATGTACGTGAGTGACCATCTATACTGGTTAAGTAGTATTTTATCTATGCTATTGTCTATGTCTTCCTTAAGGAGTATTCAATTATACTTATATTAATCAATTATACTTTTTAGCATTACATATACCACTGAGATTATTTAGCATTACATATTTAAATGCGCCATCTATTATCCTACAATAGAATTAAGTGAAGCCAATTCCTATGGCAACATCTATAGGACTTGCATCTATTAGACTACAATAGAATTAGGTGAAGCGGCAACATCCATAGGACTTGGTTAGAACACTTAGTGGAACATAACGCTTTTTAGTTAACGCTTGTATTAATTTTATTCACAAAATTTCCATACCTTATATGAAAATCGATTCTAAAGGAATAAATTCCATTAAAAAAAACGTAAATATAAAATAATTAATATACACTTTAAAGAAAGAACTAAGAGGTAAAATTGAAATCAGTGATAAATATTACAGACTTACAGATAACAGATGGACAAAAGTAGTGGGAAAATGGGTACCCAGAGATAAGAAAAGGTCGAAAGGTAGACCACAGAAAAGATGGGATGATGGAAAAAATTAGGAGTCACATGGAGAAGGGCAGCAAGAAATAGACAGGAGTGGTTAAAGATGAGGGGGCTTGTCTTTCCTTCTGGGGCAAACTAGCCAAATTAAATAAACTACGTATTTTAACTGTTGTTTTTGTGTGCGTTATTGGTTAGACAAATAAAGGCTTTTTTATTTAATATTTTATTAAATATTAGATATTAAATTAAATAAATATTTTAATAATATTTTTAAAGCATTGTCTGTAAGAGCAAATATGATAGTCAGTAGGTTTGCTCGTTGTTCGAGCGATGTTAAGATTTCTTTATTTAAAGCTTTTTGTACATCGTTCTACACGAGCAGCCTTTGGGCAGATTATTCGCGGAAACAGTACAGCGCCTTGCGTGTACAATGTAATAATGCGTTTCGGATGTTGATGGGGCTGCCCCGGTTCTGTAGCGCGTCGGGAATGTTTGCAGATTGGCGTGTCGATTGTTTTTACGCCATCATGCGCAAACGGTGCACATCCCTCGTGCGCAGGGTTCGGGTTGGCCCCGGCCACATCCTTCAAGCCTTGGCTGGGAGATTAGATGGGCAATACTTGAATCATTGTTCTATGATTCATGTATTGACCACCAAGTCATGATTTGTATATTGTTTAGTGTGTAAGATTTTATCTAATTATTATGTACATATTTTATTTAATTGGGTATCTTAATTTTAAATTTTATTGTTATTATTATGACCCTCGATGGTTGAAAATAAATAAATAAATAAATAAATAAATAACATGATAGCACAAGGCTAAACCTAGGTGGTTTTCAGTGCTATCATTTAATGTATATTTAGTTTCTTCTTTTAAATTGTTAAAATTATAAATAAATAAATAAAATATTATTTTTACACAATTTAACATCTCTACGCTACGTTTACGATCACAATCAACCAGTGTTCTTATAAAAAAATCATTTATTGCGATATTTAAATAAAACATTTCTCGTTACCTTCACAAATTAATATACCCAAACAAATATGACATACTGCCATAACTATTTAAAAAACGATCACTTGGGTATTTTGCGAAAACGTTACAGCTACCCTCAGATTCATTCATTCAAAACGATAAATATATATCCAAAAATATGTATATATATCCAAAAATATAGATATACATATATATAAAGATCATTTTCAATACAACATATTGCAATGTTCATTTAGTATTTGCATCGGACAGTGCATCGACAGAATTAGTGTTTGATGACCAGAATATCATCAAACACTAATCTTACATACTATTAAAGTGCAAATGACGCACCCATTTTTTTTAAATATTATTACAAGTGGCAGGCAGGCTGACGGACGGTGCACATGATGGTATGTGGCTACCGTCGCCTGAGGACACAATAAGTATTGGCAGGGCACAGTGCGTTTCGCAGTCATTTGACAAGCCCGTCTGGCGGCAGTAACCACCCCCCCTTTACAAGAAGACCACCGTGAAATAACTGCACCTGTGCTGTTGTATTTCAGTGAGTGAGTGAGTAAGGGATGCCAGAGCCCATCCAATCCCTTATCCTTAATCCTACTCTAGTCGGTAGCGCACTTGCAGCACCTGCGGCGTTACTCGTGTTACAGGCGACGGTAGCCACCTGCCATCGAGTGGACCATCAGCCTGTACGCCGATGTTAACATAATAAAAACACAAGCAACACCAGGAGGGGGGTTCAAGTGCGCTGCCGACCCTACGGGAATTTGTTTTAAGGACATAATTACATTTTTGACGCGCTCGAATTCAGCTAACTAGGCCAGCACACTACATCAAAGTGCCCACACACCCATTGAAGCCGCACGGTGTACTCTGGAACTTTGTCGTTCTAATTATTTAGAAAAAAAGGCGATACACCCGCGCTTCCATGACCGCGTCTGAGCGGCGAATGGCGAACGAAACCTACGGCGAAAGAGGTCGCAGTGCGATCCCTTAGAAAAATGTATGGAGAAAATATAGTGCGTTTTTTAGTGTCTATTCTTTCTCAGAAATGAAAAAGTAATTTATTTGAGTACAAAATAATAAGCTAGACGTATAGAAGACTGTATAAGCTACAATTTCTTATTATTTTCATGTTATATGCAGCGGATTTAGCTATTTATGTACCTATCCAGACACCATTTTTCGATATTTTTAGCGATTCTTGCGATGGTAAAAATGTATTTATGTGAAAATTTTGTATTGGGCTGCCCAGTTTTTATTAGCTATCTTTAGAGATGAATACATTACCTTTTATTTTATACCATGGTATCTCTACAGTTGTGCTTCCTGGATATATAAATGGTACCGAAAAACCATTGATACTTGTGAATACGTCCTTAAATTCTAAAAATAACTTGAACTTGGCAAAAATTAAGTCAACCTAAAAGGTAAGTGGTAAAAAAAATCACGAAGAAACGCACACACACGCGAACGACATTATTAAATACGCGAAACGATATCAACAAACTTCCATCCAGGGCGTTTCCACGTCACAACCTGAGGTTCTTCGAAGGGAGCTGTAAAATCCGTTTCGGAGCGCGAGTTTCGGGATCACCCTTATGTCGCCGAATGTCCACAGCCACTCACTAGTGATGGGACGCAATTGTGCAGTAAATACCGAAACCCGAGTAAAAGCGCTCCACTATTTATTTTATTTATTTATTCAATTATTCATAATTCCAATTACTCACGTGTTAGTAAAATCTTACAAAACCTATTCTTAATATACATACATAACATAAACATACACACATCATACTCATATACCACGAAAATTAAACTAACTATAGTCCATTTTTTTAAGAATGAACAAAAAGGTAAACAAATATGGCGTCGCCAGGGTCACTGACCTGTTTTAGAGATGAGATTTGTACAATGTGCATATCAAATAGAGTTGACTCAGTGAGTAACTCATTTAGAACTTGTTCGTGTTGTTTAATAATTTATCTATTTAATTAATGCCTTTTAATCAGAAATAATTTCATAAGGTTTTCGTTATGAATTATGATAAAATGAAACTTTAAAATGTTTGTAGAATTGTGAACTTGATAATTTGTGTATCAATCAAAAACTCATGTGATTCAAAATGCCTCAGGTCGTGTACATGTCCCGTCTCTAGACCATAGACAAAATCGCATTGTCATGTCCAGTGATATCATAGGTTATGTGACGATGTTATCGAGTTTTTTGCATTCTCCTCTGAATATATGCAATAATTTTGGATAAATATCGTAAAGAATATTATGTTTAGTGAGTGTAAATGAATACGTGTATATTTAAAGGTGTGGTTAAGGTTAAAACTTAAAAAATCCATGTCATGAGTGGTTTGTTTACCTTTTTGTTCATTCTTAAATAAATTGACTATATTCAATTTTATTTGATAAGGCTTGCGATTTTAACGCAGTATATAATTTAAAATATACTAGGATACTTGAATTGTAAAACAAGGTACTAAATATAGATTATCGTCAATTATAATAAAAGAGTGCATCTATGAGGATTCTTAGCCTAGTTATTTCCTCATTGGTCAATTCGAACTTTTTTTTATTTTAAAATATTAAACAACACTTTATAACAATGTCATTGTGTCATTGTCATTGTCATACTTTTTGGAGGTAGTTCTTGAAAAAACAAACAAACTCCTAAATTCCTCATGACATTTAGAAAAGAAATAAAGAATCATTCCTGAGTTTTATGGGCCGAACCCTCTAAGAAAATCCGCCATTTTGCATCAGCTATCGTTAAGATATTACAGACAAAGGTAATTTTCATAATTTTTAATAATGTCACCTAAAACGTGATTCATAGTAACAAATTATATTATATCATCAATATAAACTCGGTATTTACTCGGACTTGGTAATCACTGCTTTCCCATCACTACAGTAGCAGCACCTAGTGATGGCATTTTAATGTTTACTAATTAATAATAAAAATAAATAAGGTAAGTACGTTTAGTAAGCGTCTCATGTGGTACTTAATGATAAAGTCATTATAATCATATCGAGCAAGTATTAACGTGTAGTTACAACCAGAGTCGGTAATACTATGATATACCCATAATGTTGCAAGGAATAAATTTAAACCATTCCATGAAAAAAATCCAAAAGTATATTATTGAGATAGCTTAGGCAAAAAGCAGTCGGAAAATGTTAGTTTTAGTTCGTAAAATAACAAAATAAATTTTAAAATTAAATTCAAAGTTTTCAGAATTTTTAGTCTGTTCTTAAACACAATGAAATAGTAGCCGCCATGTTTACGTCCTATGGTTGTGTAAACAAAAAAGTGTCAGTCAGTGTCATGTCAATTACCGGCGCATTTGTTTACGCAGCCAACTGACGTCATGACCACAGAGCAAAATGGTTTCCAGCGTTTTTGTCAAATTACGCGCGAAATTTGAAAATTTAAATTTTAAATGCATTTTTATTAAACTTACCCATTGATTAAAAATTTGGTGTTTTTTTTAGTGGTTCATTAGCACTACAGAATCTAATTGAGACACTTTACTTTTTAAAAATGGGTGTAATATCCTATTCACATGACTTTTTTTTTCTATGTAAAGGTGAATGTTCAATTGATGTTGGGTGATAAATAACGGTATGACCGTCATCAGACAGGGTGAAAGTCCACTTTTTGGTGGTAAGTGGCTACCGTCGCCTATAACACAGGCAACGCCACAGGTGCTGCAACAGCACACATGCTGTTATTTCACGGTAGTCTTCTGTAAGGGGGTGGTCCTGCCACTACTCGCCGCCAATAAATTAAAGGAATTTTTTTTTTTTTTTTTTATGTGGACTTTTTAAACATTTAATATATGTTTATGACCAATTTATCATTTAATAATACAGAAAAGTTTTTTAAAAAATACCTTGTGCATTAATTTTCCTAGCCGGCCTTTCTTGTTTACGAATAAGAATGTTAAGGAATTTTTATTTATTAAAATATGTATATCAGTTTAGTTAAATATAGTTGCATATATTGTAATTTTTTGTAGCTGCTTATATGATTTGTAATATCTGAATTAAATTGTTATTATTATTATTATTACGTAATTATGAATAGGTCCTACTTAACATAATAATTGCATTGTTAGTATTGCATGTAAGCCGAACGTATTCGTATTAATATAGCGCCATCTCGCAAAATTTTCAGGTAACAGTTGATTATCATCCATCGTTAACAATCACAGTTTTTCAAAACGGCTTCAAAGCAATAGCATGCTACAGCGCACTATTAAATACGCTATGTTATAGGGCGCTACTCATTAGAAACCGTGTGGGCGGCCGGTACGCGCGTTGGTCTTGCAGCACGCTAAATCTCGTACCATTTATTTTTTAATTAGTACTATTCATTTTCTGATTCGATCGCGCAAAGATACTCCGAGCATAGCTCTCTCCATCGCCCGCTGAGTGACTCTGAGCCTTCTTATGAGGCCCATAGTAAGCGACCATGTTTCGGAACCGTATGTCGTCACTGGCAACACGCACTGTTCGAAGACTTTAGTCTTCAGGCACTGAGGGATATTGGACGAGAAGACATCGCGTAGTTTCCCGAACGATCCGAGGAACCAAAGTAACAGAGATTTTGAGGAGATCCGCAAAAGAACCAAAGTGACCGACATAGCTCAACGTATCGCAAAACTGAAGTGGCAATGGGCGGGGCACATAGCTCGTAGGACCGATGGACGTTGGGGACTTAGGTGCTGGAATGGCGGCCACGCACCGGGAAACGCAGTGTCGGCAGACCCCCCCCCCCTAGATGGATAGACGATATTAAAAGAGTCGCAGGGAGTCGCTGGCACAAAATCGTGGTGTTTGGCGGTCATTGCAGGAGGCCTATGTCCAGCAGTGGACGTCCATCGGCTGAAACGAACGAACGAACGAACGAACTACTAATTTTACTCTAAAATAAAATAAAGCAATACAAGATAATCAATGAACTCCCCTTCATACTTCACAGGATTAGGACTGTCTACATAATAATTGATGCAAACATCCTTGCAAATTATAAATCATTTATTCATAGGCTCATTTAAAAGTTCATTGATTGTGTTTACAGAAACAACTATCTATGTACATTAGATTTTTTGTTTATAATACACGTTTATACACACTAATCAATTATTATTTGTCTTATTCTTGTACGTATTTATATATTTTATTTACATTTAAAAATGTTAGTTGTTCTTCTATCGGAGCCGCAAAAACCTATCTATCTAAATAAAAAATTTCATCCAAATCGTTAAAGCCGTTTCCGAGATACGCGAAATATATAAATTTATATACATATATACAAGAAATTGCTCCTTTAAAGTTATTACATTATATACACATAACATAATCACAAACATTTGACAAGGTCGTAATTTGAGCGAGTAAACTTTACTCCCCTCCAAAAGATTTATATTATTCTTTTCAAATGCATTTTTAAAAAGTTACACACATGAGCGCTATACTTTATTTTTATTAAGACTACAAACGCCATTACTAAACGCCGTTACCATAGGCCTCTCACCATACATTATGTCCGTCTGATGTCCTGACAAAGTAAAGCTAGGTACTCACCAGCCTTTTCTTTTTCTGGTTTCTCCGCTTCCGGTGCAGCCGGAGCCGCTTCTTTGTCTCCCTCCTCTTCAACTTTCTTCGTCTTCACCTTGGCCTTTGTGGCTTTCGGTTTAGGCTTCTGTTTAGGTTTGGCCTTAGCCTTGGCCTTTGCTGTCGCAGCCGGCACGTCAATCTCGAGCAATTCCCTCAGTTTTCCACCCTCCTTCACATTCTCTTCCTCTGCAATTAAAATAGATGATGGCATGTAACTTAACATAATACAACTTGTACAAAAAATGTTACACACTCTGTATCTACAGAAAAAATTGTGTGAAAAAAATAGTCAGCTCCGAAGCACTACTAGAGTTTACTTATGTTTTGATTCTGTAATGACAGAGCAAAACCTAGATAATTTAGACTTTATTCAACATAAAACTGTACATAATAATAAAATAGATAATCCGAACAGATTGAATTTGACATGTTATGACACATATTGGTCAGAATTTGACGAGCCCATTGGATGAGTGGTTAGGTTAGGCTAGGATTCCCGATTCAATTCCCGGCAGAGGCATCTTCCAAAAATGAAATTTTCTAATTTGGCTCTGGTCTGTATCTGGAAAGTAGTGGCAGGGCACACTGCGTTTCGCAGTCATTTGGGCAGCCCGTCTGGCGGCAGTAACCACCCCCTTACAGAAGACCACCGTGAAATAACAGCATATATGCTGTTGTGTTTCGGTGAGTGAGTAAGGGATGCCAGAGCCCATTTCCCCATCCCCTCCTAATCCCTTACCCTTAATCCTACTGTAGTCGGTAGCGCACTTGCAACAGCTTTGGCGTTGCTTGTGTTATAGGCGACGGTAGCCACCTACCATCAAGTGGGCCGTCAGCCTGTCTGCAGATCTTAACATAATAAATTTTAAAAAAAGAGCAATGCCATGCCATGGAGGTTAATATCACATCAGTTATGTTCACAATACACAAATGTCACTATGTTTTAAAGTTCAAACAGGTAGTTCATTTTGTCAACGACAGATGTCGCTGCGCCGCCGGCTTTTTCATACAAGATACAAGGGATTGGTCTTTCATTTTTCTGGGAAAATTTATTAACTTTCAACTCTCACCTTCCTTCGTTTCCACTTTGAATTCCTCTTCACTCATATTAGCTTCAGCATCAGCACTGGTCATGTCCATGTTCATATCTGAAAATATATCAAGGTAATTATAACGGATGTTTAAAAAGTATTGACAACACTACAATTAACTGGGAAAGACCATATCAGCTTATGGACTTCGACTACACTGTAAACTAATTCCTGCACGGTCAAACGAGAAGACCTATAGGTGATGCGGAAAGTATCACGGGTAGGCTACAGTTGACCTAGGCCTGCAGACTGTCAAACTGCAAGCATCCCTTGCCGGATATACTCGATGATTTGCCTCTCTTATAGACCTGACCCTGGGCCGATATCTGCAATTTATGAAAATACTCTTCTAACTAACTTCTAAGGCCCATAGCGGACATGATACTATTGCACATGCAATCGGCGTCAACGATTGAGTCACTTTTTGAAAATTCAACATAGCCATTGACAAATCTGTGGATGAATGGCTAGGGTGCTTATGTTTTGTCTCAGAGGTCCTGGGTTCGATTCCTGGCAGGGTCAACTTTCTGGATAGTAGTGGCCTGGGCACACTGCGTTTGACAACAATAACCACCTCCGCACTGAAGATCCCAGTGAAATAACAGCATGTGTGTTATTGTGTTTCAGTGAGCGAATAATGGATGCCAGAGCCCATTTGCCTATCTCTTGTCCATATTGTATTGCTACTTTAAGACACATCGCATCGCATTTCGGAGTGAGTAGACACTAAGGTTGCTGTTACGAAACGAGCAGAGCGCTCGGGACACACTCGGGAACTAAAAGTGATGCTAAAAGAATAAAGTATACACCTCTAACGGTAACTATCTCACCTTCTGGCATATAAAAATCATCATCCGGCTCTATTTTGACTTCTATCTTGGAAGTTAAACCTGGAATATAGAAAAAAGACACTTTTAAAAATGATGAAGAAGCAATTTGTGGTCCTATCTTTAACAAAACTACTGGACAAAGAGGCTTCTCACAGTTTTTCATGCTAGATGTATACAGGAGTACTGCTTTCACCTCTGGACTGGAGTGCTAAAATACTAACTAGATTCATTGCTCAAACAGCAACGATTAGAACCACTTATTTCAAGAAGAGATGTAGGTTCTCTCTTTGCATGTTCTACCGGCTTTACAATGGTGAGTGCTACCATGAGTTGTCCCAATTAATGCCTACTCCAAGTTTTGGAGTATACAAGTATTATTTTATTGGTAAATATCGACACATAAATTCATTATTGGATTGCAACACTAAAAAGATTAGAGTGAGATAACTTAATAGGGCTTTTACTTAAGTGTAAGCAAGTCAAAAACAACAGTAACTCCACATTTATGGTGGAGAGCCATGATGTGGAGTTCATCTGCATTACTTGGAGAAGGTCCCGTTAGACAAAGTCAAGATGAGTAGAAACTTTATTCCAAAGATGTGCAATCTTTGGTACAATATCCCAAAGGCAATTCAATATTTCCACCTTCATCAAGCAAGCTGCAAATAGTGCAGTTGAATAAATTTTGTATAGCACCGAAAACCTGTTGTTTTGTAGATGACAATAACCACATATCATCGTGTGGATCGTCAAGTTTACAGTATTGTTGTGAATACAAGAGACATTAATTAGTAATATCATCATCAGTAACATCCACCATTGGAGTCCAACTGCTGGACATAGGCCTCACCATAATTTTCCAATACGAACAGTCTGAAGTAGACCAGATCCATTGTCAACTCACAGCCCTTATCAGATCTTTTATCCACCTTGTCCTAGGTGGAAGACCTATGCTGCACTCGCCTGTCTGTGGCCTCCTCTAGATATCATTCAAAAAATGGTACAAACAAAACCTTCAACAAGCCTACCTTGTATTAGTTCCCTTGAATACATGTCCTTGAATCTTTCTTCACACAATAAAACCTGTCGTTTGAAATTTGTTGCATCCAAGAGCCTCAGCTTGCATATTTCACATATTTTGTATGTCTGTGTACTAAGATCACCCTCTATTGGGGTTATCTGAAAAAGTTATCATATATTTTAAGAATGATTAGGTAGGGGGATAGGGAAACGGGCTCTGGCATCCCTCACTCACTCACCGAAACACAGCACACCGGCTATTTCATAATGTGATAAGGTGGTGGTTACTCCATATAAATCATCTCAGCCACAAGACGTCCACTAATGGATAAAAGCCTCTCCCCTAGTTTTCCAATAGAACTGATCAGAAGCAGCCTGGATCCGTCTACCTATGGCTCTTATCAGATTGTATGTCCATCTTGTGAGTGGACGTCCTACGCTCCACTTGCCTGGCCTCTACTCGAGAACTTTTCATCCCCAGTGGCCGTTAACTCTCTGTAACATGTGACCTCCCCACTGCCATTTAATGTCCAGGTTATGTCGGTAACTTTCATTCATCTATGAATCTCCTCATTCCTGATTCGAACTCGCAGTGTAATCCCGAGCATAGCCCTCTCCATAGCTCGTTGAGCGACTTTGAGCTTTCTTATGAGGCCCACAGTTAGAGACCACGTTTCAGCGCCATATGTCATCACCAGCAACACACATTAGTCAAAAACTTTTGTTTTAAGGCACTGAGGAATTTTAAATGAGAAAAAGTCTCGGAGATTTTCAAATGCTGCCCATCTGAGCTGGATTCGATGATTGACCTCCTTCTGGAAGTTGGCTATCCTTAGACTGTTATTATTAATATGTCGTAATTGTGTATCTATACTTATAATAAAATCTTAAACAAGCCATGTCTGTACATTAAATATTTAAAAAAAAAAATTGTACTTAGTTACTGAGGCCAAAAAATAGTTTTTAGAATTTTTGTCTGTTTATCTGTTTGTACGTTTGTGCACGCTAATCTCTGAAACGGTTTAACCGATTTGAATGCGGTTTTTACTGATGTATTGTAACAAGATTCCACTAACATTTAGTGTTTGTTTCATTCCAATTGGTTTATAAAACAAAAAAGTTACGCGCTATACCGAGTACCACGCGTACGAAGTTGCGGGCTCAGCTAGTAATGAATAAAATTATAAAATAGGAATAAGTCTCTGCACAGGGTATACTAAATTATATTTAGTTTCCATATCATATTTGTATATCGAAATATAAATTTGGGCTTACCGTTATGCCCAAATAAATGCGAAGCATGTTGCACATTACTTCTTCGCCATCCTGGCTAGGGAAAAAATCTAAATCGTCGAAACTTCCCTCCGAATGGCAACAGCGGCATAAATCCTTTTCTATTTTCCAAACTTCGCCCGACATTTTCCGAAGCAAATCACATTAGAAAACAGATCAACAAATCCGAACAAGGTATGAGTGTAATGATTTTTCATCTAAAGACGAAATTAAAGCAAAATAAACCAATAACCATCGATTAGATACAGTTTATAATTACTTTCAAAGCAAATTAAGTAAACAATCACTTCATTTGTTTCATTTCTGTTACAATAAAATGTTCGGCTTCGGTTGGCCGGCCATAATCGGCATTCGGCAATTAATTTCTTTTCTTTCTTTTTCCTCCAGTCTCCAGCGAGTATCACAGAACATAATTATATATTCTCTAGAGAGAGAC
Source organism: Bembecia ichneumoniformis (assembly GCA_910589475.2). Taxonomy (NCBI): domain Eukaryota; kingdom Metazoa; phylum Arthropoda; class Insecta; order Lepidoptera; family Sesiidae; genus Bembecia; species Bembecia ichneumoniformis. The sequence goes on from OU342550.1 coordinate 1,661,984, forward strand.
AGACTAATTCAACATCTTTGCTCTAGAGAATTGAGAAATTCTCTTTCACAAACTAAATAGTAGATACTAACGTATTCTCTTTTTAACTCCCACAGAACACAATAACCACAGACTATACCAGTATACACGGAGCAACCATAGAGTACTAATGTGAGCCAAAACTCCGAACACATAAGTGATTTGTCACTTATAAACATCAACTCTCGCTCGCTATGAAACAGTACTGCGCCAGTGACAGATCTTTTCGTACATGACCGTTTATTTACAGAAATAAAACAAAAATACTGTTTTTCTATTCGGTGGTGTGAAAAAAACGGTAAAACATAAAATTTTAAAACAGACGGAATCAAATTTCGACGATAAGTAACAATAATATTAAGTTTTCAATTTATATTAGTATTAACATGACTCAAGATAAAATGGACTGTGGGGTGATGCGTATCTTCTCGACTTGCTTACACTTAAGTAAAAGCCCTATTAAGTTATCTCATTCTAATCTTTTTAGTGTTGCAATCCAGAAATGAAATTATGTGTCGATACTCGATATTTACCAATAAAATAATACTTGTATATAAAAAGTGTCTTAATTTAGGTTTGTGTGATGTGTCGCTGCTAAATACTGCACATAATTTATCGATATTAAGTATGTTAGAAGTGGATCGGAATATGATGTACGATAATTAAATCATTTTCTTAATAAGATAATCTGTTTAAAAAGCAAAAAAAAGCATTTCAATTAATCTTTTTAATTACTGCAATATTTTTTTATTGTTGTCCTTGGATATTTGATTTTGTTTTGATTTAGGTACTTAGTTAGTACCTATAATATTAGTTCTACAAATTAACAATTTTATATTATTAATTTGTATTCTTATAATTAATTTTTGTGTTAATGACAGTTGATTCCTTAAAGTGAAATAAAAAATATGTATTTAATTATTAAAAATTAGTTAAGTGTAGTATTGGTGTAGTATCGTAAACTCATACTAGAGCCTCAGAACAATAACTAAAGGCCTTTATAACTTTGATAGTCATGTATGAAGCACAGAGTACATTATATTGGCATGAAGTCACCAAAAGTGTTGTCAAAATTTGCGCTTAACAGTACCATTCATCTCTTTTTTCTTATGCAACTGTCACTTAGTTAAAATGAGACGAAATGCTGTTTGACGTTAACGTATCGATATAACAGATATTTATTTATATAAGCTACGGTTCATATAGTAGGCCGCCTCCATAGTTTATTTTTTACTGATTTAGATCCGTGATTTTTTAATCATTGCTTTTGGGCAACCCCATAAGAATAAGTATTATTCTTAGGGCAACCCGTCTTCCGGCAATAACCACCTTCTTACATAAGATCACGTGAAATATATACCTTAAATTCTAATATACCGTCAGCCTGACAAACTTTGTATTAAAAAAATGGACCCTCTGTATGCCTGTAGCAGCCCCTAGTCGTGGGATCAATCACAGGCTCGAATACGCACTCACGGACGGGCTGCAGACACGTCAACTAAACGTCTCGGCGTCAACTAAACGTGTTACGTGGTGCATAACGAGTCAGTGTTGCCCGTGTGAGGAAGAGAGTAAATAACCGCATAAACTACAATGCCAAAAAAAAACGAATTTAAAAAAATGCCGTTAAAAAACTTTATTTTCATCTGGCTTCTTATACACAATCAACTGTTCCGCATCCAAATCGACATGATGGACTCTAATATGACTGCGTAAGCTACATTTTTGTATGAAAGCTTGTCCGCAGGCCGCGCAAGACCACCTCTTATCGTTCCTGTGAATCTTCAGATGCTCTTTTAAGGCTTTATCCCTTACGTATTTCTTGTGACAGACGTCACACTCGTAATTTTTGACACCTGTATGTGTCAATTCGTGATCGAGCAACTGTCTTTTGGTTTTAAAGAGTTTACCGCACTGGTTGCAAGCCAATTTCGCTTCTTTCCGTATCTTCTGATGCACAGACCTCATGTGTTGTGTCAGGCTGCTCGGAGACACGTATTTTTTTGAGCAAACCTTGCAGACTAAGTCTATTTTGACCCGTCCATGAACGTCTTCCAAGTGTTGTAGCCGCGATTTGTAATTTTTGAAGGTCTCATTGCACACCAGACACACGAACGCTCTGTCCGAGTGGGCATGATTTTTATGACTCCTTAAAAGAAGTTTTGATGCGCAAACCTTATCGCAAAACTCGCATTTTATATTCAAACTACTACTGTGAAAACGCTGATGTACTCTGAGACGAGGTTTTGACAGAAAAGATCTGCCGCAAGTGTCGCATATGAAATTAGTGCCGTGTTCGTTCATGTGTTTGGTTAGAATTTTGAAAAAGGAGAACTCCATTTTGCAAACACTACACCTGTTGCGGCCATCGCTCAGGTCGTAACCGACGATGCAATCGGCCGGATTGACGTCTCTTTTTCTGCGAAACTTCACGGCGTGGTTACGCGTCAAATGATCTATGAAATTTTGAAGGCTGTCAAACTTCGCAGCGCAAAGTTTGCACGTTATGTCACTGACGTCCGCTTTGACTTTGTCGTGGGGACGGTAGATGCATTTCAAGATGACATTCTCGGTTAAATTATCGTGACTCTCCTTCATATGAGCACGCAGTTCTTCAAAGAGTACATACTGCTTGCCACAGAAGAAACAACCAAAGTATCCGTGCAGCGATTTGAAAGGGCATATAGTGGAATACTGGAGTATTTGTTGAACATTTTTCCTAGGTAATCTGTATTTATCGGACAGAGAACCGTTTGAGGATGACCTGTTCCGTCGACTTCTCTTAATCGTGGACTCTGTAAACGATAACAAGGACATTAAATTCAAATTAACATTTTTCATTACACGGTAATTTTTTACTTTTATTATTTCTGTGTATTACTGCATAGCGCGCACGCTGCCTCAATTTCAACTTCAACATCCATTCTGTCGCAATAGCAAATGACCTAGTGCAGTGCGCCGCGATATATAAAGCTAAAGCTAATGACAATAAAATATAAAGAGGATAATTATATAAAGCTCTCTCCAAACTAACAATAAAACACCAAACTCAAATCCTACTATCTCACTTACATTATTAATGTGAAAGTTTGTGAGGATTGTATATAACGGATTCAGATGAAATTTGGCACACAGATAGTTTACAACCTGGATTAACCCTGTCAAGCGACCTTAATGTAAAAAAAGTTTACCTTTTTTCAAATGTGGTTTATTCTCTTTAGAATTTTCCAAACTCCTTTTCTCCATGCAAAAATTGTCACCATCACTAAAATAGTCTATGGATTCACCATCTGAAAAGAAAAATAGGATACTGTTATGATTAAACTTCGTTGAACGTACAAAATTCAATCATTACTTCACCCGTTGGATGAGTGGTTAGGGTGCTTGCCCTAACCACTCATGTTAAAGGGTTCCCGGGTTCGATTCCCGGCAGGGTCAACTTTGGGAATTAACTTTTAAAAATTGACGCTGGTCTGGATCTGGAAAGTAGTGGCAGGGCACACACCGTTTCGCAGTCATCTGGGCAGCCCGTCTGGTGGCAGTAACGAAAATCATCATGAAATAACAGCACGTGTGCTGTTGTGTTTCGGTGAGTGAGTAAGGGATGCAAGAGCCTATTTCCCTATCCCCTCCTCATCCCTTATCCTTAATCCTACTACAGTCGGCAGCGCACTTGTAGCAGCTTTGGCGTTGCTTGTGTTATAGGCGACGGTAGCCATAGCCACCTACCATCAAGTGGACCGTCAGCCTGTCTGCCGATCTTAACATAAAAAAAACCTTGACTTACCATTTATGAACTCTGTTTTTGTATCAGTATTATCTGTAATTGAAAAATAAATCTATTTAAATTTTAAATCCAAACAATCCTAATCCCACTAATTTTATAAATATCAAAGCTTGTATGTATGGATGTTTGTTCCTCAATAACGTTGTTTACTTTTCTTTAATGGCACTAAGGATACAAAGTTGTGTCACTTGTAGCCTCAATGATACAAATCTGTGATACTACTGACTCTTAGGCGCTCTTGTTGAGAAGGTACGCCTGTGCCCCTGCAGTGGGGACTTACAATAAACTGTTGGCGACAAGGATGAAAAAATGTAAAGATTGATATGGCTACCGTCGTCTATAACACATACAACGCCACAGCTGCTGCTGCAAGTAGGATTAAAGATAAGGGATTGGATATAGGGTTGCTAGGTGTCCGGCTTTAGCCGGACATGTCCGGTTTTTAGTCATGTCTGGCCAAATATATACAAGTGCGACCCGTTCGGCTTTTGTTAGAATTTGGTCAACCCCGTAGCGACCAGAAACACACGGACATGCACGATTCGCGATCTTACAAATTACTTTAAGAAAACAATATGTGATACATAATAAAGAGTAGAGCAAGTGTTAAAGTAATAAATGCACAAATAAAAAGAACTATTTCTTTTAAAAACCCGTATGTCAGGCTTTTGTGGCAAAATGTCCGGCTAAATATGAGTCTGTGTCCGGATTTTCGATTTTGAGGCTTGGCAACCCTAATTGGATAGGAAAATGGGATCTGGCATCCCTTACTCATCTCACCGAAACACAACAGCACACATACTATTATTTACATTAGTCTTCTGTAAGGGGGTGGATACTGCTGCCAGGCGGGCTGCCCAAATGACTGCGAAACGCAGTGTGCCCTGCTTGCCACTACTAAATTAATACTATTAAAAAAGAAACTTGGGAACTTACAAATATCCACATTTCTCTGTAACCTCTCCAACATAATCCTCTGATTTTCTATGACCTGTTTCTTAAAGCTGTAAGAGTTACGCAGTTGTGCGATGCACACTTCGCAGATCTGCGCATTCGACACGTCCTCTTGTTTTGTTATCTGCAAAGTTAAATATTAAGTGGATTAATATTTTACTCCTCATAATTTTTCCATACCAATGCCTTATACGAAAATCGATTCTTAAGGCGACGCATTGGAAACTTTGATGACAAGGATTTAGATTTTTCTCAGCAATGACAAAACATATGAAAGTGATGTTTGGTAATCTGTTTCTTCATGTTACTGACTTCATTTCGTCAATTGGATTACACAATAGGGGATCGGACAAATTTTCAGAAAGTGTTTTAAATTAATCTTCGTGGATATTTATTAACATAAAAAATACTATTTTATTTATTTATAGCCTTATAGGTACTCAAAATCATGTTTTAATATTGTTTGTTTGAAAATGCCGCCAAAACGCCACGATAGTTCATCTGTGAGCGCGTAACGTCATTTGTGGTCATATCATAACAAAACAGCTGCATTGGCATAAGACAATGATTGCCCATAAATGACGTCACGAACTGTGATTGGTGTTTCAGTATAGATTAAAAATATTGTAAATAATAAAATTTTATTTCGTCATTTAAAAATATTTAAATGATATTAAATTATTATTCGATAAATAATCGTAAAAAATATATATATTTTCTTTCTAAGTACATTTTAAATTTTAATCTGATTACTGTCCGAACCCCTATTGGTAAACTTTTATAACAGAGAAAAAAAATTCAAAGAAACCTCTTTTAAAACACAGATTTACATTTTACAGGTGAACGGGAACAATTCATACCTCTAAATTTTCTATGTACATTAATATAAACATACACTTTAATTCTACAGTTGGATTTCTTAAAATACATTATAGTTTTTTTAATAAAAATCGTTTTGTCGCATACGACCTTACGACATAAGCAAGCGTTCTCTCGCTTTAGTATGCAATCAGAGCCGTATTAATTGTTTATCGCTGCGTCGCCTTAACGAGTAAACCTCCAAAGAAATGAACTATGTTTTAGTAACTATTTTTTCAAACTTATCAGTTCAGAATTGAGTTGAGAATTCAGTAAATCAAATCAAGTGTAAAAAATTATCGACTACTGTTAGATTACATAGATACACCTCATATACCTGGGCTGGGATAGGGATTACCTTTATTTAATAGATAGTGTGTACACTGTGAGCAACTGAGCACCAGGGTTGCCATCTATATACCGTTCGGTGATGAGATTAATTAAATCATTTGGAAAAAACATCAAGTGCGAGTTGAACTCGCGTGAAGAGAGTTCCGTACGATGTTACCTATCCGCACAATATTGAATGATTTACCATGTTATTTTAATATCATGGACTTCTTATAGGTTTTCCTATAATCTATAAGTAGAACTCTAGTTTCTGTATTTTTTTCGAAATTTTAGGTTCAGTAGTTTCGGGGATAAGAGGGGGAATGGTCAATTTTCGTCTATTTTCTTGAATAACTTGGAAACTATTTATTTTAAAATTACAAAAAAATACAATTAAGATCTTCCATTTGATATGTCACACGTGCAATTTTTAAAAAAAAAATTTTAATTTTCCACCTTAAAAATGACCTCCCATATACAGATTTCATCTATTCACGTCACACCTTTGCGTTTGGGTCACAGAAATTGATATGTGTACCAAATTTCAACTTGATCGGTCTAGTAGATTCCGAGATAATTGACTGTGACCGACAGACAGACGGAAACACGAATGTTCCTATAAGGGTTCCGCTTTTTATACGGACGTACGGAACCCTAAAAATAAAGAAACCAATCACCAAAGTAATAATTTTGTATTGCTTGCTTTTAGATGTCTTTACTTATTACGTATAAAACAAAGTCCCTAAATTGATTTTCATGCAGTTCCTAAATTGATTCGGATTCTATAGGTGTATAATTCGTTAAGTTTTTGTTTGTTCCGTAGGGGAACAGGTTCCTAAATTTCCTAAATTAAAGCATAATGCACAGGTGATCACCAAGCAGTTCTACCCAAATCCTATAGATGTCGCCACTTCACCTAATTCTATTGTAGTATAACAGATGGCACCATCAAAAGTGTTATATTTTTTATTTTCCAACGCCATCGTAGTAGCTAGTATGAAAATAAATGTAAAATCTTACCATTACATTGAAACAATCCTTCAACATTTCACCATATACTTCACTATTACCCATCCAAAAGTATGTACTCCAAAGACTCTTTGAACAAGCCAACTCGAGACAACAACTGCATAAAGCGTAGTTCGCCTCCGAGTTGGACATAATTTTTGTTATTGATATCTGTAAATAAAAAACAAAAATTTAAAATTGCGAGCAGAAGTCATTTACAAGCTATAATTAAAATAACTTCCGACTTTCTATTGAGCCAAAATCTGCTATATCTGGTGTAAGTTGCTGAGGAATTGGGTGTTCCGCAGACTACTTGATGCTACAGCATCACATCGAGGTTACCTTGTCACAGAAATACCACCTATGTAACAGTACACAAAATTGCACATCTGATGATCTTCAAACGCCTGAACAGATCTTCATAAATTATAGCTAAGAACCATCTCGATCATGTCAGCTTTCAAACAAATACAAAAAACCAGATCAAAATAGGTTCCGAAAGGACTACGACAGATACCTACAGTTACACCCATACACAAATCCTCTTTTACATTTAAATACAGGAATGATTTGCTCATTCGTCCTCCAAGAACTAATCAATTATAATATTATTATTATTTTATTTGCTATGCTACTTTGCAATGCATTTAAAAAAAATACATAGCAAAGATATGTATTTTTTTTATCAATAAATAATAATACAATTACAACACAATTACAAATTACAACACAATTCTTTAAATCTTAAATTTAGGTTAGCATAGTCTATGTCATTTAGGAGTACACAGATTTGACCTTTTGACCCTATATGAGTTGATAACGCCCGATCAGATCTTAAAAAATATAGCTAAGAACCATCTCGATAACTCAGCTTTTAAATGAAAAAAAAAAACAAAAAACAGGATTAAAATTGGTCCATCCGTTTGGGAGCTACAATGCCAGAGATACAGAGGTTGAATTTACAACATCCTATATTTGCATCAGGCATCAGGAGTTAAAAAGTATTTTATTTTTTAAATTTAAAACACATGTGTCCTGCCACTTTCCAGATCCAGGTTTTGAAAAGTTCAATTCCAAACTTGACCCTGCCGGAAATCATACCAGAGACCCCTGAGGATTAAGGCAAGCACCCTAACCACTCATCCAATGGACTCCTCAAATATACTTACTTATAGCGGAGTTTGGAGAAGCTGTAAATTATGTAAACAAACATTCAGGGGCTCACATTTGGATCCAATAATATTTATATGTGACACAATTAATTAACCAAAACAACACTCATTTGTAACTAACAAAAACAAAATTAAATAAAAATTATTAAAATTAGTAATAAAATCCAATTATCGAGCAATTTGGATAATCACCCTTGTGGCATCTTTGGTTCTTTAGATCATTTACAGCTTCTCATGATAGCAATTACTTAAAAGACTTTTAAGAATTACTTTAAAGAATTTAATGGCAACTACTTTAAAGAAATACTATTGAATTTTGTTTTTTTATTATGCCAAACACACCAATTGTATGCCCAAAGTAAGCACTATTAGACTTGTGATAAGAGATAACCACACAACAGACAAAGTGCGAAAAACCCTGCACACCATACCAGAAGCAACTTTGAAAAGTTTATTTTTAAAGTTGGTCTGCCGGATTTAGAACCCGGCGCTCCAGGGGTGTGTTCCGGCACTCTTTTGGCCAAGACTAATATTACTGTAATGTAACTGCAGATGCACAATGTCACAGTCACAGCTCTCCATTCGAGCATAATTAATCTAGACAAGATTTAATCATAGTGTTTGGGGTGCTCCGTTTATTATATGTATAGATAAAGAAAATTAGAATCGTTTAATAATAATAATAAATACGAACGTATAATTACCTGAACTAATATTTTTTGACTACAAATATTTAATAAATCGTGTTATTGTTCATTTGTTAACTATCTCATTAAATAAATTAGTTACTAAAATGTACGCAATAACTTTTTTTATATAAAAACATAAACAAACAAAACGAATTGATATTGAAATAAAATAAAATAACATTGTGAGTATATATATAGTGTTCTGTGCGAAACTACAGAAGAAACCAAGAAGAAACTATATCACTCTGTTGTCAACAACTGTTATAAATTCATTTCATACTCATTTGCTACTCTAGCGCAATGGAGTAGCAAATGGAGGAATTTGGAACTATTTACTGCTTACAGCTGTTCACTTTTACAACTGTTCCCCATATGAAGTGTCCTCCTTACCTCTACCCCCCTCCATAAGCTACACAATGAAAATGAAAACATTCACGAATTCAGAATATGATCATAAGACAGCGCAAAATATATTCTTCGTACAGATGACCAGAAAACACATAAATTGGCTCTTTTGTAGCATTAGCGTTTGACGATTGGTTGGTTGCGTAGTTCATGAAACCAGCGTAAATAATATGCTTCTACAGCGCGTCCTATTTAATGGTAGCCGATAGCCGACACTCGACGTCGTGAGGTTTGATAATTATAGTCGTGTCATATGTATATCAAATCGTGAGATTTGATATACATATGACATAGCCTAACACATATTAGCTATTCAATGCAGATCACAGAACACTATATTATAATTACAAGATGCAGATTGCTCTGTGGCTACTTTTCACGCAATTCAAAATATTCAAATCATAATTATTCAAATATTGCTTACACCACGGAACAGAAAAAGTTTTTTCTGTTCCGTGGCTTATGTAAATTAATTTACATGTTACCTGTGTTTCTGTTGCCCCTATTTAACTATTTTTATTATTGTTTTATCTACTGTATCTACTCTAAACTTTGAACATGATTGGTATATTTGGATATTAGAAAAAATAAAACAACTACACATAAATTTTATTAAACACAAATTTATTTATATAAAAATTACTGTTTCAATAATATCTTTAACATATTTGGAGTATTTTATACGCAAACATTTAACATTCTTAAAATATAGGTAATCTTAAATATATTTGATACAATATCAAATACTTAACTAACTCACTGTTCGCAGGATTTACAACAATTTATCAGTTTTTTTTTAATCTGTCACAGAATAACTACAAAAGTCGGCTCCATCCGACAAGCAATACATTGTAGGAACAAACTCACATGTAGGTATTTCTTATCTCAGATATCGGATCTGTAAAAACTCCTTTAATGGATCCTTCTAAAGTGTAAACCTAAATAAAAACACAATACACATGTGTAAAACGCAATAAAAATATATTTACATTTTCATGTTACAATAACAGACGCATTAGTGATTTTATTCAGGTTCACATGTATCCATTACAGATTTTTTTTTAACATCACCACCCCATGTCTCTTCACTATAGGCCTCTCTTAAAGGGCTATGCCATTCGCAACCAGCCACTTCGCACTTAGGTAAGTATATATATCTATACCTAAATAATATTTAAATCAAATATATAACATAAGTACAATACCTATAGATTGGCTATAACTAATTGTCCCACCAAAAATAAAATCCACATGTAAACTGCGTGTTCAGGTGCAATATTGCAAAACAAATTTTTATAGCTTCTCGGAGATAACCGAACAGATTTAAAATTGGAACGTTTTTTCTTAAATATTTATTTATTTTATTTTATTAGGGAAAACAAACAATTACACCATGTATATTAGACTAAAAAAAGAAAAGAAAAAACATACATAAACAAATAATAGTGCAATGAACAACATTTTCCACAAAGTAGTAAATCAATTTTATACAGTTTTATAAAATTGATACCGCAATAAAAAAAAAACCAAGAGAGAAAATTCAATAAAAAAAGAACAATAAAAACTCATTAAGCTAATGCATTGATTTCATTACCTATATCTTTTCTATATTTTTGTGGACCAGTTGCAAACAGGTCAATTTGTGTAAAGAAACTATTATATGCATGCATAACACGATACAAAGGCGCACGTTCACCAGCGTTAGTTTTGCAGTGTTTCGGCATAAATAGTTTATGCGTATTACAATCTCGTATACGCTGCGAACTGCTTGGTAAGCGATATACAATGTTATTTACTAAGTAGTTACAGTCATAGCGGTTGTGGCAAACATTATATAAGAACGTAGCATCGAGAAGCAATCGTCGCTGTTCTAAACTAGGTAGTGAAAACTTATTTAATGCATCAACATAACGGCAACCTTGAGCGGAAGCACTTATAATTAAGTGTTTTAAGGAATTTACGCTGCACTAATTCTAACTGTTGGTAATATTTATCATAGAAGGGATTCCAAACTATCGCGGCATATTCAAGTTGTGATCGAACCAGAGTCTTATACAGGCACAAGTAAGTTGCAGGACATTTGAAATTTGAACAAGTTCTTATCACTAAACCATAGAACTGAAAAGCCCTGTTACAGATATGCTGAATATGTTGATTCAGGATTAGTTTAGAATCGAGAAATTTTTTTATTTTTTTTTTTTATTATAGATGGGTTTGCTCTTGACCAGCATCTATCCATGTAGAAATATGAAAAAAGAAATAAATGTAGCCGATTAAAACTTTAATACAGCACTTAAATCTATATACATATAATAAAATCGTAAACGAGCCGTGTCTGTACATTAAATATTAAATATAAAAAAAAAAAACAAAAAAAAAAACAATTTGTACATACTGTACTTATGTTACCAAGGTCAAAAAATTGTTTTTGGAAAACTAGGCCTACTACCTTGGAAAAACGAAGACAGCGAGGTAATCTTATATTCGGGGGTTACACGCTGATTCTCGTGTCAGTCTGATCCATCAGTATGTTAATGTTAACATACTGATGATGTCAGACTGATGTCAGACTGATCGTCTAACCCACAGACTGATAGACTGAAACTCCAGACTGACGGATTTTTAAATATTTTGTTAATTTTCATCAGTCTGGTAGATAATACTGATGCCAGACTGACAGTGTAAACGTTTCATCAGTCTGGCGAGCTTCAGTCAGCGCTTAGACAGCGATGGAGTCACACGATGTCGACGCGGCCTCGCCTGCGCCGCCCTCCCCTCCACCTCCCGCGATGTCTTCACAAACGCTAGCCCCAGAGAAGGACTTCATCATAACTTTAGAGACGTTACCTCAACTCTGGGACAAGACGCACTGTAATTACGTCAACAAATATAAAAGAAATGAAGCATTGAACAAACTTCTGATCGCCTTTTTGCAGTTAGAGCTATTATTATAGCAATACAAGCTTTTTTTCGATTATCCATCTCGTTGAAAGTGTGATAACTGGACGGCGTTTTGAATGTGACTGATGGATATGAGACTGAGCGTGTAATCTGGCGCTTCAGTCATCAGTTTCCCATCAGTCTATACGTGACCAGACTGATGGATCAGACTGACACGAGAATCAGCGTAACCATATAAAATATTAAATGGGCACTATAATATTTATGCTAAATGAAAATAAGAACCTTAGAGGACACTCGCTGAAACTGAACACACGGGCTTGTTCAAGTAATCCCAAAAAAAACACTTCTTGCCTAAAGGCGAAAATACACGGTTCACTTTTGCCTTTCAATTTGGATGAACCAAATTGATCCATGTAAACAAAGTGAATCATTCAATGTCATTGAATGTTGTTGTTCAATGGCGTTGAAAGAATTGAACATGCTCAATATTTTCACTTTTGAACCGCAAGGTGAAACCGCACTTGAGCGACGCTACAGCGGAGGTGCGTCGCGGCATCGGAGCGGCGGCGCGTCAAGAAAAAAATTGTTGCTACTGTTTCCAATGAAATAAAACGCACTTTAGCGGTACTATAATGAAGCTGCGCGGCGCGTCGCGACACAGTTGACTCCCGGAGAATATTTTGCCGCTCCGCTCGCGCCGCGCCTACCCGCTGCCGCTAGTGCGGCATAGCTCGCGGCGGCGGAGAGGCGCGGTGCGACTAGTCAGTTCACGTTGTAAGGGCGTTTTCACATTATCCGATCCGATATCGGTGTCGGACGCCGATCCGATATCGGGTTAAGTAAAATGTATGAAATATGTAGGTACCTGTCTTTCATATTGTCCGGCCCGATATCGGATATCGGAGCCGACACCGATATGCTGCCGGCACCATCGGACGCCCGTGAGCCGTCGGGCGATAATGTTTGTATGTGTGCTATACGTGTTAGTCTTGTGTAGTTCGCGAACGACCTAGTTCGGAAGACCGCTCTTTCGTACGAACTACGCGAACTAGGTCGCAGAGAGACCGCTCCTTAGTTCACTAGTTCCGACGCGGCGCGCGGAGCGCGGATTTGTTGTGAGCGAGAGCGGGCACTGACTGACTCACCGTTTGCCGCGCATGCATTCCTCATCGTTCGTTCATTTTCGCTCTTTAGCTCAGTTCAGTCAGTCAGCGGTGCGCGCGTGGCGAATGTTTTGTTATGGTAAATACAACAATAACTGATAACAGGTAACTACCTTGTATTTGTAATGTTAAATGGTTATTGTTACTATTAAAATACTTTATACATTGAAAAATTATGTAGGTACCTATTACTTTTAATATGATTAATGTGAAGTAGTGTACCTATTACTTTGTTTATAGGTTATGTCATGTTTGTTTTAGGCATGGAAGTAATAAGTACTATATACAACAGGAATGACCTGTTGTCGCAAAATTGAAGCCGAAAGAGAGATCAGTAACTGTACCTCTTATCCCTCTCTGGCGATGGTGAATATATTGAAATATGATTTAAGGACAATAATTATAAAAAATGATTTGTGATTTGACGTCAGCAGATCATTGCTTCAGATGGATTTTAATTAATTATATTTAATTAACCTACTATTTAATAAAATATAATATTTTTTAAATATCTTTTTTAATATAATATTACCGAATGTTGTTTTCACTATACCTGACTTAACCACAGAACACTATACCTATATTATTTTTGGATATAAAACACACAAAATTCAGTTCTCGTCACTGTCACTTCCGAAGTTTTTCATACTCATATTATACATATTTACATTATGTCGAGAATCGAGAACGAGATAGCATGGCACTTGCCTCCTATATTATTACTATGCTATCCTAATTATACTCTATGCAACATGGGTGCTTCCATGTCGCATAGGTATTACTCTTCGGAATTCGGATGATTATATTTACTTGGTACAAGTATGAAAAAATCGTATTTTTGCGTAAGTTTACGATCGTACATCGTACATGAGTCCAAATAATCGTACAAATACGATTTAAATCGTACGGTTAACAACCCTGCACGAGACCAGTGTTAACTCTCAGGGCGCCAACTACCTGGGGTGGACTTAGACAAAAGAAAGCCAAGTTCAATCACACAATACTTTACTATACCAATAAATTTACACACTATATAACAAATGAAAATTTATACATGAAAGAGAAAACAATTTAGTTTAGAAGGTTGGTCCTGATCTTCCTCGTAGAAGGCGGGGGATGCTCTTAAACACTCACTTGTAGACACAAAGCACACAGACCACGCCGAAGTGATGCCACGTGGCCTGGTGGCTCGGCGAAGGGGTACCTGTCGACACGTGGATGTCGTCGCCTCCGACTGCGTCGCAGCTATAGTCCAAACCAGTGGTGGCTTGGACTGCAGCCATATTATCCATATTTCCCTAACATTAGGATCTTTAGGAAATCTGAAATTGAACCCATTATGTTAATAGAGAAAGGAATAAAAAATGCATAGGTATTTAAGTTATTTGTTCTTGAACTAGGATTGGATAGTCATGCATGGTCACCCTAATTGTTCACTAACAAATTATGTTTAAAACTATTACCTGTGAAAAGATAAACCACAATCAGGATAATACTCGCTTCCGCAAGCCTCCACGACACAAATTCTCCCCATTTTAATTAAAATTCTTCAAAAATATCACGAAATCAAAAACATTCCGCCATTGACGTCAGAGTCGGCGATTTCATGTGGGGTTGTCAGGTCAGGTGTCCGTATTTCATACAAATAAAAGAAAACCTATACGCCAATCGCAAAATTTTTGCGTTAATAAGGCTTTACACGTAGCAACAAATAATATTGCTTTAACATGTCGGTAATAAATTAATATTTATATTTAGAAACATTTTAGAAGTAAATGTTTTTACTTCATTACATTACATCAATCGCATATTTTTCTACCATTTCTACCAACTTAACTCTGGCAACTTTATAGAACGGGACACAGCGTTCAGTGGTGGCCCTCTCACTCGGCTTCATTTTTATTTTGCGCGCAACAAGACTCTTACGACCTTAGCATAAGGTTTTATTTTCTTTATTTTAGCTGCAAGATGCACAGATAGAGCTTATTCCTTATATAATACTTCCATGGTTTTAGGTTCTTTAATCTTTATTGCGATGTCATCAAAACGAAAACATAGTTCCTTGTGGACACATTTCATTGAAGACACAGATAAAAAAAAAGCAAAATGTAACTATTGTTCGACAATAATAAGTATTGCAGGAGGCTCAAACGGAAACTTAACTAGGCATATGAAATCAAAGCACGCTTTGATTCCATTAGTAATTGAAAGACAAACACCGATTATATCTAATTCAAACTCACTTGAGTCGAATCAAACAAACATTTAGAACACGTATTACGTGTATCTAAATTGTCTCTGTGTGCGTAGAGCCCGATGCGCGGCGGCCATTTTGAGCTTGTTTACTAGTTTTGTGGGATAAAACTCACGGGGAATATAAAAATAAAATACTCCCAGACAATAATTGGCGAGAAGTATGTGAATACCTTGAAGAGGGATATGAAGTTTTAAATCAGGATGAGAAAAAAAAGTCTGGTATGTAATTTACACTTTTAATAAATCTGAAAACAGAACTACACGTTTACATACGAATACATTATAATACCTACATGGGTTATTTACATCTGACAAGCAACTTAAAATTCATAAATAAACTTCACAAAATTATAACCCCAAAATTGTATCATAATGTGATTGTCTATTATAGGTATAATGTCTGTTTGTTTAATGTATAGGTACGTATAGTAGGACCATTAGCAACTGAGCGTTGCGACACAGATTAGATAATAGTTACTACGTAAAAATATTTGGGTCCTGGATGCAACAATATAAAATGTATAAGAAAATGTAACACAGTTATTACTCCGACTCAGAGAATGACTATTTTTAAAAGCTTCTGGGAAATGGCTGATCATAATAAGCAAATGGAATATTTAGCAAGACATGTTAAAAGGTCTGTAAAGAAAACTGTCACATTGAGTACAATATCGAATTCGAGACGAAATTGGACTTATGAATATTACCTCCCTGTTGAGGCACGAACAGAACGAGTGTGTAAAAAAACATTTTTGAACACGTTTGATATTACAGATATGTGGATAACAACATTGTTTAGAAAAATTGACAACAGTGATGGATCTATCCTTGAAGTTGATATGAGAGGGAGACATCAAAATAGAGGAAAACATTAAACAGTCGGTCCGTGAGCATATTCGTTCATTACCGATAAAAGAATCTCATTATGTAAGAAGTGGTACTTCAAAACTGTACTTTGATGAATCTCTCACTTTTCCGAAACTGTATAGTTTATACAGAGAATGGCAAACTTCAAAGAATCAAAACACTGCTACTGCTACCATAGATCAGCACAGAAAAATATTTAATACAGAATTTAACATTGGTTTCTTCGTCCCCAAAAAGGATCAATGTTTGACTTGTGACATGAAAAACAAAGCAACGGAAGAAGAGAAACAGAAAACGGCGAAATCTATGCCTATCACGAGGCCAACAAAATTATTGTGCGACAGCTAAAAGAAATAGACAAACGAGACAAATTCAAATAAAATAGCAGCGGCATGTTTCGACTTACAGAAAATTTTGACTACTCCGCAATCAGAAGTATCAGCTTTTTATTACAAAAGAAAATTTCTAATATACAACTTCACAATTTACGATTTGGGGAAAGCACAAGGCTATTGCTATGCATGGGTTGAGACAATAGGGAAAAAAGGGCCAAATGAAATCACCAGTGCTTTATTAGACCACATAAAGCTAAGAGCAGCTGAAGGTGTTAAGGAGTTCAGTTTTTATTCGGACTGCTGCGGTGGACAAAATAGAAACCGCATTATGTTTCTTATGTACATTTACGCTGCTAAAAACCTAGACATTAATATCATTCACAATTTTTTCGAGGTCGGACATTCACAATCCGAGGGAGACTCAATGCACGCCCTTATAGAGCGTCGAAAAAAATATCAATTAATTTATATTCCACAGCAGTGGTATACCCACGGAGCATATACAAAGAGGAGATGGCCTAAACAACTGTGCACTGATTTCAAACTAGGTCCTGACGTCATTTTTTGTGGGCGTGGTCTTAGTCAGTCTGCTGTCGGCACTGGTCACGGTGTAGCGGCGCTTGTTTGTTGTAGACTACAGTCAATTTTCATTGGCAATTTAAGATAATTGGGCGGGGTCTAACTTCCTCCTTGCCCCGCGCAGTAGTCACGCGCCGCTCTATAGAAAAATTCAATAACAACATCTCCTCTTTGTATATGCTCCGTGGGTATACCCTAATTAGATGCGCTAAGACTACAGGAAAACCTTATATTTTAAAGGAAATGGCACAATCTGACTTTTTCAATATGAAATCATTTTTATCGCTAGTACCTAATTGGGATAGGGATCAAAATAACCAAAAAGTGATGTGGTCTAAAATTCAGCACCTCAGTATAAATGCATTCCCAAATCTTTTAAATTTTCAGTATAATTTTTATAGCGATAGGCTTTTTACAATAGACTTAGAGAACAAGACGTCTGTTAAAACCAGACGTAATCATAATAACAAATCCCTAAATGATCTGTGGGTTAATGTTTTGCCTAGGGCTTACAGTCAACCGCTACAGATTTCAAAAGCTAAATTTAATGATTTAATGTCTTTATGTAATACTGGTGCAATTCCTGAACAATACAGGATCCTTTATACTAATCTACCTTATTCTGAAGCTGTCCGTGATTTAAGTGATGACGAGGAATTTCACAACTTTAATATTATTTTTGGTGTCAAACTTGTTAGGTACTGTTAATCTTATAATTTGAAACTTGTATTTTTGTTCTCTATTGATTTTTTGTTTTAAAGAGAGTATGTTTAATTTAAGCAGGAGATAGTTATAATTTAAATTTAATAAAGTTTAGGTACTTTTAAAAACTTATGTTGCCTTCATACGATTTTATTACCTTTTTTGTAATTAAAAAAAAAAACAAGCTGTACCTTATCTTTTGCTAAGGAGTGTAATTATGTTTGAATAAATTTTATAGTATATTTTTTTGTTGTTTTTATTTATATTTTAATAAAGTATTATTTTATAATAAATCATCAATATATCCCATTACCATTATATTCCAACTTAAATACCGTTATACCATCTTTGTAATTTTAAATACAATAATTATCCTACAAATATGTTAATATCGCATATTGTCATATTACCGTAACTATACTTACAATGTTGTTGTTCTGAAATGTCCCATTATTTCCACATTGTAACTTGAACAAAAACAGGTTTCCTTTACCTCTACGATAATGTCGTTATTTTAACTTTAAAGAGCGTAAAAAACGAAATATAATAAGTCTACTTTTATACCGATATCATATTACTAAAAAGTGGTAGGACGATATTAAAAGCAAAAAATGTTTAAAACGCTCTCCTGTAAACTTAGCCAAAATGAGATACAATGTTGTTCTTTTCAGGTGTCGATATGTTCATTCATTGGGAATGCATCATCAACAACAAATACGTAGGGAACTGTAAGTCCTCCTTCAGTAATGGGTTTTGGCTGTGGAATGTGTAAATTTCGTTGCATCCACAATTTCCAAAAATGAGTGTTTTGTAGTATAGAGGAATCACAATCTTTGCCATATGCGCCTATATCAACAAAAATGAACGAATGAAATGAACCGCCATGTGGAAAATTTTGAATGCGTATGTGCTTTCCGTCTATAGCACCGAGGCAATTGGGAAAAGATGCTCTTTTTTTAAAACCCTCTGCTACTGTTTTCCACTTTTGTTCAGACATATTTTCTAAATGTTCGCTACGGAAGTTTTCCCATATTTTTTGGCAAACAAAATTTATAATTTCACTCAATGTACTGATTCCTAGCCTGTAATTGCAGTGCAGATCGGTCAGAGAGCAACCACTGGCCAGGTACCTGAAAAGTAAAACAGAAATTGTAATCTTGTTTATTAATGGCTCTTTTAAAAATTGTGGTTACATAAAGTTTGCCTCAGCCTATTTAAACTATGTAATGATACCTAAGTACATTTGTATTAATAAGCTAATTATTGTTTCAGCACAACTCATTATAAACAAATGGGATAATATAAGAGACGCGTTCATTAGATCTCTGAATGTAATGTCAGGGCAAGTTGAAAAAAAACCATATGTGTTTCATGGCAACCTAAATTTTTTACTGAAATTTACAAAAAAAGCTGAAACTGATGCCAACATTGTGGAAGAAACAGAACTGGAGCATGAAGTGATCGCTACTAATGATAATGAACATTCTGATAATGTTGCTATACATGAACCAAAGGGGGCGTCAAAAAAATAAAAGGAAAATAGACAACATTGAGGCCGCAATATTAAAAGAAAATAAAACTATCAACTCTGAAAGAGTGCTAACAGAGGACAGTTTTTTTACGTCTTTTATACCATATGTTAAAGACATGTCAGAACCAGAGAAAGTACAGCTACAAATGGACCTTCCATCTAGTATAAAAAAATTAAACAAAACCGGGTCCTTTACCAACGTGTACAATCACCATATACGTAAGCCCTGCACCTGGATACAGTAGATTATATCCAAAACATGGCCATTCGATTCATAGCAATTCAATAAATTCTCCCTCACCTACATTACTGACATCTCCTTCACCTACAAGCAACTCCTATATTGATGTACCAAGTCCACAATCAGTTGTAATGCAACAAACACCGACTACAAGCAAATCGGTTACAGAATCCCATACTAATAACTTTCAGCAATATTCCGAATTGTAAGTTTACTTGTCATATGCTATTTCATTTCCATTTTGATTATAATACTTTGTATAACAATACCTGTTTCTGATTAAAATACTTTTTATAACGAACTTTCTTTAATTATAACTAAATAATAATGTATGGTGGCCAGTGTATCAAGCTAGACACACTAGCGCTCTGGGCTATTTTACAATAATTATTGTGTCCAGCTTGATGTGCTGCTATACATGTACAGTGTTGACCACCAGCCAACAAACGATAATGATAGAAACCAATGATTAAAAAACAAACATGAAAATAGTAAACTTACCTTAATGTCACAGCCAGCATTTCTTCAGGCCCCACAGCCATTCGAAAATGTGTGTCTTGTTTCTTGATACTGTTGTTGAGATGAATTAGCAAATAATTGAATGTGGATTCACTCATACGAAAGTAATTAAAAAACTTTCTAGGTGCGTTTTGTAGCTTGCTAAAAAGAGTATAAAATGCTCCCTCTGAATATCTAGCTTCCACAATGGGATGTATGCAATACTGTCTGTGGACAGATCTTTTTTTGCGTCTCAAATATAATAGATACAGCAAATAAAGTTTTGTATTATAGTCTGCCATGATGACCTGCCCGCACTAACCTATCGAGCAAATGACCGTATCGGAACGATTTTGTCGGAAATATGTGAAAATAGCACATGGTGTCGGCTATCGTCGTCCAACACCGATATCGGATCGGATAATGTGAAAACGCTCTAACGGGCGAGCGAACGACGCCACATAATGGACGACGAAAAATTAATTTCTCTTGTTAGTTTATCCGGAATTATATGATTTAGAAAACGAAAACTATATGAATCATGTGAGAAAAATCAATATATGGAACGAAATCAGTACATTAATGGGTGTAACTGGTAAGTAAATACTTTTTTGTGTTTATATTTATGTTTTGTACCGTAGTGGTACGGTTTTTTTATTATTTATTATAAATAAATATATTAATTACATATATCACCTAATTTTTAATTACTCCTTCATGTTATTTATTTTTAATCAGTTTTTTTTTTTAATTTTGACAATCCTCTCTCTCAAGTGAATGTTGTAAGTTAATATTGGGAGTTGTTTTTCTAAGCCAGTTATGAAGAGCGCACGTTGTTTTTACTAACTGTACAACTTTTGACACAGTGAGTGGAATTGGTTTTTCAAATATTCGAAATTTTGCCACTAATATGCTAAATGCATTTTCGACTACGCATCTAGCTCTGGATAGCCGATAGTTGAAAATTTCTTGTTTTTCTTCAAATTCCCCTCTTGTATCATATGGTTTTAAAATATTTGTTTTCAGAGGAAATGCATCATCTGCTACGAAAACACCTTCATCTGGTATGTTTAGTAGATTCGCTGTTATCGCTTCATTCAATGTTGATTTTTCAAAAAACCTTGAAAAGATTTGGGAATTTGAAAAGAAAATATTTCATCTATGTAAATGAAATTATAATTTGCATCTACGACAGCGAATAAAATAATACTAAAATTTTTCTTGTAATCAAAATACTCAGAAGCACTATTTGGCGGGCATCTTATCTTTACTAGCTTTCCATCCTTAATCCACAGCAGTTTGGAAAATTCCACATTTTGTAATAACTATTCATTATTTTTCTCCACTCCTCAAACAAAAGATAGCAGAGAATCTCAGACAGCGAACGATGAGCAGCCTCTCGCGAATACATCTCATGCGCCGAGAATCCGGAAAAGATGCAAGGATACATCAATAGACGTGGCTATAAAACAGCTGAAAACCATTAGCGATGATGCTAAAAAAAATACCGAAGTTAAAGAAAATGCCACTACCTCGAGCTTTTATTTGCCAACAGAAATTACAATCTGTTATGGTGCAGGAACGTCTGCAGTTTATTAATACATCCCCCATACACTCCTCTCATGATTCTACACGTTCATCGTTGTCACAAAGTTCTTAGTAATTTGCAAAACGAGGGTATGGGGAGCATTGGGCACTAATATTGAAAGGAGGTTGGGCATGCCCAATGCTCCCACCATTACTGTGATTCGGTGTAACACTTTTGTTGTTTCATATTATTTGTTTTTCCGTTGACTATTTCATTATTTTTACAATTTGTTTTATAAAAATAATTGCCGTTTCAATTTAAAAAGAACAAACGACGTGAAATTCCTAGACATAATCTTACGTGCCATAGACAAAGTTTCAAAAGGAGGAAAAATAAAACTACTGCAAGCAAATATGGCATACCCAGATCGAATCTTCAACGATATTAAAACAAGGTACTGTGAAAGATGTTTCTGTTAATTTCATATACAATCAAATATTCACCAAAAAAAAAAAGAAAAAAAAATATCAGAGTATCTCACAACATCATCAAAATTAAATTATGGGTTGTCAAAAATGCAAACGCGTCAAATGGCTTATGACTATGCTTGTGCACTGAAGAAAAATATACCAGAAAATTGGATTAAAACTAAAATAGCATCAAAAGATTGAATGAGAGGGTTTCTCAAAAGACAACCACAGTTATCAATACGCACACCGGAACCTACCAGTCTCTCGAGAGCCACCAGCTTCAATAGAAAGAATGTTGGGAGATTTCTTCGAAAATCTTAAAACAGTATATGAGCGTTATCACTTTGGGCCAGATTGTCCACTGTTCAGCGAACTCAAAAGGTAGTCGCTCCTAAGGAAACCAAACAAGTTGGACAAGCAACTTCTGCTAAAAGAGGTACGCTCGTCACTGTATGTTGTGGAATAAATGCTTTAAAATTCACACAATGCAATCCTCCCAGCAAAAGTAAAGTTAGCTTAAATTACATTTAACTATTCTATGTACACTAGTTAGGAGTGCAATTTAGCAATTGATTTTTACACATGCACTTTTTTTTGTATTATTAATTGCATTCTGTTTGTGTACTTTACTAAAATAAATAAATAAATAAATAACCTTAGATCCCCCATAACAAAAAATGATATAAGATCCCAACCCCAAACCAATGGCTCTCAGGAGTCACCACCTCCGCTTCCTAACGTCAGAAGGAGCATAGGGGAATGAGAGACTGGAAAAGTTTTCATTTCTCCCCTGGCCTCCGCGGCGAGTCAAAAGACTTTGTGAGTGTATCCTTAAGATACACTCATAAAGTGGAATACGCGGATAGAGTTGCTGAGGCGAGTGCGTGCCTGAAAGGCAAAGCTTCATCTTAGCGGCTCCAAAAATTTAAAGACAGAGATTAAAGCCGCAGTGACTCAGTCTCTTGACAGACTATTCGGTATAGTCAAGGAGGCGGAGGCTGAATGCAAGAATAAAAAAGGAGAGGGTGTTACGAAAGAAAAAACGGCACCAAAAGAGAATGGGAACAAAGAATTAGTAGTAGCGCTCAAAAATCACTCCAAACTAATTATTAGAAAATTCGAAATTTATAGAGCATCTTAAAACGGAAATAACAAAAAATGAAATACATATATGCGGAAAATTCCAAATTGATAAAGGAGAACATTAAAAATATGGAAAAGCTTCAGGCTGAAATCGCAAAAATCGTGGCTACCGGTCACAAGAGATCTTATGCGGAGGCAGTAGGGAATGAGGGTAGGAAAATTAGGAAGCCCACACTCTAATCCGTTGTCGTGACGTCTGAGGACGTAAACGACACCGGTTCCTGGGGCCTGTAAAGCGTAATCACACAAACTACAATTTACTCAAATCTACATCAGCACTGGCGTGATGCACTCTCAAATGATTTTTTAAACTGCATTTCTGCACAAACGCAGCTTTGCATATGCTGCATACGAATCTCTTATCGTTTAAATGAATTTTTGTATGAATCTTCAGCGTGTACGGTTTCCCGAATTTCTTGTGGCAGTATACGCACTCATATTTTTTTATTCCACCATGCGCGTCTATATGTCGTTGCCATATCCATTTATATATAAAAACTTTGCCACAAACTTCACAGGAATACTCTTTGTTTTTCAAATGAGAGTAGCGTACGTGAGCTCTCAATCCGCCGGAACTAGCAAACTCTCTCGAACACAGGTCACATTTAAAATCGGGTTTCTTAATATTGTGCCTCTCGACTAAATGTCTCAAGCGCTGATTGTACTGTGAGAAAACCTCGAGACACTCTGGACACTTGAATTTCGAGTCGTTGTGTATTTTTCGTATATGGTAACTCCGTGCCGATAACGTTCGGAAATCTTTACCGCAAACTTTACACCGTATTTCACTTTGTCTATGAACAGTTATGTGCGTTTGTAGTCTGTGATCGGAGACGAATTTTTTACCGCAAAAATGGCACATAAAGTAATCGCTGTGTTCGTTCATGTGGACGGAGAGGTTTTTGAAAAATCTAAACTCCTTTTCGCACAAGTGACATTTTAAAGTTTCGGAACTAAGATCGAAACCCAAAATTCCGTGGGACGGTTTCAATCGTGCATTCTGAAAATAGACTTTCCTGTGGAAATGTGTCAAATGCTCAATTAATTCTTCTATATTTTTATATTTTTCCCCGCATAATCTACAGACTATTTCGCTTATATCAGCTTTGATTAAATCCTTTGGAGTTTTTAAACGCGACATTATATAACCTTCTGTAACATTTAAATGATTTTCGGTAACGTGATCCCTTAGTTTGTTGAAAAACAGAAAAGATTTTTCACAGTAGAAGCATATGTATTTCGTATTGTTCGTATGCTTGAAAGGCAAGATTGTCGAGTTTTTTAACAACAAAGTTATGTTCGACCGCAAATATTTGTTGTCTACGTAACTTTCGGCGACCGTTTTGAATTTTTTCGACTTTACGATCCGTAATGGGCCTGTAAATAGAGAATTTATTTTTTATAACAAAAAAAAAATTACTTTATTGACTTGAGAATCTTTTAATCGTTTGTACTTTCGTTTCGCAAAATAGTACTAGTTAATGATAAAATTATTCATTCTAAATCCTCAACCATAATCGAATTAAACTGGTTCACAGTTTATATAGATGAGTTTTATAACAGCGTGCAATGACCTGTATTAAAATTTAAATTATATGTAACGATGGTGATGATACCAAGGATTCAAGCTGGACATGATAAGTTATATAAAACTGGAGAGAACGAAAGAACTGGAGAACAGTACCTTTTCGGAAAATGCAAGTCAATCGCAACGACAGAGCATAGATAAAAGTGCCCCCACCCACACGTTCACAACCTTCAATCATCGTCAAAAATACACACACCACTAACCAAAAAACGAATATTCTGAACCAATTTAGTTACTGAAGTTTGATTTGCTAAAAATTTTAATGACGAGCTTTTATGGAAGAGCGAAGGCTTCTGACACAGGCTTCCGCTTAAAATGAGTCTTCAATCTGTTTAATTTGTAAACGAGTTTCATTCAGTGAATAAAAATATTAAAAATATTTTTTTTAATTTACAGACAAAGTATCATTTAGAAATACCAACTTCACACTATGACCCTTCTGACACACTTCAAGCTCTAGACAACCTTCTCATGGCTACGCACGGTAGTTGGAGGCGATTTCAATGGCAGACACCCCGACTGGGGCGACACTATCACAATCGCGGCGCCGACATCATCGATCTTACCGCAGCTCATTCACTCCATATATGCAACACGGGATCAATACCAACATTCGAGGCCATAAGATACGGCAAATTTAGCTCCTCTATCATCCACATCACAGTCACCACTGAGAACCTGGCCCACTTGTTTCAAGACTGGACAGTTAACCTATCCGCACGCCCCAACTCTGACCATAACACCATTACATTCACATTAGCTAGCACTGTAAGATCCTCCAAAGCCAAATCCACCTCAAGATTTAAATATAACACATCCCGCACCAAGCAACTCAAGACAGCCAAGGCAAATATAGTTATAATTTACACAAAGTTCTTTCCATCAAACATGGCGGGGACAATGAATCCGCAGCATTAGCACCATTGAACACATAAGAAAACATCGACATATAGAAAAATATGGCCTGTTCATTGATCCAGATCATTGATATTTGGGGGCTTCACCTGACGGTTTATATGGCTGCGGTCTTATTCAAGTGAAATGTCAGACTTCAGCCTACGAAATGGACTTTGATATGGATGTGCAAACAAAAAAAAGTTAAAGGATTCTATGATTTATCTGGCATAATCTCTATATATACAAATGAATCCCCATTTCCCTTGGTCACGGCATCACGCGTGAACGGGTAGACCGATTTTAATTCGGTTTTCACTAATGGAAAGAGGGATAAACGGGGAATGTTCTTATATACAAAAATTGCATCCCGGGCGAAGCCGGGGGCGGGCCGCTAGTCCTAAATAAAAATCATGATTGGTTCTATCAAATTCAAGGTCAACTAAATATAACCAATACAAATATTTGCATATTAGCCATATAGACTGGCACGGACTATCCAATCAAAGTTATAAAAGTCTACAAAGATTTTGACAGAAAAATATGTTACCAAAGTTGCAGGCATTTTATGAAAAATGCATACTGCTTGAAATTATCGATTCAAGGAAAGTTCGTTCAATGCCCTTGCGAGAAATATTTATTTAAAATCAGTATCATGATCATCCTCAACGTCGACAATTAGACCAACCAATTAGACATTTAGACCAAATCTGTAAATAAATAAAAAAAGTTATACAAAAATCGCATAAGAAACGGAATACTGTTCACGTAATATAATTGTTATTGTTTTATTCGCATAATAATAGGGGATCGGAGAGTAGTCAGATTAAAATCTAAAATGTACTTAGAAAGAAAATATATAATTTTTTACGATTATTTATCGAATAATAATTTAATATAATTCATTTAAATATTTTTAAATGAAGAAATAAAATTTTAGTATTTACAATATTTTTAATCTATACTGAAACACCAATCACAGTGCGTGACGTCATTTGTGGGCAATCATTGTCTTAAGCTGCGTCCACACCGGCCCAACGAACGCCAACGAATGGGTTTCGTTGGTCCTGGGGCCCTAGCCAAGATGCACAAAATGCAAACGCTTCCTTTGCGTACTTACGAAACGAAAGAAATGAAGCCCGGTGATTGGTTGTTGAAGTTACAACTGTCACAACAACCAATCACCGGACTTTGCAATAGTTTGCATCTTGGCTAGGGCCCCTGTGTGGACGGTTAAGCGAACGCCAACGAATGTTCGTTGGCGTTGGCCGGCGATCCGAAGCTTGGGGGTACATCAAAGGATTCGAACTCAATGTGGAGGGTCGTCCAGTGTGACCATTTTCAAATCGAGATTAGTGTATAAATATAGGGTTGCATGTGCTAAAATACACGAAACTTTATGAAAGGTTTTATTAATTAGTTTCAGGCATTCAGCCCTCTAATTTCAGGCAGTAACTCCGTGAAACTGCTGTGAATTAAAAGCTTGTGTGCTGTTGTGTTTCAGTGAATTGGTAAGGGATGCCAAAGCCCCATTTCCCTACCCCATTCCAATTTCTTATCCTTATCTACAAGCAGCACCAGAGGAGTTGCTATTGCCGACCATAGTAGAATTTAGGATACGGATTAGGAAGAGATAGGTATTCCTTAGCCACTCACCGAAGCAGTATAGCACACATGCTATAATTTCACGGTGGTATTCTGTAAGGGGGTGGTTACTGCTTCCAAACGGGCTGCCCAAGTGACTGCGAAATGCAGCGTGCCCTGCCACTACATATATAGGGGCACCTATGTATGTGCGTTCTAATAATCTAGCGCTTTTTTTTACCACACTTGTTTAGCGGAATCTAGCGCTTTTCTTGAACTCGTAACATTCATATGGACTTGACATTGGCACTTGGCAGCGGCAGCACTGAGCCGAGCCACTGACAGTCTGACACTCAGTTGAAACGAGAAAGCGTAGCGCGATAAGTATTTTCCGCCGTACAATTATGGACAAAAACAAAGAATGGAGTAATGATGATATGTTTTTGCTAATCAATCTTTACAAAGAAAAGCCGTGTCTTTGGGACCCTACTAATAAAGAATAAATCTAGAACCAAAAGAAATGATTGCTGGACAGAAATCGCTAATATTTTTAATTGCGATGTTAAAATCGTCAGGAAGAAAATGGAGTCATTATTGACTTCATTTCGACGAGAGCGGCAAAGATGTGAGGAATCAAAAAAATGGGGTACGTATATCTTGTAATATCTATACTAAATATACACTGCCATGACATTGACTCAAATATTGATATAAATTACTTTATTAGAATTCCCTCGTTCCGTAATAAAAGGTCAAGCAAGAGGGTTCGTGCTGAAACGTAACGTTAGGTTATACTTTAGTGTTTGTCCGTATTCAATCTAACATGGTGTCATATCTGAGGAAATTCGATTACTATTAGGTATGTATAATTATAGGAATATAGAAATAAATGTTTATTTTTTATTTTATTTCAGGCGTCGGTTCGGACGAAACTTACTCTTCAACATGGTTTGCATTTGAAGAAATGAAATTTTTGCTTGACAAATTTAGTCCGCGTCCAACACAAGACACAGTGGTAAGTATATTAAATTATTTAAATGTAAAAAGAAAAATTTCAGTTTTATGTGTAACTATTTTGCCAAGGTACTTGGCCTACAGTGGAAAAATATTCCGCAAATTCGTTGCGTATTTGCTCAGTACTTGGAGCAGATCTTCGTGGAACGTTCAGTAACGGAAAATATGAAGTAAGTGAGTCTTCTTCATTTACTGTGCGCCAAGAACCCAATGTGAGAATCCCATGATTATTATAGTCAAAAGTTCCCCTGGGTGTATAAATACGTCTTGAAAGCTTGCTTTTCCTCAAAAAGTTGTGCAAATATACACAGGTCATTATTACTGTAGTAGCTCGTTCTGGTTCAAGAAACATTGGTTTTCGTAGAACTCTGAATACGGCCGATAGAAACCCAAAGGCGTTTTCCACAATTCTGCGAGCTCTACTTAATCTGTAGTTAAATAGTCTTCTTACTGATCCAGATTCATGATGTCCAGAATAAGGTTTCATTATATGCTTTTGCATAGGGAATGCATCGTCGGCCACTAAAACAAAAGGTATTTTGTTCTTCACTGTTTGAAGGCATCTGCGACAAAAAACATTAATTTATACTTATTTTAATTGTTTTTTATGAAAAAATTATAAATAGAATTATTTACTTTTTTTTATTTTCAGGATGATTTGAGTGAAACCCAGGACAATATCATCAGTCATGATTCAGATGATTCTACGCCAAGTACAAATGTAACATTTAAATCACCAACTAACTTAAAGCGAAGAAAAAATAATATATTTTATCAGCGAGCAGAACAAGCCTATAATAATATGCAGGAAGCTGTTAAAAGACGAAACGAAAGGGACCTAAGCACTACATTTGGAGAGCATGTCGCTAACAAACACAGATCATACAGTTCACGTACAAAGTGTATTGTTGAACATTTAATTACCAATATTCTTTTTGAAGCCGATATAGGCAAATATGAAAATTATCCTTTCATTTCACCAACTTCTAATTATTCACAAGAACCATGTTACAGTAGTCAATCTCCAGCTTCCGTTCCTTTGCTGTCACCGAGAACTCCAACACCAACGTTGACATCTATACCAGTTTCCGTTCATCTGCCACCATCAAGAACTCCAACACCAACTTTGCCATCTATTTCTACTCAAACAACAACTTTGACATCACCCTATCAGTCTTAGATTTTGAGTCCTCAAATACTTAATTTGCCAGCTAAGTGGTCAATTTCAAGCACTCAATTATCAAACTCGCAGCCACTGCTAAAACAATATGGTCAAGAACAAGATACTTCTAAAGTAAACGTACCACAGTCTACTAAAGATCGAAAATATTTTTTTGGAAAATGCTTGTAAATTGTTTAATTTTTAGTTACTGAATTCCAAAAAAATGACACCAAACGCATGAAAAACTCTGATTTACCAAAACGGCAACACTGAATTGCCAAAACGGCAACACTGAATTGCGTTGGCTCGTACTTCCGGAGGCCAACGAGCGTGCGGCAGCCAACGCTAAATTATCATTCGTTGGCCTTCGTTGGCTTGGTGTGTACGCACCTTTATGCCAATGCAGCTGTTTTGTTATGATATGACCACAAATGACGTTACGTGCTCAGGGGCAAAACTACCCCCATTTCAATTATACTGGGCTGCCGAGATACAAGGACCGAGACGTGTGAAATAAAAAAAAACGTAAAATGTTATCCACAACCTTACTCAATTTTTTAGGCTATACGCTAAACTCTAAAGTTTACAGTTAAACTATAAATGCGACCTTTTTGATTCTTTTGGAAAAATATTTGTACCCTCGATTTGGGCTTCGCCATAGTCAGGTAAAATGGCACCTCGACAAAATATGATACAGAAGCCATCTAGGGAAAGCTACGCCATCGAAAACACCTCACGACCATCAAGACACCTCAAAACGTATGACGTTAACTATCGTACGGCGTGGTACCGCGCGTTGTACGCTTCCTTCCGAGCTCCTTTGAAACGCGCCTATATTATTTGCAAATTAATATAGTACTGTAAGTGACGTGCTCAAAATGGGTTATTATTTTTTATCTTTTTATATCTTTTATATTTTATAGGGTGATTAGGCAATTTAAATGTTAGTTTTAAGCAAAAATATATGTAGGTATGCGTGTGACGCGCATTCTAACGTTGACTAAACTCCGTTCAACATATGCGTGAACTTTTAGTAAACAAAAACCGTTTAAACCGGTAGAAAGTGCAACTTTATATCTATCCTTTTCTATCAAGTGTAGTTACAATAACGGCAAGCGCTCTTCGTACTTTTTCATATTCAAGGACACACCGACCCCTGCTAGGGGACACCAACATTTTTTCGATGCATTCGATCTCGGAGCGAGCATTCGATGTATTACGTTCGTTTGGAGTTCCAGTTATTTGTTATTATTTGTTATGTTTTATGTTTTAAGCTTATTGTTGATTGTTTAGGTTAATTTGTTTGTTAAAATTTTGTTTAGGTTTTTATATTGTTATTAAGTGTTCTTGTTATTAAGTATGAAGGGATTCTATTAGGGTCCTCCGCAATGAAGGAACATGATTAGGGTCCTCTTTATCATTGGTCTCCATATTATTTGATCACGACATATAGGCGCGAATAGTCGGGCGCGGAGAATATAATTCAACATTAGGTCATACGTTGTAATTCTAAACCAAACGCTATAATCGGCACAAAATAAGTCCTCGATCGCATTGTCCACCAGCCAATCACACCAAATCAGATAACACTCCACCAAACACGTAGCACAATTCACTTGATGTAAACCGATTGCCTTCTCGTAAGGTAATCGGCCACGATGCCTCTGCGTCTCTGCGCTAGCGCTCGGTGTTGTGTCAGAGTCCACGACAATGACATTCCGCTCCCGCTGTCCAGTTGACAACTGACAGTTGTCATTGCTGTTTACTCTCGTTAATCAAAAGCGCCGACACGGCCAGACTGACATGCGCACGTCCTCGTGCGCTTCTCGCCTCCGCTTCGATCCATGTTCGATTAATCTGCACAGAAAGCAAACCTATCTGGCTCACCACATTCATTATGCTCGTCCTATCCTGACCTACTAGATATAATTTCACACATACGCACTCATGCAAGCACATTTACCCTTCATTTGGCCTCATGCAAATGAAATTAACTCGAGGTGTCCCTTCGATCAGGACTCGTCATCTCATATGACGGTATGAACCGGACGGCCTCGCAGTCATGCAAATGGAACTAGCTCGAGGTGTCCCTTCGACCAAGCTCGTCATCTCATATGACGACATGGACCGGACGGCCTCGCAGTCATGCATATGAAACCAGCTCGAGGTGTCCCTTCGACCAAGCTCGTCATCTCATATGACGACATGGACCGGACGGCCTCGCAGTCATGCAAATGGAACTAGCTCGAGGTGTCCCTTCGACCAAGCTCGTCATCTCATATGACGACATGGACCGGACGGCCTCGCAGTCATGCAAATGGAACTAGCTCGAGGTGTCCCTTCGACCAAGCTCGTCATCTCATATGACGACATGGACCGGACGGCCTCGCAGTCATGCAAATGGAACTAGCTCGAGGTGTCCCTTCGACCAAGCTCGTCATCTCATATGACGACATGGACCGGACGGCCTCGCAGTCATGCAAATGGAACTAGCTCGAGGTGTCCCTTCGACCAAGCTCGTCATCTCATATGACGACATGGACCGGACGGCCGCGCAACTGCCCTGATACACACATTGTGATATTTGACCTCGTGCAACTAACAATTACTCTTACAGGACTACTAATCTGTTCAAGTCTAATCATGCTTTTGGGTTCGTTTGGGTGTGATAACTCACATTCTAGCACTTTAAGTTAAGTCTATCTAGAAACAAAACAAAACGGTCGATCCCTAGCTTAACATTAAAATTTTAAGATAATTATTCTCGCATAACAAAACTGGGTGGGTAGATCGAATTAGAAGTAACAACAGATCAATATGAAATAAAACCTCAGATTTTTTTTTTCAGGTGTTGTAGGTAGGTATAGTAAAATTGCGTGATTAGCAAGGCCAGCTAACGTTACATCATAATGTCGATTTTCGCTTAACTTATCGGCTGTGCTCTCTAGCCTAGAAACACAATAAAATGAAAACGACTCACCGCCACTACTCGCGGGGATCAACCTCACTGCATAGGTTAAAACCATCGAACTAAAAGCGATGATTTCTCGAAGCCGTCATTGCGCTCGAACCCGATAGTGGCGGCCGACAGGGGTCCCCCACAGCACCTCCACTCTGAGACGCGGTTGCCTCGCGACGTTCCGTTAACCCGCACCAAGAACAGATCCCGTTTGACTTGTCCAGGATGGGCCGCTGCTGTAACATCTTCATATTTCTTGCTCAGCTACCTGCAACTCCTTGTAATAGTCTTTCTGGGAGGCACAGGTCCACAGTGCTGCACCAAGCCCACGAATCGAAGTCTGATAATTTTAAATTCACTCGTCGTAACCGGATCCTTTATGGCTTCGATAAAACTGACGATTCTCTATCACACCGCGCCACACGACTGCGCAACTTCAATCCTTATAGCAGTGTTCGTGAGGTAATCCCACTTCTGATGAAGGGATTCTATTAGGGTCCTCCGCAATGAAGGAACATGATTAGGGTCCTCTTTATCATTGGTCTCCATATTATTTGATCACGACATATAGGCGCGAATAGTCGGGCGCGGAGAATATAATTCAACATTAGGTCATACGTTGTAATTCTAAACCAAACGCTATAATCGGCACAAAATAAGTCCTCGATCGCATTGTCCACCAGCCAATCACACCAAATCAGATAACACTCCACCAAACACGTAGCACAATTCACTTGATGTAAACCGATTGCCTTCTCGTAAGGTAATCGGCCACGATGCCTCTGCGCTAGCGCTCGGTGTTGTGTCAGAGTCCACGACAATGACATTCCGCTCCCGCTGTCCAGTTGACAACTGACAGTTGTCATTGCTGTTTACTCTCGTTAATCAAAAGCGCCGACAAGTATTTATTGTTTATCATGGAACCAAAGACTTCAGTTCTCCAAAAAAGAAAAGACCGAAGGTACGTTTAGTATTATTGTTTTCACTAGCACTGTATTATTAATAATATCATTAATTTGTTATATTTACCGGACTATTGTAAAAACTCTGATGTACAATTCGACTGAATTAAAAATACTCCCTAGAATACGAATTCTAAATCATTTCTATGTAAAATATTTATACAACGATCTTAGAATTAGAATGCAAGAAACGCAGTGAGTGCGGTAGGAAGGTTCCGGAAAAAAAAGATCCCAGGTAAACAAATAGATAATGGCTGCCATTAACTTATGCAAACGAAATTGATCTCTATGTCGTAAACATAGAGCTCATATTTCTGGAACCAAGATGTGTGTTCTAGAATCAATGGAACGATGACACCCACAGTTCGTTTGCGATTAAAAAACTCTTGAATGTAGAGTTTTTAAGGAAGAAATCTGCTATAGTGAATTCCACGAATTAGTGACGACATTGGCAAGTCCCACGGATTTTTCGGAAAACCTTGGATTTGGAAGTGACCTCTGGCCCGTTTCAATAAATCGAAATCTTCAACCTTAAACGGCCTTCTTACTCACCCCGCACGTAACAATATTAATTACATAATTATACATACACTATAATTACAAACAAATTTGACAGCTGCCAGAATTTAGTCGAATTAAAAATAAAATTTTAGTAAATTCATGTGCACTAATTTAACCTGTTATACAACAATACTTTTTTTTCCAGAAGACTGCGTTTACGCGCAATGAAAAAAATATGGTCATAAATACCTTTAAGTATGTTAAAGAAACTTGGCCTAAAGACGAGTATCTATATACAGGAAAGAAATGGTTGTGAAAACATCAAACATTTTGGGTATCGGAGTTGTATCAGTGTACAAAATTTTAAAAGAATATAAAGATCACAGCAGAAGTACTTTACCTGTCAAAACTAAACGTAAACCGAATTTTTCGCAAAAAGTTGACGACTTTGATAAATCAGCTATTCGCAAAATAGTCCACGGATTCTTTTTAAAAGGGGAATTACCTACAATACCGAAAGTATTAAACGAAGTTAACCAAGACGAGTCATTGCCAAATTTCAAAAGAACGACTTTTTATAAATTAATCGAGCATATTAAGAAAGAAGAGGCGAAATTTTTTAAGTTTGACCACATTGTCGACGACCTCACAGACAGCTTCATCATAAATGTTACAGATCAATCATCAGACTCGTCATTTGATGAAGGCTGTTCAGAAAATGATGAGTCTGATGATTGATTTTCGCCCATTACATTGGATATGCCACGTATACAACGTAACGATCGGCACAATTTTAATAAACATACGACTTTCAAAAATGTTTAGTAACACTGAATGAACTGCGTGACCTGCGTTCGGTTTGTTTACATTTAGTTTATCCTTATATTGAATTAACTATAGAGCCATCTATCAACTAGATCCGCAGTCTTCCCTCAGAGAAAAGTTCAAAGAAACTAAGATTTTAACTTTTACATGTCAGTATATTTATGAAAATTTAATTTACGCTCATAAAAATATTAGTCAATTTAATAAAAAATGTGATGTACACAATATAGGTACTAGGTTTAAAAATAATTTAGATTTACATAAGACGCCACTCCACAAGATAAGTAATTCTTGTATGGGTCAGTGTATACGGTCTTATAATAAACTGCCTGAGATGATCAGAACCTTATCTTTAAATAAATTTAAAGATGTCATTAAAACCAAACTCCGGGTAGACGAAATGCTATTATAAGGTTACTGATTATTTAAGTGACAATGAAGCCTGGAATTAAAGCCTGGATTCAGAGCTCATACTATGCTTAGTATTGTATATTTACTTTAGGTATTAAGTGTATGATTATAATTTTTGTAATTTTTATATTGTAAAGATGACAAAAAGAATAGTATTCCGAGTTTCCTTCGGGGTTTCTTCTCAGGGTCGTCATCTTGGCTTTTTTCCGAAACCCTGGTAAATTTAAATGACGATCGTAAGAGTTTCTTGGAGAAACCTAATTGATAAATAAATATTTTGATTTTGATTTTGACTCGACGTCTCGGTCTATCCGCGCGCGTACACACGTACCTACCGCGCGCACTATTTGTTACGTGTGTCTAAGAAAAATTGTTTTCGCGGCCCAAACTCAGTGCTTCATTGTGGATCACCAACAAGTACAAAACTGCACTTTCAAGATAATGTGTCTCACGCACACGCCCGCATATAGACATTTAATTACACCCTTTTATATTGAAAAGGTGCGACCTAAGACGCGGACGAGACAGTGTGTTTCATCGTTACACGCACGCAGGCCTGTAAATATTTGACATGCGCTGTTTACAGACATTTTAATAGTGCTATTCAATTAATAAGAAGTGCCTAATCGCCATCGAGACACTAAATCCGATAGAATACGCCAAATGGCGAACCGCCGACCTATTTTGTGCGAGCCGCGAGAACGCAGCAATTTCGATCTCCACTTACTGATGAACATCTCCAGGATTTAATGTCAACAGCTTGCACCAATTTCACTCCAAACTTCAGACAGATAGTCCGCAACAAAATATGTAATTTATCTCATTGATATGTAAAAAAAATCCTTTGTTATTTCCGTAATTACATTTGTTTAATAAAAAATTTTTTTCTATAAAATGTGCGGACCGCGATGGTCATTTCATTTCTTAAAACGGACCCCGAGCGAAACTAATTGGTGACCCCTGGAATAAACCTTTGTGTAATTGTTATGGAGTGCCTTACGCGCATATTCCAAGTATAGTGTCTAATACGTATATAGACTATCGAAGAAAAAGCGCAGCGGAAAGAGTGCTGTACAGAGACGAACGCCAACGGAATGAACCAAATCAAGACGCGTCAACTCCGCAGCATAAGGTAAGCGCTTCACACTCCTTATCCCATCCTACACAAACGCATAGAGTCCACTTAAGTTATAATACGCTGTCCGATCCATTTGCATCCGATAGGCTACCGAGTGTAGCCACCATTTTTGGTCTTCACGACCCGAACTTGAGGATTGAGGACCCGAAGCGAAATTGAGGATATTCTTCCTGCGCCGTTGAAGAAATCTTTCAACTAAGCTGCCCCTTTTTATTCAATACCCACAAACCGCCTATCATTGTCGTGCACCCTCATGTGTTCCCTCAGAGTGTAACTTCTCGCATACGACTTGCAACACACGTTACAACTGAACGGTTTCTGACCGCTGTGTTTCAACATGTGCTTCTTC
Organism: Bembecia ichneumoniformis; assembly: GCA_910589475.2. Classification (NCBI taxonomy): domain Eukaryota; kingdom Metazoa; phylum Arthropoda; class Insecta; order Lepidoptera; family Sesiidae; genus Bembecia; species Bembecia ichneumoniformis. The sequence goes on from OU342550.1 coordinate 1,698,809, forward strand.
AAGCCGTGATTAGTCACGAACGCCATACCGCACTCCGAGCACTTTTTATTCTTGTGACCGTGCGTCTGTCTTATGTGTGTCGCTAAATAATGCTTTATGTTGTATTCGCGGCCACATATAGGGCATTTAAACTTGTGTGTAATATTGTGGACGTCCGACATGTGTTTTATCCTATCGTTGTAGTGTTTCATTGGCTTGTAGCAAATCTGACATTTGAGAATGCGCTTAGAGTGCGCGCTCTCCATGTGATTCGACCGAGAAGTTTTGGTCTTAAGTATTTTCCCGCATTCGTTGCATGGAAATTGACCGTTTTCATGCGTCCTCTTGTGCACTTTGAGACGTTTCGAGTTGAGAAACGATTTACCGCATACATCGCATATGCAATTCGCGTAATGCTCGTTCAGATGCGTGGTCAACGTACGGAACACGTGAAATTCTAACTTACAAATGTGACAAGTGTACGGGCTCGCGTTGACCTTGTAATCGGCGATGCATTCCGGGTATATAACCTTCTTGTGCGAATCCTCGAAATGTGCCCGCATAGAATTCACGTCTTCCAAATTCAAACGGCACTCGCGACATTCGAGATTCGAAATTTCAATTTGAAGCGAGCGCGGATAACGCTTAATCCTCTTCAACTCCTCGCCTATGTCCGAGTGTTGCACCAGCGTGTGTTTCCTCAAAACGTCTATTTCCATAAAGTCGTCGGAACAGAAAAAGCATTGGAACCAACTCTTGTGATGCCTAAACGGGCAAGCCGTCGTGTCTTTGAGCACCGTATCGCATGTCACCATGACACGTTTCCGTTCCGAAACCGCTTTGACGCCATTTTTAAGAGCCAAGCGGTGTTGCCCTAAAAAAAATTACTTGCATTTCTCTCTTCTGTATCACAAATATTCTTCGATTTAATTATAAATTATTTCTTTATGATCAAAGGATTCTCAAGACATAATGTTTTATTCATAAGAACAAAATCAGACAACCGACAAAAAATCTTAAGTCCAGCACAGACGTAGCTATAACATATATTATAGCAATGCACATTACAATATGTCTTCTACTAGATGAGCCCGCAACTTCGAACGCGTGGTATTCGGTATGCGTAACTTTTTTGTTTGTAAACCGATTGGACTGAAACAAACACTAAATGTTACGAGAAGCTTGCTACAATACATCAGTGAAAACCGCATTCAAATCGGTTAAGCCATTTCTGAGATTAGCGCGAACAAATGCACAGACAAACAGACAAAAATTCTAAAAACTATTTTTTTGACCTCGGTAACATAAGTACAACGTGTACATTTTTTTTTTTTTTTTAATATTTAATTTACAGACACGGTTCCTTTACGAGTTTATTACATGTATAGATAGGCTGTGAGGCAATAAAAACATATATTTTAGCATCTTACACCATATGTGGTAAGTACTGGTATAATATATATTTATATATTTTGACATATTAATACATATATTATATGTTATTTACGTCTGTGCTGACTTTATAGCTAATTTGCCAAAAAAATACCCTGAAATGGTATAACGATAAAGCTTGTTCTTTAAGCTCGACAGTCAGGCTGGACCACTTGGTCCAGCAAACGCCACAGGTGCTGCAAGTGTTATGTCGACTACTAAGAAATTAGGAAGGGGTAGAACAAATGGTCTCTGGAGGATCTTACTTACTCACCGAAACACAACAGCACACATGCTGTTAGTTCACGGTGGTCTTCGGTAAGGGGGTGGTTACTGCCGCCAGACGGGCTGGTCAAATGTCTGCGAAATGCAGTGTACCCTGCCACTACTTTCTAGTTTCATACCAGGACCAACTTTGAAAAGACTGTGCCGGCATTCGAACCTGAGAACATAGCATTAAGGCAAGCACCCTAACCACTCATCCAACGGGGCTCGTCTACTATTACTATATTTTATTTACTTTTTAGTCCCTCGTGTGCGTTATTCAATGCAGTTATAAGCAATCGATTTTTTACGTACAAAAAATACCCCGAGGACTGTCGTTTGCACAGGCCCTATCGCATTAAACTTACCTTTTGTTGCAAATTGATCGCCATTCAATTCCTTTTCAGTTACTTCTGTTGCCTTATTCATATCATCCACTGGATTATGAGCTTTATCAACTTCGACAGAGAGAGCACTTTTCTTTGACAGCCTCGCGAGGGGAGCGTCAGAATCAGAGTCATCTTCCCCTCTCTTACGTTTTATAACTCTCCGTCTCTTTCTAACTGTTTTCTCTACTGTTATATCAGGTGTGGTTTTGTCATCTGAAATTCGAAATACATAACTCCACTAAACAATCTATTAAATATTAATAAACACTGTGTTAGATGGCATATGTACGCATAACAATGTCTGGACACTAGATGTCGCCACTATGGTTTAGTTGTATCGCGCTAACGCTGTGCTCCAATCTGGCCAATGCATTCTCACCTATGTAAATAAAGACTTTTCTTTAATTTTTTTTATGTTCGAAAAAATAAAGTACTGGTATAATATATACTACTCAAAACAAAATAAGGGCCACTAGTTTATTTACATTTAAGTGCACTTTAGTAAACTGAAAGTAACTGATAAGTAGCATTATATTGATATTACGAACTCTTTGGTGTTTGATGTCTTTTATGCTTCCTAATTTGAAAAACATTGGCCATCGTTTTAAGAAAAAAAAAATTGGAAATTATTCTTATGTTTTTCTTCGATTGTCTTCTTAAATTGTTTCGGTTATTTTAGGAAAAAAGGTTTACTTTTTCAATTTTAATTGATTCATTTATCATCTCGCGTTAATCATGCCACCAGTACGAAGGCACATGGATACAATTACAGCAACCAGAGCCATAACTATGATTCAAGAAGGACGTTCTCAGCGTTACGTGGGTTTGCAGTTGGGTTTTTCTCGAAGAGCTGTCCAAAATGTATGGAATCGCTTCCAAGAGACCGGCAGTGTTGCCAGGAGACCCGGTTCAGGTACAGTTCGTGTAACAACGGTGCACGAGGATCGGTACGTCCAACTAAGTGCTCGTCGTGATCGTACAGTAACGGCCCGTAAGTTACAACACCACCTACGGCTGACAACGGGTACCCGTGTCAGTGATCAAACTATACCTAATCGATTGCACGAAGACCAGCAAATGTCAAGAAGTCGAGTTGTTCGAATTCCTCTGACTAGGGTTCAACGTGCAAACCGTTTAAGATTCTGCCGTCAGTATTTGAACTGGGGGATTAATCAGTGGGGCAAGGTGCTTTTTACAGACGAGTGCAAAGTAAAATTTTTTAATGATGATCGGCGTGTTAGGGTGTGGAGACGACGCGGCGAGCGTTTTTCGGAGTCCTGCATCCACGGAGTTGACCGTTTCGGTGGTCCCAACGTAAAGGTTTGGGGTGGGATTAGTTTACACGGTAAATCCGAGCTCACCATTTTAAATGCGGATACCGTAACTGCAGAACATTACATCGAAGACGTCATCAGGCCTCAAGTGATCGCATTTGCACAGCGAGTGGGGCCTGGATTCATCCTGATGCAAGACAATGCCCGTGCACACACAGCTCGATCGACCCAAACTGTCCTAGAAGGGTCTCATATTGAGGTATTACCATGGCCAGCTAACAGTCCGGATTTAAATCCAATCGATCAATTGTGGGACCAATTGAAACGAAGGGTTAGAGAGGATGAGCAGGGGTCTACAACCAACAGCAGCTGATTGACGCTTTAAAACGTGTCTGGGAGGAGATTCCAGATGAAAACGTGAGGAATTTGATCCAGAGTATGCATACTAGGCTTCAGGAGTGTATTGTTAAGAGAGGAGAACATACTCGTTACTAAAAATAAGAAACAAAAGTGACAAGAACAGTATTTTGTCTTTTTCCGGTGATTTCTTTCGTTCATGTTTTTCGTTCAAAATGGCCAATTTCATTATGAACTTTAAAAAAACAGTTCATGATCATTATTTTAAACAATTGTTAGCCTATATTATAACCAATAACATTATTTTGTAGTTACATAAGTTAAACAATTTAATGTCTTTATTGTTTTCGTGGTACAGCAAAAAATCTTAGTGGCCCTTATTTTGTTTTGAGTAGTATATATTTATATTTTGACATAGGTATTAATATATTATATGTTATTTACGTCTGTGCTGGACTTTATAGCTAATTTGCCAAAAAAATACCCTGTAATGGTATAATGATAAAGCTTGTTCTTTAAGCTCGACAGTCAGGCTGGACCACTTGGTCCAGCAAACGCCACAGGTGCTGCAAGTGTTATATCGGCTACTAAGAAATTAGGAAGGGGTAGAACAAATGGTCTCTGGTGGATCTTACTTACTCACCAGTGTTTTATTTATAGAATTAGAAGCTTAGTGGCTCAGACCGACAAAAACTGTACATCTGTATCCCTGAAAAGACAGTGGCGCCGATTTTTTAATATTTTTAGACAATCCCTCGATAATCTAATATTTTCCACGATAAAAAGTATCCTATGTGATAATCCAGATAATAAACTGTATGTGTTCGAAATTTCATCAAAAACTGTTCAGTAGTTTTTGCGTAAAAGAGTAACAAAACACAGAAGTTTAATTTGTTTACAGAAATAATACAATTTTTAATTCTGACTGTACGTTGAATTCGAGGTCATGAGACGTTTGGGACTCCACATGGATAAAGTCAAAGTCATCATCATATCATCAGCCCGTCTCTCCAATGTTGCATAGGAGGCTATGCAACATTGCGAGGCCTCTCGCAAGACTCGCCACCACGCATGGTCCTCTGCCTGCGATGCCCTTCGGTCGTCTGTCCACCCGGCCGCAGGGTGTCCGACTCTGCATTCTGCAATTCGTGACCTCTATTCCAGACCTCGGTTAAAAGGTACATAAATAGGAAAATGTGCTCACCATCACTTGGTAAAGGTTCATCGTGACACAACTCGTAGCCATCCAGTTCCGTCTCACTCTTTATTCGCGCTTCTTCTGACCCTGAAAAATATAGAATCATACATATAATAAAAATCGTAAATGAACCGTGTCTTACATTAAATATTTTTTTCAAAACTTATGCTACGGGCACATTAAAATAGTTTTTACAATTTTTCTCTGTTTGTCTGTGTATTTGTGCATGCTAGTCTCCGAACAGGCTTAACCACCCCCATACAGAAAACCACCGTGAAATTACAGCACACATGCTAAATGTATGAATGTGTGAACACGTCTCTTATGTTTAAATGTGTATATGGGTCAGCTAAAACCAGAAAACGGCGCTCACTTTTTAAGATATAATCGAATATAGAACTAATTTACTGCATTAAAGGGTACAAAGTTCAATGTCGATGTCGCAAAGTCGCAATGAGTGACGTCGCAAAAGCTTTCCGGTGTGAGCTGACCCTAAAGGATGCCAGAATCCATTTGCCTATCTCTTCCTAATACTTGCACCTGTGCCCTCGCTTGTGTTATGACACTCAGCCTGTCTGCCAACCATAACATGTTAAATAAAGGGATTGGAATGAAACAAACACTAAATGTTACGGAAACCTTGCTACAATACAACAGTGAAAACCGCTTTCAAATCGGTTAAGCCGTTTCTGAGATTAGCGTGCACAAACGCACAGACAAACAGACAAAAAATCTAAAACTATTTTTTTAACCTCGGAAACATAAGTACAACACATACAAATTGTTTTTTTTTAATGTAAAGGCACGGCTCTTTTACGATTTTAAAATATGTATAGATTAGATACAATAATAAAATGTAATTACCTTCTCTAATACTACAGTGATAATATACAAAGTGTTTTTCAGCTTGCAACACTTGCTTCCGGAAACTGCATGCATCTCGGAGATGCTCAATACAAAGGGTGCACACCAATCGGCTTGGTCCCCACCCGTTGAGGTATGATAACTGAAAAAAAATATGGTAATATGTATTTAATTAATATTCAAAATTATTCTCTATGCAAACCTTCCTTAAATTTTTCTATAGTTACACACACTTTCCTCGTTTATTACTCTTTCTATTAGTGAACACCATATCAAAATCCATTTGCAATTCTCTGTTAGCAGAGAAACTGACAATATTTAGGACAAATATTAATGTTGTTACATTAATATTTTTTGCTATTTCAACACAATTGGTTTATTTATCCTCTCAACTGAAGTGCCTGATAAGTCAGGAAAGAGGTGCAGAATCCCAGTCAACGCCGAGCAACTAGCCTGCCCAGTCAACTGCATTTCGCAATAATTTGAGCAGCCCGTCTGGCGGCAGTAAACACCCTATTACAGAAGACCACTGTGAAATAACAGCATGTGTGCTGTTGTGTTTTGGTGAGTGAGTAAGGACAGCCATACAAGGGCAGCTCACTCATTTAGTCATTCAACATCATACCTGGACTGCTGGAGTAGTCATAATCAACTGCTTAAGCAGACACTTGACAACTTCTGCAGCAAGAAAATTACCAGTTGCAATATTTATTCATCGCTGTGTATCTTAATTTTGCGGTTCCAAATTTATTTGGAACTTATTGGAGGAACTTAATCTTCCAAATTTATTCCACTAATAACATACATCTTTCATTTTACAAATAAACCAACATTTTACAATTTTACAAATAAAACAGTGGCTGATGCTGTGAAAGGTGGTGTGGAATGGCAAACACAGCGGAGATAACTCCGCTAGACCAGTTGACACCTAGAGTAGACAGTGTGTGCTGCTGACACTCAAGCGTATGCAACTGCTCAAGGGTTTTCGTATATTTCAATGCACAGAGATTCACAGTTTACTTTGTAGTCGCAGCTTGAAGCAGTTGATAATGACAGCCGACAGGCTGCAGTGTATGGCCGCTCTTATTTAATTTTATGGGAGTAAATATAGCATTAGAGTAAATATAGGATTAGCAATTAGACATATTATATTTCTTTATTTTTTTTGGTATCGAGAACACAATGACATCAAATATATTTTTTTTTTGTGACAGACATTAACTTAAATAGGTTGACATAGTAAAAAGTATATATGTTGAAATAATATCTTAACAGCTCTAAGGGATGCCAGAGCCCATTTTCCTATACCTTCCTGATCCTTGCACTTGTAGCAAAATCGAAGTACTAAATAGGATATATTAATAAAAAACTCACAGTAATACCGTAACATTCTTGTATCATATCGGAGTAGACTTCTTTAATTCCATTTTCCGATAAATATGAAGCGGTCAAATCAAACTTGCCGCTAGTTGATAGACAACATCTGCATACATCTGGCTGTGAAGCCCAACTCCGTATATTGTCCATATCCATTCTAAATTAGAATTTTGACATGTTCTTCTAGATCGTGTGAACAGATCATGGTTTAATTAATAAATATATATTCATACACGCGACACGAAAATTTCCTAAGTCCGGCCGGCAAGGTAAAGGCCAATGTTGGAGCGAGGTTGGGGCAATGGGGGCAAATTAATTGGCAATCCCCGGTTTATTCACATTTTCATAAACAAATATTAATAAAAATAGTTTAATAACGTTTCGATATGTCAATTGTCATTGTCAACTTAAGTTGTGGCTTGTGGCTAAAACGTAGTGATTATACAGTGTGTCCCTCGATAAAGTGCAACCCCAAAAGGGGGTGAAACTAGATCAAAAATTATCGACAAAAAAATAGAAAAAAAAAATTAAATTATTTTTTTTATGTACTTTATTGATGAATTAAGATTTTAATTACTCACTAATGACTCTATTCACAAAAAATCGATTTTTTCCTAATTAGTGGGTCTATTTTATTAAAATAAAAACGATAATCATGCCAATTTATGTGTTAGTCAAGATAAAATAACAAATAACTCAAAAACGAGTGGTTATCGTGACTTAAAGTTCAATTTTTATACTAAAATAAAAAATAAAATGCTGTTTTTTTTCAATAATCTCTAAAAATCTTAAAATTAAGCCCATAATACTAGGTATTTTTATGACTAATTACTATTCTCTATTATAATAGCTTTACAACAAAAAAAAATCGGCGTTCTAACACAAAAAATAAGCTAGCTAAAGATTTTTAAAGTTAACTACTGATTACGTCACCACCCAGGTAGAGATGTACGTTATGGACGCTGGGGCCTATTGTATGAAAGATGAAGGGTGGGGATCGAAACAGGACTCACAACGAGGCATGGGGGCACGGCACAGGCCAGCCAGTCGCTCCGATATTCTCGTCGCTGCTACCGAACCTTACCGCGCCTTCATTTTTTGTTACGTTGTTTTGTTTTTGTTTTGTTATTGACTTTTTGTTACGTTTTTGACTTTTTGTTTCGTTTTTGACTGTGCTTTGTTGTGTGTTGTGGAGATGCCGCGACTGACTGAGTTCTCTCCTCGAGAAATCGCTGACATCCACTATTATTATGGTATGTCACGTGGACTTACAACCGTCGCTCGTGCTGCATACATAAATGCGTTTCCGACCAGACTTGTACCGTCAGCACGAAATTTCCAACAAAGCACAGTCAAAAACGAAACAAAAAGTCAAAAACGTAACAAAAAGTCAATAACAAAACAAAAACAAAACAACGTAACAAAAAATGAAGGCGCGGTAAGGTTCGGTAGCAGCGACGAGAATATCGGAGCGACTGGCTGGCCTGTGCCGTGCCCCCGTGCCTCGTTGTGAGTCCTGTTTCGATCCCCACCCTTCATCTTTCATACAATAGGCCCCAGCGTCCATAACGTACATCTCTACCTGGGTGGTGACGTAATCAGTAGTTAACTTTAAAAATCTTTAGCTAGCTTATTTTTTGTGTTAGAACGCCGATTTTTTTTTTTGTTGTAAAGCTATTATAATAGAGAATAGTAATTAGTCATAAAAATACCTAGTATTATGGGCTTAATTTTAAGATTTTTAGAGATTATTGAAAAAAAAACAGCATTTTATTTTTTATTTTAGTATAAAAATTGAACTTTAAGTCACGATAACCACTCGTTTTTGAGTTATTTGTTATTTTATCTTGACTAACACATAAATTGGCATGATTATCGTTTTTATTTTAATAAAATAGACCCACTAATTAGGAAAAAATCGATTTTTTGTGAATAGAGTCATTAGTGAGTAATTAAAATCTTAATTCATCAATAAAGTACATAAAAAAAATAATTTAATTTTTTTTTTCTATTTTTTTGTCGATAATTTTTGATCTAGTTTCACCCCCTTTTGGGGTTGCACTTTATCGAGGGACACACTGTATACTCCATAGAGTAACTTATTATATAATATACTCTTTGATTGTGGCGATTGACTATTTGAGAATAGACTAGAGAAGCGGTGAGCGTACACTCGAAAAGGATGGAGACATAGTACATACCGAACTCTGGGTTGCCACATTGTTACATTAAAAATTTCAGGTAACAATAATTGTTTCTGCGTTGCTTAGCTCTTTAATTAGCTCAGGCGCTTCGTCGTTTAAATATAATGATTTGTGCATTACAATCGGTAGAAGGGCGTGTCGTTAAGACGAGAGGGGGTGAAGGTTGGCGAGTTCACGCTCGCGATTGTGCTAGGCTTTCTTTTCCGTCTTGGAGCTCTGCGAAGACGCATCGATATTCATCCGCTCGTCAAGCGACGCCATATTGGGCACAAGTGCTGTTATAAAAGTTGATTTTATTTAATCATCCATTAAATTTTGTTACGATCGAAGCCCCGAAGTGAAATCGGTGAGTCGTTTTGTGTTGTTAAATAGTCGATTTCAAAATTCTTCACTTTATTTCTTGGCACCGCATGGTGGAATAGGTTAAATTCCGTTTTTGATTTTTTTCTTATGTTCCCCGTTTTGATATTGTAAAAATATCAAAACGTTTCTTATTTAAATAGTGATAACGCGTGCACTTGATGGGCACGTTACACGTTCTTAATTTTGTTTGTTTGGTCTATCGTATAATTACCTGTCACCATCACGGCGACAGCCGTACATTTTGGTAGGGTAGACGACTGAGACATGTCTTCGACGTGTTTCAGGGGTGTCAAGAGGGTGTCAAGAGGGTGCCAAGAGGGTGCCAAGAGGGTGTCAAGAGGGTATCAAGCGAGGTTTACTCCAAGGGCCCCGAAGGGCTGCGTCATAGGATCTCTGCTGGCCGTCCTATCCCAGGTCCTCTGACCGTCTGTCCGGCCAGAGATCGGTTCGAATCTCATCGAGCGGTGTAGTGGGGTCCGTTCTCCGCGTCTTCTCGGCACGTCAAGGCTGGGTTGCAGCCAGCAAGCTGCGCTTCCACGTAGTCGTCGGGCGTGGATGTCCCTCCGGAAGGATACTCGCTACGCGATCAGATACGTTTGATTTATTTTATTTTCTAATCAACCGTTACGTATACCCCCTTTCTTTTTTCTCAGTTAGGTATTTTAGGCGTTTCCTTTAGGCAAAGGAAAATATAGGTTGGGCTTATCGACGGCGTGTAGGTCTCGATTGGTCTCCACGAAGACCCTGCTATTTTTTTTATTTTTTATTTTTAAATATTACTGAATCGAAATTGATAGGATTTTTACTTTAATTTAATGATAAGTTGATTATTTAATTTAATGTGAATCTGACTTGTTTTGTTTTGACTTTAATAAATTGTATGCCGCTTTAGTCTAGATTTTTATTTCTTGATAGGTATACCTTTTTTAACTTGTTACCATCCCACCACCATCAGTGGGGGAAAAATAGGTAACAACATTATGCACTTTTTACCCTGTTTACAAAACATCATATAGCTTATATCATTGATCATCACATTACTATTAAATACTGGCTGTTGCCCGCGGCTTCGCTCGTGTAGTATAAGTTTCCCCCAGGAACACATTTTCTCGTGGTAAAAAGTATTCTGTCTTTCTCCAACCTTTCAACTATCCCTATTCAAAAAATCAAGTCATTCTGACTCCGATACGACGTGAAGGAATGGCAAACAAACTCACTTTTGCAATATTAAATATGGATTATGATAACTCATCATTGATGACAATCATAAATAGTATTAACTATATAACTAGCTTCTGGCTGCGACTTGGTTCACGCGTAATAAGTTTCCGATGGAAAAATGTTATTTTTTTTTGCGGTTAAAAGTATTATATAGCCGTATTAAAGTTAAACCTTGTTATTTGAAACTTAAAACGGCATCAAAATCGGTTCAGTAGTAATTATTTCATTTAATATAGATAATAAAACAATGTTATATAATAACTTTTATTAATTTATTTTTATCAACTTTTATTAAGGTTGAACTAGTCGGCTTTTCCTCCATACAAACGTAGGAAGTTTACTACTCCTCTGTTTTATGTTTAATTTACAAAAGTAAGCATGATATCGATTTATCTTGTCGTAAACTAGGTTCAATGCTCAACAAACTAGTTAAAAAAGCATTAATTTAATAGATAGAATCCTTGAAAAATCCACATTTTAACACAAATTTTCACGCAACTTTGAGGGTTAATAAGTCACTCTAGTAGTAAAAAAACTCCAAAATACTTTTCGCACCGACATTGCTCAGTTATTCAAGAGTTAAAATAACTTTACACTAAAAAGATACATGCAGTAGTTTTGTCAACAAAATCTTTTTCCTAAGGGTCGGTTTATATTTTTTTCCGTGCTCATTTTTGGTACGAATCATTGTGCATTTCACTCAAATGTTCTTCCCCCGCGGGTAGCGGAGGGGAGGCACATACGCGGGAGCGGCGGCGGTGGCCGGGGAGCTCACTTGAGCTTGTGGCTTGGCTTGAGCTCAGCGAGACAGTCAGTCTCAACTCAATGATATTTAGTTACGTTGCGCGTGCTGTGTACTGCGTAGGTATATTGCGCTAGACTAGAGTCATTGTGCGCTAGGTAGTACATTATACTTCAATGTAGGTAGACTTTATTGCGCTAACAATAATAATAAAATAAAAAAATTGCATCCAAACTTTCGATAGTTAGACTAAAAAACGCATAATTATTATTTCCAAGTACAAGGCCAACTAAAAATAACCAAATAAAAATTTTGCTATTTTGTTGTCTGGACACCAAACTGCATTGAAATTTATATGGAATATCTACTACCGGAGCTAATAGATCCACGGTTTCCTCGCAAGCTACAGTTTATCGACAAATTAAATCGGAGACCTCGCTACCTCGACCTGGTGAAAAGTCGGCGAAGGGATCTCGGAAACTATGAGCGACAGAGGGGCGGGGTTTACGGAATTTCACAGAGGGTCATCGGGGGTTACCAAATCGTGACCCATCCCCACCCCGCCCATACATGTTTTTTACACTCCATACAACTTTTTTGAAATTTCCAATCCCCGTAGCTCCACAACCATAGGGAATAGTGATATCGTGTCTTTGGCGCATAACCATTTCTCCCCGAGGTCCATCGGTTGGGACCACTATCCTTACACCACCTCCCCCATTGACCCCCCTTCCTTAAAAAATCGCTACTTTTGACGAAATGGATGGCATTATCCGTCTTGCTTGCGATAACCCTCCGCGGGCTGCTTGCAGCCCGCGGCATCGAGCAACCTACCCTGGTTGCGAGAACCCTCTACGGGCTGCTAGCAGCCCGCAGCATCGAGCAACCTACTAGTTTATAATATTGTTAGAATTAGAATTAACAATTATTATGTAGACTATATAATAATTGTACAATTACTTTTGTTATCTGCGGGTAACACCGTGGGGCGCAGCTAGTATCAAAAATACTCTCACACACACAAACTTTCGTATTTATAATATTGTTAGAATTAACAATTATTATATAGATATTATTATATAATAATTGTACAATTACTATTGTTGTCTGCGGGTAACACCGTGGGGCGCAGCTAGTATCAAAAATACTCTCCCACACACACAAAATTTCGTATTTAAAATATTGTTAGAATTAACAATTATTATATAGATATTATTATATAATAATTGTACAATTACTCTTGCTATCTGCGGGTAACATGCTGATGCATTTTTATGAAAAAAAAAAACCACATGAGACCTTGGAAGAGGAGCAAAATATTGTTTGAATGACGAGAAAAATAATTTGAAGTCGACAAAATGGAGAAGGGTGAAACGGGGTGAACTTTTAGGAGTTGAAAGTGGTATTTCACGGTTTTTCGCGATTTGCAACGAAAGTTGACCTCCTATCGAAAAAAGTCAAATGGCAAATCTGTTCATAATAAAAAGATCCACAACTTTTGTATGTAACATTTTTCCACATAACCTCAAATTTCATTTTTATTTTTTTTTTCTCACGCAAAAATTTTTTTTTTTTTACGAAATTTGGTGGAAATATAACTTATTATGTTTCAAGTAAGCTGTAATTTTTTTGTAGGGAAATACAGATTCTTTCTTTTTTTTTCAACAAATTCCGAAAAAACAACCTCATTTTCAACTGAAAAGTTTCACCGGTAAAATTCGTCTTTTCATCGCCATTTTTTTTTTCCGTTGAATCGTCTACTTTTAGATTATGTAATAAAAGAGTAGCTCTGCTATGGAATATTTTTCCAGAAATCGCGAAAAAATGAAAACACAGATTGTCAAAAATCAATTTTTTAATTTTTTTTCTAAACTCATTTTACAACTTTTCTCTTTCATTTTAGAACTTTTTTTGTAGTAGGTTAATTTTCGCCGCAAATCATGAGAATCCATTTTTACCCCCAAAAGTGCACCTCACTTCGCCTTTTTAATATAATCAAATCCTTATTAATGTCCTTGTTTATTCTTTGTATCTATTAAGGTAACATGAAATTAATATTCTCGAAAGGTTTCAACTTTAAATTTCAATAATTTTAATAAATAAATTTGAGTTTAGAAGAAAAATTTTAAAATAGATTTTTGAAAATCAGTTTTTTCATTTTTTCGCGTTTTCTGGAGAAAAGGTCATTGGGCAAAATCTGACCCGGTTTATGAAAGTTTGTGTACAGAAACTAAATTATTTTTAAATTGTAAAGCCACCTATCATTTTATATTTACATTTCATTGAAAATTCATGGGATTATATAGTTATAGGTTAATAAAGGTTGGGTTTTCTCTACCTAAAACAGTTTTTAAATGGCAAGAAAAATATAATATGTACATGTATCTATGACACACCAAACAAGAGAGGGCGACAAATCATTTAAAAATTGCGCGATCATACTGTCATGACTGGAATGGTTTGTACATCTTGGAATTATATCGCCATCAAGAATTAATTGATAATAAAATATAAATCAGAGGTAAAATTCAATCACGATTAGAAAATATTATATTATACCTATATATTGGTCAACCCTACAATACTCGTACATGGCAGAGAAGGTGTCGAAGGATACTATTGCTCCTACATCCATGGTCGACGCACCGTTGGAAGCTGTGCACATGTTTATTTTTTATCCTGTGCAAGACATCAGGAGCAAACAGATGCACTTGGGGCTTTTTTGGATGATATTACCACAGTCTAACCATACATACTTACGTCATACAGTCGAGCAACGCTCAATGTTCGAGCCTGCAAACTGAAGCGAGTTCGCCGAACGTTGCTCTACGCAATTACATTCGTTGCCTGACTGTATGACGTGTATGGTTAGACTGTGATATTACTGTACCCATACATTGATGAAGTCGAATAAAACTTAAAAAAATAATAACTGTTTTATTTTTGTGTTTCTTTCTTATTAATATGCCTTTTAATTGGGTGAATACACGTATTAAAAAAATAAAACATACATTTTTTTATGTTTCCCTTGATCTACAGTAATAATCTTATAGTATCTTAAATATTATCTATACATATTGCTATATTGTATGTCTGTACGCCGTGGGTATAGTTTTCATACTAGGTGCCCAATGACCTTTCCATAGTAGTGCTACCCTTTTATTACATAATCTAAAAGTAGACGATTCAACGGAAAAAGTGGCGGCTGGCAAGATTGAAAAGACAAATTTTACAGATGAAACTTTTCAGTTGAAAATGATGTCGTTTTTTCGGAATTTGACAACAAATAAGGAAAAATCTGTATTTCGCTACAAAAAAATTACAGCTTACTTGAAACAGAATAAGTTATGTTTTCACCAAATTTCGTAAAAAATAATAATAGGTATATTAAACGAGAAAAAAATATCGGTTTTTCCGAATTTCCCGGAAAACTTGAATTTGTGAAAAAATGTTACTTATAAAAGTTGTACCTAGATCTTATTATTATCAACAACTTTGCTTGTCCACTTTTTTCGATTGGAGGTCAACTTTCGTTGTAAATCGCGAAAAACCGTGAAATACCACTTTAGATATAATATAATATTTTCACCCCGTTCCACCCTTCCATTTTGTCGATTCCACGCCTGAGACAAAGATGCCAACAAGGTTTTAGTCCTGTCAATTTAGCACCAATAACACGCATATCATAGTAATTGTAAACGCGAAAGTTTGTGATGATGTTTGTATAGGTTTTTGTTACTCAATCACGTCAAATCAATACAGTATAATAATTATTATATCTTAGGATAGCGCAAGGAATATTTTTTATCCCGGTAAAGTCGTAATAACTCTATTTGTGCTAATTCAGACTTTTTATGTTTGTATAATTTTTATGTTATACCAATGTTAGTAAAATAAATAAACATGAATAGAATTTTTTTATTTTATTTTACTTCCTAATCAAGAAAATCAAATCCTATCCCAATTTTTTAACCCTACTACAATAATTAGAGATGTACATTGTAACAAGCCTCGCAGCAGTCGCAACGTCCGCGTTCGACGAGACCTCGCATGTGTGCGTTGCCTAAGTCGTTACAATACGGTCTAACTAATGTGTGCGCGCTATGTTCTAACTGCTCTTCTATGAGTCTTTCCCTTTCGCTCAGTTTGCTGTGTGAGACAGAAAGCATTTTAGCCACGCGCACCGATGAGTTCGAGCAAAAAAAAAATCAAAATCAAAATATTTATTTATCAATTAGGTTTCTCCAAGAAACTCTTATGATCGTCATTTCGAATTACCAGTTAAATTTAAATTTACCAGGGTTTCGGAAAAAAAGCCAAGATGACGATCCTGAGAAGAAACCCCGAAAGAAACTCAGGATACTATTCTTTTTGTCATCTTTACAATATAAAAAAATTACAATAATTATAATCATACACTTAATACCTAAAGTAAATATACAATACTAAGCATAGTATGAGCTCCGAATCCAGGCTTTAATTCCAGGCTTCATTGTCACTTAAATAATCAGTAACCTTATAATAGCCTTTCGAGAGGAGTTTGATTTTAATCACAACTTTAAATTTATTTATAGATAAGGTTCTGATCATCTCAGGCAGTTTATTATAAAACCGTATACACTGACCCATAAAAGAATTACTTATTTTGTGGAGTCGCGTCTTATGTAAATCTAAATTATTTTTAAACCTAGTACCTATATTGTGTACATCACATTTTTTATTAAATTGACTAATATTTTTATGCGCGTAAATTAAATTTTCATAAATATACTGACATGTAACAGTTAAAATCTTAATTTCTTTGAACTTTTCTCTGAGGGAAGACTGCGAATCTAGTTGATAGATGGCTCTAATGGCCCTTTTTTGTAAAATGAAAATAGTATTTATGTCCGCAGCGCCACCCCAAAGAAGGATCCCATAACTCATTACACTGTGAAAGCAACTAAAATATACAATCCTAGCTGTTTCGACATCCGTTAGGCGTCGAATCTGCTTAACTGCATAAACCACAGAGCTAAGTCTTTTACTTAGTTTCTCAATATGTGGAGCCCATTGTAATTTAGAATCTACGGTAATACCTAAAAATACTGTCGATTCCACGGGCTCCAATTTCTCACTACCCAAAATCACATTCGTTCCAATATTTTTAACATTCGGGGTACTGAATTTAACAAGTTTAGTTTTCGTGGCATTTAAAAGGAGATTATTAACACTAAACCAATGCACTACGTTAGAAAGTACATAATTTACCTCATTATAGCACCCAAGTTGCCTTTTAACCTTAAATATTAATGATGTGTCATCAGCAAATAATACAATATTGTGTTTACTCACAGAATGAGGTAAATCATTAATATAAACTAGGAATAAAAACGGACCGAGAATCGATCCTTGAGGGACGCCCATTTTAACTAGAGAACCCAGAGATTTCCTACCATTAACATCAACCTTCTGAATTCTATGGCTGAGATAAGAAGTCAGAAGATCGAGAGCCTTATTCTTAATTCCATAGTGGCACAATTTCCTTATTAAAGTGTCGTGCTGGACACAGTCAAAGGCTTTGGACAAATCGCAAAAAATACCAAGAGCATCCTGCGAGTTTTCCCAAGCCTCAAATATGTTTTTCAATAGTTCAACACCAGCGTCCGTAGTAGAACGCCCCTTAGTGAAACCAAATTGTTTATTAAAAAGTAAATTATGATCATTGAAATGTTTAAGCAATTGACTCAAAATAATTTTTTCAAAAATTTTACTAAGGGTCGGAAGTATTGAAATCGGTCTATAATTAGCGGGATTAGTTGCATCATTTGACTTAAATAAAGGCACAACCCTACTAATTTTCATTAGATTAGGAAATTCGCCACATGTAACACAGCAATTGAACACAGTTGCTAAATGAGGTGCAATAATATTTATTACAGAGGCCACTGTTTTCACTGACATGCCCCAAAGATCTACAGTTTTTTTTATTACAATTGTCTTAAAGAATTTTACAATGTCACCTGGGCCAACAAATGTAAATTCAAACGCTGTATCACACTCTTTTACATTCTGTTTAAGTAGATTTTCAGCAGCAATTGACGATGAGTTTAGTGTCCGAGTAAGGTTAGCAGGAATACTGGAAAAGAAATTTTCAAACTCTGTCGCCACATCCATATCTGCCTTAATGTCCTGATCATTTATTTTTAAATGAAAGCTGTCTTTATGAATTTTATTTCTTCCAGTTTCCCTGTTAATGATGTTCCATGTTGTTTTTATTTTATTTGTCGCACTCATAATTTTGTTTTTTACATGAATAGATTTTGCCATGTAACAGACTTTTTTAAACAATTTTGAATATTTTTTTACATATTCTCTAAACTCTGGATTATGATTATACTGTTTCTGACCATACAACTCATAAAGCCTATTTCTACTTGTGTAGATGCCATGAGTTGCCCACTCATTAAATGCCATAAAATTGCTAACTAAATGAGATTTTTTGGTAAAGACTTTACTAAATTCATCACTAATTAATTTAAATAAAGAGCCATACATTTCATTAAGACTATCATGATAAGGCAACCCAGGCAATTTATTATTTAAGTTAGTCCTAAATTTTTGAATGCGATTTTGAGTAATTGGAATAAAATTAACGTGCTTTCTTTGAGACTGACTTATATTTGAATGTAATGACACAAACAAACCACAGTGGTCAGAGTCTAGAACATTCAGGACTGATTTGTTATATGATTTCACATTACAAAATATGTTATCAATACAGGAACCACTTGTGGCAGTTATCCTTGTCGGTTCAAAGAAAACATTGTATAAGTTAAAGGATCTAAATAGATTTACAAAATTAATAGTGATCGCAGAACCATCTAATATGTTAACATTAAAGTCTCCACAAATTACGACACCCCTATGGGATGTGCATACCCTTAACAATACACTCTCCATGATCTTTAAAAAGCTATCAAAAGGTGCGCTAGGGGGCCTGTATACGCATACTACTATAGTCTGCTCCAATTCAATACATGACAGTTCAGCAACCCCCTCTACAGATAGATGCATAATATCTTTCCTTTCCTTACATTTAGACTGCTTCTTAATAATAATCAAAGAACCTCCTCTCATCATATTTTTTCTATTAAAAGAGCTCACAACCTGGTGGTTACTGAAACTGTACATGTATTGATAATTATTTAGCCAATGCTCTGTAACACACAAAATATCAATATTATAATGATTCAAAAACAAGTCTACCTCAAGTTCTTTTCCTGTTAAGCCTTGTATATTTTGGTGTACTAAAGAGAGACTGCAAGAGGGTTCCTCCATTGTCTGGGATGTTAATTTAAATTAAGCGGATCGGAGCCCATACATGTAATTGTGTTACAATGTATTAAATTTGACTGTCCAATAGAGACAGTCCTGTCAATACATGGCTGTTCAATAGAAACCGCCATGGTTAAAGTCGAACTTAAGTCAACATATGGCTGTTCAAAAGAAGCAGCAATAGTTGAGATGGATCTTAAATCTACATTATACCGTTCCACTGGAATGGTATCGTTATCAATACAATATAGTAGCGAACTAGCTATATTACGTCTGTAATAATTAGAAATATTATAATTATTTATTGAAAAATTAAAAAATTTGCTGTAACTAAATGTGTTACTGTCAATTATTCTATACTTATTATTATAAAGTGACAAAGTGTGCAATTTTAAATTGCATTTATATCTGTAATTGTTTTCCTCAGATGTCAATAATTTACTATAGGGAAAGGCAAACATAATTATATTTTTGACATTTAGATTTAACAATTTGTCAAAGTATTTCTTTATGTGCCCTGAATTTGCATTTCCCCTTCTCCCGATGAAAATGATCAGTGTAGTATCAGGAGTATGTTCCATATTTATAATACGATCCATAATTTGTGTATAATTTGCTCCAGGATAACAAAAATTAGTAACGTGTGTACCAGATGCTCGTAATATGTGACTCATATTTTTTCCTATTTCATCACTATACATTATAAACCTATTTGAATTTTTTGTATCATTTTTCAGCATCGAAGACCGTTGTAAGTGAATAGACTCATTATCAGCTGGTTGAGTCAGTTCACTGATGGACAGCGGCCTTTCGCTCTGAAATGAATTTTGTTTATAGTTATTGGAATTTAACAATTCAAACTTCTCCTGATTATATTTACTAGGTTGTTGCGAGTAATCTTGCATATAACTTTGAGCTGCATTATACTTAACCGTAATGTCTAATAAATTTTTATGAAGAGATTCAACTTCAGATTGAAGTTGATCTATTTGTTTGTCGTATTGAGTAATACAATGTGCTAATTGCTCTTTATTTCTACCCAATTCACAAGTTAATTTTTGCTTTTCACTAATTAGATTTTTTATTTTAATGTGCTGTTTCCTTTTCAAAATATTTAATAAATTAAATTTTTTGTTAGATTTAATATTTTTTTTAAATTTTCTTTTACTTAAATTGAAAGAGTGACAAGGCATGTTAATGGTGTCATATGTTAAATCAATTTCATTAGAACAGCCACAGTCCTGGTAGTCAGAGCTAGTAATCAGCTCTTCATACAAGGACTGAGTCTGCGATAACTCAAGTGTTGTGATTTGACTTTTTAGATAAGAAATTTGGCTATGCGCACTCTGAAGCTCAATTTCCAAGTCATCAGTACGCCTGAGATTTTTCTCAAACATACTAATGTCCTGCTGATACTTATCAAGTTTTCCCTGAAGGTCATCTCTGTCCTCCCGGATGCCTGTCAGCTCAACATGCATTTTGGACATCTCGCTTTTGAGCAGAGAATTTTGCTTAACCAAATCTTCTATGCCGGCCTCACTATCAGCCCGCTCTTTCATCAATTGCTCACAGGTAGCTTGTGAAGATTTTAGCTCCTGTAATGCAGTTTTTAACTGTACATCAATGTCTTTAAAATATGCACTTCTGGTCATAATCTTGTTAGAATACATATTTAAAAAAGTTAAACTATTTTCAAACAATTAAAAAAATAAAAATAAATAAAGTAGTAATAATATTAAGTAGGTACATATAAGAAATTCAATTTACAACAATAATCAAGAAAAGCAAAGAAAACAATACTCTCCAGGGTATGTCCATGTAAAATTAGGTTAAGGTGGCAGCTAAATTATTAAAATATCCTAATTATTTAATAGAATAAATTAAATTAATATTATAAAATTTTAATAAATAGAATTTAAGTGGGTAATTAATGAACACTTGTTGATAATTTTTCAGGATAATTTTTGAGATTGCAGTTCACAGTAAAATTGCATTGTCACAAACACTGGTACACGAAAATCCTATTATATTAGTCACTTAAAACTGTAATACAAGTAAAATATTCAACTTCAACTTCAACTTTTGTTTATGGCAATCGGGTCACTTTTAGGTTAGCGACCATTACTGCCAATGACTCCTGAACATAGCACAGTGTATGGCGTGGTTGACCGGTTATAAAAATGGATCAAAAACTGGGTCTGGCGTACAGTGTGAATTTGATGTGCACGCTGAAATAAACGGACACGGGATCTTAAGACATCCAAAACTGAACAAAGCATATAGACAGACCATACATAACAAAGGAAAATAACAAAAGTAATCGATTAGAGTTTAATTTTTTGTGAATGGATGTATTTAATTAAGGAATTTAGAACTTTTTTGTTGGTCGATGAAAGAAACAACAAAGATTTAAGATCTATGGGTTTGGGCACACAAGGAGGGAGAAAGTTATACAGGGAGACCGTTCTGTTTGGGCAATTAAAAAGAATGTGATCTGCAGTGCCTTCCTCAAGGCCACATACACAAATGGGAGATTGGATAATACCCCACCTGTGCAGGCGTGAGGGGGTACAAGTGTGACCAATACGAAGTCTGCAGATGACCGACGTCGTCTGCTTGTCGACTAGACGATACCGATAAAACCATGGTTTATATTGGATTTTGGGTTGGATGTCACTGTAATAGCGACCTTTAATTGATTTTGAACGGTCGTAATGAAGTTGCCAACACGTATCAAGATCGGATTTGGCCAGGGAAAAAAGATCAAGAAAGAAGCAATGGAAGTGTTCCAGACTGCCTATTTCTATGGCATCTTTAGCATAAGAGTCGGCAAACTCGTTGCCTTGAATCCCCGAGTGGCCGGGAATCCAAGCCAACGAAACCTCTATATTGCGAAGATGGCAATCAAAAAGAGACTGCCTGATAAATAGCACAAGGGGATGAGTATTTTTAGATGCAAACGGATTGGAGTTAATGAGCTGAAGGCCGCTCAATGAATCCGAAAAAATAATTGCTCTATTGATTCCGTGAGAAATTACATACTTAATAGCTTCTAGAATAGCCACCAATTCTCCAGTGAATACGGAAGTATGAGGGGGGCATTTGAAGCTCAGGATATTTGCGTCTTTAGGAATCCATACTGCCGAGCCTACAGCACCATTAATCGTAAGCTTAGAAGAATCCGTGAATATCGTCGTCCAGTCATGCCAAAAGCAATTGATGTTACTGTTGAAGAGCTCATTGGCCCCGGGCTGTTTTTTTGCAATTCCGAAATCAAGGACTATATTCGGTTGAAAAATTAAGGCATCATAGGAAGTGGAGTAAAGAGGGAACAGCGAGCAAGAGAAAGTTGGGTCAGGAAGATTGTTAAATTTGCGTAGGCTGATTATCAGACACGGGATAGACTTGTTTAACCAGAATCCATTATTAGAAATCAAAGAGGAGAGTTCACAAAGTTTGGGTATAAGAGGATGATCGGAGAGTGAAGCTAATCTGTAAAAGAAACGGTCAGCAAGGAATTGTCGTCGAAGAGCAAGGGGGGAGTCCGCAGCTTCTACTTGAAGAGAGTTAGTCGGGGAAGATTTCATAGCACCCAGGATAGTTCTAAGAGACTGATACTGAATTTTGTCCATTTTGCCCAGGGCAACCTTGCTACAAGGTTCCAAGATAAAGGCACCATAATCCAATACGCTGCGAACAATGGCATTATATAGAAGTTTCTGAGAATATGGGTGAGCACCCCACCACACCCCTGATAGGCACCGCAGAATATTAATGTTTGATTGACATTTTTGAACTGTATAATTTATGTGATGGGACCCGGAAAGGCGTGAATCCAATATAACGCCCAAAAATTTAACTTTATTGCTAATTGGAATCAGTTGATTGTTAAAGGCTATTTCTATTGGAGGAGTGACTCTCCTTCTAGTGAAAATTACCACAATGCTTTTGGAAATCGATAATGTTAATCCATGAGAAGAAAGCCAATCCTCCAAATAAAAAAGAGCTTGGTTGAGACTGTTTGAAGCAACCTCGGCCGAGTGAGAAGAAGTATACAGGGCTAAATCATCTGCATATTGTAAGACATTGCAGAACGGGATGACAGACTGCTCCAGGTCGTGAGTATAAAGGCTGTATAGTAGTGGGCTTAACACTGATCCCTGAGGGAGACCTTTCCAAATAAGTCTTGGGGGAGAATGGGAGTCGCGGTGTCGAACCTCAATAGTTCTTTCCATCAGGAAGTTACACATAAAATGAGTCAACTTCTCAGGCAAATTCAGCTTTGATAACTTATCTCTGAGTAAGGAAAGTATCACATTGTCATATGCTGAAGAAATGTCAAGAAACACTCCAACGAGAAACTCATTCTTTGTCAGAGCGATCCTGATGTCGGTGGTTAAAATAGATAGGCTATCCATAGTACTCATTCCTTTGCGAAAGCCGAATTGGCTTCTGGCCAATAACTTTTTGGATTCTACAAACCATTCCAACCGCTTCTTTACCATATGTTCCATTATTTTTAATAAACAGGAGGACAAAGCAATGGGACGATAGGAGGACGGCAAAAGAGGGTCTTTTCCAGGTTTTCGGATGGGGATAACAATTTGCTTTTTCCATGATTCTGGTACAAAACCCAGATCAAAAAAGATATTAATAATATCTAAAAACATTTTTTTTGTGATTTGCCCGGAATTAGATAGGAAAGAGTAGGGAATATTATCTGGACCAGGGGAGGAATGTCTCAAGTGGTTCAGAGAAGCCAGGAGTTCGGACCATGAAAATGGTTCGTCGAATCTGTTGGGACGACTATTAACATAAGGGGAGGGGAGGGAATTTAAGCCAGGAGCAGAAGAAGGGGCCAAAGTATCAATAAATGTCTGGAGCCAAACAGAAGAGTCGTTGCTGGAAAGATCGCAAGGAAGGAAGGATCCACGGAAGCGTTTAATTGCTTTCCATAATAAGGTCGCAGGAGTCCGGGGTGATATGCTTTGGCAGAATCGAATCCATCCTTTTCTCTTTTTCTTTTTGAACATTCGCTTAGCTAAAGCCGCGGTTCTTTTAAATATGAGGAAGTTATCCATGGTCATATAATTACAATAATCTTTTTCGGCTTGTTTTCTGCGGCGGATCATGTCAGAACATTCCGAATCCCACCAGAGAGGAGAGGGTTTAGCTAATTTACTCCTTTGTTTAAAGGGGATATTTTTATCAGCGGCTGCTTTAAGAGAGGTCACCAATTTCTCGTGACAATCTAATACGTTGTCTTGTGACACCACAGGGAATTCATTGACGATAGCGTCACAGTCTCTGGCAAATAGGTCCCAATCTGCCCTAGAAAGGAGGTATCTACGAGAACCTAATGAGGTTTTAGGTTGAGAAAAGGAGGAGGGGAAGGAAATTAAAATAGGGAGGTGATCACTACCGTAAGAGTCATACATAACAGACCAAGTGAGAAGTGTGCCAAAATTGGGGGAGCAAAGCGAAAGATCAACCGCGCTGACATTCTGGCCTGGGGCCGTCCTGCGAGTTGGAGAGCCATCATTGAGAAGGCAGATGTTTTTATCCTCCATAAGATCCACCAAATCGCAAGCTAGGGCGTCGTAGTCTGTGCTTCCCCACATAAGGTGGTGACAGTTAAAGTCGCCTAAGATAAGGAAAGAGCCGGAAAGAGAGGAAAAAATGGGATCGAGATCAGAAATATGAATAGAGTGGGGGTCCGAAATGTAGATGGAAAGGACTGATATATCCATGATTTTGGCAGCAACAGCATTGATGCCAGATGGAATGGGAGGGAGAGTGAGACGGGTAAATGTGACAGATGATTTAATAAGAAGAGCGGCTCCTGCATAGCCGTCGGCTCTGTCATCCCGGAGGCAGGAGTACCCAGAAACCCGAAACCGGGATCCCGGAACTAACCAAGTCTCCGAAATGGCAAAGGCAACAGGATCATACGAGGCAACCATTTGTAAAATTTCATGTCGTTTAGGGCGTAGACTGTGACTATTCCATTGTATGAAATGGAATTTTAATAATGTTTAAGAATTCAGACAGTTTATCGGCGACGTTAGGCGGTAGAGGGAAGTCATTCATCTTGCTGAACATATTAATCAAAAGGGACAGTAAAACATCCAGAAGATTGTCACTAGACGAAGATTGTAAAATATTCATAATTATTTAATATTTAATTAAAAATTATTATGACATCAATGTTGACATATTGAATGCCACAGAGCAAACTCGACTAGTTCAACCTTAAGTAACTATATTATGGAAAAATTTAATATATTAACAAGTGAAGAACATTGATACCTACAGGAAAAATAAAACAATAAATGAGGAACAGTCAAAATTGTCGTAGTTCCGGTAAATTCATTTTTTTTAGGTTTTATAATGTCTTTTTTACTGGCTCTATAGCATATCTGCACCTTCTTGATTTATTAGAAATCTTGACTGCAATTGCGCTATAACATCAGAAATCTTCGCATTTTTATTTGTTAGAGGCTAATTTTTAGCTCTTAAAGCGATTTTTTTTCCTTTTATCAGCCAGCAATGTCTTAATGTGTAATTCTATGTAGTCTTTTTTTTCTATGCCTGTATTCCATCGGTATTTGATCACTTTCCAGACTCTGTAAAAATGTGGGATAAATATTATAATTTTGCATCATTCCTAATAATACGCGTACGCATTGCAGTGCAAATTAAATGCAGTACCTACCTAACAGGAAAACTGACACATATTTATTTACCGTAGGGGATTCTGATTGCGGCAAATTACATGTGCATAGAATAGCCTGATCCAACACAGGTATTAAAAAAGCATTATTAAGAAATATTAACTGATAACTATTGTCTTCAGTCTTCTATGGGTATACCGTAAAAAAAGATATGTATTTGTGTAATATAATAAACTGATAATGATATTTCGTTCGCTTGGCACTCTTCTCTGCCTATCTCGTAAGGGACATAGCGTCAAACTATATGTTTGTAGAACCGATAATTTAATTCACATTAACTAACATATACGAATAGTTTTGGAACAGAACCATGTCGAAGAATTGTTAACCTTTTCATCTTCCGGAAACACTGTGCGTCAAAATGTTTCGAACATACACGTATGAACTTAGAAGGATTCCAATTTTGCGACCAGTTGCAGCAACCCATTCCTTCAATAAGCCAAAATCCTTCGGAAAACTGTAACCAAACGCAATTGCTATTTATTTACAGAAATAAAAACGCATAGTGCTAATATAATTCGTAAAACTAAATATTACCCAACATTTAGGAAAAAAAATATTCATGCGCTGGTATCCCTAAAATGTGTATAATCCTACTATATTAGGTTACATGTAATTGCTAAATGTCACCAATAATTTAAGATGGCTACACGACTTGTACGGTTTATAGTCTCAAAACAATATCTTTTGTGATCGAAAAATCATAAAAATATCATCTAAAACAGTTATTAAATATATAACAAGACATAAATTAAATATTTACTGAACATGCATCCAAAAATTATTGCATTTAACCAAAAAATAAAGCACTTACATATGAAAGGTTATGTTTTCAATATTTCGCTCTGATCGGTTTTTAAGGCCTAAAATACAACAGTTCACCATTTTCACCACGTTCACCAACACGTACCACACCTACCACAATACATAGGAACTTTGAAAACAACTTGAAATATGAAAAATCGGCAATATACAAAGTGCTAGTATATCCACCATGAGATTTGTGTGCCACACTTTCAAGTGTGGCAAACAACAGAAACGGATACGCAAAGAGAGACAAAAAATATAAGAATGTGTCTCACTCCGTCTAAGGTAATAAAGAATAATTGCGTCTCATTTTCACGGCTATTATTATTTTAATGACCACTCTAGTCTATTCTCCCTCTACGATTTGACTCCACTCCGAAAGATTGACTCGCACCGAATTCATTATCCTGTGTCATGTGACAGTTTAGTTCGAACACAAAAAGAACTGTCAGTGAAGACCTTATAACATACAGAGTTTTTGGAGAAGTAAACCGTTTCAACACTGTATCTTATTTCCGTAACCATCGTCACATCCACCTGGCTGCTGGATCCAGTTCAACCCCTTCGAACTGGATACGAGATCACTCCATTCCTCGTCACCAGTAGACGTCCGACTTCGGTCACCTACAAAGTGTCGCCACAGAACACTATATATTAGAGGTGGGCGATTATGAGATATACTAATGAAATCATTCGATTATGAAGATATCTCGAGATATCTCGATTATAAAGGTTATAGTAGTTACTAATTTAGTTAGTAGTCGCGATCGCGAGTCGACGCAAGGCGAGAGGCGAGCGCTGTGCGCTGTCTCGATCGCACGGATATCGTCACAGCAGTGTACTACGCCGCTCGTCCTGAATAATATTGTATCAGACTTTTTTAAATTTCTTACTAGTCTTCTACCAGCACATATTGCTGCAACAATGATATTAATCATTCATTAAGATACTAAGATAATTAATATTAAGATAATTAAGATGAAAAATGCTATTAATTAATTTAATTATTCATTATTTATTAACACATTAAGAATATTGTTTTCATGGTGAATGTTGGATTTAGGCACACAAATAAATACAAGTAATGAATTAATTAGTATAAATTCTCTTTATAATGTAAAATATTACCATTAATCAATCATATTTATATAATACTAACCACTATAATTAGTTTTTTTTTAACACAATGACACAGTTTCAGCATCCTTAGAAGTAATAAATCTAATTTAGATTAAGAACAATATTTATAACTAAGAATCAACGTTAAACAAAGCATTTTATTAAAGTACGTATAACAATTACCAATATAACAAAAAAGATGACTTCTCATCATCAAAACAAAATAAAACTGTTACTTACTTTTTTTTTATAAAATATAAATATACACAATAGCACATTTTCAGCCTTTAAGAGTAAAAATATGCTTAAAAATTATAAAAAAACTTATATAAATAGTATAACAATAAATCACTGTCATTGAGATCAATGTCAAATAATTTTAGATCAAGAATGAAATATTACGAATAATAATCAACTGTTAATTAAATATTTCTATAAAACAACAAAACGTAAAAGACAACTTCTCATCCAAACGTAATAATAATGATACTTTTGCACTTATATACTAATAGAGTGACTCCCCGCTCAACTTTTTATAACAGGATTAGTAGTACTAATTAGTAACGTCATTCGATTATGAAAATATATTAGTTACTAATTTCATAATCGATTATCAACATTAGTATTAGTAAGTAATTCGATTATACCAATCATTCATAATCGCCCACCGCTACTATATATATCACAAGTCACGACAAGGTTTGTCTATGGTGAATAGTCTACCAACTCTAATGAACTTCTATACGTGTGAGTGCCCGTCGGCCAACATTATAGAAAACGCTGTGTAATGTTAAAGGTTTTTGTATAGAATTTACTCACGATTCAATTTCATATCCAATCTGTCCATTCAATTTAAGTTGATTCGGCAAATTGCAATGTGAATGGGATCGACGACTACTTTCAAGACGTTGAATGTCGAATTGCCCGTCCTATAGCAATCGACAAATCGATAGGTTGTGATGATATGCGTAACAGTTCTCTTTTTCATGTCACGCATACTGTTTTCAACAACAAAAAAAACGCGTGGAATGAAACATGAGTCAATAGGGATTGACACTAGGGCATTAGGGATATTCACTTACATTCGATATATCGAAAGTACTCTATGTTTGCCATAGGATATTCGGAGATTTAACAAAAATATTTTTTCTAATCTATAAAACTAAAGCTGACTAATAAACATTAAACAAAAGTAAATTTCGTTCTGAGTCTGATACCAGTTGTCAAGTTTCGAGTTCTGACAGTAATGAGTAAATAAATTAATATTTTAAACAGTCTGCATTGTATTCTATAATTTATTTAAATTAACCTGTTTTTTAAGATTTAAGAATTTATTTCTAAATCTGAAAATCTAAAATCGGTAGTTCGATTCCATTTGCTTTGCCAACTGATTCGATATTTTCAAACAATCGATTAAATGTAGTTAGGTTACATCACTAAAATTGTCAGTTACGAACTGTCACGCATATCATCACAGCGTGAAAATACTATAGAACTATTTACAAGTCGGGTATAGGCTAAATACCTAGGTTTATCCCTAACAATATGTTCTACGTACGTCTAATCTCAAATAAATTGTCTTTGACCATTATTTGACTTTTGTTTTGCGTGGCGCATGGCGCGAACCATAGATAAGTATGTGTATGGCGCGAACGTGAAGAATTATAGTGATTTGATTTGTTGGTAGTGATAAATTGTTTGATTATATACAAATTAAATAAGTATTAAAATATTTTACAATTGCTTAACTCATTTTGGCGCAATGCGTAACGTAGAAATTAAAGCAAAAATCGAGGACTATGGGCAAATATGCAAGTTAGCTGAAGCTCTAAGCGGAGCATCACATACAGTAATAAAACAAGACGATACATTTTATAATGTGCAAAAAGGTAGATTGAAAATGAGGTTGTACGCCGATAACTCTGCGACTCTGGTGCGTTACGATCGTGACGACGGGGAAGGCCCAAAACTATCGGATTACGATCTCTTACAGTTTTCTGCTGAAGAAAGTGAAAGGGCTTTGCAATTGGACACGATTTTGAAGAAATGTTTAGGGATTAGAGGACGCGTTGTCAAAGAGCGGTAAGCAAAAACTTCTTCACAAACTGTAGGCACATTAATTAATTAGCTAAGACATTACGTTGTCCTTGTCTGATACATAATAAAATAACAGTATTATCATCTTACATACTACTCTTTTAGAGTAATTTCTCTTGCTAGCATGTAGTTTTTTTCTTAACAAGGCCCTAATAACATTTTAAAAAGTAAAAGTGTCCTTGGAATATTTTTTTTTAATAAGATCGGCAGACAGGCTGACGGTCCACTTAATGGTAGGTGGCTACCGTCGCCTATAACACAAGCAACGCCAAAGCTGCTACAAGTGCGCTACCGACTACAGCAGGATTAAGGATAGGGGATAGGGAAATGGAGTCTGGCATCCCTTGATTGCTCAAACAGTTCATAGAGAATTGTGCGTTAATTATTGTGTTTGATGTGTTGTAATTGTAACATACTGATAATAAAATTCCAGGAAACTCTACATGGTAGGCCAAACACGTATCCACATTGACCGAGTTGAAGGTCTCGGTGATTATATGGAATTGGAAGTGGTTCTCCGCCCTGAACAATCCTTGGAAGAAGGACAGACTATAGCTCGTGACATACAAACAAAGTTAGGAGTAAGAGATCAATGTTTGATTGATTGCGCTTATGTTGATATGTTGCTAAAGAAATAGTATTACCTATATATAGGACACGGGCGTAAGGGTTACAATAATTGCATCGTTATTATTGGATGTAAGCCGAACATTCATACAGTGCCATCTCACAAAATCTTCAGGTAACAGTTGATTATCATCCATCAGTAACAATACAAGTACCACCAAAATGAATGAGATGGCGCTTTAATAAATAGTTGAGTAAAATTGATTATCTACAAGAAATACAAGTATACATATATGTAGATTTAAAAGCAAAACCTTATCTACATACATTATTTTACCATTTCCGAGATATGCGAAATATTATGTCCAATAAATACGCGAAGTGATCCAAAAATGGCGGCTTACGTGATGTATAGCCCGCCCATTAGCTCACATGTTGCCTACGTGCGTGACGGTGACGTGCGTCGTGTGCGACCATAATTGTCGTCGACGGGTGGATTCTCCATGTCACCCCGTCCGTTCACCGTTTGTTGTCCCTGAATTTTTGACGAAAATTTCACTATCATTGAACACCCTTCTTATACGCCAGATCTTGCCCCCCCTCTGACTTTTTCCTTTCTTCAAAATGCAAAATGGTGATGAGGAGACACCACTGGGAGGATGTAGAAGCAATAAAACAAAAAACGACGAGGAAACTAAAAAGCCTAACTGCCGAGGACTTTCAAGATGGGAACAGTGGAACAGGGACAAGTGCCTAGCGACGAATGGAGAGTATTTTGAAGGAGACAAAATTAGGTTTTTATGACCCTAGTTCGCGTATTTATTGGACAAACTATGTACATATACTAACGTTATTTAACGATATTAGATTAGATAGATATATTTGTAACTAAAAAATGTTCCTTGTAAATAAATTGTTAATTCACAACTAATTTTTAGTCTCTATATTAATTATGTGCACATATAGGCAGACTCGTTTTATGTAATACTATTGTATGCGCCAACGCTGTTGGCACACGGGGCCATAAAACGTTGGAGCAGCATTGCCAATGTTGCATGCTCTCTCGCACTTACTGGCCTTATGGCGAGGTGTAGTGATGCGCCGTGTAACTATCGATTATGTAAATAAAACTTTGTTTACTTATGAATAAATGAAATCTTATTTATTCTATTTATTTATTAAACAAAATCCACAGCCCTAAAATTATACACGATTTAAAATATGAAACATCATGTTTAGAATCGCTATATACTAAGAACGAAGAAATATCAATTCCAGCTGCAACAAATTTCATTTGCAACATTTCCAATTAGTAGCTACTGATTGTGGATTAAATTGAAAAAAATATCTCTCTTAGCAATACTCAATGAGTAGGTACTCAAAGTATCGATAATGCGTGCAGAACATGCACAACCTTTGAATGATTTAAGTGCCAGTAGCGTTAGCGTTTATTATAGAAGGTATCCGTCCGCGTTGAAAAATAAAAGAAACGAAGCGGCGACATCTATCGGATTTGGGTTAAACTGCTTGGTGAACTTCACAAATGTAACACTATTAATGGCGCCATTTATTATACTACAGAATTAGGTAAAGCGGCGATATCTATCGGATTTGGGTAGAACTGCTTGGTGATACACCTGTGCATAGTATGCTCCAATTCGCAAACCTCGGGAAACTAAGGATAAAATATTAACAAATTATACACCTATAGATTACTCAGGAATCCCTTTGTTGATAGATGAAAACCACATAAAAATCCATTCGGTAGTTTTTGAGATTATCGCGAACATACATAGAGACAGACGAGGCGGGGGACTTTGTTTTATAATATGTAAGGATTCGTCAGACAGACTGCCCACTTGGTTAAGGATGACTACTGGCATTAATACAAGCAACGCTATGGGTGCTGCAAGTGGAGCTGCCGACGTTATAAGATAAAAGGATAAGCGATTAGAAGAGGATAGAAAAATAAGATGTGGCATCTCTCATTCACTTGTCAGAATTATAATTTGTTAAATTAAATGGACTTCAAGAATTTTTCATTTATGATAAGGTCGACAGGCTGATGGTCCACTTGGTGATAGGTGGCTACCGTCGCCTGTCATGCAAGCAGTAACAGGTTCTGCAAGTGCGCTGTCGACCATAGCAGGTTTAAGGATAAGGGATTGTGTACGGGCCTGTACGCTCCCGTACATTGGGTTACGGTATGGCTGTGTACCTGCTAGCGGGCGACGCTCCCGTGAGAAGTGTCGGTGGTCTAGCTGATTTGGTGGGTTAGATGGAGGAGAGTGGGTAAGGGTTCTAAGTTCGTACTGGTTACCTGGTCATGCGGTGAAGCGTAGACGATTTATTTAGAAAAACGGTGGGTTTATTACTTACAATTTTTACACATACAACTAGCGAACTAACTACATAACACATACGACCGTGCCAAGGGCCGAACAATATGCGCCAATAGCGAACTAGTGTGACACGGCCAACCGAACGTTGTAATAATAATAATTATAACTATCTGTCCCTGTCACTTTTCTATCGTTGTCTCTTTCACTGTCTACGTTTATATTGGGGCCGACATTACATTATATGGCCGCGTCGGACCCATTTCTTTACGAACACTTTACACACTTATATTTATTGGACGAACTGTAGGCTGTCCCGAACAGATTGGGAAATTCACTTATTACCACTTAGATCTATTCTGACGTTAAGGCCTTTCTCTCATAAGCGACGCGACTACAATATAAACCGCGCTCAATTACAGAATGCTACTCTCTGAGGAAACGTGATTTAAGTTTTATATTAACTACAGTCGGGGTACGAAAACCTTCGTCAGTTTTCAAATTAATTCCTTTATCAAGTCCTAGACTCTTAGTACCTTTTGAAACTAAAGCACTAAGCAGGCAACTGACAGACATTTGAAATGAAATTTTGGCATGACTGACAACTGTCCTGGTGCAAGCAAATGTCGACTTTCAGGTGACGAACCTTTTCTTACCCTGACTTTACATGTCATCAGTGGCTGTAGCATGAGTTTACGATACTACACTCGCTAGCGAGAGCGTAAAACATTTATATGGAAAATTGATAATTTGACATTGACAGTTCACGATTTTCCATACAAAAGTTTTACGTTCTGGCTAGCGAGTTTAGAATTGGTGTAGTATCGTAAACTCATACTAGAGCCTCAGAAAGATTGACTGCCCACTTGATGGTAGGTGGCTACTCTATAACATTGGCAACGCCACAGGTTCTGCAAGTCTGCTGCCTACCATAATAGGATAAAAGATAGGGTAACGGGCTCTGGCATCCCTTACTCACTCACCGAAACACAAGGAGCATACGTGCTGTTATTACATGGTGGTCTTCTGTAAGGGGGTGATTACTGCCGCAGTATGTCAATCGTCTTGTGGAGATTACCCTACAATAGATTGATGTACCAACAGCACTATTAAGAAGAAATCTGGTAGTTCAAATGAAACAACATTGTATCAGTTGTCTTACCACTAGTACAAATGATACTAGTTAAGAATTGGCAGTGCCTACTACTTTTTTGAAATAATAAATATTATCAATCAATTTATTTGTAACTTATAAAACATGGAAAAAAATAACAGTAACATCAAGAAAGAAACTTACAAAACGGTCACTCAGCATTTTGCTGGCATAGGCTTTATATGATTTTTGTAGCTGGGTGGACTCGTGGGGATAAACTCACTCGTTGATTTGGTATCTAAGTCCATAACATATACTCTTGTGCTAGGGATTATCATCTCAGTCATCCCCAAAAGGACCGATCAGAACCAGTCTGAATCCACAGTCAACCTACGGCTCTTATCAGGTCGTCTGTCCACCTTGTGGGTGGACGTCCTACGCTGGGCTCGCTGATCTGTGGCCTCCACTCGAAAACCTTACAGCCCTAGCAGCCGTCAGCTTTTTGTACTATATGTCCTGCCCACTGCCACTTTAACTTATTAATTCTCCATGATATGTCAGTAACTTTTGTTCGTCTATAGATCTCCTTATTCCTGGTTCGATCTTGCAGTGTAATCCCGTTATGTAGTTCTCTCCATAGCTCGTTGAGCT
The DNA here is from genome assembly GCA_910589475.2 of Bembecia ichneumoniformis. Lineage (NCBI taxonomy): Eukaryota > Metazoa > Arthropoda > Insecta > Lepidoptera > Sesiidae > Bembecia > Bembecia ichneumoniformis. Next base: position 1,733,196 of record OU342550.1, read on the forward strand.
TTCTTACGAGGCCCATTAGAGACCATGTTTCATCGATGTCATCACTGATAACACACATTTGTTGGAAACTTGTTTTAAGACATTGAGGAAATTTGGACGAGTAGATGTCTTGGAGCTTCCTGAACGCTGCCCATCCAAGCTGAATTGGGCAGTTGACTATGATTGGAATAATTAAAGCCTATTTTATTAATATTTTATTGCAACGAGTATTCAACGTGATGAGTCTTCATGTGCCCCTTCAGACTACACTTCTGAACGAACGCTTGACCGCACACAGGACAAGAGAACCTCCTGTCATTATTATGTATCCTCAAGTGTTCGGTTAGTGTTTTCTTCCTGGCGTACGACTTCTTGCAGATCGTGCATTCATATATCTTTTCACCGTTATGCTTTATCATGTGCATCCTCAACTCGTTTGCCGTGAAACACTTATAAGTGCAGACTTCGCATTGAAAATTTCTCTCCTCCAAATGATCGCGTTTCATGTGACGCGATAGAGAATCTCGCCTATCAAAAGCTTTATCGCAAACGTTGCATTTATACAACAGGGGCTCCACACCGTGCACTTCCACCAAATGTTTCTGCCTCCTCAAATATTCCGAGAACCGCTCCGGACACTTTGTACATTTGAACCTTTTTATTTGTTTGTGCACTGTGTCCACGTGATTCTTGTACTTTTGCGGAGTACTGTACACTTTTTGGCACAATTCGCAAGGGAAATTGCCCCCTAAATGCATACATTTAGTGTGTACCTTTAAACGGTTACGAGTCATGAACCCTGTACCGCACTCTTTGCACAGATAATTACGATAATGAACGTTCATATGGCGCTCTATAGAGCCGAAAGTCTCGAATCTGAATCCGCACAATAGACATTCGTACACGTCGTTCCATTTCGGTGGCAATTTGAACGGAATAACCCTGTCTGTGTATTCCAAATGCATTCGCTTCTTGTGAACCTTAGTCAGGTGGTTTTTCAACTCGTTCAAATTGGGAATATTCTGATCGCAAATCGTACACTTCAAATCGGTCACGTCCACGTAGACTATGAGACATTCGGCCGCCAAAGCGCCCAAAATATGTTTGATTTCGGTCTTCTCGTGCTCGCTCAGTTGATGCACGCGCAACTTCTCCGAACTCTCAAACAAAACGTGACAATAGAAACAGGGAAAGCCGGCCGTGCGACTTGTACTTCTGAAGGGTATCGCGTTCGAGAACTCCAATAGGATGGACGCGTTTTTAATGTGCGCCATTTTCTCGGTCAAAAACACTCTTTTGCTCATACTGTTCTGTTCGTTTGAAACTAATTTACCTGAAAGAGATGAAAAATCTTTTATCAAATTTATTTTGGCTCCAATATACGGTCTTTTCTAATGTGAGGTGAGGCGAGGCGCAGGGAGGATGGAGATAAAGAATACGTCCGTGTTGTTGTACGACTTATTTATTACTAACTATATTGTCAAGCTTAATGCGTAACACTTATATACTTAACACCTACGTATAGTTCACATACTTCAATGTAATGATCGTCAGACACGCTTGTGGTTCAATTGATGGTGACTACCGTCAACAAATAACATGTATTTGTTGACATAATTATATTAACAAATATACATAGTAACATGCTTATTAACATAATTATATTAATAACGCCACACAGAGGCGACTCTAGCTCTTGTAGTGCCAGTGTGCAATCAATTCCCTGGCGCCCTCTCCATCAGTAAGTTGAAACTCATTTAATATGCTTTATTTTTGGCTTTATAACATTTTAAATGCTTTAAACTATTGGCCGCTCATGGCGCGCCTTACTTTGCTACCACGCCGGGCGTTGGTCATCATATGAGGCCAGAGTCTATGAGAGCATCGTTACCGCGAGCGATCCAAGCTCTTTGGAGGTGTCGCGACCGGGAGCCTTGCTCAGCGCCCACTAAGACCCTGCGCCCGTGTGCACGGCAACTCTGCACTAATAGGTAAAGCCGGCCCTGACGGCACAGATACTCCTAGTGCGCTTCCGAATGTCCAGAAGTTAGCATGTCCATTTTCGTTTTTAGAAAAACTCGACATTGTGCTAGGCTTGTGTTGCGGCCTAGCACAAGTAAATGGTCATGCTGGTGCAACAAACATTATTTCTCATTGCCGCTCCATTTTTTGATACCGGGACTCGCGATCTGCGGCACAATGTAGCATAAGTCAGCGCTGCACGTAAGTTTGAACTTTTTTTTAATTCGAAAAAGAATTCGGTGACTGTCCGAAAAAAAAATTAATTTTTTTTTACCAATAGCGGCTCTGATTTTTGAAATAATCGAAAACGGTTTGCGGCACATTGCAGCACAAGCTTAGCACGTTCCGCACATTTTCGAAAAACAAAATAGTCATGCTGGTGCAAAAAACGGTTTTATCTCATTGCCGCTCCGTTTTTTTGAGATAATCGAAAACGGTTTGCGGCACAACGTAGCACAAGCCTAGCACAAGTCAGCACAATGTCGAGATTTTCTAAAAAAACTAAAATGGACATGCTAACTTCTCGGACATCGCTACCGACCTTAGTAGGATTAAGACCCCAGTGGCTCTAGCATGAGTTTACGATACTACACTCGCTAGCGAGAGCGTAAAACATTTATATGGAAAATTGATAATTTGACATTGACAGTTCACGATTTCCCATACAAAAGTTTTACGTTCATACTAGAGCCTCAGAGGCTCTAGTATGAGTTTACGATTCTACACCAATTCTACACTCGCTAACGAGAACGTAAAACTTTTGTATGGGAAATCGTGAACTGTCAATGTCAAATTATCAATTTTCCATATAAATGTTTTACGCTCTCGCTAGCGAGTGTAGTATCGTAAACTCATGCTAGAGCCACTGGTCACTAGGCAGTCAGACTGCCGACAGCCGAAATATTGAGCAATCAATCGGGGACTAGTTGTGAACCTTTCGTCGACATGGAAGATCTTATAATTCTTTACCTATCTCCTAAAAAAAGCAAAGCAAAGAAAATACATTGGATTCATATTCTAGAACGGCACTCAAAACGTTTATTTCATACCTATTTTAAGGATGTTCGTAAATATCTAGACTTTTTTTAACTACACGAGACTGTTAGTGCAATCGTTTGATTAACCTTTTGGAAAATATAAGAAATTCAAATACGAAATACGCTGCCTGCTGCAACTAATGCGCGGAGACTGACGTTGGACTGACAGCAGCCACATACATTCGTATACACTCGCTCTGGCTGCGCGCAGCCAATGGGCTGCCGTGCAGTCAGACGCGTTGTAATAGCAGCCGTAGCCAGGAATTCGTGGCCGCCTATTCGAAATTGAGAATAAACTCTTTTAAGTTTTTTTGGTTGTTTGTAAAGCGAAGCGCGGGCGCATCGCCGGTCTCGCAAGGCAGGTCGTCTTCTGGCTCCTACACACAGTTGCCAAGCGTTTGTGCCGCCGGCACGTGCCGCAGAAACTTGCACAAAGCCGCCGAGCTTCATTCCAGTTGTGACAGTCGGGTAGAACGCTAGTGTACAACGAAGTATGTCAACGATGAATTGAACAACGAAGTAGTCAACATTGACATAGCAGCTGTAGCTTTTATTTTAATAATTAAAAAAATTAAAAGAAGAAGTAGATTTTGGGAGCGAACTGACCTTGCAAGCCCGTGCGGCACGCCGACATACCGGCATCGATGGAAAGGCACTGTGTGTAAGGAGCCTTTCCATCGACGCGGCGGAGACTGAAATGATAAATACCCAACAAACATTATGGCGCTAAGGGAAACCTTTTTTGGCACTCATAATATTATAAACGTTATATAAGAGCTCCGACAATAACTTTAGACTCTACTGTGACGTTAAGAATAAATAATAAAACTTTCAAGAAGAATAACGGCAACAAAGAAAACAATTATAACTTAAGGAGCTAGCTTGGAGTTGATCGGAACTATTGTATAACTTACTCTTATAGCTTTAGGAAATGTAAAACACTGAAAGCAATTGCAAAGTGTCTGCTGACACTTACAAACGGCTGATGTTCTTAAATAGAGTTAGTTAAATACCTTGCACCACCTAACGAGTTTTATGGAGCCCTAAGAGCTAACAAGAAAGCTATTAGTGTCATAGAAGTGTTAAATTATAAATCTTATAGAGCTAGGTGCTGTAAGAGTCAGAAACCACCTTTAAATCATTACAGGTTACATGATGAGATTACCCGGCTATTGACCGCGCGGCTACACCTTCAACATTTATCACGATCAGTGGAATGTCAATCCGTAATTCGACTAGAAATCGCGATCCGTCATTAGCATAGACGCTCAGTACCTAAATATCAAGATTCAAGACATTTATTGACGTCTTAGACTTTTATAAATGTATGTTACACATAGTCTTAGACACTCACCTTTAACTCCACACAAATCTTTACTTGATTCCTTTTCAGTTGTACTCCTTGCCTTATCCTTATCATCCATTGAATTATGAGCATTCACATCTTTAGCAGAAGGCGCAACTTTCTTTGACAGTCTCACAATAGGAGTGTCTGAATCCGAATCATCTTCCCTTCTCCCTCGTTTAAGTTTTATTATCTTGCGTCTCTTTCTGACTGTTTTCTCCAGTGTTCGCTCGTTGTTTGAGGTGTCATTGTTGTCCACATTCGTTTTGTCTTCTGAAAATTTCACACTAACGATCAGTAGTGGCAGGGCACGCTGCATTTCTCAGTCATTTGGGCAGCTCGTCTTCATACATCACCGTGAAATAACAGCATATGTGCTATTGTGTTTCGGTGTGTGAGCAAGGGATGCCAGAGCCCATTTTCCTATCCCTTCCTAATCCCTATCCATAATCATACTATGGTCTGTAGCGTACTCGCAGCACCATCAAGTGGATCGTCAGCCTGTCTGCAAGGTGACGGTCCCCTATGAACTAAAACCACACCCATCTTGGGTTTTTTTACTGTGGTAAAAGTCCCACATAACCTCTAGACATTTGCATCGCATTCGGCATGTGTTCATAAGGTATCTTTTGAATATTTCTCCCCTCGTACTCGTAACTACTTAACCGATCATGTCAAGAGTATACAGAAAAGGATATAGGGTACTTTTATTTTTATAGTCTATACATATAATAAAATTGTAAACGAGCCGTGTCTGTAAATTAAATATTTTCTCATAAAAACTATTTGTACACGTTACACTTATGTTACCGAGGTCAAAAAAATAGTTTTTAGAATTTTCGTCTGTTTGTGCACGCTAATCTCAGAGACGACTTAACCGTTTAGAATGCGGTTTTCACAGATGTGTTGCAGCAAGCCTCCCGTAACATTTAGTGTTTATTTCATCTCAATATGTTTACAAACAAAAAAGTTACGCCCTACACCGGAGCGCGAAGTGCGAGTTTGCCTCGATCAAACGCATCGAACGCGTAAACGTGAATTTGTATGGAATGAAGCAGTGTCATCTAGTTAAGTGCGTTTGATCGAGGCAAACTCGCACTACGCACTCGGATACCACGCGTACGAAGTTGCGGGCTCGGCTAGTAATGAATAAAATTACAGTAGAGTCTCACTAATCCGGCACTATTATAAGAGGATGCCGGATTATTTGAATGTTTTGATTACTGGATTGTATAGAAACATTCATAATCCTAATATCCTAATCCCACTAATATTACAAATTGTGTGAATTTGTTAATCTTTCACGTGAAAACTACTGAAAGGATTAGTTAACTACTGAAACTGCACACACAGATACTTTATTACACGGATTAACATATGGGATAGTTTTTATCCTGGAAAAATGTTACGATTCCCGAGAGATCGTCTAAAAATATAAAAAAGGCGCCACCGTCGTCGTCACAGCGATAAATATGTCAGGCGCTATAACTCATATATTTTCCCAGGTGTTATATTATTATCAAAAGGGCCTTGATTCTGTATATCAATTATGATTTCACGCTTTTGTCTTGACATGGCATTTATATATATATATATATGTAAGAGAATGCCTTTTTAGCAGATATCGTAACAATTTGAGGATATGACGTGGTTTTAAAATAAGGAATCGCTAAGTGGCGTTAGTGAATTAGGGCCTAGGTAGTAGATAAAATAAAGCATTTCACAAAGAAACAAAAAACATTTATCTAATATATAAAATTCTCGTGTCACAGTGTTTGTAACAAAACTCCTCCGAAACGGCTGGACCGATTTTTATGAAATTTTATTTGTATATTTGGTGGATATGAGAATAGGTCGTAAAATATTTTTCACCCCCTACCTCCACCCCCCATTTTCAATCGCAAATTTAATATTTTTGTATGAACAATATCCAAATAATTTAACCGTCGTTGATTGACGTGAAGTGTCGCAATCGGGTTACAGAATTATTTTCGTATTCGGGCAGGACAACGTCTGCTGGGTCAGCTAGTATATATAATCAACTAATTAGTCTGATGTCAGAGCGCAAGCGAAGAGGGGCAGTAGGGAGGGGTGAGGGAGGTGAGGTGAGGCGCCGGACTGCTAAAGTGCTAGATTAGAGAGTCTCTACTATACTGTTCTCGAGGGACACGGACGAAATCGCGTGAAAAAGCTGGCACCTCATAAACAATTTCGAATTCCATGCAAACGAAGTAGCTGGTCTAAAATAGTATATCTTATTATGAAAAAAAAAAAAAAAAAAACTCACCTTCACTAACTGAAGGTACATCTTGACACGACTCGGAGCCATCCAGTTTCGTCTCGCACTTTATTTGAACGTTTTCTGAAAATATCAAAAACCTTTGTTTTTCTGAATCTATAGAATTAAATTAAAAACTCTTCGAATCATTTACAGTATAAATCATTTGATTATAGACACATTGTAATACTTCTTGAAACAACAAATTGACGAGCCCGTTGGATGAGTGGTTAGGGTGCTTGCCTTAACGCTCTGTTCTAGGGTTCCCGGGTTCGACTCCCGGCAAATTCAACTTTGAAAAATGAACTTTTCAAATTTGGGTCTGGATTTGGAAAGCAGTGGAACGGCACACTGCGCTTTCGCGGTCATTTGGGCAGCCTGTCTGGCGGCAGTAACCACCCCCTTATAGAAGACCACCGTGAAATAACAGCACGTGTGCTGTTGTGTTTCGGTAAGTGAGTAAGCGATGCCAAAGTGGCCAAGACAGGCTGACGGTCCACTTGATGGTAGGTGGACCGTCAGCCTATCTGCTGATCTGCATTTTTTAATCGATTTTTGTAACAGACAAGACATTCAAATTTTATTTATTTCCTCTTAAGGGTCCTCAGCAAGCTCAATTCTCCATACAAACGTAGTTACGTCCTTATTTTAAAATAACGCATTGCATTATCATGAAATTTTGTAAATACAATGAGATAAGACATATCTATGCCTGAAATTAGTTAATGACTCTTGAAATGTTATTAAAAAGAAAATAGAAAGAGTACAAGTTTACCCCCAAAACCCTGTTCAGTTCGGCTGAATACTACAGCCAAAATATAATTTAGATCGAAGTCAAAATCTATTTCCGACATCGATTAATCTATGTTAGTTTCATAAGAAAAAGCATTTTTCGAAATTGATTTGTGGTTTTCAAATGAGAACGAAACTACGAAAAGCTACAAAATTTTGATGCGAATCTGCAGCGAATCACTCTAGCGCGGGGGAACGGTATGTATGAGGTAAGGCGGTAGGCGCCGCCCTTTGTCCTTGGTTTACGCCCTGTCTCACTCTAGGTGAAACAACAACATTTTAAAGCGTTAGCGCGTGATCTCAACGCGGAGTTGAGCGCTGCTTACTGGAGACTCTTAAACCATTATACTTAAAACAAAAATAATTCATCGAAAATATAGGCCAATAAGTTATGTATCACATTTTTTTTTTTTGTTACATTGGCTTTATGTTTGAACAAAGTGAATATGAAAATAAAGCAGTGATTTTTTTTCTTATCCATGAAGTGGAGTCTCTTAAGTGAATTTATCCATTACATACACAAACATACAAAAAAACCTTTTTCTTTATAATAATAGCGTAGATTTTGTATTAGTTCCCAACAAAAAAGGCAAACATCACAGATTTAAATTATATCATAGACATACTCAAGTATCAAAATTATTTAGAGGGCTGAAGACTCTCTTTCGAAAAGCATAAGCAATGCTTCCTCGTTTATTCGAAACTCAGAGGTCCATTACCATCTAAATAAATGTTTCTGTGAAAGAGGAAATAAGACACCTTTCCAAAAATTGCAAATGTCATATCCGAAGACATCCCAGCCCCAGCCAACTTGCTGTGCAGCTCACTGTGCTGGATTCTATAGTAGATTGAGGATCCGGTTACATTGAGAGTGGTTTCTAGTGGGGAATTGACTTTTCACACTCTGAAATACCTTCCACAAATCTGCTCATAGTCATGGGACTGATCGCATGATAATTTAGATTTAAAAAAATAAAAACATTAATTTAAAAAAATACCTTCTCTCTTATTACAGTAATTTAAAAATTGTTTTTCAGCTTGCAACACTTGTTTCCGAAAACTGTACGCATCTCTGAGGTGCCCAATACACAGACTGCAAATGAACCGACTCGGTCCCCAATCAGTAAGACATGATAACTGGAAGGAAAATAAAAATATATAATGGACTTTGTTCATGGTTTCCTCTGTGGTTACCTCGTTTGTCCTGGGTGCACCTCATCTAACACGGATGTTCTTCCATTTTGAAAACTCGTTATAGCACCGCCTAATTGTGGCAACTGAAGGTGAGGTGTCGCCATACACACTATCTAACTCGCTTTTTATTTCCTTACACGTTTTCCCTTTCGAAAACAGAAAGCAAATCACTGCCCGATATTGTTCTTTTTTCATTTTGCAAAAAACACACAGCCAGTTCTGTTTAAACTGCAATGTTTCAGGATGTAATTAACAGAATTATTTGAAACTGTCAACTTTCCCGCTTCCATGATGGCGGCTGCAGGTAATGACATTTTTACCATTCAGCCTTGCCACATTGCTTTAAAGCTCATTACTTATCATAGACCACTTGTGATATGAATAATGTAAAAATGTGAAAATTTATGGTAAGCAAAATAATCTCCAATGTTGTAATGTTTATGTATAAAAAAAACCATTTATTCTACTTTTATAAAAAGGTTAATTTAGATTAATAAGCAATGCCCCTTGGTTTGTCACAAACGAACAGCTACATCACGATCTACACGTTAATATGGTCAAGGATGAAATCTAATGACATGTCAAAACCTACAAAAAATGGATTATGAAACACTCCAACACCCTGGTGAGGGTTCTGATGGAAGATAATCTGTTAGTTCACAGACTGAAGCGCAAAGTTCCCCAAGACATATTAAATATTATTACAATTGAGTAAGATGTGACACAGGTCACATATTTTTAACCTACTATTTATTGTCCCACTACGGCGACAGATTGTAGTATATATATTAATAACAAAAAAAACTAGACCTTAGCATAGCATAAGGAACGTTTCCTATATTAATAGCAGCAGTAGGTACATTATGACCAAAGGTAAATAAAATGGAATAATAGTGACAAAGGACAATTTGAGTATATACAATATTACAAGACTATTTTTTAATTTTTATTGTAGTCTAAAATAAACACGGAGGATAATATATGTCTTACTAAAAACTTACGGTAATTCCAAAACATTCTTGGAGCATATCCGAATAGGCTTCTTTAACTCCATTTTCTGATAAATACGAGGCGGTCATATCAAATTGGCCGCTGGTTAAAAGACAACATCTGCACACATCTGGATTTGAGGCCCAACTTTGTAAGTTTTCTATATCCATTATAAACCTTCATATATTCTTATCGATATCTAAGAATTTCTTATAACTAATCTATCTTATTTTACGAAAGATCCTGTCTAATAATCATTGTTTGTATATTGATTAATAATAACTGTTTAGTTAGACTAGATTATAACAAGTATTACAGACATTTTTTTTATTGTTAAAATTTGTTTTGTTATTGTTTTTTCTCATAAAAATAACTTGCAGTCTTGCAGTGCGTGCACTGTGCAGACCATAGACATTAATATACTACGTAATAGACGAACTGAGAGTGCAAGGGAGAATGCAGTCTCTTATGGCACGAATACGAGTGCGAAAGAGACAGCGAAGCGAGAACCGTTAGAACTAGTTTGAGAGATCGGAGAGTCACATAGCGTCACACTGTGATATCGTCCTTCAGTTTTTATGTAATTTCTCAAGGAATCCCTTTAAGTTGAATAAAATTATTGTTGAAATTAACAATGGTGTGCTGTTCAGTGCCTGGTTGTGAAGTGAATCACAGGAATAATCCAAATAATGAGACATTTCATAGGTAAATATGATCCACACACTAATAATTTTTGACGACTTATTTTCTAGTAAAACTTGGTTCAAGGAATACGGTAAATTGTGTAATAAATATAAGATATCACGTAATTTAGTGTTTTATACATATTTTTCATTTTTATAAATAAAATAAAAAGATTATGTGTACGTGAAAATTTCCATAATTTACGTAGTGATTGAATATTTGAATCATCGATATCGATATCGCATTTATTTTATTTCTTCTGATAAAAATATGTCGAGTGTTTTAAAACGTAACTAGGTAGTAATTATATGCATAGTGGAGCATTTGATAATTACAAGTAAAGGTACTTTTTTTTCAGATTTCCATCAGATACCGTGATTCAGGAAAAATGGATTAGGGTTCTAAACAAACCAAACTGGACACCTCATAAATACTCTACAGTATGCAGTAAACATTTTGAACCAAGATGTTTTCTACAGCGTAAATGTCGTCGTCTATTAAAAAAGGACTCGGTCCCTACAAAGTTTGTACCGGTATGTATGTTTCTATTTATATGTAGAATATAATGCATCATCATTGCCTACTAATAGATAAATATAGCAAATCACATTATATCATAAGCATAATATTCGTACATGCTGGACACAGGTCTTCGTATATTTTATCATAAATTACAGATTCACATTTCATCACAAGGACACAGTGCAGATTTGCAGGCTATATTTTTATGTCTCCGAAGTTTACTATTTGAGAGCAATCAGTTAATGTATAATTAAACAATAATCCGTTTCAGGTCACTTTGAAGCCCACAAGACCTGTGTCAACCTATGTCTTTAGAGACATCTCACCTCAGCCATCTACATCTCGGGCATTTACATCTCAGGCACCACAATTAACTCCTAGGAAGAAAAAACTTATAACAAAATGTGCAAAATTGAAGAACAAGTTGACAGAAAAACAGCGAAACATACGCAATTTAAAAGCAAGAAATAAAAGAATGAAGGATAAGGTTGTTACCTTGCAGTCTGTATTGGATGAATTTAAAAAAAGACCAGGATTAAAAGACCATTTGAATGAAATTACATTGGCTTGTAGCAATGAAACGCTGCAAAATTTAATTGACCGTGTTAATGAAATTAATACAGGCAAAATCAGCCACTCAAAAGAATACAGTGACGAATTGAGACGTTTTGCACTTACACTTCATTTTTATAGTCCTAGGTGTTACAATTATATTAGAAAAAAATTTGGTTTGTGTTTACCACACGTAAATACTTTGCGTACATGGTACAAGCGAGTGAACTGTGAACCTGGTTTTACCGCAGAGGCCTTTAATACAATAAAAGAATTTACTAAAAAGAAAAAATTGATTGTAAGTGTAACTTTTGACGAAATGAGTATAAGGGAACATTCGGAATTCATTGGTGGAAAACATTATGGTTGTGTAAATATAGGTAATAACTTAGCGAGTGATGAATCCGCTATTGCAAATCAGGTGTTAGTTTTTATGGTTGTGGCCATTAACAGCTTCTGGAAGTTGCCAGTTGGTTATTTTTTTGGAAGAGGTTTTACAGCTACACAAAAAGCTAATTTATTAAGAATTTGCCTTGATTTGTTACTTGCTGCAGGATGCGACGTCATAAGCATAACTTTTGATGGGATTGCATCTAATTTAACAATGTGTAATTTACTTGGCGCTAATTTAAATTCCGAACCATTTACCCCATATTTTTATTATAAATCAAATAGATACTTCTTATTAATTGATGCCTGTCATTTACTTAAATTAATTAGAAATATGTTTGGGGACAAAAAAATATTGATTGATGGCAATGGTAGGCAAATTAAATATAATTATATATTGCTATTACATAATTTGCAAATGCAACAAGGGTTGAGGTTAGGTAATAAAATAACAAATAGACACATTAATTACTTAAAACAAAACATGAAAGTACGATTAGCAGCGCAATTGCTTTCAAGATCTGTTGCAATAGCCATTGACTTCTGTAATAACACTTTAAATTTACCCCAATTCAAATATTCAGATGCTACAACTTTATTTATAAAATTGACAAACGATATTTTTGACATATTTAATTCGAACAGTTTTCTTTCTTATGGTTTAAAAAAGCCTTTGTACTCTGAAAATAAAGTCGAAATATTTGAGAGACTTGATGACATCTACGACTATTTCAGAAATTTAAAATTTGAAGATGGATCATTAATTGTGAAATCGGGTAGACGTTTAGGTCTAGCTGGATTTTTAATTAATATTATAACTCTCAAGTTGTTGTATGTTAATTACATTGAAAATGGTATTTTACGCTTTTTACCTTTATATAAACTATCACAGGACCATCTTGAGACATTTTTTAGTGCAATTCGATCAAGGGGTGGCTTTAATAATAATCCCACTGCAAGGAACTTCATATCTGCATATAAAAGATTGTTATGCCATACCGAAGTGAGAATAAGTGACAGTGGAAATTGTGTACCACTCGATAATATTACTATTCTTTCGGGAGTTACTTCCACTGTTGACCGCATTAATACGTCTTTGAAATATAATAAGATTACCAAAGAATTTGAGTTAAAAACTGAGGAGCAAGACGAAGAGTCTTCATCATTATTACTGAATAAGCTTCCTAATAATGTTGAAGATTTGTCACTGTTTGTCAAATCTATTGTTCACTACATAGCCGGCTTTGTGGTAAAAAAAATGAAAAAACGCATTCATTGTGTAGAATGTATACAATCTCTATTGCAATCACGAAGTCATTCTACGTCATCATTAATCAGTCAAAAAGATTTTGCGATACATGGTGAAGGCTTTTTAGTATATCCATCTCACGATGTTATATTTGTTTGTGAACAGTGTGAACATTATTTCAGGCGTTATATAAAATCAATCTTTAACTTCAATAAGCGATTATTTAATGAAACAGTTTTGAAACTTTTAAGGCATATTGATACTTCCAGCATTTTTGAGGCATTGGTAGTACATTCTTACGAGCAAGACACTTTTGAAAGCCATAGATATCTTGTAATTAAATATACAATTGAAACATATATAATGGTTCGTTTACGATATGAAACAACTTTAAAAAATTTGTCACAATTGACTTTGCGAAACCATCTAAATAAAATTGTATTATTTAAAGGACAATGATTTTTTAAAATGAACAATTAATGGTACTGAAATTATATCTTGTTTTTTATTATATTATATGAATGCTAGACCTTCTATATCTTATAGTTCTCCCGAAAGAATAGTAAATTAAAATTACTTCAATTTTAAAACTCTTTCATTGGGATATTATTCAATAAAACATCCAAAATAAGTCATCATGATGGTGCACACATCCAGTTTATTTTTTACATCACATTACAATATTCAAAATAACTTAATTAAATATATTATCTTCTTTTTCTTTTTAAGTTCAAAATACATTAACATCTCTGAATCTTAAATACCTGGCTGACAATACTACAAAATCTTTAAATAGTAAATCTTAATCTATTTAATAATTCATGGCACTAAAACATCTTCATTAAAACAAAATACTCATATATGAGTCTTCAACTCAAAACCTCTACTTAACAACATTAAAATCACTCAATATTATCTTATTAAGCTTCTATACATATTAAATAATAACCCCCTTAAGTAATAAATTTCAAATTAAATAAAAAAAAGCTTAAATTTTTTTTTTATGTATATATATGTGACAAATTTTTTAAAGTTGTTTCATATCGTAAACGAACCATTATGTATGTTTCAATTGTATATTTAATTACAAGATATCTATGGCTTTCAAAAGTGTCTTGCTCGTAAGAATGTACTACCAATGCCTCAAAAATGCTGGAAGTATCAATATGCCTTAAAAGTTTCAAAACTGTTTCATTAAATAATCGCTTATTGAAGTTAAAGATTGATTTTATATAACGCCTGAAATAATGTTCACACTGTTCACAAACAAATATAACATCGTGAGATGGATATACTAAAAAGCCTTCACCATGTATCGCAAAATCTTTTTGACTGATTAATGATGACGTAGAATGACTTCGTGATTGCAATAGAGATTGTATACATTCTACACAATGAATGCGTTTTTTCATTTTTTTTACCACAAATCCGGCTATCTGGCCATCTAAATAAAATTGTATTATTTTTAAAGGACAATGATTTTTTAAAATAAACAATTAATGGTACTGAAATTATATCTTGTTTTTTATTATATTATATGAATGCTAGACCTTATATATCTTATAGTTTTCTACGGATTACTTCAATTTTAAAACTCTTTCATTGGGATATTATTCAGTAAAACATCCAAAATAAGTCATCATGATGGTGCACACATCCAGTTTATTTTTTACATCACATTACAATATTCAAAATAACTTAATTAAATATATTATCTTCTTTTTCTTTTTCCATGTTTGAATATCAAACCTTTTTATATCAGCCAGTATTTAAGTTCAAAATACATTAACATCTCTGAATCTTAAATACCTGGCTGACAATACTACAAAATCTTTAAATAGTAAATCTAAATCTATTTAATAATTCATGGCACTAAAACATCTTCATTAAAACAAAATACTCATATATGAGTCTTCAACTCAAAACCTCTACTTAACAACATTAAAATCACTCAATATTATCTTATTAAGCTTCTATACATATTAAATCATAACCCCCTTAAGTAATAAATTTCAAATTAAATAAAAAAAAAGCTTAAATTTATTTATATAAATATATATATATAAATAATATTATATTATATATATATATATATATATATTTATATAATATATAAATTTAGAATTAAAATCCAAAATACTTTTCACTACCTCAATATCTATTAAAACATTTTATGATGTCCTTTCACTAATCCCTCATCACTTAAAATGCACTTCCTTAACTTCAAAAACTTATTTCTGTCATAAGTTATAAAATAATTTATAATTATTTTAACTTCTAAATAATCTATCTATTGAATCTATCTATTATTGGAAATTTCACATCCTTATTACAATTTCTTAAAAACTCCGAGACCTTTTCAACATTATTATCAAATAAAACATCACGCGAATAATAAATCCTCATCTTCAATGGATCCCATATCTTATATCCATAATTCGTATATCCTACCAATAAACCTTTACTACATCCTTGATATATTGTTACCTGTCGCTGTCGATAATGTAGGAACGTCACTAAAATTTACTCACACATTTATAAATCACGCACACGAAGACATTTCTGTTTTGGTGACGCGGGAAACAGGGGGTCTGTTTGTCTATTACGTAGTATATTAATGTCTATGGTGCAGACAGATAACCACAGAACATTAAGAGAGAGTACTAATGTTCCTTGATTAAGAACATATATATTACTCTTGACGGATAAGATAATTGATAACTAGTCTTTATAATCTGTGTTGATAACTTTCCTCAGTTGAGTATATAGTGTTCTGTAGCTAAGCTAAATTAAAGTCTCACTCTGCGGCTATTGCCACAGAACCATTGAAAAATTCATATATTTAATACTCCTATATTGCTAGTAGGGTGTAGTTACAGACCAATACAACATCTTTGGGGTGCACCATGGGTGCACCCATAATATACACATACTTATCTATGGGGTGCACCCATGGTGCAGTGGTGCACCGAACCGATGCCGACCGAACAGTACAGACATATATATGTCTGTCTCCCTCATGAAGACTTCGAACGTTGTGCGGATCACGCATGTCCGAGAACTACAACATTATAAGCATCTTATAGGCTGAGCTACTCCCACTACTGTCGCAACGCATGCGCAATTGCGCATAACTCGTCAAGTATCAACGAGTGAGAGAAAATATATAGTTCCGTCTCGGCAACGTTTCCACTTACGGGGACTAGCAATATAGGAGTCTTAAATATATGGAAAAATTAATATTATAAAGCCACAGATCCCGCAAATACGTTACCGACCTTAATAGGATAAGCGATGCACATCAAATCCACACTGTACTTATTACGCCAGACCCTTTGACCCATTTTTATAACCGGTCAACCACGGCATGTGCTACTTTTAGGAGTCAGTGGCAGTAATCGTCATAAACAAAGTTGAAGGATTAGCGATTAGGAAAATGGCATCTCTTAACGCTAGTGCTGACACGGCGGAATCCGCGTGAAGCTTATTATAATGACATCGCACTAGAACGTTCATACTTGGAAGGGCTGGGCGCTTCTCGCCTCTCCGACGACCGGTAACAGTTCCAAAGGCCTCAACCCAATGGACTAGAACCACACCCATCCTGAGGGGTGTTTTAGTGGGTAAAAAATCCCACATAACCTGGGCATTTGCATTGCATGCGGTATTTGTTAAAAAAAAAACGTTCATACTTCATGTTTACGTTGAAGAGGTGAATTTTATCCATATTTTATCTTCTTATTGTTTATGGTAAAAATTCAAATATCGAACGTAGAGAGGGAGCCAAATTACAGCTGGAGCGCACATATCTACAACTCTTCAACTTCATTTTTAGGACACAACTAAAATTTTCTAGACTCAGGAGCGTAGTAACCGCCGTATCAATTATAAGGGGCCGCGAAGTAAGCAAAAATTCGTAACAACTTCTAATTTTTAAGTGGTACGCTAAACTTTAGTTTTTTTTGGGACATTGGACATAGGCATAGGTAATTTGATTCATGGCCCATCTAAGGCAAGCTACGCCCCTCTTTAATTTTATTAGACTAGTAGTGGTCAAATGCAGATACTACCGATACCTACCTATGAAACATCTCAAGTTGTTTTACAATATCTTACCACACTGGCTTGATATGGGCTCGACATTCTGCAAATTATATACACAAACCCTCCTCGTTTATCGCTCTTTCCATTAGTGAAAACTGTCGGTTTGTTTAGAAGAAAATAGCGGAGGGAGCGATAATCGAGGATGGTTTGTGTACATAATTTGCAGAAAAAATTGCATTCATGCGAAGTCTTTACAAGCAACGCGATAGATGTTGAAAATACTCTTTCGACCTTAGTAGGATTATGGATAACGAATTAGGAAATAAGCTCTTTGATCCCTTACTAACTCACCGACTCACAACAACAAATGTGCTGTTATTTCACTCTCGTCTTCTGTTGTTACTGCCACCAGTCGGGTGGCCAAAGATTGCGAAACTCAAAACTTACACAAAAGAAGAATCATATTGTACATCATCTTTCGAAAGTTTATTTTTACTATAAAAGAAATCATTGCATAGAGTATTCGATATGATGTGTCTTCATGTGCCCTTTCAGACTACACTTCTGAACGAAAGCTTGACCGCAAACAGGACAAGAAAACCTCCTGTCATTGTTGTGTATTCTTATGTGTTCCCTTAGAGTCTTTTTCCTAGCGTAAGACTTCTTGCACACAGAGCACTCGTATATCCTTTCGCCGTTATGTTTTATCATGTGTACCCTCAATTCGTTCCCCGTAAAGCACTTATAAGTGCAGATTTCGCACTGAAAATTTCTCTCCTCCAAATGATCGCGTTTCATGTGACGCGATAGTGAATATCGCCTGTCAAAAGCTTTATCGCATACGTTGCATTTATACAACAGTGGCGCCACACCGTGCACTTCAACCAAGTGCTTTTGCCTCCTGAAATATTCCGTGAAACGCTCCGGACACTTAGTGCATTTGAACCTTTTTATTTGCTTGTGCACTGTGTCCACGTGATTTTTATACTTCTGTTGGGTGGTGAAAACCTTTTGGCAAACTTCACAAGGGAAATTACCACCGACATGCATACTTTTAGTGTGAACTTTCAAACGGTAACGAGTCACGAAACCAGTGCCGCACTCCTTGCACACATAATTACGGTAATGCACGTTCATGTGGCGCTCTATAGAGCCGAAAGTCTCGAATCTGAATCCGCATATTTGACATTCAAAAACGTCATTCAATTTCGGAGGCAATTTGAATGGAATAACCCTGTCGGTGTATTCCAAATGCATTCGCTTCTTGTGAACCTTAGTCAGGTGGTTTTTCAACTCGTTCAAATTGGGAATATTCTGGTCGCAAATCGTACACTTCAAATCTGTCACATCCACGTAAACTATGAGACATTCGGCCCCCAACACGCCCAAAATATGTTTGATTTCGGACTTGTCGTGCTCGCTGAACTGGTGTTTGCGTAGTTTCTCGGAATTCTCAAATAGAATATGACAATAGAAACAGGGAAAGCCGGCCGAGCGACTCTTGCTCCTGAAGGGTATGGCGTTGGAGAACTCCAATAAGGTCGTGGCGTTCCTTATGTGGGCCATTTTTTCTGTCAAAAATACTCTTTTACTCAAACTGTTCTGTTCGCTAGAGACCAATTTCGTTAACATCTCCGGTAGAATCAATTTACCTGGAATGAAAAATGAAATTCTTGGGAACAAATTTTATCTTGTTTAATATCTTTACTGTAAAAGGCGCATTAGGAAAGACGCGGCCTATAATGTCGAGAGGTCCGAATTTGTCTACCAATGGTTTTTTTTTCTTTTCAAAAACTTAAGTGTATTTACTGACTCCTCTCAACCGGTGAAGAAAAACATCGCGAGGAAACCTACATACGTCAAAGAAGAAATTCCAATGTGCATGTGAAGTCACCAATCAGCACTGAGCCAGCGTGGTGGACCATATAACCCATACGTCCTGGTTTAGATGGTAGGCCTGTGCCCCTGCATTGGGGACATAATAATAGGCTGTTGATGATGAAAAGAGATGGAACTTGAAACACTATAAAATTTCTGACAAAATTTAATGAAGAAGAATCATAAAAATACACACACAAACATCCCCTGCCACAAACCGGCACCAACTCAGCATATGCATGTTGTAAAACCTGCGCTGCTCTTCCGTTAAAGCAATTAGTGAGGTCAGGCACTTATTATAAATCAAATTTTAAACGATCCCCCGAACAATTTACCTATGTCCATCCAGGTAATCTTAGAGTAATAATTCCAACATACCTACTTGTTAGAATTATTACTCTAATAAACTAGGTTAATTTTTTAAATTGTATTTGATTATATCAACATTGTAATTAATTGTACATAGTTATATGTTAAATCTTTTAATATTTTAATAATAATTTAAAGCATTATGATAGCAAACGGTTAAACCTAGGTGGTTTTTAATGCTATCATTATATTAATGTATATTTAGTTTTCTTTAAATTGTTAAAATTATAAATAAATAAAATAAATTAATTAAATTAGGTAATAAACTATATGTGTGCCAAATTTCATCAAAATCTGTTCAGTAGTTTTTACGTGAAAGAGATGCAAACATCCACACAAACTTTCGCATTTATAATCTTAATAGGACTTGTATATAGATTTTTTGCTTTAATGTTAACCTTGAATTTATACAAAAAATAAAAATCTCAAGACTGGGGCTAACCTTTCAAAGCGTCTAAATGTTTGACATAAGATTTACAGGACAGATACAGCTTGTCTCTTGTTGGCAACATTTTTAACTCATCACGTGGAAATCTGCTCAGCAAAGCGCTTTCTTTCGCCATCAGCTCCAAATCCACATCGCTCTTGCTACACTTCAGTGGTAGATCGTCTGAAATCAAACAGGGGCGTACCAATTATATTGGAGTAAGATCCCAGTCATGCCAGACATAACTTATGTTCTAAAGGACAAAATGTGGGGAATCGAGTAGTGTTTCTATATACTTTGAATGTATTCTGGTATTCAGTAGTCTTCTGTAAGAGGATGGTTAATGCCGTTGTCAGATGGGCTGCGAATTGTAATGTACCCTGCGGCTGCCACTACTTTCATATGTATATGTGAACTAATGTTAGTAGACCTAAATAAAATAAAACCTAAAACCCACCAGAATTCGCATCATCATCAAAGGACATACGATCAGAGCCTTCTTCTTTCTCATGGTGAAATTCCTGTTTAAACTCAACGGGTTCTTCTATTTTAATATCCATTTCTGGTTCATGATGCATCACCTGATTGACGGGCACATCAACAAATATAGTGCTCGGTACTGATCTGCCATCCAACGACCCAGTGAGTCTCTTCTCTGCTTCAATAACAAGAGAGCGGAAGCTGTTAGCTTCTCGAAGACGTTGAACACACGAATTGCATATCAAGTTGCTTACATTATTTGTTGTACATAGCTGAAATAAAAAAAAAATACTTACTCATATGCAACACATACCACACACAAAAGACAATAAAGAGTTTTTTTATTATTAATGACTTATCCCGGGCTTTGCAAGGAGTTGAAAATACTTTCTTAACGTATAAAATGTCATGTTATATGTATAAAATGTTCCAAATATCATTTCCCATCCCCATTTCCCTATCACCTCCTAATCCTTTATCCTTAATCCTACTGTAGTCGGCAGCGCACTTGCAGCAGCTTTCGCGTTGCTTGTGTTATAGGCGATGGTAGCCAAATACCATCAAGTGGACCATACCAGCTGTCTAAACTTAGTAGTTTTGGCTGTATATAGTTAAGACGATATACATATATATAAGAATCCACATCCATATACTCTGACTTTTAATTAAATCCTAAGTCATGCTTTCATACTCTTCCTTATCTGTATTTTTATTTGTTGGCTTATCCATAGTTAGAGCAAAATGGCTGAAGGAGTGCTGCAACACACCGGAGAATTCTATAATTCTATAAATTATTATCTACACAAACTCTTCATGAGTGTTCATTCCACTCGACTGTAAGTAATTTATACAAGCTTTTTCCGCTTTTTGAGCAGTGAAAGTACTTATACGAGTAACCATATTTTATCGAATATCACGCCAAATAAAATAACGTTACAAGAACAGAATGTAATACTGCAATAAATAACTTACAAACAAGTTGTAACACTCCAAGAATATATCGAAGTAAACTTCTTGAACTCCGTTCCATAAGTACTCCTTATTTATGTTCCTGTGTCTACCTTTGGTTTGGCAAATTCTGCATTCGCCGTGATAAAGGGCTCCCTGTTCCGATTCCATTACATAAGATACTAATAGAGTAGAATATTAACTGTTTTAATCGTTTAATGAAAATCACAATTAAAATCGTTAAGTATAGCTACTAAGCAATTAATATGATAAGAATTATTTTTATTTTAAACTTTATTAATATCCATTATAGTGCGTGCGACTGATTGAATATAAATAAAATAAATGTAAATAAACAAACAAATGTCTCAATCTCGAATTACAGGACAATATTATACAAGTAAATATCAATCAATGCAACCACAGACCAATTAAACTCATGCCCAGTAATTTATCATAAATAGTGAATAGGTTATATCACAGACTATCATAGATGCTAGTGCACGTTATATCAATTTTGTTGTTATAGCGTTTTTTTTTATGAGCCAACTGTAAAATTTCTTGGATAATAGCAAATACCATGGAATTATATTACAAGGTATTTGCTGTTTTTCTTGACCAAAAGAATATCCACATAAACAATTTTCGTAATGGCACTAGTGTCAATTATAGCATCAATAAGTCTTTATAGCACCAATAAAGACTAGTATATGTATACTTATATGTCACTCTCAAATAAAACTAAAGCAATATCTTTTAGTTTCTGTTAATGGAATTCAAATTGACTTATGTGTATTTCTGATATTATTCTCCTGTCATTTACTACATTTTACATTATAAACTTTTCTACTTTTATCTGAATGTTTCATTATTTAATGTGTAATTATTAATGACACAATAATATCGAAATATTTACTTTTTGATTTACCCTTTCCTTTTAACCTATTTTTTAAGCAATGGTTTGTATTGGCAGTCAACTCTACATAATATATATGTATAAATAACTCGATAGGTAACTATTTTTGTTTGTGGATATTACTATGGCTCTAGCATGAGTTTACGATACTACACTCGCTAGCGAGAGCGTAAAACATTTATATGGAAAATTGATAATTTGACATTGACAGTTCACGATTTCCCATACAAAAGTTTTACGTTCTCGCTAGCGAGTGTAGTATTGGCATAGTATTGGTGTAGTATCGTAAACTCATACTAGAGCCTCTGATCTCCATATGGGTATATAGCATTCTGTGGTTATAACATAGTTCTGATTTTGACCTCTTTGGTTCTGACGTCATTCATTCGTTGTTATCACAGAGTACTTTTTATGTTGTTATCGCCATTTTCCTAGTCTGTGGATCGTATAATGAAAAATAATAATTTGAATAATCGAAAAAACATGGCGATGTGACTTGCTTGTGTAATTTTTGAACGGCCGTTATAGGCCTAAATTTTTTAGTGTAGAATGGAAATGCAGTGTTTTCTATATAAAATAAAGACTTGGCTTAAAGGTCTAGCTACCAGGCCATAAATTTACAAAAAAAAAAAAAATAATAATAATAATTTGATTATTTATTTGAAACGCAGTATTTACTTCCTTATCTTATAATGCAATAAAATATATTTGCAAATAATTCTAATGGAAAAAAAATGTGTTTTTTTTTATAATAGAGTGATTATAATGTTTATTATAAGAGTAATTAAGATTAGATACCTTTTCTAATATTATACCCTGAAGTATGTACTAATAAAAATATGAATTCTGAAAACGTTATTACTATTTATGGACGGTGCAGATGTTGTTTATCGAATGGTTATCACAGAGATATAATGAAAGAATATACGTTTAATGGCAAGAGAGAGATATATTTCGACATGTTTGTAGAATGTTTTAATTTGTTTGTAAGTACCTAATAGATAAGTATTTTATGTCATTCAAAGGTAGAGAATTTCCATTTTTTTTGTGTTGATATCAGTGAAGCTAGTTAATTGAAAGAAAAGAGAAGGTTCACAAGTTAGAAAATTGTGATAAGTACACTGGATGAGCAGTTAGTTGTGATAAGTTCCAGGTTCGATTCTCGACTGGATCGACTTTGATAATGAACTTTTGTCTCTAGTCTGGATTTTTAAGTACTGGCATGGTACACTGCGTTTTACAAAAGTTTTTTTTTGTTTTCCTATCATGGGATCAGTTGATTCACTATGAGCAGATGTGTTTTGTGTAAGCTGGTGATGCTGAGTCAGTGCCCCACCGGTTAAAACCAGGATTGAATACATTGCGTCTCTTTAAATGTCTCAGTACAAAAAAAATAAAAAATCTTGCATGTGTTCAGACTATAAACTTTAAGCGCCAAACTCATAGGTTCTATAATAAACTTTAAAGTACCAATAGCATAAGATATAAAAATTTTAGTGGGATTTTTGCCGAATTTTGCCTACACATGTCGGAGCCCCTCTAGCCCTGTTGGATGAGTGGTTAAGGTACTTACCTTAGCACTCTGTTCTAGGGTTTCCAGGTTAGATTCCTGGCAGTCAACTTTGAAAAATGAACTTTTCAAATTTGGCTCTGGTCTAGATCTGGAAAGTAGTGGCAGGGCACACTGCGTTTTGCAGTCACTTGGGCAGACCATCTGGAGTGGTAACCACCCTCTTACAGAAGACCACCATGAAATAACAGCACATGTGCTGTTGCGTTTCGGTGGGTGA
Source organism: Bembecia ichneumoniformis (assembly GCA_910589475.2). Classification (NCBI taxonomy): domain Eukaryota; kingdom Metazoa; phylum Arthropoda; class Insecta; order Lepidoptera; family Sesiidae; genus Bembecia; species Bembecia ichneumoniformis. The sequence goes on from OU342550.1 coordinate 1,757,082, forward strand.
GTGAGGATGCCAAAGCCCATTTCCCTATCTCCCTCCTAATCCCTTATCCTTAATCCTGCTGTAGTTGATAGTGCACTTGCAGCAGCTTTGGCGTTACTTGTGTTATAGGCGGTGGTTGCCACCTACCATCAAGTGGACCATCTTAACTGATCTTAACATAATAAAATTAAAAAAACCCCTGGGACCAAGCTATGCTTCTTATAATTATGTTATTATGTAACATATAGAGGCTGATATGAATGTCATGAAGTTTATAAATCTTGCTTACCACCTACAAATGAATGTTTTACTGCTATCTGGGAATCCTACTCGATATTTTGTATACACATTTCCAGCTGTCCACCAACAGTGGGATGGGTACTCTCATATGTTCTGTCTGTATCCAAAGACTACAAGATGCAGACAGCTTCAAAGAGCTGGTGCTGCGATCTGAAAGAACTTTAATGAAAGGACTGGACGCTAAAGAGATGACATTTGTTAATGGTAATTTTTTTTATTTTATTCTGTAAGATCTGCAATTAGATTTTATGTGGAAATATTAACACCACACTGCTGTTTTTGTATTTCTTATGAACATTTAGTATAAGGACGCAGAGCCTAAACAGACCCGCGCCCCTTACCAGGTTGTCTGTCCAACTTGTGTGTGGATGTGTTACGTTGCGCTCGCCGGGCCTCCACTTGAGAAGCTTCCAGCCCCAGCAACTGTCAGCTCCCTGTACTACGTGTCCTGCTCACTGCCACTTCAACTTATTAATCCGCCGGTTATGTCTTTAACATTTGTTTGTCTACGGATCTTTTCATTTCTGTAACCCTGAGCAGAGCCTCCTCCATAGCAAGTTGGGCGACGTTGAGCTTTTTTACCAACAGTTAGAGACCACTTTTTAGCGCCGACTTGAAGTTATCTAAACATTTAAAAAATACCTAAATATCCAATAAGGGTTGGTTATGCTTAGCAGCAAATCAAATTGACCAAGTAACTAATTAGAGAAAATAAATTTTCAGTGCCAATAGAGGAGCCCAGCAACAAGAATATCAAGCAGGAGTTTCACGAAGCAGTCACAAAGACTGAACCCGTCGACTACAAAGATGAGTGGAATAATGAATGTGATCAGCATAGTGACTTAGATGAAGGTAAGTGAAGGGCGACTTAGGGCCGGCGCAGATTGGAGGATGTCAGTGTTTAAATAAAGGATTGCGAACGCCATAATCATTGCAAGAAGGTTTTTGAAATAAATATGTTTAGGAAAAAATCCTTTGCTTTGCTGTGCCGTACCATATCGAAAGTCAGCACCGGTCCTTAAAGGATTTCCTACAACCTACTTATTAATCTATTCTTTAACCCACTGTAAAGATCTATATATCTATCTATACTAATACAAAGAGAAAAGATTTGTATGTATTATAAATATGTATGTTTGTAATGAATAAACTCAAAGAGTACTGGACCGATTTTAAAAAAAAATCTTTTTCACCTATAGAAAGCTACATTATCAACGAGTAACATAGTATTTTATAAAGAGACGCGGACAAAGTTGTGTGCAACATAAAATCGTAAACGAGTCGTGTCTGTACATCAAAATATTTTTTCAAAAAACAATTTATGTTACGGTGGTTAAAACAATAGTTTTTAAGTTTGTCTGTGCGTTTGTGCGTTTGTGCACGCTAATCTCAGAACGGTTTTCACTGATGTATTGTAGCAAGTTTCCTGTAACATTTCAAGAAAGAAAGAAAGCAACTGTTATTCCTCTAATGCAAACAATATATGAACAAATAATAATTAAATATTAATTTAGTGTTTGTTTCATTCCAATAGGGTATTTTAGTCTATATGAAAAAAAAAACTAAAAGTATATTATTGAGATAGCTTAGGCAAAAAGCAGTCGGAAAATGTTAGTTTTAGTTCGTAAAATAACAAAATAAATTTTAAAATTAAATTCAAAGTTTTCAGAATTTTTAGTCTGTTCTTAAACACAATGAAATAGTAGCCGCCATGTTTACGTCATGCGGTTGTGTAAACAAAAAAGTGTCAGTCAGTGTCATGTCAATTACCGGCGCATTTGTTTACGCAGCCAACTGACGTCATGACCACAGAGCAAAATGGTTTCCAGCGTTTTCGTCAAATTACGCGCGAAATTTGAAAATTTAAATTTTAAATGCATTTTTATTAAACTAATCGATTGAATAAAAATTTGGTGTTTTTTTAGTGGTTCATTAGCACTACAGAATCTAATTGAGACACTTTTTAAAAATGGGTGTAATACCCTATTGGTTTACAAACCAAAAATTCCGCGCTATACAGAATATCACGCGTACGATGTTCGGGCTCAGTTAATATCTAATAAATAAAATGAAAAAAAAAAAAAAAAAAAAAAGTTACGAAAAGTTTGTAACACATGAACAATTCCATCCATTTTAAAGATAACACGTAGTTAGCTACTTAAAAACTGCTAAAAACAACGTATACAACCGTTCACTTCCGTAGTTTGATATCAAATCGAATAGTCTGAAGTCTAAACCAGTTAAAAACCAAAGAAAGTTTTTTTTTTATATACATGGCGGATAGCACTACGGGCGCGCCATCAACTTCTATGACGCTTGACACGCCAGTCGTATCAAGAAAAATTTGTTCGTCGCCACTGCTATAAGTTTTCGATTATGGGCGCCGCTACGTATCGATTTAGGCACAGAATAAATAATAGTACTAGCGTACAGAAATTACACTCCTTTCACATTCAATGACAGAGTGACAGGCCTGGTTTAGATAACTAAGGTATTTAATTAATACTGTATCCTTCTAAATAGCTGTTTATACCTATATGTGATAATTTTTTTTTTTTAGAAATTCGAATGGGAAATTCGGGATGGTATATGGGTATACCATCCCGAACTTTTTTGTTGATCTATAAAACAGAAACAATCCGACCATACATTGTGTTGTTGTATCCCAAACGGATTAGGCAGCGTTTTCTATTAAAGTTCATCAATCATCGTCATATTTCAAGCAATTTACAAAAACAACCTTAATAAATTATACATATAAACCTTCCTCAGGAATCACTCTGTTGATAGATGATAACCGCATGAAAATTCGTTCAGTAGTTTTTGAGATAATTTGGAACATACAGACGCGGCGGTGGACTTTGTTTTATAATACTTATGTATTTTTATAATATACAGAGTTAACCCAAATAACGTTTTTATTCAAATTATTATTGTTTTTTTTTTCAGAGCCCCTAAAAAAGTCAAAACCTGTACTGGTGGAAGTGGAGGTTTGCGAGGATCTGGTTGAAGGCGAGAGAGAGTTGCTGTCCAGGTTTGACAAGGGCAAGCTTCGATTGCCAACAAGAAAAACATTACACGAGACCTGTTGGAAATACGCGAAGTATTTGGATGAACTCAAAGGTAGGGTAGAGTTTGTTACCTATTCCTATTTTAGTACAGTAGACGGTTCCTATTGATACAAAAAATGTTACTGGTGTTGCCATTACGTTGAAGGCTCCTTTTCATTGATCGACAGTCCCTGCATGCAGGGTGGCGTGAAATTCTGCAACATTTTCGCATTCGCTTTGTAAGAATGGTAATTAATAAGCGTACGTCCCTACCTTACATCAACAATAATGTTGTGCAGAGCAATTTTTAACTGTTGTGATTCAAGCAACTGTTTGTGATTGCACCGAGTTAGTTGTGTCCCTTCCTGCAACCCGCATGTTATTATTATTTTATTATTACACTGTTACACTGTGTAGTCTCCTGTGGGTAAAAGCCTCCTCCATCTCTTTCCATTTTTGTTTATTTAATGCAATCCAGATTTTTCCTACTATGTTCTTAATATCATCAGCCCATCTTTTCTTTTGTCTTCCCACACGCCTTTTATTCCTTGCCATATAGTTGTCTGATCTGATGAGTCCACCTTTTGTCTTTGAACCATGCTACATGTCCTGCCCATTTCCATTTTTGTCGTAAGCTAAATAAAAGAGCATCTGTAACCTTTGTTTTTCTGCGAATTTAAATGTTTCTTGTTTTTTGTATTCTTTTTAGGTTCAAGATACTTTTTTCCATTGCATGTTGGCAAGACACTATTTTGTTCCTTATTTCTTCAGTGTACACCCATGTTTGGCTTGCGTAAGTTAGAGTTGGACGGATGCAGGAATTCATTATTATCTTTTTTGTTTTTAAATTGAAGTTTCCTTTAAGGCCTTCTTTATGTAACCAATATTTTTTCCATGCTATGTTAATTCTTTTTTCTACTTCATTCTCATTACTATTTGCATTAAATGAAACCAATTTACCAAGATACACATACTCATTCACATATTCCATCATATTTCCTTCTATTTTTATTGTTTTCTTGTCACCATTTTAGTTTTGGAGGCATTCATATGTAGACCGACTTTTTGATTTTCTAGATTCAAGCTTTGTAACACAAAACCCGCATGTTATATATAGACAATGAAAATGAGGCCTAACTTCCAGATTATCCAATACAATATCGGGGCAAGTAAAATGTATGAATATTCGATGACTAACCTAGTCTGCAATTTCGCTTGATATTCGCGCGTTAACTTTTTGTTTGTAAAACGATTGAAATGCGCTATACCGAAATGCAAGCGTACGAAGTTGCGGGCTGAGCTAGTTAAAAATAAATTCTTTGTCCGCCTCTTATCAGTTTCTCAGCACATTTCTTATTTACCGATTTTTTATACGATTTTCACTAATGGAAAGACCAATAAACGAGGTAGGTTTGTGTATAAAATTTGCCGATTTTTTTTAAAGCAGGTAGCTAGTACATGTCCATGTAATATTATAAAGAGGTAAAGTTTGTTTATTTGTATAGTAATCTCCGAAACTACTCATCTGATTTAAAAAAAAAATCTTTCACCAATAGTTATAATAGAATTTCATTGTACATAGGCTATATACATATATCCAGTAAAATGAAAAGCCTTTTTCGTGGTAATCGAATTTGTAAAGAAAGTTGACAAAAAAAAACGAACCACAAAGTTTCTTCGAATGCTGCTCTAACGATGAGAGATATACAATTCATTCTCATAGAAAATTTGTAGATCTTGATGATCTTATCTTTATATAGATCTTATCTTTAAACCCCCAAAAAACTACTTTTTTGTATTTCAAAAATAAATAAAATCGTTAAGCGATGTTCAATGGTCGCATTATCAACAAAATTATGAATCCTTATCAAAATCAGCATAAGTTTTGGACGTATGGTCAAAGAGATAATACGATGTAAGTGAAGCGCGACCGCGCCGTGAAACCACAGAAGCAGTGCAAAGTCAAGACGCGTACGATACGACTGCAAGGTAGGTACAATCTCAATTCCACGCGGTCGAAGTCGCGGGCACCAGCTGGTTATAAAATAAACTCGCTGTCCGGCTCCGTCTATTTTTCTTATAAACTACCCAACCGATAGTGACACGGTATTCACTAATGGAAAGAGCGATCAATCGAAAGGTTTGTGTATATGTCACCGTAAAATAACAAGAACCGCAAATTTATAAATTTTCTAGGAAATTTATAAACCTTCGTGGGATTCTAAACGAGAGATAAATTTTATTATTTTAAGCCCACATTTTTGCAAATTGATAAACTTACCGAACTCACGCGTAAAATAATACGTAAACAATAACCAAACGCCATGTGCGCTCTGATTGGTTGAATAAGTCACGTGTTCCTTCTCCTTCCTCTCCACCGCTATTGTTCGCCACGGAACATAAATAAATCGGTTGCTCGTGTGTTTGACCCACAATGAGCGACCTAGAAGCTGCGGACAGCCAAAATGGTGAAGATAGTGCTGTAAGTACTAGAAAATTTGTTAACGAAGTGAACATATTTTCTAGCACAAGCATTGTCACTGTCAACATCGACCAATCAGAGAGCAATGCGTTATTTGCCGTATTTTAAAAAAAGCGTAAAATTAAAGGCTCTTCTGTGATTGGTCGAACCGTTTAGAATCTTACGAATGGATATCCGTTAGTTTATAAATTTACCAGGAGACGTCCCAAAGTGATAAATTTGCGAAAATGTGGGCGTAATCTCGTTTAGGATCCTACGAAAATTTATAAATTTCCTAGGAAATTTATAAACTTGCTGATCTTGTTATCGTCTGGTGACATATATAATAATAAAAAAATAAAAAAACTGTGTGAAGCCCGGGGCGGGTCGCTACTTATAAATAAATAACTAAAATGATTACAGTGTTATTTTCCCCTTTTTAGGAAAAATAGTCCGGCCGAAAATGATAGAGAAACTCCTCAAGACATTTCCAAAGAAGCCCAGTGTTAGAAAGGGTGTTTACATCACGGAGAAATTAGCTTTGGTCTCGAACGTTGAAACCATTCTGGAGTGTTCAAACGTTGTGCCGTTCAAACCGAAATCCTGTTCGGGGATTCCCTGTTACTACTGCAGGAAATTGTATGAGAATAGACAAGATTTGGAGGCCCATCAGATAGAGGAGCACGCAAAGCCAAATTGTCGGAGACTCTTCACGAAATACGGGCCCGAGTGTTTTGTCCTGTACGTGGACATAACCAACTTGAAGTGTAAGTTGTGTGAGGAGAGCGTGCCCAATTTAAACGAGTTGAAAACGCATTTAATAAACAAACACCAGAGGAAATTTTACTTGGAGTTTCCGGACAGGATTATACCGTTCAAGCTGGACAACACCAACGGTTACGAGTGTCAAAAGTGTGGGTTGAAATTCGAGACTTTTGGCTCGCTAGAGAGGCACATGAACACACACTACAGGAACTACGTTTGCGAGGAATGCGGGACCGGCTTCATAACTAAGCACAGATTGAAGGTTCACATAAAGAGTACGCACGAATGCGGGACTTTCCCGTGTGAGATATGCAAGAAGGTGTACAACACTCAGCAGAAGTATCGCAGTCATTTCGACTCGATTCACAGGCTCGTAAAGAAGAATAAATGTCCGAAGTGTCCGCTCAAGTTTACGGATTATTTTGTCCGTCAAAAGCACATGGTGGACGTCCACAACGCGCCGCCCTTGCAGTACAAGTGTAACGTGTGCGACAAAATTTACCACAGACGCTACGCGCTCTCTTGTCACATGAAGCGTAGCCATTTGGAAGACAAGCATGTACAGTGTCAGTTGTGTGCGTACAAGTGTTATACAAACAGTGAGTTGAAGGTGCACATGATTAAACACAACGGCGAGAGAACGTTCGAGTGTCAGGTGTGCAGGAAGTGTTACGCGAGGAAGAAGACCTTGAAAGAGCACATGAGGATACACAACAACGATAGGAGATTCGTCTGTGTGGTGTGCGGTCAGGCGTTCGTTCAGAATTGTAGTCTGAAGGGACACATGAAAACCCATCACCAAGATTACCTGGACAGTCTACCAATACCGTAGGTTCGATTTTTTTTATTGTTTTCTCTGAGAACTAGGGCTTACTTTAAACCACCTGGATCTGAGGCTCCAAACACTTTATGACGGATGAATGTGATTCTGACGAGCCCGTTGGATGAGTGGTTAGGGTGCTTGCCTTAACGCTTTGTTCTAGGGTTCTCGGGTTCGATTCCCGGCAGGGTCAACTTTGAAAAAACAACTTTTCAAATTTGGCTCTGGTCTGGATCGTAGCGGCAGGGCACACTGCGTTTTCGCAGTCATTTGGGCAGCCCGTCTGGCGGCAGTAACCACTCCCTTACAGAAGACCACCGTGAAATAACAGCACTTGTGCTGTTGTGTTTCGGTGAGTGAGTAAGGGATGCTAGAGCCCATTTCCTTATCTACTCCTAATCCCTTATCCTTAATCCTACTGCAGTCGGCAGCGCACTTGCATCAGCTGTGGCGTTGCTTGTGTTATAGGCGACGGTAGCCACCTACCATCAAGTGGACCGTCAGCCTGTCTGCCGATCTTAACATAAAAAAAATATCGTAGGTTGTACGCTAAATTCTAAACTTTAGAGTTTAGCATGCGGCCTAAAAAATTAACGATACGCGCTTATCATGATACACGTCACAGTTACAAAAAAGAACATAGGGTACATTTCACCCTGAAAAAAGTTGCTTGCCCAGCAATCTTGCCGCCATAGACATTGATTATAAAAAAATAAATTATTTGAATTTGAATCAAAATGGTGCTTGCCTGACGCCCTGTTCTAGGGTTCCCGGGTTCGATTCCCGGCTGGGTCAACCTTGAAAAATTAACTTTTCAAATTTGGCTCTGGTCCGGTCAGTAACTACCCTCTTACAGAAGACCACCGTGAAATAACAGTGCGTGTGCTGTTGTGTTTCGGTGAGTGATTAAGGGATGCCAGAGCCCATTTCCCTATCCCCACCTTAAGGCGCTTGTCAAAGATATCGGATAAATAAAATACATTTTTTTTTCCAGTACAGACTTTTATTTTAATTTAACACAGTTTCATACCTTTATATACTATTATAAATACTATATATTATACAATAATATACACACTATACATTATTAATTCCTATAGTTTATACATATTTCGTAACTCCTTACTTTAGCTGTTCATTTACAAACTTGTGCCCTCGCTCTAATAAATGACTTATTTTTACATTGTTTCAATACAGTCAAATTTTTAGTTTCTTTAGTATGAATAGGTAAATTATTATTTAAGTAGGTCAAAATAATATAATATAGGAAGAATTTTATTAAAACGCAATTAACTCAGTTTACCATTCAGCAAAGTGGACAAGTTTTGATTTCCTTTATTTATACAGCACCGAGACGTCACAGCGTATAAACGATGACTATGATTTATAAGGGTCGATTCATATTGAAGGAGTAAGGCCGCCTTTCCACCTGCAAGAAAATTTTCGCAAGAAATGTCCGACAGCAGCTTGCAAGTGTGTGTATTGCAAGTGTGTGTAGTGCATAGAGCGTATTAAATTGTCAAGAGAGGTAAAGTAGCGCAGAATTCGACCCCACTAAACTGTTGGCCAAATTTTAAAATGTTGGCCACCGAGCTGTCAGTCGCTTACAAACTATCGTCTGTGTGACAGTGTGGTCTGGAGAACAATTTATATTATTTTAGGTATTAAAATAGTGAATTGTGTAGTAAAACGTTGTAAAAGTAAATCTGATAAACAAAACAAAACTTCTTTCATAAGTTTTCATCCGCAAGTTATTGAATTTATTTTAAAAGCGACTATTTATTATTGCTTAACCTTGAAATTAGGTACAGGCAAGAATTCCGTTGGTAAAAATAATTGCATTTCATTCCCGCGTAAAGTGAATAGATGCGAAAGACAGAGACAGTAGACCTCGACATACCTACGACATTGTGTTCAAGCATGTTCAAGGAATGTGCAAAAATGGCAGTGATAGTATAATATGGATAAGGTTTTATGTTTAAAAAATAATTTAATTAAGTTTTTTAACTGGTATGAAATAATTAAACCAATATAAATGTATGCTTTTAGTTTTATATTTATTTAATTAACATTAAATAATTTTATAAATATTATTTTAATGATAGTAAACAAAATATTTAATGGAAGAATTTTAGGTAACAAAACTTATAGGTATTAATTAAACGATTAAACCGATTTATTTATTACACTTTTAGCTTTCCTCAATGTGAAGTGAAACGAGAAAAAAAAAACTGAAAATAATACTCTTTTTCGAGGAACTTAAAATTAGTTGAAGTGACTTAGATTCCAGGGATATTCGTTGACTCGTGGCGATATCTCTCTCATACGCCAAAATAAAAAGTAAAAAAAATGTGATGAATAAATAAATAAATTACATCAACTTATTGTATCAACTACATCAACTTATTGTACCAAGGTGGCCATAAGCTTGTGTCGATAAACTATAATTTATAATATATTTCTGAAATTATTTTACGAAGTTTTAGAGATTCAAGTTTATACCAGTTTTTAAGGGAAGAAAATATAATACGGTAATATTTCTACATAAAGTAGGAAAGAGGATTTTAAAAGCACTATACATTCTAAGATATTAAATTTTCAGAATAATAAATCACATTAAACTAAATAATAAAGAAAATACCCTAATATTTCTTTATATTGTAACACACGATTATATCCATACTAAGTTAGCGCATAATCAGGTTATCGTTGTGTGGGTGAGACTTCGGATAGAGTACGGGACACACAGAATACAATTCGGTGTCCACGCGCTTCTATACTAAATGCGCTACTTTACCTCTCTTGACAATTTAATACACTCTATGGTGTAAGAGCTGTCGCGACAGCTCTTGCTGCGCAGTTTACACGTGTTTCCTTGCTTGCGGCCTAACAACGCGCAGTCGCGAGCACTGAGGCTGCGATTACGTAATAAGCGGAGCGGGGCAGCGCGGCGGGAGTCAACGTGCCGCGAGGCAGCCCGCTTCGCTCGTTTCGTAACCTCAGCCTGACTCTCATTTGGCGCGTGGCTGCTCACGGCGCCTCTTGGCCCACTATGATGGGCCATTGTGTAGAGGGCGTGGTGGCGTCTCGGGATGGAGTCGGTGTCGGTTTTTCGACCGCACATCAAAGGATAGTGCGGTACGCATCTACACGTGCGTGGCCCAATACTCAGTGTTTGTTCGAACGTGACGCTCGTAGTCTACTTACGTTGGGGAATTGATTTCGAGTTAAAACCGTGTAAGAAGGATGAGGCCGATGATGGAGCGAGCTCACCCAGAAGATGCCTGTTCACTCAAATCTTGAAGGGATTTGGATTGTATGAGTCCGGCAGGGAGTTCCAATCCTTATCAGTAAAATATGTTCAGTAAAAAGAAACTAAAAATATGTTTTAAATCTTTTGGTCCGAATTAGAGGGATTTCGACAAGGCGAGGATGGTAACAAGCCTTACAATACGTCTGCGTGTCCGATAGAAGAAAGGGAAGGCGGTATGATCTCATACCCGAGCTATGAGATTTATTGAACTATTTCGTGGCGAAAGCATAATATGGAATCCCAAACATAAATTACGAGGTGAATTACAAATTCATACAAAATACACCAAGACAGAAATAAATTTCAGAAATTAATTTTTTTTTTTTTTATGTTAAGATTGCCGATCTTAACATAATAAAAAAAAACAGGCTTACGGTCCACTTGATGGTAGGTGGCTACCGTCGCCTATAACACATGCAACGCCAAAGCTGCTGCAAGTGCGCTGCCGACTACAGCAGGATTAAGGATAAGAAATCTCTTATCCTAATCAGGAGGGGGATAGGGAAATGGGCTCTGGCATCCCTTACTCACTCACAGAAACAACAGCACACGTGCTGTTATTTCACAGTGGTCTTCTGTAAGGGGGTGGTTACTCCGCCAGACGGGCTGCCCAAATTACTGCAAAGCGCAGTGTGCCCTGCCACTACTTTTCAAATCCAGACCAGAGCCAAATTTGAAAAGTTCATTTTTCAAAGTTGACTCTGCCGGGAATCGAACCCGGGAACCTTAGAACAGAGCGTTAAGGCAAACACCCAATCCACATCATAATTACTTTATCACTACAAATGCTGTTTGTAGACACTAGTATTTTAAATTTCCCTTACATTTTCAGTTTCGCCTTTCATTAAACATGACAACAATTTATAAGGAAAAAACATACATACAAAAAGTGATACATCATAAGCGAGACATGTCTGAACATTAAATTTTTTTCAAAAAAACAAGTTGTTCACGTTTTACTTACTTATCTTACCGAGGTAAATAAAAAAATAGTTTTTATAATTTTTGTCCGTTTGTGCACGATAGTCTCAGAAACGGCTTAACCGATTTGAATGCGGTTTTCACTGATATATTGTAGCAAGTTGCAGCACTTATTGTTTGTTTCATTCCAATCGGTTTAAAAACAAAAAATATTACGGGCTAAGTATACCGAATACCACGCGTACAAAGTTGCGGGCTCAGCTAGTACAATACATATCTGTCATTAATATAACAAAGAAATTACTAAAACAGGCATGATATAATAAAAAATAAAATAAAGACACAGTTCTTTATTAACTTCTGTCAGCCATCGTTTAATAGAGGAAATTTAACCCTTAGATAAACATGTTTATAGAGCTGGTCTAAGTAAACACTTTGTCTGAGCAATCTAGAATATTGGGAGCTTGTCCTCGGCGATGGATTCATTGCTTTTGAAACATACACTTATGACAAATTATACATTTCTCTCACATGATTTTTCATCCCGCTCCCTGCGGGATTTGCGGGATTGAAAATTGTTATGAGTACACGTGCTTTTGCGAGCTAGGAGGGGGGCGTTATATAGCAATAAATCGTTTTTGTTGCTGAACGAACAACGCAAACGTTTTAGGTGACTTTGACAACGATCTATTTCTCACAACGCCAAATTTCTCCCTTCGTTATGGCAACATCACAGAGGGCGTTACATTTTGTTTGCGGCAGAGACATGGTACCTAATAACTAGACTGTGCGCCTATATTTTTTGTTTAGCTAAAATGAGATCTATTCCTTGATCATACGGTAGCTATTTCTGTATAAGCGGTAACTAGCTAAAAGCGGTCCTAGTGAGAGGGCTCCCGACGGTAGTGTGTCCTTGTCTAAAGTCTTACCAGCTCGACTAATCATTGGGTTTGGTAGAAATGGTAGAAAATGTTATATTTTTCTTTTGTATGATTTACTAAAACTAATGAGTCATAATCTATAGAACGTGTTGAAAGGTATTTAATCAGTTATACCATGTCTCTGATTTAAATATTTCCACTGTTCCTATCATTAATAATTAATTTGTTGTATTTAAAATAATATTAATTAGTACTAGGTAATTGCTCATATTTGGGCCTGGTGCAATATGGTGGTTTGCTAGAATTTATGTTGTTTGGTTGATTCTCGTGCTTCAATTTACAATTGTGTAAATTTTCATATTAAAACTGTTTGTTTTTCATTAAAAATGGTGAATTCATGTTGTGTGGCAGGGTGCAAGAATGAGTCTTATCCCGGTAGCTGCTTTTCTTTCCACGGGTAAGTAAAAACAACAATTGTATTGTTTAGGATGACAATGAATTTAGCAGAGACATGGTACCTAAATTTAGTGCACCAAAGATTCTTTATAATCTCGTAGTAGTAGGTAGGTAGATGCATACAGAATGTCTTATATTGGAGTTGTACCATCAGAGTTTACAACAAAAGGGGCGAAACTCGACACGTTGTTTTTTTATATTACGAATTTCTCTTTGTTGTTATCGTGTCCTGGGACTTTGCATCGATGACGTTTGTTGTTATTAAATTATGTTTCTTGTGTTGTAGATTTCCAAACAATGAAAACCAAAAAATGAAGTGGGAAAATGTAGTGCCCGGAAAATTCACAAAATCATCTGTTGTGTGCAGTGCGCATTTGAAATGTGACGACTTTATTCCTGGTTATACTAGGAAAATGCTGAAAGCTGATGCTGTTCCTCAATATTTCCTAAGGTGAGAATATATTATCTGAATAGGTATCTAATAACCTTAAGGGTTCAAATTTGTGACACCTTTAGACCATAGTTCTACTGTAACGATTTTCATAAAACTACTTTTGTCTTCTCTCGTTAACATCTTTTTTTTTACAGGTCGTGCCCTGCAACAAAAGAGTACATGTTTTAAGCAATATATGCATAGAGGAAGGAGTAGCACCAAAAATGATGAAACTGCAAGAAAGTGGCACAAAGGAGATAACCGCTACCACGGAAAGTGTTTGTACCCAAACGACACCTGCTGCAATTCCTGCTACGCCACGTAAAAAAAAATTGCGTCGAAAGGTCAAAGTCTTACAGCAACGCTTGAATAGACGTAATACAACTGTAGGGTACATTAATAGTTTTAGTTTACAATTTAAAACATTACATAAAAAAAATATTAATTACCCAAGCAAAACCGACGTGCACCGCTTGTTTCGCGGACGCCAAGTACCTATTCGTCGCAAGCGCATTACGATGCATTGTTCCCGTGAGGCAGTCTGAAAATCGCGCGCGCTCGGTCGTCGGGTATTCGATCCAAGGCACTAACGGCGAATGCATGTCGGTTGCGCTCTCAATTCGGTCGTGAATACCTCACATATAACTTTTAGAATAATCATTCGTATCGTGATATTAATTATTTGTAATTATACTGTGTACATGTTCGTGTCAACCTAAATTAAAGAGTACAAATATATAGAAGCGTTTCACTATATTTGGTGACCACGACAAACACGAGGGAGACATGGATAAGGATCATAGACCAGCGCCAGAATGCAGTGGAGGTACCGCAGTAGGCCGCACAGAAGACAGCGCAAGTGATTCCGCCGGCATTTTCAAGGTTGGAGTGAAAATACCCCCATTTTGGCCAGAAGAACCGGGACTGTGGTTTGCGCAAGTGGAAGGTCAGTTCTTAATAGCCGGTATAACATCAGATGCAACAAAATTTTATCACGTGATTGCTCAATTAGACCAACAATACGCAGCAGAAATCAAAGATGTAATTTTATCGCCACCATCTGAAAATAAATATAAAAAATTAAAAACAGAACTGATCAAAAGATTATCCGCATCTCAAGAAAAAAAGGTAAAGCAACTGCTAATGCATGAGGAGTTGGGGGATCGCAAGCCTTCCCAATTTCTTAGGCACTTACAGACCTTAGCAGGCCCCACCATTCCAGACACATTTTTACGCACACTATGGGCTAGCCGTCTACCTCATAATGTGCAAACGATAATAGCGTCACAGACGGATGTATCTTTAGAAACAGTAGCTGACCTGGCTGATCGCGTGCATGAAATTGTTGCAGCTCCGACAGCACCTGTAGTTGCAGCAGCATCTACAGAAATCTCATTGAGCAACATGGCAAATCAGATAGAGGCGTTATCGCGTGAGGTGGCATCGCTGAAAGGGCATGTGGCAAGGTCAGATGGCAGTAGTCGACGGCAACCATTCCGAGGCAGAAGTCGTTCACGCTCACGTCCAAGACAGTACAATCCGGACCACTGCTGGTACCACAACCGGTTTGGCGCTAAAGCAACGCGATGTACAACACCGTGCAAATTTGTCGTAGAGGGAAACGCGACCGGCAGCCGGAAGTAGCGGCTAACGACTGCCAATCCAGCCCAGGCCGCTTGTTCGTAACGGATAGGATAACGAAGATGGCTTTTCTCGTCGATACAGGATCAGACCTTTGCGTATACCCTCGGACTGCACAAAATCAAATCCGTGCGAGGACCAACTATCAGCTTTATGCGGCAAACGGATCTGCAATTGCCACATACGGCTGGATTCATCTGCAGCTAAACATAGGTCTACGTCGCGCATACACCTGGCGTTTCGTTGTCGCCGACGTCTCTAAACCAATAATAGGTGCAGATTTTCTCAGATTTTATAACTTGCTTGTAGACGTGAGGAACCACCGTTTAGTCGACGGGCTGACATCACTCTCCGTGACAGCGAAACCTGATAAAGACGCAAAAGATATCGCATCCATCAAGGCTGTATCTGGAGACACAGTGTACCACCAACTTCTCCGTGAGTACCCCACTATCACTTGCCCAGCTGGAAAGCAACGTGAGATTAAGCACGGAACGGAGCATCACATCCGAACAACACCAGGTCCGCCCGTCTCTAGTCGACCCAGAAGACTTCCGCCGGATAAACTGAAAATCGCCAAACAGGAATTTGATGAGATGTTGGCGAACGGTACCGCGCGTAGATCTGAAAGTTCGTGGGCATCACCGCTTCATCTAGCGCCCAAAAAAGACAGTGGTTGGCGACCCTGCGGAGACTACCGTGCTCTTAATTCGCGTACCATACCAGACAAATATCCAATCCGCCACATTCAGGACTTTTCACAGCAGCTGGCAAGTACAAAGGTCTATTCAAAAATTGATTTAGTCAAGGCGTATAACCAGATCCCCATCCACGCAGCAGATATCCCGAAGGCCGCAATTACTACCCCATTTGGATTATTCGAATTCCCATACATGACTTTCGGGCTTCGAAATGCGGCGCAAACTTTTCAGCGTTTTATGGATGAGATGCTCAGAGGACTACCATTTTGTTACGGGTTCTTGGACGACATTTTGTTAGCTTCTCAAGACGAGGTTTCCCATCTCCAGCACCTTCGACAGCTGTTCCAGCGCTTGGCAGATTATGGTATGCTCATAAATACCAGTAAGTGTGAGTTTGGTAAATCACACATTACATTTCTCGGACACGAAGTGAGTGCAGAGGGCATCAGACCACTACCAGATAAAGTACAGGCGATTCTAAGCTACCCGGCACCAACGACGGTCAAGGAACTGCGTAGATTTTTAGGAATGTACAACTTTTATCGACGTTTTATACCGGGAGCAGCCAGATTTCAAGCACCACTGAACGTCGTCCTATCGGGCCCTAAAACAAAAGGATCGCAGAGCATCGTGATGACTCCCCCAATGCTGGAAGCCTTCGAGACCTGCAAGTCGAGCCTCTCCGACGCGGTTATGCTTTCTCACCCGGAACCTGACGCACACTTAGCTGTGTTCACAGACGCGTCAGACACATCAATCGGGGCAGCACTTCAGCAAAAATGCGGAAACACCTGGAAACCACTAGCATTTTTCTCACGACGCCTATCTTCAGCTCAAAGAAAATATAGCCCATACGATCGCGAACTGTTAGCTGTCTATGATGCAATTCGCCATTTCCGCCACATGGTAGAAGCAAGACCATTCACGGTTTTCTCAGATCACAAACCGTTATCTTACGTCTTCTCACACAACCGCGAAAAATGTTCTCCGAGACAGTTCCGGTACCTGGATTACATTTCCCAGTTTACGACGGATATACAGTACATCCAAGGAAACCAGAATGTTGTAGCGGATGCACTCTCTCGCATAGAAGAAATCAGTACAACTGTAGATTTTAAAGCACTAGCAGATTCACAAGACTCAGATCTAGAACTTCAACAGCTGCTACAAAATGGTTCAGCACTAGACTTGAGGAAGATCAAAGCACCAGACTCTGATACAGATGTTTACTGCGACGTCTCTACTCCAAAGCCACGCCCATATGTGACAGCAGCCTTCCGAAAACCAGTGTTCAATGCATTACACCGATTGAGCCACCCGGGTGCAAAAGCAACTGCAAGACTTATCACTGAAAGATTTATTTGGCCAGGAGCTCAGAAAGATTGCCGGCAGTGGGCCAGTGAATGCACAGATTGCCAAAGAAACAAAATCTACCGGCACACCCAATCACCCACTTCCACCTTTCCCGTTCCTTCACAGCGCTTCTCGCATGTCCACCTGGACATTATAGGACCATTGCCAATTTCTTATGGTTTCAGATATTGTCTCACAGCCATCGATCGCTTCACTCGTTGGCCTGAGGCATATCCTCTTCTCGACATCACGGCGGAGACCTGCGCCCGCGCTTTCATCGCTGGCTGGGTGTCTCGCTTCGGCTGTCCACACCGCATCACTACGGACAGAGGTCGCCAATTTCAATGCGAGCTCTTCCGCACCATCACCGCCATCCTGGGTACGCAGCACAAACCAACCACGGCATACCACCCTGCTTGCAACGGTATAGTCGAACGGCTCCACCGCCAGTTGAAAGCAGCCATCATGTGCCACCAGAATGCCAGCTGGACGGAAGTTCTTCCACTCGTACTCCTGGGGGTTCGCAGCGCCTGGAAAGAAGATGTTAAAACTTCGGCAGCAGAGCTTGTCTATGGTGAGCCTCTAAGACTGCCGGGTGAGTTTTTCTTACCTTCCGACGCAGCTCACGACGTCACTGATTTCGCATCCCGACTCCGTCTTCACATGGCAAGACTAGCTCCAAAACCTGCAAGTAGACACGGGACGAAAACCTTCTACATACCCAAAGACCTGGCTACTGCAGACTACGTCTTCCTACGGCAGGACGCTGCCAGACGATCACTGGAATCACCATACACCGGTCCCTACAAGGTCCTAGAAAGGGGGAAGAAAATGTTCAAAATTGTCATCAAGAACAGAGAAACAACCGTATCCATAGATCGCCTGAAGTCCGCTCATATGACTCGAGAAGATACCTTGACGGGTTCTGCAGCTACCAGCACCATCCCAACTGCTCCAGTTCCAGAAAGGAAGACCAGATCTGGCCGGACTGTACGTTTCCCAGACTACTATCGACCTCAGTAACCTTCGGTCTCAGCGGGGGAGTAGTGTAGGGTACATTAATAGTTTTAGTTTACAATTTAAAACATTACATAAAAAAAATATTAATTACCCAAGCAAAACCGACGTGCACCGCTTGTTTCGCGGACGCCAAGTACCTATTCGTCGCAAGCGCATTACGATGCATTGTTCCCGTGAGGCAGTCTGAAAATCGCGCGCGCTCGGTCGTCGGGTATTCGATCCAAGGCACTAACGGCGAATGCATGTCGGTTGCGCTCTCAATTCGGTCGTGAATACCTCACATATAACTTTTAGAATAATCATTCGTATCGTGATATTAATTATTTGTAATTATACTGTGTACATGTTCGTGTCAACCTAAATTAAAGAGTACAAATATATAGAAGCGTTTCACTATACAACGATTGATAACCTAAAGTCATTGTTAAAAATAATAAAAAAAAGTGTGATAACTATTCTGAAGTCGAACAAATGGTCCAACATAATTTCGAAAACATTCACACGAGTTTTAATACGAAAAAATCTAACACATCGAATAAATACTCAGATGAAATGAAATCGTTCGCTTTATCATTATATTATTATTCTGGTAAAGCCTATTTGTTTTTGAGGAATCGTATCCATTTACCTCATCCTGCAACTCTGCGAAGGATATTGGCGACGCATAAATGCAACGTGGGTTTTATGGCAGAAGTGATGGAATTCTTGAAAGTTAAAGCTGAAAAGGGTGAAATGAACGTTGCTTTAATTTTTGATGCAATGGCCATCAAAGCTAGCAAACAATATGATAAAGGCTCAGACAAGTATTGGGGGAGCGTTGATTTAGGCGGAATATTGACAAGCGATTCTGAAATATTCGCTAAAAAGCCTTAGTGTTTCAAATAGTCTCTCTAAAAGAAAAATTCGTCTGTCCAATCGCTTATTTTTTCATAGATAAGATTTCTGCGCACGTACAAGCTCAGCTCGTCCTGACAGCGATTCGTATGCTGGGCGAGATTAATATAGTTGTGAGGTCTTTGACTGCAGACGGGACCCAGGTAAACATAAAAACATTTGAAACTTTGGGGTGCAATTTTAACCTTCAAAATATAAAAACTTATTTTGATCACCCAATCAAATCTACAAAAGTATACTGCATACTTGACCCCGCCCATATGATAAAATTGGCCCGAAATTTACTCGCTGAAACTTGTTTGTCATCTGAAAAAAGGGATATTAAATTCGCATATATACAGAAATTGCAAGATTTGCAAGAGGAAGAGGGGCTGAAATTGAAAAATAAATTGACTAGGGTACATGTCAATTTCTATGGCAAAAAAATGAACGTCAGACTAGCTGCCCAAGTACTCAGTTCCTCTGTGGCTGATGCTATTGATTATCTGAGGTCAATCGGTCATCCTCATGGAAGTAATAAGTACTATATACAACAGGAATGACCTGTTGTCGCAAAATTGAAGCCGAAAGAGAGATCAGTAACTGTACCTCTTATCCCTCTCTGGCGATGGTGAATATATTGAAATATGATTTAAGGACAATAATTATAAAAAATGATTTGTGATTTGACGTCAGCAGATCATTGCTTCAGATGGATTTTAATCGAAGATGCTAATGATAAACTTGCCCTTTGCGGTACTATACATTTCCTGTTTTTGCTTGCTTTTCACACTCGCGTCATATAGATAGGTACTTACCTACTGGTCCTTGTGGGACACGACATGCAGCTGGACTGAGATAAAATTACGATAAGCTACCTATTGTGGTATATTAAATTAATTAAGTAAGAAAAAAACAGTTAAGTTTGTAACCGCGAAACCTCTGCGGGGTGTTAGGGCTCCGCAGGCGTTCCAACTGTTACTCACCGACTGAAACTCAGGGGTAGACACTACACGAGACCAGTGTTAACTCTCAGGGCGCCAACTACCTGGGGTGGACTTAGACAAAAGAAAGCCAAGTTCAATCACACAACACTTTACTATACCAATAAATTTACACACTATATAACAAATGAAAATTTATACATGAAAGAGAAAACAATTTAGTTTAGAAGGTTGGTCCTGATCTTCCTCGCAGAAGGCGGGGGATGCTCTTAAACACTCACTTGTAGACACAAAGCACACAGACCACGCCGAAGTGATGCCACGTGGCCTGGTGGTTCGGCGAAGGGGTACCTGTCGGCACGTGGATGTCGTCGCCGTATTTATCCATATTTCCCTAACATTAGGATCTTTAGGAAATCTGAAATTGAACCCGTTATGTTAATAGAGAAAGGAATAAAAAATGCATAGTTATTTAAGTTATTTGTTCTTGAACTAGGATTGGATAGTCATGCATGGTCACCCTAATTGTTCACTAACAAATTATGTTTAAAACTATTACCTGTGAAAAGATAAACCACAATCAGGATAATACTCGCTTCCGCAAGCCTCCACGACACAAATTCTCCCCATTTTAATTAAAATTCTTCAAAAATATCACGAAATCAAAAATTTCCGCCATTGACGTCAGAGTCGGCGATTTCATGTGGGGTTGTCAGGTCAGGTGTCCGTATTTCATACAAATAAAAGAAAACCTATACGCCAATCGCAAAATTTTTGCGTTAATAAGGCTTTACACGTAGCAACAAATAATATTGCTTTAACATGTCGGTAATAAATTTATAATTTATATTTAGAAACATTTTAGAAGTAAATGTTTTTACTTCATTACATTACATCAATCGCATATTTTTCTACCATTTCTACCAACTTAACTCTGGCAACTCTATAGAACGGGACACAGCGTTCAGTGGTGGCCCTCTCACTCGGCTTCATTTTTATTTTGCGTGCAACAAGACTCTTACGACCTTAGCATAAGGTTTTATTTTCTTTATTTTAGCTGCAAGATGCACAGATAGAGCTTATTCCTTATATAATACTTCCATGGTCATCCTAGCTTTGCTGGAAGTGAAGCCACAGTGGAATATCTACGGTATTTGGACAGACTGTTTGATATACTTAACGCCAAAAATCCTATTGGAACGGGTTTCAAATCCCCATTACGGCTTAACAATAAACATGTCTGGACACAGGTCTTCGAAGAATCTAGAAAATATTTAACTGTACTTAAAGTCGATGGGGAAACTATTATGACACATAGAAGGAAGACGCCGGTTTTGGGTTTGATAATAGACACATACAGTTTTGATGCTAATATGACTTACCTATTACCATACAAGGCCTCGCAAGACCATATCGAAATGTTTTTTTCATGTGTGAGATCAAGAGGAGGAGCCAACGACAACCCTACTGCTCTTGAGTTTATGTTTATCATGCGAAAGTTGCTTTTTCGTAACAGCACCAGACCAAGCATTAATGCAAACTGCACAAATCCCGATTATGAAAATTCTGCAATACTAGAATTCCGAAGTGTCAAAAGATCAATCGTGGAAGACAATACCACTACAGAAAAAAATGAGACAGATAAGAGTAATGTACTTATACACTTACTAAACAGAACCGATTTATCAGGCTATAAAAACAATATATTGTACTACATATCTGGCTACATTGTAATGAAAATATTAGACAAACTAACATGTCAATATTGCCGATCTTTGCTCATAACGGATCGTACACATAAAGACCATGACTACTTGATTGATGTTTGTGAATTTTCATCATTTACAGCTTTTGTAGATAGAGGAGGGCTAAAATATGCTTCTACATTTGTGTTTGATGTAGTAAAATATTTAGAAAAACTTTTTTTGGTAATGTCTCCTGATTTACAGAGTTTGAATATGAAAAAGATGCTAAATATGGCATTACATGAATTCTCCTCGAAAATTAAGCATATTTTACCCGCCCATCCAAGCTCTGACGAATCTCACGAATTGGAATTAAATAAATGTATTGGTCAAAAATACTTAAATTTAAGACTTAAAAGCCATGGGCAGTCCTTAACCCTCAAGCACGTAGGACATAAGGCTACATTACGGCAAAAATTGCGTAAAACTGTATTGTTCAGCAATGTATAAAAACAAATAAATAGATGAATATGATAATCCTGTCTTTTTAGTTATCCCCTCCATTAAGGAATGTCTTAAGCGACAGAGTTTGTAAGGTTTATTTTAAGCCGGGCTTGAGTGCACTTTGCCTCGACACAAAAGTCCGTTGAAATAGTATTAAGCCTCTATAGGCGCCCTATTTAATCCACTCCGATTGCATCACATTTGGTCACCTCATTAGAAAGAGACACACTACCAGCGGGAGCCCTCTCACACGGACCGGTTTTTGCGCCATAGTGCACAGTCTAGTTATTAGGTACCATGTCTCTGGTTTGCGGAGAAGTGACGACATAACGAACGGAACCAATGAAACGAACGTCTCTTGCGCAACCACCCGTTAAGCGTAGGATGAAAAGAGACGGGCATATCTAATTCAATTACGATGTTAACGTTTGACATTCTGCGGTTGTGCGATAGTTTATCTTATAGCATTCTAATAAGATCGATTTAGATAATTGCTTTATTTAAGGTGGCGCTGCACGAGCGCGGGAACTCAGTAATAGGTATTTGGGAGAATTTGTTGTCTCAACTTACTATAACAGAATGCGATGCAACACGTTCGCGCGACTTAGGGGAAGGTTTTATATATTGGACCATTCGTTAAGTTGGACCACCATCAAATAACAGTTTAGTAGTTTATTGATTTTATAATTGGCAACACCAAACGACAATCAACTAACTTCACTACACATCGGCCATTTTGGATTTCTCATAAAACAGCGCGGCTAGTTGTCATTAACGAAAAACAAATTTCATTGTTTTTTAATGTAAATTTTGGCGTTCTTTGCTAGTGGTGTAATTAATGCAAAGGTAAGCTGTCTATATTAAATTTATATTTTTAATTGAGATTCGTTATTAATTAACATTTAAATGGTGATAAACATTAGCCGGCTTAGATAGGTCTTGTCAAATTCGTCAAGTCAATTTTTTTTTATGCGAGTAAACAGTTTGCTTGGGCCCTAGCCAAGATGCAAACGCTTCCCTTGCGTACTTACGAAACGAAAGAAATAAAGCCCGGTGATTGGTTATTGTAACAGTTGTAATTTCAACAACCAATCACCGGGCTTTATTTCTTTCGTTTCGTAAGTACGCAAAGGAAGCGATTGAATCTTGGCTAGGGCTCATGGACCACACATGGTCGTTTAAAATGGACTGGTCCAATTTATCGAACTTCTCCCTGTTTGTTACAGATGACTGAACAAAAATATCTTAAACGGAAAGCAGAAGATCTACAAAACTCTATAATAAATGATTATAAGAATTAAGATATTGGTTTGAACGAGTGTGCACGATTACCTACACAAGATTCCTAAAGCAAAGACATTTAGATAAAAGTTATTTGTTTAGGTAAAAGCGATTATAGGTAATTAATGTAGTGCCATTGTGTCGGCCGTGACCTAGGCCGGTATTATTGAAGTTCGTTTCGATTAATAATGTGCAAATTGCAGAGTTATTACAAATAAGTGTGTTAAGATCGGCAGACAGGCTGACGAGGTGGAGAGTGGATAAAATGCCAAAGTTGCTTTCTGTGCGTTCATAGAGCTTGTGCGGGGCCTGAAGGGGAGCATTATATTTGTGATTATTGTCGTTAATTGTTTCTTACTTTTAATATGGCCCCCGGGGTGCCATAATATCACCCCTATTTCTTAAAATTGTAATTTTTTAAATTACAAATCAAATATGAACCGGGCTTTTCTGTTTAGCGCCCTCTAGGTAATTCGAGTGGCGTGACGTCTCGATATATGTTAGGTAGGGACGTCAAGAAGAGGGGAGTTCGTCGGTTTGGCGAGGCGCAGTCGTGAGTCGATGCGCTGTTAGTAGCATCATGTCTGAGCAAGAGGTGCATACGTCTGTTGCGCAACGTGTTATTATCAAATTTTTGGCGCAGGAGAGCCTAAGGCCGGGTTCCCACTACGCCGGACCGGCAGATCTCCCGGTCCGGTAAAATCGCCGGAAGGCCTAGCGGCGGTACAAATTGTATGAAGCTATTTACATTATCCCGGATCCGGCTTTTTCGCCGAGCCCGGCATTTTTACCGAGCGTTTTGTCGCTACAAAATGCCGGCAAAATCACCGGACCGGAGTAATGTGAACGAGTTCCGGCCCACCCCGCCGCGCCCGTGCTTCCCGCCTCGCCCCGCCCGTGCTCCCCGCACTTCATTCGGCTCGCATTTTCTGAGTAAAGTAGACGTGTACCATCAACGACATTCAAATAGAAACTTTAATAACGCTTGTCCAAGAGAGACCAGTTCTGTGGGACAAGACCGAAGATGTCTATAAAGACAAGAACTTAAAGTTAACAGCATGGCGTGAAGTATGTTTAATACTTAAACCAAACTTCGACGAACTAGACGAAAAAGAAAGAAAACAGTACGGTGAGTTTTTTAAATATTTTTATTGATAAAAATGCATTCACAAAATTTAATTTATAGCTGCTGCCTGCCACGGAACGGAACCAATATCCGAACAAAAATAATTAGTAAATGCTGTCCGTATAGCATTGGCATTAGGGCCACCTTGAGTCGACCCATTTCGATCCACGGGTCTCGTATCTTGTTCTGGACCATTTTCAATATTTTGGTGACTTTCAAAATTTATACCGTCTTTTTCTCTAACAAAATTATGTAAGACTGTACAAGCTTTAATTACTTGAACTGCTGTGTCTACGTTCAGATCTATAGGCCGATGGAGTATTCGCCACTTATTTGCTAGAATATCAAAAGCGCACTCAACGTACCTTCTTGCTCGACTTAATCTATAGTTAAAAATCTTTTTATCATTATTCAAATGTGTACCTCCGTACGGACGCAGGAGATTAGGTGTTAAAGCAAAGCCTTCATCGCCAACTAGTATAAACGGTAATTCCTCGTGCATGTTTGTATGAAGTGGTCTAGGCTTTGGTACATTTAAAGTACCATCATTGATCTTTTTCCAAAATGTACTATCCTTTAATATAGTGGAATCGCATTCCTTGCCATACGAGCCCACACTGATAAAAATAAATCGGTACTCTGAATCGACAACTGCCATTAATACAAAAGAATAATATTCCTTGTAATTAAAGAACATAGAACCACTCTTGGCTGGCTTCAAAATTCTAATATGTTTGCCATCTACTGCTCCAATACAGTGAGGAAAGTTGGCTTTTCTTTCGAATCTTAAAGCGATGTCCTCCCATTCTCTCTCAGTATCAGGCAGCTTAAGGAAATCTGTGTGTAGGTTTTCCCAAATGACGTGGCTCATTTCTTTTATTATTTTACTTATTGTCGAAACGCCCACTCTGTATGAGTAATGTATTTCTTTGAATGAACATCCTGAAGCTAAATATCTGAAAAAAAAAAGTATCTTTTTTTACTACATATCCATACTTACTAATATTATAAATGGGAAAGTGTGTCTGTCTGTCTGTTTGTCTTTCTTTCACGGCAAAACGGAGCGACAGATTGACGTGATTTTTTAAGTGGAGATAGTTGAAGGGATGGAGAGAAACATAGGCTACATTTACCTCGGGAAAATTTCTCATTCCCACGGGAAAATATAAGAAACGCGATATAACCGAATTCCACGCGGGCGAAGCCGCGGGCGGAAAGCTAGTTACATTATACGTCACTAATAAACAAATTCTATTCAGATTTTTTTATTTATTTCAGGAAAACTGGTTTCAACTAAATGGAATAATGTACGAGATTCGTGTCTTAAGACGGTGAAAAAACAAAAAGATGAGTCTAAATCTGGATCTTCGTCCAAAAAGACACGAAATTATTTATATCACGAGCAATTAATGTTTTTGAAAAAAGTCTCCGAACCTCGACCGCCTCATGAGTCGGGTTCAAAAAAAGCAAGAACCGAGACTGAAGTAGGCATGGAATCAGATTTTCGTACACCTTTAATTAAAGATAAAAGAACAATTGATAATAAAGAAGTAAATGAGAAGATGTCAAAGTTTTTAGACTCCAGAATGAACCCAGAAAAAGAAAGCCATCACCTTTCTTTTTTCAAAGGCATTATACCAATCTTGGACACTGTAACTATCGAAGAGACTTTAGAATTTCAAGCCAGCGTCCTGACAATGTTGCAAAAAATTAAAAGTAGGAATTTTGAGAGACCAAATTACGGACATTGGCGTCATTATAATCAGATGACCGGACCAGATCAGTATACTCACTCTGGATACTACACACATCCTAATCAACAGGGGACACCTACGCAAGATCATTACTCTGGATACTCTACACAATATAATAGTAGCAACCAACCGGCAACAACACCTATACCATCAACTTCTTCCCAGTCATCCAATTCGAATCCAGTGAATCCAGTTTCGCCAACAGAATCTACTCCATCCATATACTCCCAAGAGTCAGACTATTTAGATTTTGAAGGGTTTTAAGTTTGAGTACAAATAAATACTTAAATGACTTAAGTTTGAGTACAAATAAATACTTAAATTACTAATTTGCATTTCTTATTAACACGTTCCAGGACACAACCATTGATTTTTATCCCTTTCCATAGAAATTATCGTCGTACAAATAAATACTTAAATGACTAATTTGCATTTCTAATTAATAAATTATTGTCAAAAGAATACACTCTTACCTTAAACATATGGCCAATCTTTGTTCTGGGCAAATACATTCTCTGAAACTTGTATTTCGTACTCTTATGCCTGGTGAAAGTCGTCCTAGTAAATCGTCAAAAGTGGATGTTGTCATTCGAAAATAATTGAAGAACTTTGCTTCGTCACTTCTCAGTTCACCCATCAATGTTTCAAATGTCCCAAGTGAAAATCTTTCTCGTAAAATAGGATGTACCCAATACTTTCTTCTTTTATTTTGCCTTCTGCGCCACCACCACCACAACACAACAATTTCGTCGTCCATTGTGGGCACAGGTCCAAATTCAACTGGATTCTTGTGAACCCGGCCTCCGGGCCCCCAAGATCCGGTGATCCGGTGTAATGTGAACACTCTTGTCCGGTGTCCGGTTTCCGGCAGAAATGCCGGTCCGGCATAGTGGGAACCTGGCCTAAAGGAATTTTTTAATGATTATGCCATATTGGAGCAACAAATATAGGGTCATATGTGGCCAATTCAGAAAAAACAGCACAACTTTTGTTGATTTATATTAGAGTGGTACAATATTATTTGACTTTAAGCAAAAGGTGATTTTGTATAGGTATAGGTGATTATCAATTGCTTCAAAACATGCTAGATAAACAGTCCAGTACTACACACCCTGGATTAGAGGTAGATTTCAAAAACGGTTTCTTCGGAATAAATTGCACAGAGAAACCAAGGCAGCAGCTCTAGTCTGTGGTTTTTAAAACCTATCGACTCTAAAGTCGATAGCTTGTCGGTCTACCTCGAAACCACATCTAAAACTTTCGTATTCTCTATGTACATTTGACAAGTGCGTTAAGATTGTCTATCATTCGGTCAGTCATTTATGTCAACTTAGGTTATGTTATTGTTTTTTTTTTTAATGTTAAGATCGGCATACAGGCTGACGGTCCACTTGATGGTTTACGCTGTACAAAATGAGTATCTTGTTTCGTATCAGAAACCTAAAAAGAATTAAGCAACGTAGGTCGTAAAATGAACATCGACGTAGGCGTATTTGAGATCTCTCAGATTCTTTAGATATCCCAGAAGATGGATTTATATGAAGATATCGATTAAATAACAGGCTGTTTCTGGATATTCGTGATTTCCTCCACAGCCTGTAGATTTGACAATCAATACGAATGCTGCCAGAAAATTGAACGATTCCATTTCGGGTCATCAACGGTGGGCAAGAAGTCGTGATATGCGCTCAAGTTTTCAAAGACCTTGGATCACGAAGGAACAAGACATTTCAGCAGAACTGCATCCCCACAATGGCGAGATTATGGCAAATGGCGTGGTCATTAGCCAGTCATAGTGCACACAACGACGCGACGCCTTGGCCCACATTAGGCGTGAAAAAGTCATCTCCTTGTAAAATTTTATAATACTGTTAATATGATAATGCAAATATTGGCTAAAATAAATTGCTATATGAGGGAATGGAGCATATTATTCACGGGCACAACATAAAAATGGCGCAGGTGTGACATGTTCATTAGCTATTCCGATAAGCCGGATTTAGATAAACACAGATCTACCCAAAAGCATTAGGACAATGAAAAGACATTTATAATATCTCAGAGGACATTGTTTGACGTTCTAAAGTCACGTCACGCCATTAAAAAGCCGAGATAAATGTAGTTTCTCATATAGCTGAACATAACAATTTATCGTTTACTGCCGTAGAGCATCTCCCAAAACTTATGACTGCAATCTGTCCGGAATCCGAAATAATTAAAAACATATCTGTCAGCCGTATGAAAGCCATATGTTAAAAAACAAGAGTGTTAAGGCTGAGGCTACAGTAGGCCGCCATTTGCGATGCAATTGAGACAACGAATTCATTAAAAAAATATGTGGCTACATTAATAAGAGAAAATTCAACGTTGACGCCCTGACATTATAAAAATGTTTCATAGCGACTAAAACAGCGATTTTGTTGGCTACACTGCAAGAAAACAACGATTTTGCTGGCAATTCGCCCGGGAAGAGTCTGTTCGCGCCATTTCCCTAGCATTTCTTGAGGAATCGCTCTGATTGGCTAAGACCCCTGTTTTCAAATCTGCCGCCATAAAAAATAAGTTAGTGTTAGAAAGTTAACAATCCCGCTCATCGATTAGACGAAAGAAAGACCCGCTGTCTTCTTCGTTTGTCTATCACCCGTTTATATGGTTATTTTATGCCGCTCACATCGAGATTACGGTGTTTTAAACATAAAT
This sequence comes from Bembecia ichneumoniformis, assembly GCA_910589475.2. NCBI lineage: Eukaryota > Metazoa > Arthropoda > Insecta > Lepidoptera > Sesiidae > Bembecia > Bembecia ichneumoniformis. The sequence continues at coordinate 1,786,043 of OU342550.1, forward strand.
ATCTACTAAGTGAATTAGCAAAAATGCCACGGCTTTGCTCATTCGGCTGCTCAGCAAGCAGTAAGTAATGCAAGCATTCAAAGCATTACTTTTAAACAATTTTAACACACTTCATTCACGGAGAACAAACTGTGAAGAAGACAGAAATGAATGAATTTAGACTTTTTTTAAAAGATTACTCCGGCTTCTGATATTTCCGAAGGGGAAATTTATTTTAATGAGGAAGTATTAGCGATCAATCAAGAAATGCAGGAAGACTCTGGACAGCGAAATTACGTCTGCGGTTGGGTCTTGACCAAATGCTTAAAAAATGTTTGTAAATCTTGTCAACAATGTAGACAAACCTTATTGGATATAGACGAAACCAATAAAAAAAAAAAACGATTTTATTAAAGCGAAAGAGTACAATAAAAAGAAATGGTTGTGTTATCCATCTGCAGCACTCGATAATTGCTTCCAAGATTTACAGAAAATAACAAAAATTAAAAAAAAAATTGTTCAAAAAAAAGAATTTGAAAAAGAATATCATAAATGTTTGTAATTTATTGATTAACTACCCTTTTGATTGCACTTCACACAAGGAACAGTTGCATAAATTATTTGTTAATATAACAATCGACATAATTTTGTATAGCTGGTGTAGGTCCATCAATAGAATTATGGCTAGAAAAATAAAACGTGATGAAAATGATGTGGATGAAGCTAAATTAGCAGCTGAAACTTATTATATTAAGCACAAACATTATAAAAATAAAAAATGAATGTATTGAACACTTGTTTCATTTTTTAGATTGATTAATTTGTAACGAATATAATTTCAATATGCTAAGAATAAGACAAATAAAAGTATCCGCGAGTAGTCTGTGCACAGAATTTTTAATCACACATGAATTCTCTATTCCGGAATAGTTTAGATGTTCCTTGCTATTTTCATCCACACCCGAAACCAAGCTAAAATGTCTATGGTCGTCAGAAAAATGGTAGGGGTGAAAGAGGGGATAACGAGGGCCGCGCTCGTGCGACCAGTGATGCCAGATCTCCTGATTTTTCGGGGGATTTACTGATTTTCCCAGAATTCTACTGATCTACTGATTTGAACTGAAAGTCTCCTGATTTTTTTCAAATACTTAATTGTTAAACTTTACTTTAAAGCATGATAAGTAATAAAAAAACCTGCGTGAAATGAAACAAAATTATCATGGTTAGATTTTCACTACAAAATTGTCATCGTAAAATGGACTTAAACTAATGGACACATAGTTGAATATTGAGACTTTAATCTTGCTCTCCACGTCGAAATATGTAGGTATCTCAAGGACAATATATAACTAATAAAATGTAATGTTATTTTAATGCCTGACATTGTTTTATTTGACAAAATTGTATCTTCTGATTTTTTTTAAAAATTCCGCATACATCTCCTGATTTTTTCTAGTCGCATCCTCTGATTTTATAAAAATGGACCTGGCAACACTGCGTGCGACAAAAGAGAGAGCAAATTGGAATTTCTTGACGAAAGGACGAGGAAGATTTTTCACTAGAGTGTACGCACTACGACTAAAGTTCAACGTACTAGCCTAAGTTTCACTTTCTTGTACTCAACTCCGAAGTACAGACAAAGTACTTGAGGATCTGCTCATCCGTCCTTGACTAAGTCAACTTCTTGCGAGAGAGGGGAAGTATCTCGCGATAGCTACATCAGGTGGAGAAACTTGAGCTGCTGGTGGAAGTTAGCACTACCCTATTGTGCTAACTATTACCTGGTTCCCGGCCGGGACATCATCATCAGCGCGTGTCTTCATCGTCGGAGCACGTGTCTTCATCGTCGGAGCGCGTGAGGCGTGAGGACGGAGCCGAGGACACATCTCCGCTGCTCTTGAAGAGGTTTTTGAGCTGAGTAGCACATTTCATAACAAGCCCCTAATTGCATCTTTTTTAAACTTAATCTTAGCTTTATAATTTTGTTTGTACTTATTGTAAAATAAATTTAAGTGTGCAGCGAAATCTGTGTTTCCTTAATAGGATAAGCTCACCCAATATCTCAGACAGCGGGCGCCCTACAGAGTCTCTTGTTCATTTCGACTGAGTGAGTACGGTGGGTAATTCTCTTAGGAGCTGCAGCGAGCCCAAAAGCCCACTGCAACCGGAGGGGTTACAACTGGCGACCCCAACGTGGAACTCGAGGCTATTCGAACTGAAGGGTTTCGAACCACGACGTTACTTGTGTCCATAGACTGAGTGCCGAGCTCTGTTCTAAATAAATTCTCTGTCTGAGAAAGGTGAGCTGCACAGATTAGCTGTGCACATTTTGTTCTTATTTAATTTTAATGTGTAATAGCGCTGGTGAGTTACAAAGTAATTCCGTGGCAGGGCAAATATTTAGTACCCATAGGACAAGCCCGTCTGGTGAAATACCACTTCCTTGTCTTTGTTGAGTTGGCAAGGAACACCAGTGTCCACTCCTTTCCTTTATTTCCTGTGATCCTAGTAAGTTCAAACCCAAAACCCCAACCTTTTATCCCTTCACCTTTGTATTCATCACGCTCAACTTTTTTTTTTTTTTTTTTTCTCTCTATCTTTGTTTTTTTTGCAATTGTATAGATACCCCAACTTAGATACTTGGACATTTTCACAATTCCCCTCAACTTAATATTTGTAATTTCTATAATTACCCTTGAATTTTTGTGATAACTTTTTTTTCAAATTCACTGCAATTTTTATGTGTTAATAATATACCCACTGCTCTGTGTCAAAAGTGTTTGTCATTGTGACACTCACTACAACCATACTACAACTTTATTGTTGAAATGAAAATTATTTTATTTGTAATTGGGTGATAAATATCCATACATAGTGTGATAATTGGATTGTGGCAATTTAATTACAAAATTAGACGAACGATTTGGACAGTGTATACAAAAGGAATTTGATTTGTGTTTGTAAAGATTAATTAATTGTAAACAAGTTCAACAATAGTCTAACTTTTGACAGGTTGGTAACAACTTTGATCTCTTACAAACTAAATTGTTATATAAATCATTGAAACTTGTTGGAGAAAATACTGGACCTAACATATACCTATTGTTTACTTACAATTTTTAAATTAAATTGAGCAAACTTACTGAGAATTAAACTCAATCTGTACACATTTAACTGTTTATCTTGTGTCAACTTTCAATTATAATTACATTTTAACTGTGACATAGTGTTGTTTGCATAATATTTGGATATATTTAGAAAAAATTTTTTTTGTTCAAAATATATATTGTTACTATTATACTTAAGCTCTAAATGAATATTCAATAGAACATATATGTGCTTTAATAGTTAGGTTTCAAGTTGGCTACTTATCTATTGAAAAAATTATCTGTAACATTTAAAATTTTATCATGCCTTTATTAACCTACATAAATTATCTCAATAAAGAGGAACTAAAAACTGAAATAGAACGTTATGGGATAATTCCAGATCAAAAGACTACAGTGGAAGCTCTGAGAGCGCAGCTGAGATGTGTCCTACAGGCGTCACGTCGAGGAAGCATACAGCCCACATCGGAAGTGGAATCAGATGAGAATAATGAGTTGGCGGCAGCAACCGTTGCACTTGCTAGCATGGAAGAAAAGATGCAAACAGGTACTTCTTCTTCTCACAAGTGGTTGACGGCCAGAGCAAATTATTGGTTGGATAGGCTCGCGCGACTGAAAGTAGATGACCGTAGTTTATCACAAATACGTGCAAGGTTGATAACGTTGTTAGGTACATCTGACCAGGGGGAGTATGAAAGTGATGCATGTGAGGTAGCTCCACAACAACAGTCTGTAAATAAGGAGATAGTCTATGTCAATGACAGGCAGGTTAATTTGAATTCTCTTAATTTAAAATATGATGGATCTTCATGTGTGAGAGCTTTCATTGAACGACTGGATGAGTTAAAGGTATCTAGGGGCATCTCAGATCAACAAATTTTAAATTCTTTGCCGGAGATTCTGAGCAAATCTCCATTATTGTGGTTTAGAGCTAACAAATATAATTTTTCTACTTACGAACAGTTTAGGTTCGCCTTTAAATTAGTATTCGATTCACCGGATTACGATCATCACCTTATGAAAGAGATTAGGTCTAGGACAATGAGTAGAACTGAGTCCCTAGTCTCGTATATCTCAACCATGCAAGCCATGTTTGCGCGGTTAACTAAACTAGTCAGCTTTGAGGACCAATTAGAAATTCTCAAGCATAACATACGGCCTGAATATATGGAGCTAGTAGAAACCCAGGACTTCAGGACCATGAACGAGGTCTTGGTGGTTTGTAGGCAACGCGAGATTATAAAACATCGTCAGGACAGCTATAGTGAGCCTAACATGAGTTCTTATGCTATGTCTCGTGACATACAACCACACCCCAGTCCCAAGGACAAGACTATAGCCAGCATAGGCAAGGAGCTTATGCCTAAGAGTGACAGGTCGGGACAATGTTTCCGGTGCGGATCCCGTGAACATAGCACGAGGTTCTGTCATAAACGAGACATAGTATGTTTCAAGTGTGGCAAACGAGGGGTGAAGACTCCTGACTGTCCCAATTGTCCTTCAGGTTCAAAAAAACTGATTAGGCGGGGCTCTTCCCGTAAATGTCGGCCTAAAGGGAAAGTCCTGTTTCAAAATAATACTGATGCAAGGCCATATATTAATGTTACTATTTTAGATATAAGTGTGTACGGATTGTTAGATTCTGGCTCCTTATGCTCAATACTAGGTGATAATGCTCACCATATATTTAATCAACACGGCTTTGAAACGTACAGTGTGAATGATATTGAAACCATGTACACTGCAGACGGATCACCGTTGTCCTGTATAGGTGTTATGTATCTACCTATTACATTTAGAGATGAAGTGCAAGTGATTAAATTTTATATTGTGCCTAATATACAAATGCCCATTACTTTTGGTGTAAATTTTTGGAATCAATTTCGTCTCAATGAGGGAATTTTTCCTACAACTGAGCTGTCAGTGGGAGAAAGTTTCATCAATTCTTGTTCAGCCAATAGCGGTTTAGAGGACTATGACTTACTGGACTCTTTGCAAAAGTCTAGATTAAATACTTTAATTGAAAAATTTGCGATTATAGACACAGAAAAAGTAGGTTTAGGTAGGACGAGTTTGGCTAGTCACACTATAGACACTGGAAACAGCCCTCCTATAAAACAAAGATATTATCCGTTGTCACCAACAAAACAACAGGCTTTGGAAAATGAGCTAGACCGGATGTTAAAGCTAGATGTTGTGTCTCCTTCACAGTCAGCTTGGAATTCACCTGTAGTCATGGTACCGAAACCTAACGGAGATCTACGGTTGTGCTTGGATTGTAGAAAACTTAATTCGGTGTCAAAACCAGATGCTTATCCTCTACCCTATATTTCTGGCATCCTTGATCAACTTCGAGATGCCAGATACCTCTCTTCTATTGATCTTAGTGCTGCCTATTGGCAGATACCTCTCTCTGAAGAATCTTCTGGGGAGAAAACGGCATTCACGGTTCCCAGAAGAGGACTATACCAATTCAATGTAATGTGCTTTGGTCTCGTAGGTGCCCCTGCGTCCATGCAAAGACTAATGGACAAACTTTTCGGTGCTGAATTCGGAGGAAGGGTGTTTGCTTTCCAGGACGATTTGATCCTGATTTCCAGCAATTTCGACGAACACCTGGAACTTCTGGAAAGGGTTTTTCAGAAACTCAAAACTGCTAACTTGACGGTGAACATGGGAAAGTCGGTTTTCTGTAGAAAAGAACTAAAATATCTAGGCTATCTTGTGGATAGGCATGGTCTGCGGACTGACCCCGGCAAGGTAGATACTATAGTTAATTACCCAACTCCCACTTCTCCTAAAGAAGTAAAACGTTTTCTTGGCATGTCAGGCTGGTACCGTCGATTTATACCTAACTTCTCTAAACTCAGTCGACCTCTCTCTAGATTAACTTGCAAGTCCAAGGAATATTCCTGGACTGACGAGGCGAATGATGCTTTCAATAGCTTAAAAGCGGCATTAGTATCAGCCCCAATATTAAAATGTCCAAATTTTAATGAGCCATTTTCAATTCATACTGATGCTTCTGCGTTTGCAGTAGGTGCAGTACTCACTCAAAAATATGGGGATATGGAACATCCCATTGCCTACTGTAGTCGCACTCTCAACAAGCACGAAGTCAACTACAGCACGACCGAGAGAGAACTGTTGGCCGTCCTTTATGCTCTTGAACAATTTAGGTCATACGTGGAAGGTCAGGAATGTGCTGTGGTGACCGATCATGCATCTCTACAATGGTTTTACAAACTTAAGAATCCCACCGGACGTTTAGCCAGATGGAGCATGCGACTCAGCCAGTTCCCGTTCAAAAATGAGCATAGAAAAGGGAAGGATAATGTTGTGCCGGATGCCCTGTCTCGAATACAAGTTAACAGCGTCAGTGTCACGCCGATGGGAGATGCTTGGTACTCTTATATGCTCGAAAATGTTGAAAGGAATCCACGTAGGTTTCCAAACTTCATGCTTGAAGGCGGCAAACTCTTTCGACATTCTAAAAATAAACATAGTTTGACGTCAGATTCCGACTGGAAACTAGTTATTCCAGAAAAGAACAGGGCCGAGTTATTGTATAAATGCCATGATGTGGTAACTAGTGGTCATCTAGGCATATTTAAAACCCATAAACGTCTGTCGGAACATTATTATTGGCCAAATATGTATTCTGATGTGGTAAAATATGTTAATAAATGTGAAACTTGCAAAACCTATAAGCCCGTCACTACTGGCAGACCAGGTCTAATGGGCGGTCCTAAGAGGGCTACCAAACCTTTTCAGGCCATATCCCTAGACTTACTGGGTCCATTCCCAAAATCTAGAAATCAAAACACTTATCTTATTGTATGCTCGGATTATTTCAGTAAATATATTCTGTTGCATCCGCTTAGGAGCGCCACAGGTCAGTCCGTTGCAAAGTTTTTAGAAAAACAAGTATTTTTAACTCATGGTGTTTGTGAATATATATATATTGATAATGGTCCTCAATTTGTTAGTTCTCAGTTTAGGCAAATTTTAAAAAAATATAATGTTCCAAATATTTATTACAATCCGCGATATCATCCTCAAGTAAATCAAGCTGAAAGAGCAATAAGGAATGTAATCAACTCGATTGCATGCTATGTAAAAAACGACCATAAAAAGTGGGACGAGAATATTCTAGAAATACAGTGCGCATTAAATACAGCAGTCAATGACACCACGAGATTCTCACCCTATTTTCTCGTGCATGGAAGGGAGCATGTAGTCGATGGCGACTTATACCAGTCGAGTGACCAACCTGTTCCTAATTCGCAATTTCAAGTAGGTGACCCACAGGAGCGTAGTAAAAACTTACAAAAATTAAAAAATATTTTTAATAAGGTGCATGAACATATAATACGTTCACACCAAAAGAACGAGAAATATTACAACCTTAGAAAACGCACCATAGAATTGAAAGTAGGGCAAATTGTATATAAGCGCACTTTTTATTTATCTAATGCTGCTAAAAACTTTACTTCAAAATTGGCACCAAAATTTAAAAAATGTATAGTTACAGCGAAACTTTCACCCTTAGTATATACTCTGTCAGATATGGATGGCAAAGTGTTGGGTGATTTCCATATAAAAGATATTCTAAAATATGACGACTGAAAGAAGTACCTAGCGTGCGTATTGTTTTGACGAAGAGTGTGTGCGCGACATAACAACTCATCATATGGAACGATGATGTTTCAGTTAGGGCGTACCTTTGTTAAGGCGTACCTTTAGTTACTAAGATAACACACGACAAAGTGGTCATGTCAACTCTGAGCGGTTTATGCTTCGGCGACCATTTCACCTTATTAATGCACATACACTCGAAGTGTCACTTAAAGTTTTAAAATATGCGTACCTTAAATGATTACAATAGTCACGTTATATGATAGGATTACTTACGAGTTAATGTCATACTCTCTAGTTGTCATGAAGTATTAAGTCTATTTTCTTATGTTTAAATTGTGGACTTGATTTGTTTGAATTCTCTAGCATATCCTTATTTTCATGCTATAAGTACTTTAAAGTTTTATCATCTACTAAGGATTTTTTGTAAATACTTCTATTTTTGTTACTTGTTTTATTTTGTTGAATAAACTTTGCGTTTTAAATCTTTAGTTTAGAACCCCTATTATCTTATAGTATAGTCATGGAATGTATGTGTGTGATTGAGTGTGAGTTACCTGGTCATGATTTACTTAATAAACTTATCAATGACAAATATAATGCCCAATTCTGTTTCAGAATAGCAAGACCCTTCAGGTCGGTAGTTCATACGTCTCACGCATTTTCTCCGCGACTGACAGCCATAGATATTCCTGCGTATGGGGACCTTAAAAGAAGAAAAAATTTCTTCTTACGTAGAATTTTTTTTCCCAGGGAGTGATGTGTGTAACGAATATAATTTCAATATGCTAAGAATAAGACAAATAAAAGTATCCGCGAGTAGTCTGTGCACAGAATTTTTAATCACACATGAATTCTCTATTCCGGAATAGTTTAGATGTTCCTTGCTATTTTCATCCACACCCGAAACCAAGCTAAAATGTCTATGGTCGTCAGAAAAATGGTAGGGGTGAAAGAGGGGATAACGAGGGCCGCGCTCGTGCGACAAAAGAGAGAGCAAATTGGAATTTCTTGACGAAAGGACGAGGAAGATTTTTCACTAGAGTGTACGCACTACGACTAAAGTTCAACGTACTAGCCTAAGTTTCACTTTCTTGTACTCAACTCCGAAGTACAGACAAAGTACTTGAGGATCTGCTCATCCGTCCTTGACTAAGTCAACTTCTTGCGAGAGAGGGGAAGTATCTCGCGATAGCTACATCAGGTGGAGAAACTTGAGCTGCTGGTGGAAGTTAGCACTACCCTATTGTGCTAACTATTACCTGGTTCCCGGCCGGGACATCATCATCAGCGCGTGTCTTCATCGTCGGAGCACGTGTCTTCATCGTCGGAGCGCGTGAGGCGTGAGGACGGAGCCGAGGACACATCTCCGCTGCTCTTGAAGAGGTTTTTGAGCTGAGTAGCACATTTCATAACAAGCCCCTAATTGCATCTTTTTTAAACTTAATCTTAGCTTTATAATTTTGTTTGTACTTATTGTAAAATAAATTTAAGTGTGCAGCGAAATCTGTGTTTCCTTAATAGGATAAGCTCACCCAATATCTCAGACAGCGGGCGCCCTACAGAGTCTCTTGTTCATTTCGACTGAGTGAGTACGGTGGGTAATTCTCTTAGGAGCTGCAGCGAGCCCAAAAGCCCACTGCAACCGGAGGGGTTACAAATTGTGTTACTACAGAATTTTTCAGCCATATTCAAAGGTTAAGTATTTAAAATATTTATTTCTATCAATTCTAACGATATTATAATTGATAAAAATAGATATATTTTTGAATACAGCTGAAGCTTCCTAGACGTCTACTCGTACTTTCGATCTTCGTTGTGTCGTGACCGTTTTTGTCGCAACTTCATTGGAATAGAGTTGAAGTTTGAACGAAAACCTTCATGATTTATCGAATATCGAAACTACAAGTAGACGTCCTGTATATATCATAAAATTGCAATCGGTACAGCCGGCCGTACAACCACGCTGGCGAGTTGTTTTCGGGGAAGAATCATAGATGGCGCTTCATAATGTATTGACATGTGAATGCCGTAAGAGGGCTCTCTTATCCCCTATATATTATAATACTCTTTGTGTGTTAGTAAATGTCAGCGTTTGTAGATGGAACGTGTCGTTGCAAAGAAAGAGATGGCGCGACTCGGTGGATACGGCGGGAGAAGCGGGGAAGATTAATAATTCCAATAAGTAGGTATAGATTGCGAACGCTCAAGTCAGAACAGTAGCCACGGGTGAGAACATATAACCTGATGTCGTCTAGCCCTCGCAGTCATAAAGTCATAACCGAACGCTTGTGACGAGCGTGTTCGCGTAATTTTCAAACAATGATATTTAAATGTGCCATAAAATCTTGTACAAATGATACTAGGAAAGATAATAAACAGAAATCCATTCATCACATTTCATCGGTAAGCCGCTAATTATATTTTTAAGCAGAATTAAAACCACACTTCGCGGAGGTGAAGTAGGTGTAGGAGGGGCGCGGAAGGAAATGACATCGCACTGCCCCGCACCTACGCTACGATAATCAAACTTGCCTAGTGATTGACACGTTCGGCGCAGGAGTCGATATTTTTGGGTCGTTAGATATTCGATTTATATTTTCATGCCGGCGTCCGGTTTCAGGACAAAAAGACTGATCGGATAAATGGGAACGGACTCTGAGAATCATGTTTTAAATCAGTAATTTTTGATTAATATTTCAAATATTTAGTTCGTAAGTCAAATGTTAAAGAAACTAAAAGACAGCTTTACAATAAGCTCACACATTTTAAAGGTGCTACACCCTGAATAGCTTTTAAAATGCTATTCAAGGTGTATCGCAGAACATCAGCACATCGGTAAAAACGGATTGTGTCGAACGACTGATTCACATCCCTTTTCCTCGCACATTCTTCGGTATAAAGAGGCATATTTGAATCGTTTATCGGATTCTGATGGGGATTGTACTTTCACTTCGCAAAGGGATGAAGGCTTAAGTGATGTCGAGGATCATATCGATATTGAAGAAGATTCCAACAGATTCCGACCACAATGAGACAGATGATGACGAACAACCGAAAGGATCACGAGAACAGCGTCGAAGCTGTGTCATTTTATCTTCCGATTCAGAAACTGAAGTGCCAGGTACGTCAGGTAGCTCGGCATCTTCATGACGTACAATTATTCCATCTGCTCGTAATCTTCGAGGAAAAAATGGCCATAAATGGTCGTAAACTCCTTTTGAATCGACTAATACAAGAACCGCGGCTAGGAATATCGTGCATGTTATTCAGGGACCAACAAATATTGCAAAGGATATTACGGAACCAATTAATTGTTTTTTCTAATTTTATGACGTCAGATATGATCCGTAACATACTTCGACACACAAACGAAGAAATCGCCCTGAGAAGTTTAAAATATAAGATGCAAACCTCAACTACTTCATCTACGCGAATAGAATTAACTGCTTTGCTGGGGTTGCTTTTCCTTTCTGCTGCAAAAAAAGATAATCATCTTACGAGCTTGGAACTGTTTGATGGGATTCACTCGGATCTTATTATGTTAAGGCTTTGTCTGAACCTTTGTAGGGTAGCAATCGTAATATAATATCAGATAGTTGGTTCACGTCTTCCCTTTGGCTAATCAATATCGAATAATCGAAGGGTAAGTATCTTATAAACTTACCCTTCGAGCAAATAAACGTGAAATACCACTTGTATTACTTCAGATAAAAGATAGGTTCATCTATGTTTTGTTACGATAGACAATCACATTGATATCTTATAAGCCTAAAAAAAACAAGAAAGTTCTTCTGCTAGAACTTCATGGTAATGGTACACTTGCAGCTTCTGGTAAACCGGAGATCATTGAATTCTACAATTCGACCAAGTGGATGCCTTCGATCAAATGTGTGGAAGTATGTCTCGTAGCAGAAAGACGCAGAGATGGCCATTCTATGGCTTACTTAATATTACAGTTATAAACTCGTATGTAATTTAAGTAGATAATATTGTAAAAAAAGGAAAAAAACCCACAAGTAGACGATCTTTCGTGAAAGATATCGCAGTAAAAATGACAGAACCCTGGTTACGAGAGCGTCGTAAAGGAAAATAGACGAAGTTTTGGGTGAAACACCTATCAATGATATGCCTGGTCCAAGTGGTACGCAAAAAAAAAATTGTGGTCTCTGTGACTACAAAATACGTCGAAAGACGATGTTCCAATATAACCATTGCAAAAAGTTTATGTGCATGGATCATCGCGGCTTAATCTGTGTTTTATTACATAAGTTTTGAATGAGTTATTAAACGACTTAAAAATAATAACTATTTGTTTATTTCATTTATTAAAAGTTTTTTAAATACCTTCAACTGATAAAATTGTTGTCTGCGAGACCAATATTTATGAATAATGTTATTCCAGCATATGTTTATGCACCTAGGGTTATTGTACCCCGAAGTAAGGAGTTTCCAACATTTATGCACGTAGCAAATTACCACAAATGGCTGAAGATTTATTTAGAGATGTTTACGATTACATTCACGGAAGTCCCAAGAGAATAGGAGAATTGAAAATGTTTCAAGCACTTTTGTTCAAATGTTTCAAACCTCATAAAATATTACATCCCAGTCAAACAAGACAGGTTCCATCGCATGCTGGCGCACAGTTACTAGAGCAACATGACCCTAAAACTCTTAGATGCTAGCAAACAAGTCTTTTGGAAATGCTAGAATAATTCTAGCAAATCTTCAAAATCCATATGCAAAGTTATATTTGTAACTTCTTAAATTTTATACAGCGCTATTTTAATAAGCTTAATAAGTTAATGCAGTCTGAAGAATACAACTGCATATATATTAAGAGAAAATGTAATTAGAATTATTAAAACAATATTAGAATTCTATATAAAAACCAGTTACCTCTCTAACACTGACATTGAAGCAATTAACTTTTTTTTAAATAATAATAATTTATTTGCAATAATAATTTATTAACTTTTTTAAATAATAATAATAATTTATTTGCGATGACCATGGGTAAGATTACCAGAGATGACATTTAGTTTTCTTGTTGCTTCATGACCAACCGGTATTCGGTGTGCAAATCTTGACATCTTGAAACTACAAATCCCGAATATTGAATTTTTGACTGATTAGTTTTCTTATAATACCGTTATTCCTTTATTGACATATAGAATTTAAAAAAAAGAAAGAAAGAAAGCAACTTTTATTCCTCTAATGCAAACAATATATGAACAAATAATAATAATTACAAATAAGACAAACAGAGTCGAGGTGACAGACCAAGACATTGACAAAAATATAAAAATTTTATTTGGAATTTACACTATGTTACCTTGGTAATTATTTGGTTTCAGGGTCAACCTGGTGTCACTCAGGTGTTAGAGTAGTGACCCGTAGATCACTTTTTGATAAAATGAAAGAGCAAAATTTGCGTAATTTTGAAGAAAAATTAAATTACTTAGAAAATTGGATTTTGTCCAGCGGAAACTAAGAGAAGGAAAACTGAAACCTTACGTATTATAGCGGATAATGATATGTTGATACATGCTGCACAAACAAATTTACAAACATCTGGAAAAAAAGATGCTTCAAGTATACTTTTAAGCAGATTATTAATTCTCCAACGAGAGCTAGAAAGTTGAAAAAAGCATACAAAACAGTACAAGATGACAAAGAAAAACAGCTAACACCTTTAGCGGCACTTTCTGTATTCGTGGAAGCTGACCTCACTCGGCGACAATATGAAATAATAAGAAGTGCCAGTAAAAAGTTGTTTCCTAGTTACAGCATCCTACAAAAAGCAAAAAGTGACGGCTATCCGCCCAAAGAGTCATTCAAGAAAAATTTAGACGTGAAACTGGTCTAATAATGGATGTACCGAAAGCTGGGTTTGGAAATACCAATGATGGTTGTGGGGACAGGAAGCAAGCGGCGTCAGCAACAAAGCGTATGACGACTTGGCCATGCGCCTGAGACTAGCCAGTTGTTTCCCGTCGCAGGACCCTACACACGTGTACTTTGTAGTAACGCAATATAAGCATATCCACGAACTGTCTAAGTTATTGTCTATATTGATATTCATTCGAGTGTCAGTACGTAGTGATCTGAAGGAACCCATGGAGTAGCGGCATATCCCATACTAGTGACGTGGCAGGGCAAATGACCTTTATATATATACATAACCTACTAGCCACATTGGTGACCCGCCCGACGTGATTGCGATTCATGCATCGACGTGATTCATACCGACGCTACGTGCATTGGTGACATCATCGGACACAGTATAAACATTAAGTGCAGTGAGTTAACTTCAAGTGAACATTTAATTACATTACACTTATAAAGAAACAACTCCTTCGTGGAAATCGGTGCCCCTGAAGTAACATTTTCACCGAGATTAGGCATATACTATAATATAATTGCGACACAATGGCTACTCCACCACCGAACGCAGATTTATTTCAGATCAGTGCAGCATCCAGAATTCCCGAATTTTGGACAGACAAACCCAAATTATGGTTTGTGCGGACTGAAGCTATACTGAATCCTCAGAAGATTAGCGACGAAGCAAGATTTGATGTCGTACTCTCAAAATTAAGTAAAGAAACATTAGAGGAAGTCGCAAGTGTGATAGAGTTTCCGCCAGACACAGGGAAATTTCAGGCCTTAAAGAAGGCGTTAATAGAAACATACCAAGACACGCAGTGTCGAGAAATCGAAAAACTGATCAAAGAAATGGAGTTGGGTGACCAACGGCCTTCTCAACTCCTACGTCGAATGAAGACTTTGGCCAAGGACAAACTATCAGACGACACGCTCCGGGTGCTGTGGGAATCTCACCTACCGCCCACGACACGAGCAGTGTTGGCAGCTAGTGATACGAAGTTGGTAGACAAATTGGCTGACATGGCAGACAAAGTGATGGAGGCCATGCGTTCAACAACTATCGAGCCTATAACTACTACCTCAGATGGCAGTGCAGAAATTGCTGCAATGAAGACAGAGATCGCAAAACTTACAAGCCAACTGAAGGAAAGGGACAATTTTCGACGCAGGCGATACAGAAGTTCTTCACGACAAAGAGGACAGCTTAGATACCGCTCGTCGTCCAGAGACAATAATCGATCATCGCAGCGTCGGAACCCTACAAGCCCAGACTGGCTCTGCTACTATCACTACAAGTTTAGAGAACGATCTAGAAACTGTGTACAGCCCTGCACCTGGAAGACAAATCCGGAAAACTAGTAGACGTGCAGTCAATGGCGGATGGCTGCACAGAAATCAAGAATTACCGCCTAAGTGTGACCGACTCAAAAAGTGGCCTACGCTATCTAATAGATACCGGTGCTAACGTATCTGTGTTGCCAAAGATTTCCGTCAAAGATCATGTTAGTCGTTCGATTTCGGACTATAAGCTCTATGCCGCAAACGGCACTGAAATAAAAACATTTGGTGTAAAAACCATTACTGTAAACTTAAAGTTACGTCGCCAATTCAAGTGGACTTTCATCATCGCATCAGTGAAACAGCCAATATTAGGTGCAAATTTTCTGAGTCGCTACGGTCTTCTTGTAGATTTGCGTGGTCGAAGATTAGTTGATCGAGTAACAAACTTGAATGTGTGTGCAAGTATTGTGAACTGTAGCGAGATAACATCATCAGTGAAAACAGTGGACGACAATCACCCGTTCCACAGACTGTTATCACAATACCCGGACATCACCAAGCCCCTGTCTTTCAAGGAAGGTGCTAAGCATACTACGTTCCATCACATCGAGACCCAAGGACCGCCTGTGTACGCTAAGGCAAGACCACTTCCTCCAGAAAGGTATCATAGAGTTAAAGAAGAATTTCGTCTTATGCAGGAGTTGGGTATTTGCCGCCCATCAAAAAGTCCATGGGCAAGCCCACTCCACATAGTACCCAAGAAAAACGGAGACCTCAGACCATGTGGTGATTACAGGCAATTGAATGCCATCACGAAGCCTGATCGATACCCAATCCCGAGGCTACACGACTTCACCTATCTGCTAGCTAACAAAAAGGTATTTTCTAGAATAGACGACAATAGAGCCTATCATTATATACCTATTGCGCCTGACGATATAGAAAAGGCAGCGATTACTACGCCCTTCGGTCTTTTCGAATTCCTACGAATGACCTTCGGGTTACGCAATGCCGCGCAAACTTATCAACGATTTATGAACCACACTGTGCTTTCAGATTTAGATTTCTTGTTCTCATATATCGACGATGTTATTATTGCAAGTGATAACATGGAACAACATGAGGAACATCTGAAAGCAGTATTCGAAAGATTTGATAAGTATGGAATCACTATCAACATCGCAAAATGTGATTTCGGCAAAGACAAAATTCATTTCTTAGGTTTCGAAGTATCTACAGAAGGATTTAAGCCGCTCGACGAGAAGGCTAGTGCCATCATTAATTTTCCTAAGCCTAAGGCAAACGAGGAACTGAGAAGATTTCTAGGAATGGTTAATTTCTATAGAGCGCACATTCCCAACGCAGTTCAGTGTCAATCAGTTCTCAACGGATATTTACACGAAACGAAAAGGAAAGACAAGACACCTGTACAGTGGACACAGGAGGGTGAGCAAACCTTTTTAGAATGTAAGGAGAGCTTGAAAAACGCCGTCACGTTAGCATACCCATGCATACAGGCCCCTATAGCTTTATTCACCGACGCATCGAACGTAAGTGTCGGAGCCGTGTTACAACAAAAAGTACAGGGTGTTTGGAAACCGCTAGGATATTTCACCAAAAAATTATCCGATGCGCAACGTAAATATTCAACTTTTGATAGGGAGTTACTGGCAATCTACATGGCGATCAAACATTTTAGAGACAGGATTGAAGGTCGCAAACTAGAGATATACAGTGATCACAAACCGCTCACTTACGCTTTTGCCAAGGTAAATCCAGAGAAAGAAACTCCACGCAGAACGAGGTATCTCACATTCATAGGCGAATTCACAACTGTAATACGACACGTTAAAGGCGACGATAACGTGGTCGCTGACGCGTTATCGCGCATCGAAGCTATTTACTGCCCGACGAGTTTAGACTACGAAGCGTTAGCAGAAGCGCAGTACCAAGATAATTACTGTAAACTAGACACCACTCACACGAACGTGTACATAAAAAAGATAGCATTACCTACCACAGGGAAGCCTATCTATTGCGATATGTCACAAGAAGTAGCAAGACCTTCTATTCCAAAAGAGTTTCGACATAAAGTTTTCGAGATTATACATAACCTCAGTCATCCCAGTATTCGAGCAACTAGAAAGATGGTTCGCGAAAAATTCTTTTGGCCAGGCATGAACAAGGAAGTTGGCATTTGGGCCAAAGCTTGCATGAGTTGCCAACGCACCAAAGTTAGTAGACAGGTGAATTCAGAAATCGGTACTTTCGCAGAATGCGACCGTTTCGAGCATATACACATTGATATAGTCGGTCCCTTACCAACTACGACCGACGGATACAGATATCTCGTTACCTTAATCGACCGAAAGACCAAGTGGCCAGAAGCCTATCCTACGAAAGAGATATCCGCAGAGATCGTGGCCAGAATAGTATACGATGGGTGGATTGTGCGTTTTGGCACACCTGTTCGACGACGAGCGACCAAGGCCGCCAGTTTGAAAGCCAGCTTTTCACAGAACTCATGAAAGTCATGGGAATCCATAAGTTACGCACCACCGCTTATCATCCCCAAGCGAACGGCATGATAGAGAGATGGCATCGTTCGTTGAAAGTGGCGTTGACAGCACGCCTCTGCAATAGCTCCTCTTCGTGGATCAATGAACTGTCAACAGTATTATTCGGCCTCAGAGCCGCAGTGCGTAGTGATAACTGTGTTAGTGCCGCCGAAATGGTATATGGTAAAAAACTAAGATTACCAAGTGATTTTTACGAATCTACAAGTGCAAAAACATTATGTGATAGTGAATGTATAAATAGAATACGTAATGCTATAAATAGTTATAAGCCGTCTTTGAAACATCATGCAACAAATAAGTCCATTTTTATCTATCCCGAACTTCGTACATGTAATTTTGTTTTCGTGCGAAATGACGCAACGCGTAAGGCATTACAACCCACGTATGTAGGACCCTTCAGAGTTTTGAAACGTATTAACTCTAAGGTATTTTTAATTCAAGATTTAAATAGGAATGTACGAATGTACGAATCCGGGCAAGTCCAGATATGTGGTTTTAGGGTCTGAGCATCAAATCGGTAATAGTCTCGAAGCTCTGACCGAAAGTGATGTAGCCATCATGGGCGAACCAATAGAGCGGGTGATAGAAGCAAACAATCTCGGCCTCCTCATGGACGGCAAGTTACGCTTTGAGAGCCACATTATTAAAGTTGTCAGCAACTGCTTCTATCGCCTTAAAGTTCTATATAATATACGTAATTACCTTAGTGTCGATTTGCGTGTCACACTTTGTGAGTCGCTTATATTATCTAGATTAAATTATTGTGATGTCGTGTATGATGGTTGCATTACTGGCCGCTCTAAGAGGTTGATACAACGAGTGCAAAAGGCATGCACTCGTTTTTGCTTTCATATCCCTCCTCGTTCCCATGTCACTCCGTACTTGAGCGCCGCTGGCCTGCTGAACATGTCTGCACGCCGACGCCTCCATCTCGCTACTCTGCTGTTTGGGGTGATGCGGTATGAAACGCCGTCCTACCTATACAGGAAGCTCCAATGGCCCAAACGCGTGCGCAGATTAAGGTCCACGGCTGTCGTGCCTGTTCACAGGACCGCGGCCTTCCGAAGAAGTTTCAGGTTTGCGGCGTCCAAGTGCTGGAATGATCTCCCTCCTCCTATCCAAGGAGCGCCTAGCAAGTATACCTTTAGACGAAAGCTAAGGGTTTATTTGTTGACGCTCCAAAATTCATAATTCATCCAGCATTTTTCACCGCATTAATACACCAACATTACATGTAAGTTTTAACGTTTACTGTAATTACCAAATTTATTATTGATTCCTTTAGAATTTCCTTATTATTTCCGCGCCTTTTCCCTGTCTCTGAAGCAGTGCATTGTGTATAGATTGTATATGTATTTTGTTATAACTTTTTATTTCTTGCCTATGTATTTTTCGATGTATTTACATGTCTACATGTATGTATGCATGTTTGTATGTTTTTATATGTGTGTATGTAAAAATGAATTAAATGTATATAGTAATGTATAATTATGTATATAGTAATTTATAAAGTATGTTTGTATGGTGTTCAATGAGTCGCATACGGTGCTGGCTGAAAATCAGCGCTGTAGGCGTTTGTCTAGCACCTCAGCACAATGCTGAGTCAGTATCCGATTCGCTGCCGCGAGGACACACACACGTTTTTTTTATTTTATTATTCTCTGTCCTGTTTTGTATATAAAGTCAGTGTCTCGTGCAGTGAATAAAAGTCTTTCTTTCTTTCTTTCTTTCTTTAATTTCAGTAGATAGATTGAAACCAGCTTTTTATATCGCAGAAAATGAAAGAGAATGTTCACAGTCTAACAATGAAGGCAGCGAGCCAGATAAGCCGTTACCTTCAGGTAGTAATCAGCAGGGAAAAAGCTCAAAGTGCGTGACGTTTCAACAGACCTCTAGGAGTGGTCGATATCAGACCACCATTAAGGTACATTAATACTTAAATATAGGATATTCAATGACTAATTGTAACGTGTAGTTCACGAGTTCAACTACTGTTAATAAACGTATACTGTGCAGTGTACACGCCAAGCTGCATAGTGCTTACCGTGCAAGTAGCATAACAGTAGTGACGAAACATAAATGTAGGTTAATCGAGTTTGCATATTTTTATTAATTTTTAATTTCAATTATAGAATAAATTTTATTAATTTTAGTATCAATACAGTAACAGACCGAGAAACGTGGGAAATAAGCACGCAAAGGAAAGTGTTGAAACCGTTGTCGTGAACAACCAGGGACATGTCGAAGAAAAGTTAACTAGCGTCAGCTGGTTACTCGTAGCAGTAATGGTGATGTGTTCCCTTATGACAACAAGCGCCGTATGGTACTACTGTCGAAGCCGAGCGAAGCAGTGGTTGAGAAAGGAAATCACGGGTGTGGCCGTACCCATCATCAAGGTGCAACAGCACGCACCACAGCCGGTGCAGCAGAACCCAGCTCCCGTCGCCACTGCAACCTATCCGTGCTAGATAGAAGCGTTCGCCTATTGCGCAGCAGAAGACAGCAAATTGCGTATATATATATTTTTTGCATATGGTCATTGTAGTTCATTAACCTACTTAACATAGTTAGTGTGAATAAGTTTTATTTTACTTCATAAATTTCGTTTTATTGATTTTTATTGATCGTTTTTATTGGTTTTGGTAACAGTTAAGAATAATTTGTAAGTATTTATCGCATTAGCACCAGCGTGACAATGTTAACAACGGATGTCGTTATCAGATTGCACGTGTTCGACACCAAGGCGCAAGTCCGTCCAGTATCGCGTACCGCTGACTGTGCAAATGCATTAAGTACAGTTAGATACAAAAGTAAAAAGTTTTTTTATGTAATTTTTTTTTTTTTGTAAGAGGGGGAATATTGTGGGGACAGGAAGCAAGCTGCGTCAGCAACAAAGCGTATGACGACTTGGCCATGCGCCTGAGACTAGCCAGTTGTTTCCCGTCGCAGGACCCTACACATGTGTACTTTGTAGTAACGCAATATAAGCATATCCACGAACTGTCTAAGTTATTGTCTATATTGATATTCATTCGAGTGTCAGTAGGTAGTGATCTGAAGGAACCCATGGAGTAGCGGCATATCCCATACTAGTGACGTGGCAGGATAAATGACCTTTATATATACATAACCTATAACCTACTAGCCACAATGGTAATACAAGTAGAAGATTTTTTCCCAATCCTGAATTAGCTGCAGAAATAACTGGAGTTGATTATAATTTCATTTACCGTTTCAAAGTCATATCAAGTGGTCACAAAGTCCATTTGGACAAGTTTGCAGATTACTGCATAGACACTGCGAAACTTTATATAAGTTTGTATCCGTGGCATCCTATGACACCTACGATGCACAAAATCCTGGTGCATGGTGCTACTGTCATAGACAAGGCATTGTTGCCAATTGGGTTGCTCTCGGAAGAAGCCGCTGAGGCACGGAATAAACATTTCCGGCTGTACAGGCAGAATTTCGCGAGAAAATTTTCAAGGGTCAAGTGTAACACTGATATTATAAATAGATTATTACTCAGTTCTGACCCACTGATTACTGGAATGAGACAAACCCCCAAAAAAAGTATGTTGCCATTCACGAAAGAAGCAATTGCTTTGATGATTCCTGCTGTACCTGACTCTGAAAGAGACTCAGATTCTGATTTGGAAAAGGTTTCTGGAGGCACTGAAACTGATGAGGATGATGAAGAACCATGGGGCTCATCATCATTATAGTTACATAATTTTTATAACATTTTGTTTAAGAAAATAATAAATATCGGAGTTATAAATTACTAAAATATATTTTTATTATATTTTTTCCAAATATTTTAAGTTATTATTCATTTTAAAAAAAATATGGCTTATAGTTAACCAGGGCAAGTCCTTGAATGCGTGGTCGGTCGCAGACATCGGTCGAGCGTACCGTCGTCGGTCGCGTATGACAAAAGAAACCGATCGCTGAATGGAACAGTCGTGTGCAAAATTACGTGGTGAATTTTTTTTAACAATGAACTCGTTTATAATCTGTTTAGTTTCCGCAGCATACTTTCGCAGACGATCACATTCACCCACTTGTAGCTTGGGTTACCATCTGACCGGATAAAGCCGGTCTAGACCGGATTTTTACGTGTTAGACCGGACTTCGCCCGGATTTTACGTCAGACCGGATTTTTGTCATACTTGCATGTCCTCCCGCCCGCTCAAGCGATGGGTGCCGCACGCACTGAGCCCGGAAGTCCCGGACGGAACGCAAGCACACGCACACCGCAAGTGCGGGCGCGGCGCGGGCGGCGCGACACCCCGCCCGCTAGCCTCCCTCGCATGATTGCATCGCACAGACCGCAAATTAATGTAAACAAAGCTACTTGTGTTTATTTCTCGTCGCACGCATCGTATAATGGCGTCCGCAAACAAAAAATCCTTCTTTAACTGAGGGTAGAAATGACCAAGAAGTGAAGTGTACTATTTGCGATTGCTTTGTGTCGATTGGATACAAAGGTGGAGCTGACATAGAAAAACATTTAAAAACAGAAAAGCACTTAAAGGAGAATCGATTGTGCGCCATTACAAGTAAGATTGATACTTTCATTACCCAAAAAGGTAACAAAAGTAGCGCTGTTGATGCCACGCTTGCTTTTCATGTAGTTAAACACCACCAATCTTACAAAAGTATGGACTGTACTTCGCAGTTACTAAAAAAACTATTTCACGATTCTGATTTGGCAAAAAATCTAGCCTGCGCAAGGACCAAAACAGAGGCTATTATAAATAATGTCCTTGCGCCGTATACTATCGAAATTCTTCTTGAAAAACTAGAAGACATTGTGTTTTTTGGATTGTCAACCGATGCCAGTAACCACAACGCTGATAAAATATTTCCGATAATAATTCAATACTTTGATTGGAAGACTGGCATGGAAAGCAAAAATGCTTGAGTTAACATCCTTGGAAAATGAGACTTCGCTGACTATTGCAAATTACCTACTTGCAACTCTTGAAAAATACAATTTAAAAGGTAAATGTGTTTCTTTTACGGGTGATAATGCTAATGTCAACTTTGGAGGTGTTACACGAAATGAGGGAAATAACGTTATTACCCATTTGAACCGGAACCTAGAGCAAGAGATAGTAGGTGTCGGATGTCATGCTCATATTTTACATAATGCAACGATTTGTTAGACATTGACGTTGAGTCGTTAGTGATGAAAATCTTTAATCATTTTTCGGTATACACTATAAGAACAGAAAAGCTAAAAGAGTTGTGCAGCTACAATAAAATAAAAAAAATAAAAAACCTTTATTTGCGCGAACACATGTTTACAGGATTTTAATTTGTATACAGCAGTTACGGTACAAAGTATGTTCTACCCGCCAAGGGCATGCAAATGTTAGGGTTGTCTAATGATTCTTAAATTATTTTTAATGTCGTACGATATTTTCACCACCTATAAATGAATTATTAAATTTCACAACATATAATAATCTTTATATATATAAAAATCTCATGTCACGGTGTTTGTGTTCGCATTGCTCCGAAGTCCGAAGCGGCTATATATTATATATATACTAGTGACCCGCTCCCGGCTTCGCCCGGGGTGCAATTTATATATCCTATCTTTTAAGTTGCACCAAATAACAGATACTTATGAAGTTTGATCAAAGTCGGTTCAGTAGTTTCAGAGTTTATCGCGAACATACATCGTGACACGAGATTTTTATATATAAGATATATATAAAATTTGGAGTGAATATTTTCTTCATATTAAGTAGGTAACAAAGATATTTTTGTTATTTTTGATTGGCAACTTAAGTAATTCTCTTCACCCACATTTAACTTATTTTTGTCATCCGATCTCAATATTGGTTTTAGGTTGCCAAGCAAGGCACGACCCCGAATTAAGAAAAGTAAATTTCATAGAAAACTAGGAGCCCGCCCTTACAGAAACTATTCATTCGAAATGGTAAACGTGGCAGTGGAACTGGTTGCAAATAAGAAGCTTTCTTCACGAGAGGCAGAGTCACAATTTGGAATACCCAGAAAGACAATTTTAAATAAAGTGAGGGGGATTCATAGCAAAAATATTGGGTCACCAACAAAACTCAGTACAAAAGAAGAAATGGACATTGTGAAAGTTTTATTAGCTGCTGCAGAATATGGATGTCCATTAAGTCGAATGGACTTAAAAATGGTTGTGTATGATTATTTAAAAAAGAATTCTCGCGACCATATCTTTAATCATAAGCTACCAGGCAATTTTTGGGTAAACAATTTTTTACAAAGGCACTCATCAGAATTAAGTTTGCACTAAAAACATAAAAACGGAGAGAGGAGAAAAAAGTATTGAAGAATTAAATAATTATTTCGCCAACTTAGAAATTGCAATTAAAGATGGAATTAGCACTATCAGTTTTTTTTTGTGACAGTGGCGTTTTTGCTTTTATACCCCTCATAGGTAAGAATATTTGTAGTCTTTTTATGTTTTACTATATACATTTATATTATGCTTTTTTTATATATTATTATTATTATTATTTTTATATTGCCTAGTTTGGAACAGCGACGATTGCTCCTGGATGCCATGTTCTTGGGGGCCTTTCAAATATTACGTAATTTTTGAAGATTTTTTCCCCTAATAAAATAAAATATTTAAATAATAAAAATACGTGGCTGACAGAAGCGAAACTATATTATTGTTACCAAAATCGTCCAGCAAAATACGAATGGAGCTCAGTAAGCGTAATTACTCTTTAAACATTAACCTCCAATAAATACACTCACCAACTAAGAAGAATCATCGACTTTGTTGCTCGCAGCTTTCTTCTCCGTAACAATCACCACTGTTGTTTTGTTGTTCTCAATGTGCGTTTTCATATGATTTTTTAACCACATCGCTGTCGTATACCTCTTGTCGCAAACGTCGCAACGAAACCGTTTTTCACCACTATGCGTAGCCCTATGCGCTTTCAAATCGGATACTGAGAAAAATTTACTATCGCAACGTTTACACTGATAAATGTTTTTATTGTTATGATAGCGCTTCAGGTGTTTCACATAATAGGGACGCCAATCGAACACGGCACCGCACAATTCACAAGTTATGATCTTCACTCTCTCCTTGTGTCTCTCGAGCATGTGAAGGTGTCTATGGTATTCACCGTGAAACCGCTCATCGCAGTATCGACACCTGACAGAATTGGATATGTGCGAGTAGTTCATGTGTTTCCTCATGTACTTCTCCAAGGTGAAGACTTTGCCGCACACCTGCGGGAGGAAAATTAACACTTTTAGATCAGGGTTGTTGAGGATGTAGAAATTTTAACATCCGTGAATACGGTTTTCTTGAGGATCACATCCAGATTTTTTTTTAGCTTTCAATCTACCTGAGTTTACTGTAGGTGTTTTACTATGTGATTACTTTAATTAATGTGTAAAATTACCTATTTTATGTGCCAACACATATAATTTCAAATTTGAACTTTTTAAATTTGGCTCTGGTCTGGAAAGTAGTGACAGGGTGCACTGTTTTTCACAGCCTGTCTGGGGCGGCAGTAACCACCCCCTTACAGAAGACCACCGTGAAATAACAGCACGTGTGCTGTTGTGTTTTGGTGAGTGAATAAGGGATGCCAGAGCCCATTTCCCTATCCCCTCTTAATCCTTTATCCTTAATCCTACTGTAGACGGCAGCGCACTTGCAGCACCTGTGGCGTTACTTGTGTTATAGGCGACGGTAGCCACCTACCATCAAGTGGCCTGTCTACCGATCTTAACTTATTTTTCAATGCTTAAGAACAAGGGATTTGAAGTTGTGGGCAAAAGCTAGTTGCTAGTATATTTTTGTCAGGCGTTAAAATTTTAATTTTTTTTAAATGATCCCCCGGGGACGGTATTTTCTTTCATGACGAAACGAAACGCATTCTTGAAAGGTAACCTGTATCATTTTCTGTATTCCTGATTCCCTTATAACGTGTATGAAAAATTTCATAATAATTACTTGATTAGTTAAGGCGTGAAAACGTAAAGAAATATTAGGCACTTTTGCATTTATATTATAGTTAGGATTACCTGTATTACCTTAAAAATAAGGGCGAGGACTTAGCAGAAAAGTGTTATTTTCGTCGCCTAATTTGACTTCTAATATATAAAATTCTCGTGTCACAGTGTTTGTAATAAAACTCCTTCGAAACGGCTGGACCGATTTTCATGTTTTTTTTATATTTGGTAGGTATGAGAATAGGTCGTGAAGTATTTTCCACCCTCCTACCCCCACCCCCCATTTTTAAATCGCGATTTTAGTATTTTTGTATGAAGAATATTCAAATAATTTAACTGTCATTCATTGACGTGAAGTATCGCATCACTTTGACACTTTGACATCGCGTCACTTTGACTAAATAATATGACAATAATTACCTTGCATGGATATTTCCCGTTCTCATGCGTCTCCAGATGCTTCTCGTAGCGGCTCTTGGTCAAATAGCTATCACCACACTCTGCGCATATATAATTGTTGTAATGTGCATTCATGTGTGTGTCCAAATAATGGTAGTTCTGACACGCCTCATTGCAGAGAGCGCAGGGAAAATTAGACTTTATCGTGTACGGAATGATCCTCGTGTAGGCCACCTCAAATTCCACCGAGTGCTCCTCATCCAGATGCTGAAACATCGAATTCCAGCCTTCCAACTTCATCAGGCATACAGTGCAATGAAGATCCACAATATCCACTCGCAGAACTTCGTTGAGCCAAGTCGGTTTCATGACCTGTTCTATGTTCCGGGTCCTGTCCTCTTTGTGTTCTTCGTTGACGTGGTCCTTCAAGTCCTCAAACTCCTCGTAGCGTGGTGGCGCACCGCAATATAAGCAATAGAATCTCGAGTGGGTAGTCTTGAATGGTACCACGTTTGTGTATTTAAGTACCATTTCGATGTCTCTGACGAACGACGCTTGCGTGATGCGTTCCTCTTCTTTCATGAGAGCTTCCGGTGTATCTGGAAATTTTCAAAGGGTTGTATATTTTGTGTAATCTTTTCAAAAAATTGAAGCATCCATTTCGAAATTTGATGCTGAAATACTTTTGACTCGTCTCTCATATAGATATTATATTTTGTTATCGCTGGTGCCGAGTCCGTTGGATGAGTTATTAGGGTGTTTGACTTAACGTTCTGTTCTAGGGTTCCCGGGCTCGATTCCCGGCAGGCTCAACTTTGAAAAATGAACTTTTCATATTTCGCTCTCGTCTGGATTTGGAAAGCAGTAGCAGGGTACACTGCTTTTCGCAGTCCGTCTGGCGGCAGTACTTACAGAAGGCCACCGTGAAATAACAGCACTTGTGCTGTTGTATTTCGGTGAGTGAGTAAGGGATGACAGAGCCCCTCACTATCCGTTCCTAATCCATTGCAGAACCTGTGGCGTTGCTTGTGACCATCAAGTGGACCTTCATCAGCCTGTCTGCCGATCTTAACATTGTTTTTCTTTTTTTATTTCATTGACTGTAAGTACTATTTTCGGGTGTTTCAGTGAAACCGCTGATTTAATATTTTTAAATGTATCTTCCACGTTATTATTATATTTCTATAAAACTTCCTTCTCGAATTTAGACGTGGCACTGAGAAGGATACAGGTCTTGACATTGCATCCAGACAGTCAAGGCCTCCATGCAATAATTTAAAAAGGAAAACATGGTCGTGCATGCACCTGCGATCTGAAAGTGTCTTCAACTTAAAATATTCAAGGCGATGTTGATATTCATATCTGGGACTAATTCTTGGGTCTCTAAAAGCTAAACGACAACGATCTACGTCAGCAGTCACCGCGCTCTGCGTTATTCTGATTGGTCCGCGGCTACATCACAATATTACAACTAGTCCAAATTTACTCACCTTTCGGTTTTTGGACCCATTTGTAAGCGAGAGTTTTCTTTGGAATATTAAATTTAAGCGACGCCTCCTGGAGAGTTAGCCTGGAAGAGAATATTGTATGAGAGTGTAAACACCTTTTTGTAAATTTAGAAAGAAGTCACTTTAAATCAGAGATACAAAATAGTACAAATTTATAATAATAATAATAATTTATTCATTCATCATAAATTTACTTCTAACCCGCAGACACAAAATAAAATCACAAAAAACTTTTGGTGACAACTATACAGATTAGATACAATTTCATTGGAACCCTGACTTTGAAACTATTTTTAATGTATTATCAAAGTCAGGGAATTTAGCATTAAAGACTAATTATATTAATTAATTATATTCAGTGATAAGAAATAATGAAAATAAATACTACTAATAATACTAGTTTGGGTTAAATTTTAAATTCAACAAATTATTTTTAGATAATTTTAAAATAATTTCTATTTTGTATAAAAGCTTCCTCGTGTCAATAGATAACTGGACCTAATTATATTATGTATTTAGTTATATTCTGCATACTCAGATGTCACGTGTTCCCACAAAAGTTATGTTAGTTACGTCCGGTATACACAGATGTCACTAAGTACAAATAGTTCATTTTTTTACACTTTTCAAACAAGATTTCGACGTTTGCTTTTATAAGCAGAGAGAAAGATTCTGGTTGCTTGTTATACTACAATAGAATTAGGGAACATAAATACAACTGTCAGCTGTCGCACAAATCTCAAAGTGACAGATAACGTAACGCTTTTTAGTCAACGCTTGTATTAATTTTACTCTTCATAAAATTCCCATACCGGGTGCCTTATATGAAAATCGATTCTTAAGGAGTAAACTAAAAAAAAAAACTTTATTAATGATTTATTAATTAATAATGAAGTAATAAGAAATATCAAAACCATTTCGCTACTTTTAATATGATACAAACTTTTCCCCGCGCTCTTACTCACGGCAGAACGTTTTCGTGTATGGGGGATGATTGGCCCCTAGGATTTGTCTGGCTGATCACATATAGTTTTGAAATAGTCTTGGGGGACTATTTCAAAAAGTGGCACTACGTCTATTTCACTACGTTTTCGCCATCATTTGGGCAGCCCGTCTGGCGGCAGTAACCACCCCCTTACAGATGGCCACCGTGAAATAACAGCACGTGTGCTGTTGTGTTTCAGTGAGTGAGTAAGTGATGCCAGAGCCCATTTCCCTATCCCCTCCTAATCCCTTATCCTTAATCCTACTGTAGACAGCAGCGCACTTGCAGCAGCTTTGACGTTGCTTGTCTTATAGGCGACGGTAGCCACCTACCATCAAGTGGACCGTCAACCTGTCTGTCGATCTTAACATAAAATATATATATATATATAAAACAGAAAATAAGTTCAATTAATTTTTAACTGTCGTCGCAGAAATTATGGCAGACGAGAAGCGTCTGGCAGTGCTAAATATTATTTTGTAATAACATTACTCTACTTATTACTACCGCTTACCTCTTTCCCTTGACAGCTTCGATAGCGTCTTTGAGTTGTTGCTCAGTATAATTCCTGTACGTTGTTCTTCTTCGCGATTTTCTCTTCTTCCTTTTACCCGTCAAATTCTTTGGCTGTTCATAGTCCTCGTCCGACTGTGTTTCTAATTCTTCTGGTTCATACACTTCCAGATTTGGGCTTCGACTTTCGGTTTTGGATGTGGTCGCTTCCTCATTATCGGTGACCATTATTTTGTATATTTCTGTGGATTTTTTTGTTCAAATTTTATTAACTAGCCCCAGGCTCCGTACGGAGCTGACACTTTCAAAAAACCTTTCTTAGATCCGCTAAGAAAGGATTTTTGCTTACGTTATAAAATAAAGCTATGTTCAAAAAAATCAGCTTTCCAATCTTAGTACTTATTTATGACTGTGCATTGAGTCAGTCAGGACAAAAAAATTTATAAGTATAGACTAGCTGACCCAGCAGACGTTGTCCTGCCCGAACCCGAAAATAATTCTGTAACCCGATTGTGGCGCCAACTATAGGGCTCAATTTTATTTTCAACGACGGTTAAATTATTTGGATATTGTTAATATTAAAATTGCGATTTAAAAATGGGGGGGGGGGGGGTTGGCAGGAGGGTGAATAATACTTTACGACCTATTCTCATACCTACCAAATATACAAATAAAAAATAAAATATCATTCATAAAAAAATGTGTTAATAAACTTAAATTTAAAATAATAACGATATTATTGGATATTGTTACAAAAAACATACATCGCTTGATATGTAGACACACACGTTATACATAAATTAATTAACTCACCACTAAAATCGTCATCGTCATCTTGCAAATATTCCACCTCCATATATTCTTCATCTCCTTCCTCTTCTGTGACCTGTTCGACTTTCACCAGAGTTAGATCCTCGGTTGAGTCTTGATTCTCTGAAAGAAAAGCATAACCGTTACTTAAGCATGAACGCAACCATAAAAAAATTCATGTTGGAGTTAGCGTCAGTTCACACCGTAAAGCGAAGCGGCGCGCACTTTATAAGATAGCAATACGATATAGAACTTATTTATTTATACTAATATAAAGCTGAAGAGTTTGTTTGTTTGTTTGGTTGGTTGAACGCGCTAATCTCAGGAACTATTGGTTCGAATTGAAAAATTCTTTTTGTGTTGAATAGTCCATTTATAGAGGAAGGCTATAGGTCATATAACATCACGCTACGATCAATAGTATTTATTATATATAAGCAGTGTCCAGTACCGCGCGCCCCACGCGCACTTCCGCCGCCGCCGTATGGGCCGCAGCGAAGCGTGGCCGAGTTTAGTTAGTTTACTATATAAAAAGGTAGGCAGTTCATTAAGTACGCGAAGGAGATAAGGAAACGACCGTATGGTTTAACTACTAATCTAATACTAACTAATATAAAATGTACATACGACAAGCTTAAATGTACAAGTTGGTAGTCGACTACACGCAGCAGCAGCAGACGACGTGTCGTCGCTTCATGTCGCTGCAGTCATGATTTCGAACCCGACTGC
Organism: Bembecia ichneumoniformis; assembly: GCA_910589475.2. Taxonomy (NCBI): domain Eukaryota; kingdom Metazoa; phylum Arthropoda; class Insecta; order Lepidoptera; family Sesiidae; genus Bembecia; species Bembecia ichneumoniformis. The sequence goes on from OU342550.1 coordinate 1,816,449, forward strand.
AGACGGCAACAGCAGATGGAATCCAGTTGGTTCCATATACTTAATACTCCTATATTGCTAGTAAGGGTCTTGAAAAAGATGACGACGAACGGTGCAGACATATATATATGTATGTCTGTCTCCCTCATGAAGACTTCGAACGTTGTGCGCATCATAGATAAGTATGTGTATGTGCGCATGTCCGAGAACTACCTTATAAAGCATCTTATAAGCTGCGAGAGATGAGGGCTTCTCCCACGCATGCACATAACTCGTCAAGTATCAATGAGTGAGAGAAAATATGTCTCTTGCTCGGCAACGCTACCACTTACGGGGACTAGCAATATAGGAATATTAAATATATGGTTGGTTCTAAGTGTTCCGTGAAACAAGATGTCTGACTTGTCCGAGACTAGTGTTCGAGAATGCTCCGGCGTCAGCGGCACTACTGATCTGCAGTCAGGTGACACTGCCATCTGCCGCTCGACGACGCGTCGCTAAGCACGGAGGGAATTTCATAGAAATACATAGAAACCAGTAGTGTCGCTGCGTCACGTCGTTTGCTGCGTACCAACTTGTACCTTAATGGCCCTGTCATGGCTCTGCCACACACTCGGCGACCGGCATGGGAAGTAGCGAGGGTGTGGCAAGGTTACTTTTCATGCCGTACGTCATGCCCACAGCTCCTTGTTTTGTCGGTTTTTCGGGCGCAAGTCAAAGGACCGGCAACATAATCGCGGGGACGCAGTCCGAATCGAACTCTTATGGAAGCACGCCACGAGTAATTTTTAACAAGCTTTTTTAAAATCATGCTGCTGCCGCCGCCCGGTATGGAGCCGTCGATCTTATTCAAGACACTTCTTTTTTTATTTTTTTATTAAAGATGGGTTTGCTCTTGACCAGCATCTATCCATGTAGCAAGGTTGCGGCCGACGATGGAGCGAGCTCACCCAGAAGATGCCTATTCACTCGAACCTTGAAAAGATCTGGGTTGTATGAGCTCGGAAATACAGACGCCGGGAGGGAATTCCAATCCTTAGCAGTGCGCATCACAAAAGATATTTTAAAGCGCTTGGTTCAAAAGCCGTACGTTCGTATATCGTACTATCGACAGATATACCAACAATGACCATAAAAGATCGGGGCGGCCACGTGCTGTGAGAACTACAAAGGCTGTTAATGCTGTTAAAGCCAGAATTCGCCGAAACCCCACATAAGAAAACAAAAAATCTTATCACGAAATATGAAGATTCCCGCTAGGACTTTGTCGCGTCTATTAAAGCAAGACCTGAAGAAGGTGCTTATCCGCGATATACAGGACATGCCCTAAATCAATCCCTACAGATAAAGAGAGTGGATCGATCAAAACGCCTTCTGTCCCAATACACAGGTAAAAGACACAGAACCATAATAACTAATCCTTTATCCTTAATCCTACTATGGTTGGTAGTGCAATTACAACACTTGTTTGCATTATAGGTGAGGGTAGCCACTTACCATCAAGTGGACGGTCAGCCTGTGTGACGACTTTCACATAACAAGAAACCATATGAGTACAATCTTACACACCAAAATCTTCCAATATTATCATGCTGAATAATTTTTTTAAATCTCAAATTTAAAAAAAAAACTAGGTAAAAAAAATCTTACCATTCACATCTTCGAGGTCCAAATACTTCGTTAAAGCTCCCGCTGCCTCCATAATTTGCTCTTTGAAAGAATACGCGTCGCGAAGTCTTCGTATACATTCCTCGCATATGAGTTCTATCCTGTCGGAAGGTTTATGCCACTGTAATTTAAAATTAATAAAACAGATTAGTTTTTATTAAAAACCCGGCCAAGCTTGCCAAGCTTCTTTGATTCTTTGACCAAAAACTGTGATAACTCGGTAAATATAAAATAAGATATCCATGAATTATACACATACACCATCCTCAGAAATCGGAAACAAAATCCGTTCTGAGATTTGCTCACACATACAGACAGACAGAGAAAAGGGAGGACTTTATACTTTTTTTATGTTAATGTTGGCAGACAGGCTGACAGTCCACTTGATCATAGGTGGCTGCCTTCACCTTTAACACAAGATGACAGGGGCTGCAAGTGCAATGCCGACTACAGTGGGATTAAGGGGATTTAGGATAAGGAATTGGGAAGGGTTAGGGAAATGGGCTCTGGCATCCCTTACTCACTCACCGAAAAACAACAGCTCACATGCTTAATTTCAGTATGGTAGTGGTTAATGTGGCCAGGCAGTACTGCCCAAATGACTGCGTAATGAAATAATATTTTCATAATATTATTTCTAACACCGAGAAAAGAGCATAATATATGTAGCAGTAATAAAATAATACTGCTACTTGTTCCGTCACCGAGTGGTATCCTAGAGAAGGAAATCGTGGAAAGGTCAAACCGGTGAGACACAGGGAAGACGATCTACCCAAAAATTGGATAGAGAGAAATGGGAGGCCTATGTCAAGGGACTTTCTATTATTATTCTGATACACAAGCAGCTTTAAGCTGTTGCATGTATTGCTAGTACACTTCATATGTTTATCCAGTCTACCCTTGAAACAGTTCACGGACGGAGCTAGGTACCTGCTAAATAGCTTTCTGCAGCCTTTTGCTACAAAAGTTATTATACTCAATACAAAATCAAATAGGTAGGTATTATAAAAATATTACAAATCTGTTTACACAATAAATTAGTATTATATGGGTAGGTAGCCTAGGTACTGTTGAAGTGGTGAATTTCATATTCTTATTGTCTATGAAAAAAAATTAAATTTCAAATGTAGAATGTCTTTTTAAAGAATAAAAAAATGTGTATTGAAAATTTGAGAAGACAGAAAATTTAAAATGCATTTATGTTTATGTGCACATAAATCAATGATACAAGATTCAAAAGGATCCCATGGAGATATAAATAAATTACCTACTATAAAAGGTATGAAGACTGAGATATAAAAAAATTAAATATATAGAATATACAGTTAAAATCTTTGCTGATATAAAAAAAATTCCAACAAGAGGTTATGAACCCAGACCTATAACAGGTACATCAAATTTCAATATATATAAAAGTTAAATAATAAATGTAACTATTCATACTTACGAAAGAAATGCAAGGAAAAATTAAACTTTCCGATACAGAACGACATAGGTTATTAAATATTATAAAAGTATGTCAAATATTATAAAAAGGTAACAAATCTATTTATATAATACATAGCTATAGACGTAAAATAAATTTACTAAAGTAATTATATCTAAACGTATACAAAAAAAAATAGATTTTCGGAGGATATAGAAGTAACACCAGTTACCACATCAAAACAATAACAACACTTGAAAAAGAAAACTATCATGGATTCACGAGTTTTGACCCTAAAAAAATTATGTACCTGGATTCCAACAAGTTCAGATTATACTTACCGACAAAGAGAAACATTTTGAAATCATTTCACCATACACTTCGGTCTTTCCGTGAAACAGATTCTCTGACCAAATACTTTTAAAGAAACCATTTTTTTGACAGCATTTGCAATGCCCCGAAAATGCCATCTATTTTAAACAATATGTAAAATTACCTTACCTATTAAAACACCAAATCGGAAAAATGACGACAAGCCAATCGCCATGACACCACGCCTGCCACTTCAGTCAGAATGAAAAAAAAAATATGGCTGTTGCTCAGCCATCACCAATCTATGATTCACAGAACATATATAACTCTCGCTAGAGAATATATATGTTCTGTGATGATATACTCTCCTATAATAATGTCTTTGCCTCTCGCTAGAGAGTATATATGTTCTGTGGTTTTTGCTCCTATATATAATAATGTACTCTGTGCTCTCTAGCGAGAGCTATCAATGTTGACTGTTTATTCATTTCATTTCATTTGGTCGCTAACCTAAAAGTGACCCGATTGCCATAAACAAAAGTTGAAGTTGAAGTTCATTTTCATTTAAGATTAAGATGAGATGAGAATATCCTTTTGAACTTTTTAAATGTATTACACCTACCATAAAATTCATTCGCAAATAAAATGAATTAAATTGTAACCTGTGAACGGCGAATATTATGAATCGCCTAAGCTATTTGTCTTGAATTTTTCGTATGTGAAAATATGAGTGCACCTAAGAATAACGGGCCCCTTATAGACCCTGCGCTATGCCGATGCTGCAGGTCTATAAAGAAATGCAGGATATTAACAGCGGAATACACCTGGATGGATCAGAAGGAAATTTACGCCGATATGATCATGGATTGCTTTGGCATTTTAGTAAGTTAAAGCAGTATTTGTTTACATTGGTCATAAACAATAATTGGATCTGTGAATATCAATAAAAAAGCGACCCTTTAAATTTTAAATTATATTTTATATATTACGATGGCTGTTAAGAATAATATTCTAGTAAGTCTGATAAACTTTATTGTGTTTTAAAATATTACGATTTTTGCCTAGATAACGAACATAAAAATGCATCCACATGAATTAAAATGGTTTTTATATTTAAAAACTAGCTTTTCGCACGCGATTTCTACGCGCCCGTTTTGGAAGGACTTTAGTATATCGTACATCGAATTTAGGGCTCCCGATTTTTTTATGAATAGCTATGATGAATACAAAATAAAATATGGTGACAAAAATTTTCGGAGCTTTTAGGTATTTTGAAAAAAAAAAAAAAAAATTCAACTCCTAACCTAACCGTTCCAACCAACCCGGATTTGCTCTGATAGTAGAATCGGGCAAGGCAAGAGAGGTTTTGGGTTATTATAAAAGAAAATACCACGGAGGCTAAGGCGGGAGCGAAGCGAAGCGGAGCTCCTAACCTAATCGTTCCAAGTCGGATTTGCTCTGATCGTTGAATCGGGCAAGAGAGGTTTTGGATTATAAAACAAGCCGAACAAAAATCATTTAGTGAAACTAAAACGTAGTGATTAAGTACTTATATTCTCTTTGAGTGAAACATTACAGTGAACAGATATTTTGTTTAATTATCCATAAATATTTCCAATAAATTGAAACCATGTGCGAAATTTACACAATAACAATTAGAATGTTTCAAAACAAAAGTGAAAAAAAGTGATGTTTGTGTTTGTAAGAGGTATTGAATGGTTTTGACAGGTATGAATTTTCCATACAAAAGTTGAAAATTTTAAAAAATATTACAAAAAAACTAAAAAGCTCTGAAAAAATTTACCACCACAATTAATTGTCTATTCATCATAGCTATTCACAAAAAAATCGGGAGCCCTAAACTCGATGTACGATATACTAACGGACAGCCCCAGTTTTTCTTGGGTGTTAAAATATTTTTAGTGCTTATATATTTTTATCAGGCATTGAATATTTTTATTTTTTAAAATGAAAGATCCTAATTAAGCTGTGATTTTTTTGTGGTGAAGGGTGATAGTATGAACCGATGGACCTTAGGTTGCAATAGTTATCCACTGAAAACACCACCTCTCTATCTCCTGTGGTTTTGAAGATATCCCGCTTCAAAAAGTCCAAAAAGAATGCAGTAGCGCTGACCTCATAATGCATGATAAAAATAAATCTTATTTTAAGTTCCATTATAATACACTCTTTTCTCCGCTCTGCTGTGTGCAAAAGAACCCTTACAGGTTCACAACAATAACAGCAAATGTGCTGTTGAGTTTTGGTGAATGAGTGAGGGTTAAAAACAATGAAACAGTTATTTATTCAAACACTTTTAAAAATTAATCTATTTTTACCAGAGTTTTGGAAAAAAAATTGCCAAGATGATGACGGTCCCAAAAAAAAAATCCCAAAAAGAAACTCAGGATACTATTATTTTTCTAATCTTTTAAATAAAAAAATATAACCCTTCCTATCCCTTCATTATCCTACCATTGTCGGTAGTGCATTCGCAGCACCTGTGGCGTTGCTTGTGCTATAGCCTATGGGAGCCACCTATCAAGTGGACCGTCAGCCTGTCTGTTGAATTAACATAATAAATAAATTAATATTTACTAATAATACAGTTGTCACATGTGGATGAGAATGAAAGAGACAGCGGAGTGTGTGCCACCTGCGTGGTCCGTCTGAGGGAGGCTTCAGCGTTCAGACATCAGGTCTTGCAGTGCGAAGAGATGTTTCTCAATGCTAAACTAGAGAATCAGGATGAAAAGGATGATGAAGGTGAAAAAAATAATGTCATTTATGTATTTAAAAACATGCATTTGAATTTTATTAATATTGTGTTTTGGCTATTATTTGGGTGTAATAAGACTCCGTTGGTAGTATTTCATAGGCTCACATGCTGGGCTAATCTGAAGATTTTCTGAAAATTTCATCAAAATTGGTTGAGTGGTTTTGGAGTCCATAGGGAACATACATACATGGATTTTTTTTATATATAAAGATATCCTGTTTCAAGCTGGATCTAACTATACACATTGACAAAATATCATTGAAATCATTGAATACGTGTTTTTTATATATACCTACTAGTATTTTGCCAGCAACTTCGCTTATTTAGAAATATTTTTATTTATGTCTTAGGTGTAAAAATATTGAATCAATCTTTATTGTTCATATTTTTGTCAATGAATGGTCGCTTGCCTTCACGCTCTGTTCTAGGCTTGCCGGGTTCGATTTCCGGCAGGGTCAACTTTGAAATTGAACTTTTCCAAGTTGGCTTTGGTCTGTATCTGGAAAGTAGTGGCAAGGCACACTGCGTTTCGCAGTCATTTGGGCAGCCCGTCTGGCGGCAGTGACCACCAACAGAAGACTACCGTGACATAAAGCACTGTTTTATTTCAGTGAGTGAGAAAGGGATGCCAGAGCCCATTTCTCTATCCCCTCCCAATCCCTTATCCTAAATCCTGCTGTAGGCGGCAGCGTAATTGCAGCACCTGTGGAGTTGCTTGTGTTATAGGCGACGGAAGCCACCTACCATCACTTGATTGTCAGCCTGTCTGCCGATCTTAACATAAAAAAAGTTTATGTAGATTATTTTTAAAATTGTTTTCAGAAATGAAAAAGGAATTGGACATCAAGTCCATTGAACTGAAGGCTGAACCGAAAGATGATTCCGATCACAAGTCGCTTATAGATCAGAGCAACGACGATATTATGTCCACTGGTGACTATTCGCCAGATGACGATGAGGATGGTATGTGATGGCCACTAATTGTTTTAGTGTACCTTGATTATACTATATTCGTGAATGTACATACATGTGTGTGTGTTATTTTGCACTTTTTGTTATGTATGTTTATTTACACAAACAAAATGTCTACAGGATCTCAAATCTCAATTCAAATACAGCAGTTACTGTAAAAAGATATTTCTACCCGACAATTGGGCATGCAAGTATTTGTATTAATAACTATAATAGCATATCATCAACAACATCTCAGTCACAGGACATTCACTGCTGGACATAGGCCTCCCCCCCTAATTCTCCAAAAGGATCAGAAGCAACCTGGATCCACCATCCCGCTGCGCACGTCAGGTCGTCTGTCCACTTTGTAGGTGGACGTCCCATGTTGCGTCGTGGCTTTCATTCGAAAACCATCTCTCATTCCTGTTTCGATCTCGCAGTTTAACCCCGAACATAGCCCTCTCCATAGCTCGTTGAGCGACATTGAGCTTTCTCAAGAGGCCCATAGTTAGAGAGCACGTTTCAGCGCCATATGTCATCACTGGCAACGCACATTGGTGGAAAACTTTTGTTTTAAGACACTGAGGAATTTTAGACGAGAAGATATCTTGGAGCTTCCCAAACACTGCCCATTCGAGCTGGATTCAATGATCGACCTCCTTTTCGAAATTGTCTGTACCTAATTGTTCTGCTTGCTGAAATACAAGCAGTAATTTAAAAAAAATTCAATAAGTAATTAATGACATTTACCCAAATATATGCAAATGCCCTATTAAAGCGTCATCGTGAATAGCTACGTTACTTTCGAGCGCTCAACGCGGACTAAAATCCGCTGTTTGCGTTCTAGTTTTTTCGGGGATTCCCTTATACTTTTGTGCGAGCCGGTTCTAAAGTACCAGAGGACTGACCCTCGTCTGCGTAGGCCTTAAATTAATAAATAGTGATTAAGCTCCAACGTCTACTGACACAATGGTACCACAGTACATAGAAGTAAAGGCTTACACTGTGGAGTTACTCTCAACAGAAACTGGTCAAATAACAAGATCTCTTGGGAGGAAGGTAGTCTTTATTGGTATACTGATGAGTTCAAATCAGGACCTGACGTAAGCTGTGGAGTGTATGACGAGGACCAGAATTACAGCACCAGTGTAAACTTGGGACTATATGCCAGCATCTTCCAAGCAGAGGTCTTCGCCATCCTAGAATGCGCGGAAATCAACCTGCGAAGAAACTGCGTCAAACGTGTAATTTACATTCACTCAGATAGTCAGGCTACACTTCAAGCACTGGACTCGAACTTTATAGTCTCAAAGCTGGTGCGAAACTGTGTAGACTACTTAAATACTTTAGGGCGCAAGAATAAAGTGGTCCTAAGATGGGTGAACCTGGCCATAATGGGGATTGAAGGCAATGAACTTGCCGAAGAACTGGCTAGAGCAGGCGTAAAAGGTAGGCTAATAGGTCCAGAACCTATGTGCGGACTACTAAATAGCCTAGCTTCCTGGACCATAATGGAATCAGTGCTTTATTAAATCTTACAAACGCTGGACTAACTTGCCTGGGCTGGACCGTTCCAAAGTGCTCATAAAAGCCTATAGTTGAAATGTGACAAACCAGGCTGTGTCGCTTAGTAAGAGCAATTTGTGCAAGCTAACTAAGGCACTAACGGGGCACTGCCGCCTCAATAGACACCTTAAAATAATGGGTCTCACTAGTACAGGAGAGTGTCGCATATCCTGTGCGAGTGTGGCCCCTTGATGCACAAGCGCAGTTACATCCTAGGAAGCCACACAATGGCTTGTGAAGATTTGAAGAATGCCTCCATCAAAAAAATATTACAGTTTCTTAAAGTGGTAGGTATAGATAGAGAGCTTTAGTTTACGTGGCGATCACAATATTTCAGCAATGGACGAAGTGATACTGGTACTCTAGCAGAAAGAGATAGCCACTAAGAAAATAAATAAAAATAAAGCTCCAATATCTAATGCTTTCAGATTTGAAACCACTAAAGCAGGAAGAGAAATTAGATAAAGCCTTGCAATTGAACGACGAGTCGAAGTCGATGGATTACGACAGCGAATGCTCTCTTAGCTCAGACGATGAACCCATAAAAAAGAAGATAGCGAGGAAAGCGAAAGAGAAGAGTAACGGTATCAAGAAGAAAGTTAAGAAGAGCAGCAAGAAGCAGAAAGCAGGTACGTTCTTAGGATAATGTTTCTTCTCTGCGAGAACATGTGTGCTATATAAGTCTACCGTGTTAGCTAACTGCGGATTGGTAGAGCGTCACATATCTTCGCAGATTTCTGATTTTTTCCTTTTTAAGGAAAAAACACGGAAGGAAGGAAAGGAAGGAACACCCTTTTAAGGACTAATTTCTTGTGCTCTGTGGTCCTAATTTTTTGCAGGTTTGACACATTACTTTGACTCTTCTAAATATCTTCTTAGCTCATTTATTTAGTTGCCATGTCTTAGCAAAAAACTAAAAATCAGAAACGACATAGTTTAAAGTAGAATAAGTTTATTGAAAGTATTTTAGGAGTCACATCTAAAGATTTCCATATTCATTATTCATTCCATATTCATTTTTAAGGAAGGAACACCCTTTTAAGGACTAATTTCTTGTGCTCTGTGGTCCTAATTTTTTGCAGGTTTGACACATTACTTTGACTCTTCTAAATATCTTCTTAGCTCATTTATTTAGTTGCCATGTCTTAGCAAAAAACTAAAAATCAGAAACGACATAGTTTAAAGTAGAATAAGTTTATTGAAAGTATTTTAGGAGTCACATCTAAAGATTTCCATATTCATATAAGCAAACAAACAAATGCGAATATGCTTCTTTGTATTACTTGCGTAGATACATATCATGTGTTAATCCCCTGTGGATGGCAAAATTTAAGGAAGAGTGAAGAAGACTGGATGAAATTTTTGCTCTAACTAATCTGTTTAGATAAAAACGAATCGCTAAATATGCTGTAAAGCGCAAACTCGAGAACTGGACCCATTCGTTTTTTTTTTTCAATTACTAGTTTAAGTCCGAGGATGGTTCTTATGAAGAGAAAAAAATGGAAAAATTGCCCAGAAATACTTATTTTTCTTTTTCCCATCCAAAGTTCTTACCTGACAATTCAAATATTGACATTAGTCGGCGTCAATTGTTTTAATATTTTGAAACGAATGACGCCGACTCCCGTCAGTCAACAGCACATCAACGTTTATGCTTGTTATTCCGTGCCATAGAATATCAGCCGGCTAAGATGACAGAACCGAACACCGTTATTAATAGGGAATATGCACATTTTTTTTATATTTTCATACGATAGGTTATATCGTTATATAACCGTAAAAAAATATTCAGCGCCAAAAAACAGTTTGGTAACAAAAAAAAAGTTAAAATTAACTAACAGCTACGGGCACTTTAAACACCCGCCCTTTTGGCGCGCTTGTCGTGACGTCAAAGTCTACAATACAATCAACTGTTAAAAATCACAAACATCTACACGTTTGTTGACCTTTCATAGACGTTGACGTCACATTCCATAGACTTTGACGTCACATTCGATCTGACCGTTTCAAGTATTTTGAATTTCCCACATTTTTATGCACTTTTTAAAGAAATAATATTAAAAAATATTTACATAGACATAATTCTAAAGCAAAAATGTTGATAAAAAAATATATTTAAGCCTTTTTTGAATTAGACGCATATTCCCTATTTACACGTTAGCTGCTACAGACCAGTCACAAGCCGACGTTAGTTGAGTCAGCTAGTATGCAATTAAAAAAAGAATAACTTTTAAGTTGAAACTTTTTCTAATACTATGGTTTTTAAGCTTTATTTAAATTAGTAATTAAATTTCCCCTTCAGGTTCTTCGAAGAAATCAACGCCAAAATTACCAAAAAAACCACCGGCGGAAAAGAAAAACAACTACGATCGTGATCTGGACTGCATGTCTGAAGAAAATCTCCTCACGATAATAGAATTCTCATATGTGTGCCCATTCAAGAACAGACGAAACAACTATTATTGTTTTTATTGCAAGGACTATTACGCGAAACCGGAAGATTTGAGGGAACATACTGTGACTCACGACACTAAACCGTTCCAACTTTTGATGGGATACAAGAAGATGCCTAAGATCGATATAACGCGGATTGATTGTAGACTGTGTCCCACGAAGATCGAAGATTTGAACACTTTCAAGCAACACGTGGATCAGGTGCACGGTAAAAAGATCTACTTTGAGGCCCCAGATAAGATGCTTCTATACAAGTTGACTTGGAACGACTTGGTCTGTGTAATGTGTAGCGATGTTTTTGAAGATTTTAACACGCTAAACACGCACATGGTGGAGCATTTCAGCAATTATACGTGCGATGTTTGCGGGGTTTGCTTCTTAGAGAAGCCGAGATTAGACGCTCATCTAAAGAGACACAAAGACGACGAGCGACATACGTGCGAAGTTTGCGGTAAAGTGTTCAAATCTAATCACTACAAGGACATGCACGTGGATATAGTACATAAAAAGAAAGCTATTATACGCTGTCCCAAGTGCGATGAGTGTTTTATGTCATACGCGTTGAAGAACAAACATCTGACGGAAGCCCACGGACAGAAGCGTGTGTATCCGTGCAATTTGTGCGAGAAAGTTTACAATAGACAGAAAACTCTAACGGAGCATCAGAGGCGGAATCATCAGAAGGTGCTTAAGCACCAGTGCGAATATTGCGATCAGCGTTTCTATTTGCCGTCGCGTTTGAAAGAGCACATGGCGACGCACACCGGCGAGAGGAATTTCCGTTGCGAATACTGCGATAAGAGTTATCCGCGTTTAAAATCGCTTCAATATCACATAAGGACACACACCAATGACAGAAGATATAGATGTCATATATGCGGGCAGGCGTTCATACAGAATACAAGTTTGAAATCCCACATAAAGAGTCATCACCCAGAGTGTGATATTGATGGGTGTTATTTCTGAGTGTTTCAATAAAAAAATATAGTGCAGTGATTTTAGTGTTGTGTGTTTTAAGTGTTAGAATGGTGGAAATACTGGCGAGAGACAAGAGACAAGTAAGTAAGACAAGAAAAACAAATTTTGGTCTACTGCATTTTAGTCTAATTTAATAAGATAAAAACCTCTACAGTAAAGTGAAGGAGACAATGCAATCAATGTAAACAAACCCGACCCATACTGAGTTTTACAACATCGAGTGATTATGTATCTCTGTCCTTTTCCCTCGCACGTAAAAATGTCAGAAGCGACCGGCGCTATCTGTTTCGTAGTACAGGGAAAGCATTCTTGATAACACTTTTATAAATGTTTATGATCCTCTTTTTAAAAATGGTTTCCTTACTATAGCATAAGCATTATCATCTGAGTCATCGGGTAATAAGTCTATCTCGCTCACACTTACAGATCTCATTGAGTGATATAGTGATGTGCTTAAGAGAGGTGCATTCCGTTGCACATTCCTCGTTTATTGCTCGATGACTCAGATGATAATGCATCTACTATAGTTAAAATACATAGGTACCTACTGTTAGTAAAAATACGTTTTAACTATTTGTTTAATTAAACAAACTTTGGAACCCTTCTAAGTTTACATTCTTTGCATTGACTCCTTGCTTTATCTGAAATAATGTATCATTCAATTAATGAAATAATGTACATATGTATCTGTCTATACTAATTTAAAATATTAGTATAGGATACGTGTCTATCTATTGTGGTTAAATGAAAACAACTGAACAAAAAGAATTACACACTGCAAAATGAAATGTATAAATTTATTTTAATAATTTATTTAAATACTAGAAACATGTAATACAATCGCTAAATAAGCACTGTTGTATGGTTAACTAAGTTACAACGAGAGCGGAGAGTGCTGTGCGGCTGACCGCATCTGCATGCAGCTTTCAGTGCTCCACAGTCTTCTTGCTGCCGTCTTTGTATCGGTACAATCGCGAAAATGAGTCCATCTGCATTTCAATGTGTACTTGCTTGCTTAATTCATCGACGGCGCCAATTACGTAGATTTCATCAACATCCTATTGTTGCCGCCAGGTTATTGAAAGGCGAATTTCATGTACTATTTTCGGAACTACGTGAAGACGAAGATAAATTCTTTAATTACTTTCAGCTCTCAATAAGAAGCTCAAATTCCTATCTCTGTCGCACTGCTCCGGTGTCAGGCTGGTCTCCAACCAGACCTCATAGCCGCGACCGCGTTGCAGTTGGTTTCATACATCATCATAGATGTAGCCAACCGGACCGGTTGCACTATGTGGGGAAGTCCTGAGCCACTCACGGTTAGTGCAATGTGTAGCATTTTGAAAGTAACGAAAACACTTGAGATCCTATCTCAAATATTACAATGCAAGTCCATGGAAGATTGTGAACAACAATTATCTATCTTAGGCAAGAAATTATCTTTATACTTTTTTGTATTTATACTGTGTAAAGTCCGTACAACTTCGCCGCCCGAGCGTTAAACCAGTCAGTCCGCGTTCGATCGTACATGCGACCGCGCGTGCTCATTAGCAATATCAATTCATGTACGCCATACTGTATTTTTCCTAGATTACACATAACTAAATCAAAAAACTTATTCACTTTTATCAGTATCATTATCATTTTTCCCTGTATTCATTTTAATTGGTTTGATTGACTTAAATTTATTTTCTTTTTAACTAATTAAACCAACTATTCTGTTATAATTTATAAATGCTCATAATCATCATCTTCTCGGCCTTAAACATCCACTGCTGAACAAAGGTCTCCCCCAAATTTTCAAAAGGACTGGTCAGAAGGAACCTGGATCCGCAGATCTTATAAGATCCGCTAGAAAAGTCTGACCACCTTCCGGCCCCAGTACTATGTGTCCTGCACACTGCTACTTCATCTTACTAATCCGCCGGTTTTCTTCTAACTGATAACTTCTAACTTAAATTTATTTTCTTCTAACTGATTATCAAAACCGTTCCTAAAATCTTTACAGATGTTATGAAAACTATGGAATACAACAATACGGGAGCATTCAGGTGGGAAAACACACACATTTTGTTTGTTTATAGCATTTCTTTGAAGTGTTTACGTTACTTTCAAAGTGTTACAAACGATAAAATTAAATTCTAATTGAATAAAATGTGATTCAAATTTTTTCTTCACACTCTTCGGGCTCAGGACGGTCATAATATTTTTTAAAGAATATGTAATAAAATAAAACAAGATATTGTTATAGCCTACTCGTATTTAAGCGATTGAATCAAAAACAATGTACAAACAAATATAATCTCCGCCAGTTATCCGCCATTTTGTTTAATGTGTAAGTACAGTGGGTAGTTGGCTAGTATTTGAATGTAGGTATTTTTATTATTTTAACAAGTTTGCTGTCAAATATGGGTTTACTCGTATTGAGTCTATTTCTTGTCATTATGTTTTATGATTTTATAATCACCCACTAGACCCGTCTGCCTGACTCCCATCTTTACTTTAAAAAAAGCTGGAACAGTTTTGTTTTGTTAATGAAATCTTCTATCTATATAAATATAAATCAATGCATTTTTGTCCTTTATGCACTCTGGAACCGCTCACCACTTATGGAAAGACCAATGAATGAGAAAGGTTTGTTTGTAATAATTTGCAGAAAAAAAATTGCACTCGTGCGAAGCCGGTTTGAAATGTGTTTATATGTGTAAAATCCCCTTTTATTTCCCTATAGCCTTTCCCTTAATCCTACTGTAGTCGGCAGCGCAGCTTTGGCGTTGCTTATGTTATAGGCGACGGTAACCACCTACCATCAAGTGGACCGTCAGCCTATCTGCCGATCTTAACATAAAAAATTTAAAAAAAAAAACGAGAAAATATCAATTCACTTATTTTTTTATTGTAATAAAAATAAAATTTGCGCCTTCTATAATCTATGTCCTGCTTTATTACTTACATATAATCTGTGATTGTTACTTCTATCTCTACTCTGTAGGCATTACTGAAAAGTATTTCGTCTGAAATAAAGTTTTATCGAACTTTTTAGAAAACAATATTAACATTTAATAAAAAAATTTTTTAAATTTTGAAACATTCATTAAATTCTGAGAAAGGTTCCTGTAAAGGCTAAAATTGGATAAAAAAAAATGTAGAAAGCAGTAGGCGGGTCGCTATTATTTTATTGATGACTTGGTAATTCAGTTTCTCAGTAATTCTGATCCATCTGCAATCCTAATAATTCCATTTTCTAATTGAATCCTATTTGGAATATTGTCTTATACATTTGTCTAGATAACTTGTATGTCAAGAAAAAAATATCAATATGAGCATACTCATAGGACAGGAATTGTGTTAATTTTTTACAAGATTTGTTTTTGCCTATTTAAAAAATACTGTTATCTTTTTAAATAGTATTAGGTCCGCGTTTATTTGTAACTTACTACCAGTGGATAGGGAGTTGTGTGATTGCAACACAAAGCAAAGAATAACCTTGCCGTCTCTAGTGGGGGACACTACATACAGCCAGGTTGACCTTGCTTTCCGTACAAATCTCAGGGGGCATTACCTGCCCAAAATGACTGCGAAATGACTGCCATGCCACACTTGCCAGATCCAAACCAGAGCCAACTATGAAAAGTTCATTTTACAAAGTAGGTCCTGCAGAGAATCGAACCACTCTGAGACAGAGCGTTGAAGCAAGCACCATAACGTCAGAAGACTTCTTGAATTTTGATGCTAATTAAAAATGAGGACATCACTTGTTTATTTATTATACTAGTGGCCCGCCTCCGGCTTCGCCCGTGGTGCAATTTTTGTATACTAAAACATTCTCCGTTTATCCCTATTTCCATTAGTGAAAACCGAATTAAAATCGGTCTACCCGTTCACGCGCGATGCCGTGACCAAGGGAAATAGGGGTTCATTTTTATATTATAGAGAAGAAGATTAAGCTGAGGTTATCGAAGTAAAAAGTTATTATGAATAGTCAAAAATGAATTTATTGTTTCATAAGAATAAATCAATATTTTCAAAATTGTTTTATTCTTATGAATGTTAGTGACCTCGGAGACACGTTTTTCATACTCCTCGACAGCCTCTTCTGGTGATGAAAATCGTTCACCCGCGTACCTGGTTCTTCATTTTTGGGAACAAAAAAATCCAGGTCGGGACTGTATGCAGGATGGATCATAAGTTCTACATTTTTCACATCCAAAAATTCGTTTGTCTGTCTGGCCGTGTGAGAACTGGCATTATCGTGGTGCACTATGGTACGGCGTTAACGGTTATTTTTACGGAATTCGTCAATAACTTCCGGCAAACAAATGGTCGTGTACCAATCACTATTCACGGTGCGACGATTCTCGAAAGCGACAGTGGCTCTAGCATGAGTTTACGATACTACACTCGCTAGCGAAAGCGTAAAACATTTATATGGAAAATTGATAATTTGACATTGAAAGTTCACGATTTTCCATACAAAAGTTTTACGTTCTCGCTAGCGAGTGTAGTATCGTAAACTCATACTAGAGCCTCAGTAATCACGTGTCCAGTTTTATTAAAAAAAGAAGTAATCATCTGCCTAGAGGCACTTTGCACGCGCGCTACTTTGGTTGGTTTCGGCTCAACTTGGAAAGACCCATACGACGTAGAATACCCATAATCGTAGAAATATCATGCTACGGAAATTTTTACCAGTTAAATCCGTGGTGATGTAAATACGCAATTTTGGATATCAACTACAATTTAAAAACAAGTGACAGTTGAAACAAACTATTCTACTACAGTCAAAGAGTTCCATTTTCAAATGTTGCAAATATTTACTTATTAAATATTCTTTATAAATGTAAGTGGCCAGTTCCGAAAACATGTAGGTATATGTCCTATGTATAAATACAAAAAGATTAAATAATATATAGAATACTAGCGACCCGCCCCCGGCTTCGCCAGGTGTCCAATTTTTATATATATGAACATTCCTCGTTTATCCCTCTCTCCATTAGTGAAAACTGAATTAAAATCGGTCTACCCGTTCACGCGTGATGCTGACCAAGGGAAATGGGGATTCATTTTTATATTATAGAAATGGCATTGGGAATCTGTTCCTCCAAAAATATTGATCCCGATCGCCGTAATCGGGATGGCCATGGCGTAGCTAAATAGCCTTGTAAATTTGGTGATGGACTCAGCGATTTTGTACCACGTGGTTCTAAATGTTACATTCCGGATTCTTTCGTCTTGCCCGATCTACCTATACAGTTGAAAATCTTGTACAAATACAACTAAAATTTTGGATATCTATTGGTAGTATGTAGTTATAAAAAAATGAACAAATATAAAAAAGGCGGACAAAAAGAAATTTTTATCTGCCTTTTTTTGTAAAGTACACTAAGTACCTAATTTTTATTTAATTTTCATGAATTAAAATTATTTATTATACAATAATTATATAGTTTATTTATTGACAATACAATTTAATAATATAGTAAATTATGATTACAAGCATACAAGAAAAGATTTGTAAGTAAAAAGAAATCATTTTGGAAATGGGCAATTAAAACCCATAAAGAGTATTATTCTTA
Source organism: Bembecia ichneumoniformis (assembly GCA_910589475.2). Lineage (NCBI taxonomy): Eukaryota > Metazoa > Arthropoda > Insecta > Lepidoptera > Sesiidae > Bembecia > Bembecia ichneumoniformis. The sequence goes on from OU342550.1 coordinate 1,834,141, forward strand.
CATGAATTATTTGCAATAATTTATATCTAACTTATTTTATTAGATTTAAGTACTCGGAGCGCTTGTTTAAAAATTATTATTAAGTGTAATTAGATTATTTTAAAAGTCATGTAAATATTAATAATTTTTTTTTTAATTTTTCAATTGACAATATTTTGATTAAAAAGTAGTCTATGTTTGGCATTGTCGTGTCTGGTTCAATTGAAGCATACATATTGTCCTCTAGGTGAGCCCGCAACTTCGTACGCGTGGTATTCGATGTAGCATGTAACTTTTTTGTTTGTAAACCGATTGGAATGAAACGAAAAAGATTAAATACATAGAGAGGGCATTGGGAAAATTTTCCTACAAAAACATCGATCCTGATCGCCGTAATCAGGATAGCCATGGCGTAGCTAAATAGCCTTGTAAAGTTGGCGATGGACTGATCGATTTTGTACCACGTGGTTCTAAATGTCACATTACGGATTCTTTCATCTTGCCCGATCTATACAGTTGAAAAAAAATCTTTGAATGAAACAAATTCAATTAATTTCTTTGAACCAGTTCGTTTTGGTTTAAATATGCATCCACATGTACTGCCGCGTCTGGCGTGTAAAATAATAACATGAAACATCCACTATTTAATTAAAATTAATAAAACAATTGAAACAAAAAAAGTCATAATGTCAAACACTAAATGGTTCGGGAAGCTTGCTGCACTATTTGAGTGAAAACCGCATTCAAATCGGTTAAGCCGTTTCTGAGATTAGCGTGCACAAACGTACAAACAGATAAACAGACAAAAAATTCAAAAAACTAAAGAATTCGTCACCTGAAAGTCGACATTTGCTTTCACCAGGACAATTTCATTAGTCATGCCAAAATTTCATTTCAAACGTCTGTCAGTTGTCTGCTTAGTGCTAGTTTCAAAAGGTACTAAGAGTCTACGACTTGATAAAGGAATTAAGGACGTATTCACAAATATCAATGGTTTTTCGGTACCATTTATATATCCAGGAAGCACAACTGTAGAGATACCATGGTATAAAATAAAAGGTAATGTATTCATCTCTAAAGATAGTTGATAAAAACTGGGCAGCCCAATACAAAATTTTCACATAAATACATTTTTACCATCGCAAGAATCGCTAAAAATATCGAAAAATGATGTCGGGATAGGTACATAAATAGCTAAATCCGCTGCATATTTTAACATGAAAATAATAAGAAATTGTAGCTTATACAGTCTTCTATACGTCTAGCTTATTATTTTGTACTCAAATAAATTACTTTTTCATTGCTGAGAAAGAATAGACACTAAAAAACGCACTATATTTTCTCCATACATTTTTCTAAGGGATCGCACTGTGACCTCTTTCGCCGTAGGTTTCGTTCGCCATTCCCCGCTCAGACGCGGTCATGGAAGCAGGGGTGTATCGCCTTTTTTTCTAAATAATTAGAACGACAAAGTTCCAAAGTACACCGTGCGGCTTCAATGTGCGTGTGGGCACTTTGCTGTAGTGTGGCGTAGTTAGCTGAATTCGAGCGCGTCAAAAATGTAATTACGTCCTTAATTTGAAAACTGACGAAGGTTTTTGTACCCCGACTGTAGGTACTACGTGTACAAATGGTTTTTTTTTTAAATCTTTAATTTTTACAGACACGGCTCTTTACGATTTTATTATATGCATAGATTGGGTCATTTTGATATTAGTTTTAAAAATAAATAAAATAAAAATTCATTATTCCTCCATTATTTTACTCATATATAGATTTAAATTCTGTCTACAGTGTTCATTTAATAATTTAATTTAATTTTAGTTAATTAATATTGTCTACCGTTAAAATTAAATTTTCAAATAATTGTTTGGGGTGTATTTATTTCAAGACTTGTAATAATTGTAGACCTTATATATTTTTTATTATATATATCCTTTATATATATAAAGGATTGTGTATATGTATAATTATTGTATAAATAGATAAATGTATGTGCGTTTACTATACCGGAAAACAAGTAACAATGCCACCGCAGTGCCCTCTACTGTTCACACTAAAGCGCAAACTATTAATGAGAAGAAGGTTTGGGAAGCCATTATTAATTACGTGAATCTTTTTTGGCGATTCTTGGATTTTCTGTGCATATCCAATGTGACATTTTTCGAAATTGGTTTAAATAGGTATATTAAATTGTCTTGATTGTCTTTGAAATAGCCGTGAAATTGTGTATTTCTTAGTTTATATGAGTTGTGGGTTTCCGGGATGATGGCCCAGGTCTGTTGGAAATTCTTCCAAACGTTTCGTCAACAACTGCGGTTGACATCCTCAGTGGTGTAGTCCGAGTTAGAAGAAAAAGTACATCACATCACTGCACTTCACTTCTGCACTTTTCGACTTCTCGAGCGAGCGAGCGGACTACACCACTGAGGATGTCAACCGCAGTTGTTGACGAAACGTTTGGAAGAATTTCCAACAGACCTGGGCCATCATCCCGGAAACCCACAACTCATATGGATACCGGCCGAGAAAACCTACATTCTACTATCATTTCTTAGTTTATTGAAAATAATCCAACTAGGATGTTAACAACGTTAAGATCAGTTCACACCGAGACGTTAAGATCAGTTTATGATGAGCCCGTTTGATGAGAGGTTAGGGTTCCCGGGTTCGATTCCCGGCAGGGTCAAATTTGAAATTTGAAATTTGGCTCTGGTCTGGATTTGGAAAGTAGTGGCAGGGCATACTGCGTTTCCGCAGTCATTTGGGCAGCCCGTCTGGCGGCAGTAACCACCACCTTACAGAAAACCACCGTGAAATAACAGCACGCGTGCTGTTGTGTTTCGGTGAGTGAGTAAGGGATGCCAGAGCCCATTTCCCTATCTCCTAGTCCCTTTCCCTTAATCCTACTGTAGTCTGCAGCGCACTTGCAGTAGCTTTGGCGTTGCTTGTGTTATAGGCGACGGTAGCCACCCACCATCAAGTGGATCGTCAGCCTGTCTGCCGCGCCGCGCGCGCATTTCGAGAATACAATTCAATATAGAACTAATGCACTACACAAAAGGGTATAGAGTTCTCGATGCGTCTGAGTATCACGCCGCCAACACCACGTGACGTATCACCAAAAAGAATAGTAACCTGAGTTTCTTTCTTTCGGGGTTTTCTTTACAGGATCGTCATCTTGGCTTTTTTCCGAAATCCTGGTAAATTTAAATGACGATCATCCAAGACATAACAGAAAAATTAAAATTTAGTACATTTTTAAAATTTTATGTTTTTTATATCCTTGAAGATATGGCGGCCTCAACTAATAGTAGGGTTCATTAGAATTCTGTCTATATCTTTGCTCTGGATAATCATTTCATAATCTATTGGAGGATAAATGAAAGTATGGTCTGTTTTCTGCATCTTTCTTAAAAAGTGCATAAAATTCCATCAGGCTGTATGGAAAGAATTTTTGTGACAAAATGTTTTCTTTCTGTTTTTTTTTTGTATGCTCGTAAACAAGAGTAACAAGAACAAAATCATCAACTTTACAAATCTCATTTCTTTGTAGTTCAGACCTTATAGCATTTTCTTTGTTTTCCTCATCATTGAGTTTTTGCTGTTTTTTTCAATGCCTTTCTGTTGTGTTGTAAATTCTCATTTCCACACAAAATTTCATCACGAACTTCTATGGAATTAGTATCCATCATTTGTCTGTCTTCTGACATACTACCTTCTTCGATGGATTGGGAATCCACAGTTTGATCATTTTCACCATGGTCACTTTGATTTTTATTTTCTGTGTCAAAATAAATATTTCTTTCAATTCCCATTGTGAGAGGGTCGTCATCTCCAGCAACAGCATTCTCAGGTGAAGTAGTACTTTCATTGTCACTTCCATAACATTAAACATACAAGTTCTATTTCATTGCGAGGTAATGACACTTCAGAATTTGACAACACTTGACTAGAAGTTGACGGTATGTCAAAATCACTGCCAGTTACAATTTTTCCTGGTGCAACATTTAATCTCGTCCTTTTTTGTCTTTGGATTGATGATTTTTCTCTCCCTTTCTTTAAGTAATCCAAAAACACATCAGATCAGACCAATGTGCATCAGATGAAGCATTTTGCCGGAGTTCATCCGGTAATTTTTTTAATACAGCGTTTGGGTCACATGGATAGATACCAGCAGCTTTAAATCCAGAGATAATGTTGGTTTGGATATTGTCTCCCATACTTATCAAAGTATTCTTTAAAAGACGTGGGAATATGTCCTTTGGTACTACGCCTCTATTTTGCAGCTTCCATTCTGTCAACTTATTCCTCCAGGATTGTTTTGGAGCTCTGAAAAATGCGACATCCAGCGGTTGGCATAAATGTGTTGCATTGGGGGGCATAAACACAAATCTTATGCCATGTTCCTCACATTTTTTGATAACACTCAATGATACATGTGAGCTCAAATTATCACCTATTATTAATTTTAGGCATTTTTCTTCTTTTTTCTTTTTCAATGTCTTCAAAATACTTAATAATGACTGTATCAAAAAAATCTTCAAAAAGCACACTGTTAAACCATCCTGACCGTGACCTGTTGTACCGTGTGCCTAGACGTCCACCTTGTGTCCATGTTGTATGCATATGCTCTGCCTTATAGACTACATACATGTATGTAGTCTATCTGCCCGTTTGCTTCCTCTTTCCCCTTTTTATTAGAAGTTTTTTTCTCCCCGGATCATCAGACATATTCGTCTCATCAAAGGGCTAACGCCAATAAGAGATTCTTCGAGATTAACAAAATATTCTGTCAATTGTTCTCTTGAGAGCTCGGATCGTGCCCTCTTGATATTCGAGCATAACCTTGTAGTGAGACGATTTTTATGTCTTTCTAAAAATGAAATGCACCATTCTTCACCAGGCATGTTTTCTTTAAATCTTAGGTTCACCATTCGAGGTAGCGCTTGACCACTATCTCACCTGATGTGAGGTGCAGATGTGGCCGAAGGTGGACCACGCTTACCTAGTAAATGCCCATTTACCCTAGTTCATTATAAAATTTGCAGGAGCTATGCAAAAATGTATTGCTAGTATATTTCTTTTTACAGAACGGAATATGTAATGTACACTTACGGCGCGAATTTATTCGAGGGCAACTCAAACCAATATTGCTTAATAAGAGCGGTGAATCAATATAATTATTTATAATCTTGTGATCTCTCAGAACTCGTCTATGAACAAGAGGCACGAACGCAGGTACCTTTTTAAATCTATATTGAAAATGTTTCAAATGCAAGTTAAACACTATCCAACCTCTTAATTTGAGTGTGAGTTGTGTGACCATTTTGTTCAGTAATCTATTTTTTACCGAATTTCTCTTCCCTTCATTTTTGATTGCGAACTTGAATCTTGGATCAAGTGCAGTCGTTAAAGATATAGCTGTGTTCGTCTCTATATCCCCAAGTCTCCGTATCATCCCGCTTTTCAGGATTATCAGGGTTTTAACTGGTAAATTTAGGCCTTGCATTTGGGAATAGTTATCACAAATATTGATGAGACTCGGATGTCAAAACTATTGCCTTGCTTGCTACTAAATAACTTTCAGCACTCATTTCGTTGGTAGCTTCATAAAACGGCTTGAGTATAATGCAGATCTGCTCTATTGCACTTCCATTCTTCCATGGGTATAATTGGCAGATCAACACTACGATCAACAATACACCTAGATTAAAGGTCTCATACAAAATCAAAGCAAAAAACAGTCCGTGTTGATCTTGTGTTGATTATACTTAAAGCTATATCTGTTAAATTAACTTAAAATATACCTTAAGTCTAAACGCTTTTTAACAGTTTTTAAACGCACACTGTGGCATTTTAACGCGTCCGAACGTTGGCTTCGGTTGAACCGTACTGTCGCAAATAAGAGCACACGCTTATTTTGTGCTCTTATTTCTCGGGCCGTTTTCAGAGCTATCACCTTTAATCTAATTGTATTGTTGATCGAAGGATCAACATCTCAATTCGGCATGATCGCTCTTAATGCTTCCTTTAACTCAACGAATCTCTGCAACATTAAATATAAACAGAGTTCCACCTTGTTGCCACTGATTTAGTTACTGTTTTGGGTTGAGCTATATTTTATAATAATAATCTTTATTTGCTTTGATCATGGATATGGTAATTACCAGGTGACATTTTTATATACATAGTTCCAAAATGATCAACCAAAAGTATTCGGCATGCAACAATAAATTCAGCGCGCACTCAATACCTAATTATTATTTAATTAGGTTAACTAAAATAAATGTATTTTACATTGTGAATAATTAACAATAATAAAAATAATATCACTAAATATGTACCTACACTTAAAAATATAATTCATCATTAGAACAATATAGGTAATTATAATACTATAAAAATTAGTGGGGAAATATAAAAAAGCGCTTTGAATATACCTAGACAAAAAAGGTAATACAATTAATTGAATTTTACCGCCCAAAATTCACTCATAGAATAAAAATTATAATTGAGCATTAGTTTGTACAGAGCTTTTTTAAAAAAATTCTGAGAGTAAACTCTTTGATTATATTTGGGAGATGATTAAATATTTTTACACACATAACAAAACAATTATTTTTAAATTCTACATGGTGGATGTATTAATTTATTTGCATATCCACTATTTCTAAAACATTCAGAGGCAAGTTGGATGAGTGGCAAGGATGCTTGCCTAATAAATTAGGCACTATCGCAGTCTGTAAATTTTAACCACTTTAAGGTTGCAAGCACACACCTATGTCACAAAGTCGATGATATTATACCTAAACTATATGTTTTCATTTAGGTAATAGTAAATAGATTTTTTTGTTGATTAATTATTATTATTTTTCTATTTATCTGAATTCGTTTTGTGAAACGGTAGGATCAGTAGTTCTAAAACAAAATGAAGTATTCATATATGCAGCAAGCTGCTATATATTATATAATATACTTCATTTTGTTATATATATAATATATAACAAAATGAAGTATTCATATAGCGTTATTACTATTACTCAAGAGTAATAACGCTATCGATATGTTGGCGACCGATCGTATAATCCCGCTGTTCGTGCTTGATTGATGTGCCTAGGCAGATCGTTATATACGGCGCTGTTTCAGAAGTGTTCCTTTCCGTGCCAAGTCAGCGCCGGCCCTTATAGTACGGTCATTCTATGAATGCGTTTTTGACATTTCTTTGTGTCCATTGCATAAAGTTCATTTCCGAATAAACGATACAGAAAATGTATGGAATTGACACCTGTCAGAACAGCACTCTTATAATGGCCCGAGTATAAAACAAGCGCGTCGCGCCGCCTCTCGGTGTGAACTGGCTTGACCCCAGCCCTGGATTTGTAAATAGGCCGTATAGGCCACGGCCTATGGGCGGCAGCGGCCTAGGGGCGGCGGATTTTAGATGGTTTTCGCACGCTTTCGGAAGCCATCAAATTCTTACGCGATGATAAATGCAATAATAATAATAATTACCTAATAAAGGCCTAAGTATCTACCTAGGCCACGAGGAAGAGGCGGCACAAAGTGAAGGGGCCTATACTCAAGAAAAGTATAAATCCGGCACTGCTTGACCCTTAAGCAGATTATTAATATTTTCTCCAGCAAATGCTCATTTATTAAGTAGTGATTGTAATTTTAAAAAAGTGTAAAATTATGGTGTTCCGTATAGATTTTATTTAAATATTAAGTATAATAAACAGCGCATCCGAGTTGCATTTTACAATAAATAAATATACCTACACAAACATAGGCTTTAAGTTAAAATCGATAAGTATTATGAAATTATTTTATTTAAATTAAAACTAATTGAATATTTTATTTCTCTTTGAATCAACCTTTCCATCCAATACTGAATCCGACGCCATCTAGTGTATGTTTTTTTTAAAAGATGCGAAAAAATTCAGAACTTTCTGTTCCACTTGTGAAAGAAGAAGGAAAATTGTGCTTATAAAGAACGAATCCTACTAATATTATAAATGCGAGTTTGCGAGAATGGATATTTCTTACTCTTTCACGTAAAAACTACTGAATGGATTTTGATGAAATACAGCTCACAGATAGTTTATTACCTGGTTTAAAATATAGGATATTTTTATCCTGGAAAAATGTTAGGTGGCCGAGGGATCGTCTGAAAATATTTGGGCAGCCCGTTTGGCGGCAGTAAACACCTCACAGAAGTCCACAGTGAAATAATAGCATGTGTGCTGTTTTGTTTTTGTTAGTAAGGGACGCTTTTTGCAGCACCAGTGCCGTTGCTTGTGTTATAGGCGAATTAAAGTGAAACAGACAGAGAGGTCAGGAGAATTATCTCTGGCATCTGAAATACAACACAATAACAGTTATTTCAAGGTGCAGTACCTGGTCGTTACCGCCACCACAGTTGTTGCCTCATTTATGGCATCGGATCGCACTGTGGGCATCCACCTACAGATCAACGGCACCCACTTATGGCAGTCGAAATAAAAGAATCAGTTTGCAGTAAAAAAAAATAATTTAATTATTACATACTAAATAAAATACATTTTAGTGCGACTATCAAAACAGAGTAAGTTCGCTCTGTTATGGTCTCAGTGTTTAACTTTTAACCAGGCCGCGTAGCTGGCAGGAGTATAGGGTAGCTATCGCCGTATAGCAACCGCATCAATTATATGGGGCAACAGGGGCCCCGATGTGTGGCCGTCGTCTGAGTTTAGTTTTTTTTTTATTAATAAAGATGGGATTGCTCTTGGCCGACGATGGAGCGAGCTCACCGAAAAGATGCCTATTCACTCGAACTTTTAAAAAATTGGGGTTGTATGAGCTCGGAAATACAGATAACTAAATGCATTTAGATCTATAAACGTGCGAGCTTTTTTGTTTATTTTGTAAAAAAATAGTTTCCTCCATTTGGGCTTCGCTACGGGGCCCTCAAATTTGATATAGAGCCCCCATCTAGGCCAAGCTATGAAAGTGGTACTAGAAAGATAGCCGTGTGGATTTTGACCTCTTAAAAAAATGACATTATTTTTATGACGAAAACGCTGATGGTCCAAACAAAAGTAGGGATATAACCATCGACTTGATATCAAATCAATTGGATATCAAGTCGATGGGTATAACGATTCCAACTTCAGTGCCGTATTCTGTAAGAAGTATGGTTTCTGTCCTTACTCTAGTCACTACTGTAGAGCAATGTGCCCTGACAAATCTTAATTTCTAAAGTAGACACAATTCGTCTATGGTGCGAGATAACTCGTCGTCGATGATACGAAATGACAAGAAAAATGTTACCGGGTACATGGAATGGCGAGTTAACGCGTCGGCGATGTTACGAGTAGATATCATGACGAGATAACTCGTCGATGTTACGAGGTGATATAACTCGTCCTCGATGTTACGAGTAGATGGTATGACGCCGAACCGTTGTGCAGTGAAAGTATTATTAATTACTTGGTATATTCTCTATATCATCTAGAGGGGATAATTTGGGCCAGCCCGTTGATGCAGTCGCTTGGATTAAGCTCCACAACTTGTCCGGCACACTTGGATCATCCTGTGACAGTTCAAAGGGTTCCAGAAGTTTTCTAGACTTGCTTTTAATAACTGGATTACTGTTAAGAAAATTATTAATATTTTTCTCATCTCTAATAACTTTATTAATACATACAGGCTGATCAATCTAAATATGTCTGTGAGGACAAATCTCAAACTATAAGAGATACGAAAATTTCTACTTAGGAACTAAGGCTTTAACTGCATACCAACTGTTCTTAGCAACCAACTGCATTGTCTGCAATGCAGCTCTTATGTTTCGAGATTTGCTCTGCCTAACCCATTTGGATTGATCTGTCTTTATATAAATTTATAAACACACCAGCAGACATGCTGTTATTTGACAAATTTTTAATTTGAACTCGATTTTTAGTAAACACGGGATCTAATAAAGTAAGTTACCAATATATTGTAACGCAATTATAACACAGTGGCATTTACACTTGGCGGAACATAAAATCCAATAAAACATTTGAATCTTGATTGGAGCCACACTTCTGAGGCTTTGCAATTCAATATATAGATTGATGGCATTCAATATACATTTAATGCCAGTCCTCCTCACACAGAAGGGCCATTCAATTAAATGAGGCCCGAGGATACATGGCCCCCGACGTGTGTAAGCAAAAATTGATAAAATGTTATCAACACACTCATTTAATTTTTAAGGTGTACGGTCTACGAGAATAGCATTTAAGAGATTTAGAGACTAAATGCATTGAATCTAAAAAGAGACATTTGTTCGTTTTGTAAAAAATCTTGGGCTTCAACAGTCAGGTTGAAGAGCCCCTAGACAAAATTTGATACTGGACCCATCTGGGCGAGCTACGTCTCTGGACCAATTGGATATAAAAAGTCATAGGATTAAAATCTGACACAGAAGGGAAACACATGAAGTCACGGCGTGTATTTACATGAAAAAGGATACAGCCTTTTACAATCGTTGGTGGCGCGCTAAAATCAAATCTGATCCCTGTCATCTCTTTAGCAATCTCGTAGGTGTTTCTGAAAGTTAAAAAATATATATAAGTATCGGCCTGAAATATATTTGAGTTCATGTTTATATTATCAAGATTGAACATGTAATTATTGAAACCATCATGAAATAACAATACGAGTGCTGTTAAATTGTGTTTCGGTGAGTGAATAAGGGATGCCAGAGTCCATTTTCCCTAACCCTTTCCACTCCCATATTCTACTGAAGTCGACAGCGGACTTGCAGCAGCTTTGGGGTTGCTTGTGTTATAGGCGACGGTAGCCACCTACCATCAAGTGGACCGTCAGCCTGTCTACCGATCTTAACATTAAAAAAAAAGTACAATACTCACACCGGCAAGCATTAAACATTGTACTTATTAGAAACTTGTTATTTATAGTATTTTGTGTCCTTTGAATAGAATGTCTTTGAATTGAATGTCTGAATAAAATATCTTTGAATAAAATGTTTGCATAAGTGCAATGCATATTGTTAATTGGCAATACAGAACTAGTTTTGATCTTTGATCCTTACTTTGCGTTATCCAGTCTGTTTTTATCGCTTTCAGCAATTGTGATGTTGCCCATAGACAAAGTTAATCTCTCCAATTCATCGCAACGCTTCGACACACTCAATAACTGCAGATCTAATTCTTCCTGTAAACAAATGGTCAATCCCTTTCTTACTCAATTTTATTTTCATTAAGTTATTGTTTCACTAACTGAATAACTTTATACACCCAACAATTAGTATATCTTAGTATTTAATTTAGAAAATTAACTCACCTTCAATTTCGTTTCTCGTTGAATTTTTGTTAGTAATTCTGTGTTTTTCTTAAATTCTTGTAATTCTTTCTTTTCTTTTGCGATATATGCTGCAAAAGAATATACCAATTAGAAAAAAATACATAATTATGAAAATAAATAAATAACGTAAATAAAAGAAAGACACAAAACCGTCTAAACACGTATAGAACTCTTCGACCTCTTCGTCAAGTTGTGATATCCAGGAATCATTCATTTTATGTTCTATAAATATTTTTGAGATATTATTATCAGAATTATAACTGTATATAGGAAAATTTAATAAAACCACCGGAAACGAACAAAATTCAGTAAACAACAAAATTCAAAGTTTCAAACAAACGTTCAATAGAAACGAACGAAAGTCACAGAACACTATATACTAAAAAGCGAAATGTCAATTTTCATAAAAATTAGAAACATAGGTTCATTCTCTATCTATACAAAATACGGTTCAATAGCTATTAACATTCGATTGTTGTCCGTTTTTTAAATGTATAACCAGTTTTATAAATGTATTTTATACAATAGAATTATAAACATTTATTTCTAATGCAAAAAGAATATTATAGTTATATCTCCACATAGAGAAGTTAATACCTACTCAATGTTATTCTAGAAAAGTTATTTTAAATCTCTTTTAAATTAAAGATGAGCGATACGAATCGATATTATGCTGTATCGATACATAGCAATGCGATATATCGATATTTTGTATCGATACACAACCATACAATACGCATCGATATATCGTATCTCCAGGTAAAAATATCGAATCCATGTATATCTGCTTAAAATTATGATTTTGAACCTGTAATATTAAACATTCTCTATGTTTTGGTAAGGAGAGATTAATGTAAACAAACTTCGCACCGACCAGCTGGGCTGGCGTCGTGCGGCACGCTTTGTGCAAATTGTGCACTACCTACCCGACAATTGTAGATAGGTAGGTAGGTATTATATCTAACTAATGTTAGGTACCGGCATAATAAAATAAAATAATTTTCTTGCTTGCTTTATATAGGTACAAAGTTTTATTATAGTGTTATAGTTTTTAATAAAACACTGTAATAGGTATAACTTCCATTTTTAAGAAATAAATTATTTTTTACTGTTTGAATTGAACTAATACTTTTGTTTTATTTTAACCTGTTTAAAAATTGGATAAATATCGATATATCGATACAAGACGTTGCGATATATCGCCGAATCGATACGATTGGTTGCGATAAGTATCGATACGCTGTATCGATACAAACGATTATTTTGGACATCTTTATTTTAAATAAACTGATTTTTTTTTGACATAGAAAAATAACTAAAGCATAGAATCCAGACTAAAATAAAAACCAATATTTATAGTGTGGCGCTTCGTCACTTCGTACACTTTTGCATTAAGGCCAAAAATTTAAGTGAATATATATGTTTATCTCTTTTTGACTTATAGTCTTAATGCAAAAGCATAAGGAACAACACACTATAAATATTGATTTTTATTTTAGTCTGGGTACTATACTTTAGTAATTATTCTACGTTTCCTCCTGAAAACTCATAACCCTCACAATTTCACTTATACTTATTTATCGTATTGTTCAAAATAACGTCAATTTAATCTTAAACGTAGTAGGAGATACTGCATTTATTCATTTATGTTTCAAACAGCCTGCGAAAAAGAAGCTCTGTGCAACTATCTTCCTGCCACTACCTCAGTGGCTCTAGCATGAGTTTACGATACTACACTCGCTAGCGAGAGCGTAAAACATTTATATGGGAAATTGATAATTTGACATTGACAGTTCACGATTTCCCATACAAAAGTTTTACGTTCTCGCTAGCGAGTGTAGTATTGGTGTAGTATCGTAAGCTCATACTAGAGCCTCAGTTTTCATTCGTCTCGTCCTTCTGTGATATTTACCAAACGACACTAAACATTATTTATTGTCAATGTCATTGTCACGGAAATCTTATTTAATTTGTATTTTCTGTGTCTTATTTAATTTCATTAGACAGTTTGATGATGGTTTGATTGATGTCTATCAACAAAGAGTATATAATCACTACGTCTATCAAGTCAAGCTGTCAATTTGAATATTGTTTTCTATTTTTGTTTATGTATATAAAAAGAAAATGTGAATTGCAATTGTCTGTACTCGATTTTAATGTATTATAAAATATTACTGTCTTTTAATTCATAATTAAACTGTCCCAATGTCTGTTGTAATAGCGACGAGAAAAAATAAAGGACCCATTGTAGATCCGGCTTTGTGTCGGTGCTGTAGATCGATAAAAAAATGCCGTATCTTGACTTCCGAATACGAATGGATTGGCAAAAAAGAAATATATTCGGATATGTTTATGGACTGCTATGGGTTACTGGTATGTATGATACGCTAAACTAGCCTAGGTATACGCTAATAAGTTTAGCGTAACTACTTACAGCCTAATCTTGTAATAAATTTTTATAGTGTCTTTATAATAATCTCTTTATACCTCTGAGATCCGTTCAAATTTTCAGTCAATAAAACTCTATATAAACTTTTATGCGCACATAAACGTATATAAAAACAAATTCACTCCATGAAAATACATTTTAGAAAAGACTATCCAACAATATTTTCTCACATCTATATTTCTTACCAATTTCGTGCCTTAATAATGTCATTATTTTTACATATTTTTAAAAACATTCTATCTTTGAATTTTTACCATAAATTCAAATATTGAATGTAGAATGTGTGGTAAAACATGTCAGACAGATAAATGGAATTTTAGCTGACAAAAATGTGTGGCAAAAAAGATTAAATAAATGTTATGCCTAAGAAAAAAGAGAGCGAAGTCGTAGCCAAAAGCTAACTATAGTAGGAGTCAGGAGAAGCTGTAAAGTATGTAAACAAATATTCAGGGGTTCACAACATTTGGATCGAACGATGAAAATATGTAGAATTTTTGCCTAACCGAGTGGAGAAGGTCTGAACAGACTTCCTGAAAGTGTTGTCATGGCGCCATCAGTGAATTGTTTTAAGAACAGACTGGACAAAATGGATGAAAATATAATCTTCAAACTATTTGATAAACACGCATCAGCTCAATAGCTGCTAGTGTGGTTTATATATAAATAAAAAAAAAAAAAACAATTAACCGAAACGACACTGACTTCTAACTAAAAAAAACAAAATTAAATATAAACCAAATTTAATAATAAAATCTGTTTGCTTCTTGCAAATGGATGCTCTATACAGATATGTTTCTTGATAATTGCCTGTTTGGCAAGTTTGTTTGTCTCGTCACTGTTACTTATTTACTGCTTTTTGTGACGGCGACTATAGTTAAAAAGATAACAATTACAGCCTTTAAAAAAAATAGTACTTAGTAATTTTTTGTGTCAAGCTTATCAAACAATAATTTTTCCATTTAAGTTTACTAACTAGTATATTTTTTTTTCATTCTTACTGGTTGTTTTTTATGTTGTCAGACAGGCTGTAGGTCTCACTTGGTGGTAGGTGGTTACCGTCGCCTATATTACAAGCCTTGAATACTCATTGGAACACACTTGCTGTTGTTTCATGGTGGTCTTCTATAAGGCTTCAGTTACTGCCTTCAGATGGACTGCCTAAATGACTGTGATTATGTTAAATTATAAAAAAAGAAACCTAATTGGCTATATTAATATACATATTTTTCCTAATAGGCATGATAGTATTAAGGTATTAAAGAATAAATTATATTAGAGAAAATATGTTATGTTGAAAATTTTCTAAAAAATGACCCAGTTTTAATATAAACAGTGAGATTATTAAGATTTTCAATAAATCAAAAGGATAAAATACTCAACAATCCGCCATGCTAATTAAAATACTGATCAAAGAGAATGACGTCACGCTTTCGTAAATATCACCATGTCTTGAATTGTGTAAACTGTCATGAATTAAGAAAACGTGACGCAACAGATGTTCGCGACATATCCGCGTCTAGATGTCGCTATTACAGAGAATGTGCATGTTAGGGAAGTTAGTCTGCATTTTTTGTTTTTCTTGGTTTAATAATCAATAGAGATGTGCTTCCCTGGTACATTCTGTGTGCGAATGAAAAGCAAGCTCGACTGCCTATATGTAGACCGCTGCTGCTATATGTAGACTGGGAATCCAGAGTAAGCGGTTTACATTTAAGGCTTTTTTTGCTGTTCTTACATATTAAAGGACACTAACATAGATCTTACTCTGGACTGTATAGATGCTTGATGAATAAAGATTATATTTTAATTTTATTCGAAATTCATAATAATAATAATAAATAAATAGTAATAAAATGTTTTTCCGTTACAGCTCTCGCACCTTGACGGTGAAGATCGTGATTGTGCCATTTGCGCTACATGCGTGGTCAGGTTACGTGAGGCTTGCGCTTTCAGGCAACAAGTATTGAGTTGCGAGCAAGCGTTTCTAGGTGCCAAACTTGAAAATAAAGAGGGTATGTTAAGTTTATTTCACCCCTAACTTAATAAATTTAAGTTATTAAGTTTTAGTAAGTGGTAGGGCACACTGCACACGTGTAGAACTCCTTTTGTTTAAGATTAGCATTGTGAGGTTTAGTTAAAAATTAACACTCAAAACAGTTGTGCGGAGCGGAGAGGAGATATGTCATATTTGTATGGTAAACTATAACTCACTAGCTAGTGATGGCGCCCAGCAGAATTGTGTTTCGAAGCATCTGCACGCATGTCCGTTCTAGTTCGTACGCATTTCCGCTTTGGTGGAGTCACCCTGGCGGACCAACATATCTCTTCACACATCTCCGCTCTCCCCTCATCTCTACTTCAGTGGCATCTCTAACCACTCCTGACTGTTTCTTGCTACCCTTCTCCATATCACTCCTATTATTCATGTCCTGGCCTGGTTACTATCCTGAGTCCTGACCTTGTCCAAATCCCGGACCAAGCGATTTAAAACATCTTTATAGTATGCACTGCTAAGGATTGTAACTCCTTGCCGGCGTCTTTTCAAAGTTCGAGGGAATAGGCACCTTTTGGGTGTGCTCGCTTCATCAACGATCTCATCTTTCCTACACGGATAGACGCTGGCCAAGAGCAAAGCCATCTTTACAAAAAAAAAATCTTTTTCCTATAGTCTATTCATGGAAACGAGTTAGTAGAGCGCTATCTCACTCACACAATTGTTTGACCATGATTGGTCAGTGACAAACGCTAAGGCGGTGTACAAATTATTAGTCTGGCCATGGCCCAGGGCATAAGCTATGCGAGCTTTTAAGAAGCGCAGTGTGAACACGCATTTACTTTTGTAAGGTATTGTTAACACCCACTGATCAGGAAAAGTTTTTTTGTCTTTGTCATTTGTATGAAAATGTGTGATAGAGGAACCGCTATACTAACTCGTTTCTGTGAATACACTATAAAAACATCATTCCATCTTTTCCGCATCTTTTTCGACATTTTCTTATCTCTGGTTACCCATTCTCCCACCACCTTTGTCCATCTGTTATCTGTAAGTCTGGCTGGACAGAAAACCACAGTAAAATAACAGCATAGGTGCTGTTGTGTTTCGGTGAGTGATGCTAGGGCCTATTTCCCTATCACTTCCTAATGTCTTATCCTTAATCATAGTATCGTCGGTAGCGCACTTGCAGCACCTGTGGCGTTACTTGTGTTATAGGCAATCACAGCTACCTACCATCAAGTGGATCGTCAGCCTGTCTGATGACTTTCACATATAATAAAACAACATGTGCTCATGTGTTCTTTGCAAGAGTAAGGGATATCAGAACTATTATAATATTCCACATCCTATGAAGGTCGGCAGACCACTTGCATCGCCATGTTTTTGGACGAGAGTAACCATCTCAGTTACGGTGACAGTGACCAAAAATTGAACAACAGCTGCTTTTTCATCCTACTTTATCATTTGAATCAATTTACAGATGATGAGCAAATGTTCAATGTGGCCGTGAAGAGTGAACCGCCAGTGGACAGCGAAGGGGATGAAGCCAAGGAAGAAGTGTTTGCTGATGATGATGATGATGATCACGGTAAGTCTTGTTTGGTTTGATAATAAAAGCCAGACAGTCTGACGGTCCGTTTAGGGCCGGCGTTGACTTGGCACAGCACTGCAAAGGGTTCTTTCCTAAACATATTATTTTCAACCTTATTACAATTATTTTAACATTCACTCTCCTTAATTAAATACCAAGAGCCGCCAAGTATCACCTTGCTTGACGCGGAACGTTAAGTTTCGCTTTTGCATTCATAATATTAATTCAGATTATTTTATTCCTTAGAAAGTGACTCGAAGCCTGAAGAAAAAGAGATTGAGATGAAACCCAAGGAAGTGTTGAAAGAAGAGAGCGCAGAATCGAAACCGAAGAGAGTCAAGAGGAATGCTACGAAGAAGGAACTGCTCGGGAAAATGAAAACGTTAAGGGATAAACTCGATGAAATGTTGGAGAAGCCAGGTATTTTTTTATTATTTTAAGGTCGACAGGAAGGCTGACGGTTCACTTGGTTGTAGGTGACCACCGTAGTCTGTGACACAAGCAACGCCACAGTGTACTGCCAACCATAGTAGAATAAGAGATTAGGAAGAGATATGGGGATTGCTATAATTTCACGGTGGTCTTCTGTAAGGGTTTGTTTACTGCGGTCAGTCTGGCTGCCAAACACAATGTACCGTGCCACTGAAGTCGCTTGAGCTAGTATTCATGCCTTATTTTGGGTAGTCTTCAAAAATACTCATCTGATTTAAAAAAATCAGCAATAGTTAAAATAGAATTTCAGGATGGACATAGACTATATATTATCACGTAAAATGAAAAGGCTTTTTTGTGGTAATCGAATTTTTTTATTATTATTATTATAAACCACACTAGCAGCTATTCAGCTGATGCGTGTGTATCTAATGGTTTGAAGATTATATTTTCATCATTTTGTCCAGTCTGTTCTTAAAACAATTCACTGATGGCGCCATGACAACACTTTCAGGAAGTCTGTTCCAGACGAAAGTAAGTCGACGAAAAAACAGTTTAACGAAATCTTTTCTTTCGAACGCTGCTTTAACGGTGAGAGATATATTATGATTGATTTCTATAGAAAAGTTGTAGAGCTTGATGATGCCTACAAAAAAGTTAGCCACAGCCTATGTTTAAATTTTACATTTAAGTCACAAAAACTACTTTTCATTAAAAAAATTTATTAAAATCGTTAGGTGATGTTTATTGGTCATTTATTATCAACAAAATTGTGAATCCTTATAAAAGTCAACAAGTTTATCGTCACAAGTATTTAGTACACGTGATTTTCGTTTTTTACTGCATAAGTTTTAGACGTATGGTTAGAGTTGTGTTATTTTTCATATAATGTTCCTTACCCTAAGGTTGCCTGGAAGAAGTCGCTATAAAGCGATAAGGCCGCCTTTTGTACTATTGCTTGTTGTTAGTTTCTTTTTTTTAATTCTTTTTTATGTTTATAGTACAAATAAAGAGTTTTAATAATAATAATAATAAAGAGATAATACGACATATGTAAAGCGCGATCGCGCTGTGAAACCGTGCGACAGTGAGACAGTGCGAAGTGAAGACGCGTACGCTAAAACTGCGAGTTGGGTATTTTTTTTTTACTGATACCGAGAAACAATCTGAATAGAAGATATGTCGGTTTATTTCTAAATAGTATAAAATAAAATCAGCTCTCCACGTTCTTTTAACCACCCCACCTGTGTTTTCACAGGTCCTAATAATAATTTTTTTAATTGCAGTCTCACCGCCACCGAAAAAATCTAAATCGTCCACTGCAAAAGTGAAAAAGAAGAATAGCTACGACCACGATTTTATGGTGTACGCCAACGCCATATTAATAGTTCACAGCTCGTATGTCTGTCCGTTCCTCAATAGAATCAGCAATTACTACTGCTTTTACTGCAAAGATCAGTTCACTAATCCCGTAGAGTTGAGGGAACACACCCTCGTACACAATCCCAAGGAGATGTTTGAGATGTCCATGGAAAACAAGAAGATACCGCAGATAGACATAACGAGAATCGACTGTAGACTATGTCCGGAGAAGATACAGGATTTGGAAATGCTCAAAACCCATTTGAGCACAGTTCACAAGAAAAATGTCTATCCGGTGACGAATGAGTTTCTCAAGTTCAGGCTGACAATGAACAATTTAACTTGTACTGAGTGTGACAGTGCGTTTCCCTATTTTGATGTGCTCAAGAAACATATGATTGAGCATTTCGGCACGTTTGTGTGCGATATGTGTGGTGCTTGTTTTTTGGAGCAAAATTCACTGCGGACTCATATCAAGTCTCATTCGAAGGTAGATTTGAATTTTCCTTGCGAAGTGTGCGGGAAGAATTTGAAATCGAAGTATAGCAGGTACTTGCATGTGGCTACTGTACACGAGAAGAAGCCGATAGTGAATTGTTACAAATGTGAAGCCAGTTTTTTGTCGTACGCGTTGAGGAATAGACATTTGATTGAAGTGCATGGCGATAAGAGGACGTTTCCGTGTAAATTGTGCGATAAAGTGTATAATAGGAGAAAAACTCTGATGGAGCATAATCGAAGGAATCATTTGAAGGTTTTCAAGCATCAGTGCGATTTGTGCGACCAGAAGTTCTATCTACCGTCACGTCTCAAAGAGCATATGGCGACGCATACGGGTGAGAGGAATTTCCGATGTGAGTTCTGCGATAAGAGTTATCCGAGGTTGCAATCGTTGCAAGAGCACATAAGATCTCACAGCAACGAGAGACGTTATAAGTGTGATATGTGTAATTCGGCTTTCACTCAAAACGGTAGTCTGAAGAGTCACATGAAAAGCCATCATCAAGCATTCGAAGTTGGTGATTACTGATGTGTCAAACTACAAAACACAAAGACAAATGGCGCTGATACGTGGTCTCTAACTATGAGGCTCGTAAGAAAGCTTAATGTCACTCAACGAACTATGGAGAGCGCTATGCTCGGGGTTACATTGCGAGATTGAATCAGGAATGAGGAGATCTGTAGATGAACGAAAGATAACGACAAAACTCAGAGGATAACTAAGTTGAAGTGCTAATGGGCATCATAGTACGGAGAGCCGAGGACTGCTAGTGTCGGAAGGTTCTCGAGTGGAGGCCACAGACCGGCAAGCTCAGTGTAGGACGTCCAACCTCATGGTGAACAGATGATTTGAAAAGAGCTGCGGGTCATTCCTCATTCAATCTCACAGAGTGACCCCGAGAAAGGTCTCTATATCTCGTTGAGTGACATTGAGTTTTCTTACGAGACCCCATAACCTATTAACCAAGTTCAAAAGATCAATAAATTAGCAAAAGAAAAAAAAATAGTCCCATAAATTATCTGTTTTTATGTGTTTTTTAAGCTTAATATTTATGAGATGTATTTATTATTTTAATGTTTTAAAACAACAAAAACGAAATCTATTTAATGTCTATTGCAATTTATTGACGATATACACTTATATTATACACTAAAGCGCAAAACACACTGGGCGGTAAGCAGCCCGGGAGCGGGTAAGCGAGAAGCGAATGTTTTCCGGGGCGTTTCACACAGAAACACACAGTACCGCCGCGGGAAAGCTTCGGGTAATCCCCTCAAATTGATCCGCAAACCGCGCCGCTCCCGCTACGACCCCGGTACGCGTCCGCCTGTTTGTGATAGCGGTTTTACACGCCGCACTGCCTCACTACCGCTGGCGGTTACTTTGTGGCATGCTGCATAGGAACTCGTACATTACAAAGTATGTGCGTTAGCTCCGACGCTCGACTGACGATTGTCTTTGACTATGTAATAAAAAAAGAGGGTAAATAAATCATCTATTATACTGCAACAGAATTAGGTAAAGCGGCGACTACTATCGGGTTTGGGTAGAACTGCTTGGTGAACTCCCAAAAATATAACACAACTGATGGCGCCATCTATTATACTACATTAGAATTAGGTGAAGCGGTGACTGCTGGAACTGCTTAGAAGAACATAACGCTTTTTTGTTACCGCTTGTATTAATTTATAAAATTTCCATACTAAGGGCTTTATATGAAAATAGACTCCAAAAATTCCCGCCCCAGAACGCTCCCCGGGCGTGTGTGTATTGCGCTTTAAAAATGCATTAATTTATGGGGTCCCATCAACAAATAATTGATGTGTTCCAGTCTAATGGTTGTAGATTTAAATTTGAATTGATTTGAAAGATATGTCTTTATGTCGACTGAATGTGTAAATAAATATGTAATTAATTAATTTTTAATATAATAATATTGTAACATAACCATGTTTTCCTTTGTAAGACTTTCTTATCCCATTCTAAAGGGATGCCAGATCCCATTTTTTTTTAAATTAACTTCATTGGACAGGCTGACGGTTCATTTGATGGTAAGTGGTTACCGTCGCCTATAACACAAGAAACGCCACAGGGCTGCAAGTGCACTGCCAAGCATAGTAGGATTAAGTTAGTGTTATCAACCGTCCTGTTTTCTCAGGAAATTTTGTAATTTTCTGTCCTGGATAGTTTTTTAGCGCCCTGAAAATGGTCGTGTTAGAATTTGCGGGCCACTTTTGGCAATGCAAAGACTGAATAAAAGGGGCTACTCACACTGCAATTTCATTTAAAATCTGAGTTGATTCTTCAACATGTTGAATGTTCCGTCCTAGCAATCGACAAGTCGAATCAATAGAATCGGCAAATGTCGACGTTCAGGTGACGAACCTTTTCCTACCCTGACTTTACTAATGTAATATAATTATTGATGAATTTGAACTTAAATACTGGCTGTATTTAAATAGGTTTGATTCTTAAACAAACCTATTTAAATACCTATTGAAAAAGAAAAATATCGAAAGTAGAATGTTTTCAAAAATATAGAATATGTCGGTAGGAAAAACAAAAAATGATTTGAAGCATTGAGACCAAAATAGAAATAATGTTTGATAGTTTTTAATTTATTATAGAAAATGATGTAAAGGATTGGGATTGAAAAGAATATATGTGCACATACATTATGAAAACGACATAGTGTTTTATTGATTTAGATAAATGGATTTAGGTATGATGAAAGATTTAAATTATAATTATGTACAGCGTTCCTGTAAGCCACCCTAAACACCACCATTACAAGAATAATTATAATTGACGCCCATCAATTACTTTATTATTTCAATCTTTTTTTTATGTTAAGATCGGCAGACAGGCTGACGGTCCACTTGATGGTAGGTGGCTACCGTCGCCTATAACACAAGCAACGCCAAAGCTGCTGCAAGTGCGCTGCCGACAATAGGATTAAGGATAAGGGATAGAGAAATGGGCTCTGGCATCCCTTACTTCACTCACCGAAACACAACACAACCGAACACTGTGGTTATTAGTTTAATTAATCTGTGGTTCAAAAGGGGTCAATAGAATATTCTGTGGTCAACTGTGGTGGTCAATATTGCAAATTGTCATAACAAAATCAATCAATCAAATGGAAATTGGAATGGTAAATTGTATGAAATTGAAAATATTTTAGACTACAATTTTAGTAAATTAATTTCAAAAATTGATAAATATGAGTGCCAATAAAAATAAAGGGCCTGTTTATGATCCCGGCGTATGTAGATGTTGCGGCGGAATGAAAAAATGTCGTCTTTTGAATGCAGAATACGAATGTATGGGACAAAAAGAAGTTTATTCCGATATGTTTGTGGATTGCTTCGGCTTAATGGTAATTTATGTACCTACTTTTATACATAATATTTACGTATAGATAAGGTTAAACGTTCTTATTTTTTGACTGTTGCAAAGCAATCCTTTTCTTTCATTGTTTTGCCTTTATTGTCTATCACAAATACCATAACAATATCATGGTTTTTATTGAAAAAAATGCCCAGGAAATTGTTATTTTATTCAAATTGTTTGTTTAATAGTTTGCTGATATAAGGGATAAACGTTGATCGCTTTCAGTTATTAGTAACTATATCGTTCATCGAGTTTAGGGCTCTCAAATTTTTGTGAATAGCTATGATGAATAGATAATTAACTGTAATGGTTAAATTGTGCCGACTTTTTAGTCTTCTTTTTGTAATAATTTTTTAAAGTTTAATTTTTTGTATGGAAAATTTACGTACCTAACTTTTTTAGCTTTCACATTTAGAAGGGTTGCCCGAAGACCGTTTGATATGCGCCACATGTGTAGTCAGACTGAGGGAGGCGTTTTCGTTCAGACAACAAGTGTTGAAGTGCGAAGAAAAACTCTTGCAAACCAACATTCGTGTTCACAGTGCAGGTAAGGAGTTAGTTACTTAGACTGGTCTAAGGGGCCGTTAATTAATTACGTAAGGACGATTTTGGCGATTTCAATAGATTGGGTAAAAAGTTTCTTTACATTTTATATGAAAACCAAGACTTTTTTCTAAGTTTATTTATATTTAATTAAATATGTATGCCATTTTGTTCGATGATTTTGTGTCATCTTGTAGGTAGTGACATGATCCCATTGTTGTAGGAATTTTGGGACTTCTGATTGAAAAACGCGATAAGTAGTTTTGGCAGTCCTCTCTTGATGTTAACCTGACACTGCCTAAACAATTCTGAAGAGACTAAAATAGGTGAAAATCTCAAGGTGCAAGGTCAGGGCTATATGGCGGATGCATTAACACCTCCCAACCAAACTCTTAATTTTTGCTGAGTGGCTAAAGATGTGTGTGGTCTAGCGTTGTTGTGATGAAAGACTTCTATTGATGACCCTTTCTATTGATCAGTTCTGACCGCTTTTTCTCAACTTGTTGCTTTGATCTCATCAGTTGTTGGCAGTAGAGAATTGAATCGATGGTTCTGCCCAGAGGTAAAAGCTCATAATGAACTGAATGCACTTCCAATCCCACCATACACACAGCATCACCTTATTGCGAGTTAAGCTAGGTTTAAAGTAGTCTGTGATCACGACCTTTTTCGCACGCTATTTTTAATTTGTTTTTCTCAGACAGAAAAACAAATGAAAAATAGATGGAAACAACATTTTACTAATTTGTTTCTTTCTTTGAAATGTAACCTTTTTAATGTCATCAAAACCAGCCAAATACAAATAGTAGTGCCAAGGAGATTTTATTACAAGTTTAATAAACTTTATGCGAAAAGACTCTTGTAAGAGCACATAAGATCCCCCCTCCCCCTTCTACATTGGATTTTATTTGGTTTTAGAAAATGAGCAGTTGCACTAAGAATTGATAATTTGACGTAAATCAAAGATTTTTGTTTTTTAAAAGATAATTTGGGTTATATTGTTGATAGATTTAGATGAAGCATGATTTTCAAAATAAAAATATGTAAATTAAAAAAGAAAAAATAAATCTCATTGTTGTTTTCCTCACAGGAAAAGGTTAGGAAAAGAGCAGAGCGACAAACACATACTTCCTGTTCCGCTGGTTTCGTAATCGTAGCCTAACATTCACCCATGCGCTTTCTTTAGCGTACGGAGTTACCATAAACAACATATACCCCTGTTTTCGTCTGTAATAATGTACTTTTCAATTTGAGAAAGAATTTTTCAAATAGGTGTACTGGTTTCAGAGAAATAAATTTCAAAGCAATCTCTCTTCTTCTGTCTGCCTCCGTCTATTTCTCAGCTCACTTTTTTTTAAACCACCCAACAAAATTTGTTGCGGTTTTCACCAGTGAAAAAGTGATAAAAAGAAAGGTTTGTGTATATTAATTTGCAAAAATTAATATACACAAACCTTTTTTGTGTTCAGTGTGAAACCTGAAACCAGTGTGAACCAACAAATTACATCAGTGTGAAACCTTTGGCCCCCGCCAAAGGTTTCAAAGGCCCCGCCACTAGTTTATTTTAATGGAGATATTAACAAGCATCTATTGTTCACAGATTACGATGAAATCCCCGAAATTAAAGTGGAGGTGAACATTAAGAATGAAAGTTATAATGATTTAATACCGAATAATGATGATGATGGTGATGATGATCGCATGGACCACATTGATGATCACCGGGATGATGGTAAGAGTTTGTATGAGACACTTGACTTCGCCTGTTCTGAAAAATAAACCTGATGAAGTTTGTAAAGTAATATAACGCCTGATATCTTCATTGCCGTTATACATTGAATCTTTGTTTTTTATTTTTTTAATTAATATAAAGTCACACAGCACTTGATATCGACTAATAAAATACAAGTAAATACATATGTATAATTTAAATCTTAATGCCAATAACGGACTTCCTTTTTATGTTAAAAATAGATATGAACGTGACAATTAAAGACATATAAAATATTAAGAGGAGACGTATGTGTAGTGTGTATAATGAATGTATGTAAGTGTGTGCGTGTGTGTGTGTGTGTGTGTGTGTATGAGGTGTGTAGGTGTGGAATACTGTTGTTATACTGCTTTATTATTATACTGTTATTATACCACAATACTGTTATTATGGTGTATAGAACGATTATACATTGACCTTCGGATTTTCATTGTTGATAACTTTTATTAGCTCATTCCTAAATACTGCCTTTTTAGGGTTGAATAAATTTAAAAAAAAAAAAAAAAAAAAAAAAATATTTATTTGCGCGAACACATGTTTACAGGATTTTAATTTGTATACAGCAGTTACAGTACAAAGTATGTTCTACCCGCCAAGGGCATGCAAATATTTGTGTTTAATTGTTTGTAAACTAATATATTAATAAAGGAATTAATGTTTCTTATTATAAAATTCTTTAACATCATAATAACAACAATCTAATAACAATTTTGTTAATGTTCTTGTAAATTTAGGATCCGGCAATTCTTTTATATTATTAGGTTATTAGGTAAAGATGCATATCTTTTATTATAACTTGTGTGCATTCTGCAAACTATAGAATTTTGTGCATAATTAGTACATGACTTGGATAGCTTGTTGGAATATTTAGCCTATGTCCATATTCGAGTAGTTCGAAACCGCGTCTCTGCAGAATGGGTTCCGCAGTGTGCTCTGTCACCACTAATACTCCATTTCAGAAGCGGTTGATGACGAAGAAGAATTGCCAAAAACGAAGAGCAAGAAAGTGAAATCTGAGAGGAAATCCAAGCAGAGGGCAGTTAAGTGTGGAAGCAAAAAGAACAGCAAAGAGTATTTGCAGAGCAAAAAGGATCTATTGCGTAAAATGAAAGAGACAAAAAAGAAATTCAAGAAGGTGGAGAATGGTTAGTGTCTCTCGTGATGATAAGTATATGACTATAATTAAGTCGTTTGGGCGGCCCCTCTGGCGGCAGTAACCACTCCCCTTGTAGAAGACCACCATGAAGTAACGGCAGGTGTGTTGTTGTGTTTCAGTGAGTGAGTAAGGGATTTCAGAGCTCATTGCCCTATCCCTTCCAAATTTTTTATTCTTAATATTACTATAGTCCGCAGCATACTTGCAGCACCTGAACTAGCAGAGCGAGCGCGCCCCGCTCCGCTTGTTTTATAACCGCAGCCTTAGAGGCGACGGTAACCACATACGTAAGTGGACCGTTATGTTTGACAATCTTAAGATTTAAAAAAAATGTCAATTAAAGAAGGGGTTTCAAAATTTTAATTCACCTCAGAGTCAAATTAGATTATGACCAATTCGACCACTAGATGGCGTTGTTCATTTCTTAGAAGGCTTTCACGAAAACTTTGAAAGTTTACCTCGGTATAAGTCAGTCAATTAATGAAAGGGATTGAAAATGCAGGTGTAGATTAGTTTTTAACTTGCATTTTTAAAAGATTTTATTATTTACCTTGTGTCCAATATTGATCTTTTCATGTGTCATTTTATATTAGAATGTCGAGAAAGCTTGGATTTCCAAACATTCAAAAATCCACCGTTCATCACTCGAACACTCCACATTCCAACTCATCATGTGTGGGTCATATGGTGTGGAGTCTGTGGCAGATCTACAATCCATTTTACATTCGGTTTCTATAAGTTCGCCGTCAGTGGAGATCGTGTTACAATAGTTTTATATTGCCTGTCTCGTATTATCATTGAACGCGAAATGACCGAAAAATGGAGTGCTCGTGTGGTTAGTCAAAAAACTGCCGCCTTCCACGGCGCGTAACGCCTGACATCTTCATCGATGTGATGCTTTTCCGCGCCGGATTTTTTATTTTTTTAAAATCCCTCGGCAACCCTACATTTTTTCCAGGATAAAAAGTATCCTATGTGTTAATCCAGGTAATGAACTATATGTAAGGGCTGCCGAAATAATCGGTTTTGAGCCCAATACGTCGGGTGTGGACTGTATAGGTATGCGGGAATCCTTACTCACTGTCGTGATCCGCGGGATTCTTCGGGGCTTGAGTCTTCTTCCAAAGCTTTGGATTCTTCTCTTCAGCGCTCAAGACTCGAATCACTCCAGTTTAGTTAACTGGTCCAGATATAGCTAACTGATAATATAAGAACAAAGAAGACAGCGGGTCTTTTGATCAGCGGGTTTATTCACCTTTTTAACACTTACTATTTTTATACGGCGGTGGACTTGAAAAAGGGGCGTTCTCTGATTGGCCCACAAAAGATGTGCCCCTTTTGGGCAATTAGAGCGATTCTTCAAGAATCGGGGAAATGGCGCGAACACTATATGTGTGCCAAATTTCATCCTAATCGATTCAGCCGTTTTTGCGTACATCTTTACAAACTTTCATATTTATAATATTAGTAGGATATAAACTTTCCCTGAAAAATTAACTACTGATAGTGAAAAAACCAACTTGCTGCACTCGACTCGGTGGATCGCAGAGCTAGGAGACTCATTGGCGATGATACACTAATAAGAACTAAGCTGCAGAGCCTGGCACATAGACGCAAAGTTGCCTGTCTGTGTGTATTCTATAAGATGTACTTCGGAGAGTGTGCTCGAGAGCTGCATGAGATCATACCGCCTTCCCCTTTCTTCTATCGGACATGCAGACGTACGGCTGGTTACCATCCTCACCTTGTCGAAATCCCTCTAATTCGGACCGAGCGCTTTAAAACATCTTTTGTGATGCGCACTGCTAAGGATTGGAACTCCCTGCCGGCGTCTGTATTTCCGAGCTCATATAACCCAAATCTTTTCAAGGTTCAAGTGAATAGGCATCTTCTGGGTGAGCTCGCTCCATCTTCGGCCTCATCCTTCCTATATGGATAGATGCTGGTCAAGAGCAAACCCATCTATAATAATTAAAAAAAAAACATCCGTTGCCTGGTTTAAAAGGAGTTACAGACAGACAGACGCTGGTAGCGATTTCAATTTAAGCTATGTATGAAAAGGAAGAGTTGTCATACTTATGTAAATTTTATTAAAATGCGTTCAGTAGTTTTTGCGTGAAATGTGTGTGCACAAGCAAATTTTAATCAGATTCGTAACTAAGTAGTATCACTATGATTTCAAAATTCAAAAAATAAAAATACGAAGTTATACAATACATTTTTTTCTCAAACATGCTCGGAAATGTAGGCATTCTTGTGTAAAAACAAGCCACGAAGTTTGTAATTGTTGGCTCATGCATTTCTTTCTCGGCCTAGGCCAAGAATGTTGTATGAAAATTCATTCCTGGCCGCTGCTCAGCCCGATGAAACCCGTAGTTTCACGAGTCTTCACGAACGCGCCCGCCGCTGTCACAGGCGTAGCAGGCGGGGGCGAGCGCACCCTCTTTTCATGACTGGGCTGTATGGTTGTTTCCTTTGCACTCATTGAAAATAAAAAATAAAAAAGACAGGAAAGCAGACTTTTTTCAGTACCTATTTATTGCTTTTAGTAAACATTTGCATTTGTTTTATTCTAAATAAAACTGTGTATATGTAAATTAATTTTTTATTATTTTTTTCATATTATACTAATTTTTTTGTATTATCACGTGTTTCATTATTTCCTCACATTTATTGAGAAAAGCACTATACCAGCCTCGCCCGGAATGAGGATTGCCGGACTCAGATCTTTATCAAGGCCTCGCTAAAGCTCGGCCTTGAAACCACTTCGTCCGGCAATCCTTCACTTCCTGGACTCTGCAGTAATGTACTATTTTTTTACTTTTCAGCAGAACTAATGGAGGAAGAAGTCCCCAAAGTGACTGCACCGAGAAAAACAGTCGACGTAGACCAAAAGGCGTTCCAGAACACGGCGGTTGTCGTCGAAAACTCGTACGTCTGTCCGTTCGATTCGACCTACAGCGATTACTATTGCGTTTACTGCCGAGACATATTCACCGATCCGCAGAAGCTCAGAGACCACAACTTGACCCACGACCCGACCCAATTTCGGACCCTGTTCTTAAAAAAGACCCCACAAATCGACGTGACCCGAGTCGACTGTCGACTGTGCCCCCAAAAGATAGATGACATAGACACGTTTAAGTTTCACATCGCGAGTGTCCACGGAAAATTCTTGTACGACGTCACAAATGAATTTTTAAAGTACCGTCTGACGCTTTGTAATCTGTCGTGCACCGAGTGTAATCTCGCTTTTCCGTTTTTCCACGCGTTAAAAAAGCACATGGCCGAGCATTTCGGCACGTGCATTTGTGACGTGTGCGGTGCGCATTATTTCGAAGAGAGAATGTTGGATATACACCAGAAAACCCACCAGAGGAGGGTGGACGAGAATTTTCCGTGTAAGGAGTGCGGCAAGAATTTCAAGTCTAAACACAGCCGGTACCTGCACACGGCTAGGACACACAAGAAAGAGCCGGCGTATCAGTGCAATAAATGCGACGAAGTGCTGTTCTCTTACGCACTGCGGTACCGTCATATGATCGAGGTGCACGGGCAGCAGAGATTGTTTCCCTGCGAGCACTGCGACAGGACGTACGACACGAGGAAGTCTCTACGGGAGCACAACAGGCGGACCCATTTGAAGATTTTTAAACACCAGTGCGACCAGTGCGAGAAGAGGTTCTATCTGCCGTGCAGGCTGAAGGAGCATCTGGCGACGCACACGGGCGAGAGGAATTTCCGGTGCGAGTACTGTGGCAAAAGCTACCCGCGTCTGCGAGGCTTGAAGGTGCATATGCAGTCACATGAAAGCGAAAAGAAGTATAAGTGTATGCTGTGCAACGCGTCTTTCACACAAAACGTCAATTTGAAGAATCACATGAAGAAGCAGCACCAAAGTCTAGACGTGGAGGAGAGTTTTCAGAGTTGCTAGAGAGTTTCAGAGTTGTGCTCAAATCTCAACTTCGGTACTTCAATGTAGTCCAAAACCCAAACAGTGGGCATCCTAAATAGGGTGAAACGATGCTTCCCACCTGGACAGCTCCTCTCTTTGTACAAGGCACAAGTCCGATCTTGCATGGGGTATTGCTGTCACCTTTGGGATGGCTCAGCAAAATACCAACTTGCTGCACTCGACTCGGTGGATCCCAGAGCTAGAAGGCTCATTGACGACGATACACTAATAAGAACTAAGCTGCAGAGCTTGGCACATAGACGCAAAATTGCCTGTATGAGTGTATTCTATAAGATGTACTTCGGAGAGTGTGCTCGGGAGCTACAAGAGAATCAAGCTCTTTAAAACATCTTTTATAATGCGTACTGCTAAGGATTGGAACTGCCTGCCGGCGTCTGTATTTCCGAGCTCATACGACCCAAATGTTTTCAAGGTTCGAGTGAATAGGCATCTTCTGGGTGAGCTCGCTCCATCGTCGGCCTCATCCATCCTACATGGATAGATGCTGGTCAAGAGCAAACCCATCTTTAATAAAATAAAGAAAAAATGCCAAAAAACTCATTCGTCCATATTGGTTGGTAACTGTGTTCCATTGTAACTACATAGTTACGAAAAAAAAAAGAATTTTATGCTTATTATATTTAGAATTTTTTTCACGTTCATGGATTGTTTGGGTAAGGCAAAAAGATCTTTTAATTGTTATCTTTATAATATAAAAATGAATCTCCATTTCTCCTGGTCACGGCATCACGCGTGAACGGGTAGACCGATTTTAATTCGGTTTTGGCTAATGGAAAGAGGGATAAACGGGGAATGTTTTAGGGTATATAAAAATTGCACGCCGGGCGAAGCCGGGGGCGGGTCGCTAGTCTATACATATAATAAGATCGTCAACGAGCCGTGTTTGTACATTACTTATGTTACCGAGAGGTCACAAAAAAATAGTTTTTAGAATTATTGTCTGTTTGTGCACGCTAATCTCAGAAACGGCTTAACCACTTTAAATGCAGTTTTCACTCATGTATTGCAGCAAGCTTCCCGTAACATTTAGTGATTGTTTCTTTCCAATCGTTTTAGAGACAAAAAAGTTACGCGCTATACCTAATACCACGCGCACGAAATTGCGGGCTCAGCTTGTAATCAATATGTTAAACATTGCTTAAAACAGACAATTTTATTTATTAAACTACGAAGACAAAATATTCTTGTTTAATATTTAGGTAAAGAAAATAAAATTCTGTTTTTATGTAAATACCTAGTTATGAAACACAGTTGCAAATGTCAAAATAACAGAAAAATCGTGTAAAAAATGTTTACAATGGAAATAAATTCTGGTTTAATGAAGTTTTTTTTATCTATAGTTATAGTTATATATAGTCTAGTTATAGAGATGGTTTGGGACACGGATGGAAGGTGACCACGGACGTCTATAACATAAGCAACCCCATAGGTGCTGCAAGTGAGCTGCCGACTACTGTAGGATTGAGGATAGGGAAATGGGCTTTGCCATTCTTTACTCACTCACCGAAACACAAAAGCACACGTGCTGTTATTTCACGGTGGTCTTCTGTAAAGGGGTACTCACTGCCGGCAGATGAGCTGCCCAAATGATTGCGACACGCAGTGTGCCCTGCCACTACTTTCCAGATCCACACCAGAGCTAAGTTCATTTTGAAAGTTGACCGCGCCGGGAACCGAACCCGGGACCCCTGGGACAGAGCGTTAAGGCAAGCAACCTAATAATTCGTCCAGAGGGCTCTCATCTGCTCATTCAATCAAAGAAAGTCGTGCGTGCATCAGAATAATCATTATATCAGGATCAGGAGGTCCACTGCTGGACAGATGTCTCCCCATAATTTTCCAAAAGGACCGGTCAGAAGCAGCCGAGATCCACTGTCGACCGGCGGCCCTTATCAGGTCGTCTGTCCATAAGCTCCGCTTGTCTGTCCGTGGCCTTCCGGTTCCTGCGGCCAAAGACTGTGCCTACAAACATTTCAACTTATTGATTTCGGGTTATGTCGGTAACTTTCGTTCGTCTACTGATCTCCAGCAGCAGCAGCCGCTGAGCCAGCAGCAGCCGTCACAGCCAAAGCTTCCGAATTCCGACGTTATTGATTGTCTTCTTCGACGAGATGTTGTCTCCCCGGCGTCGGCGGTACAAAAGGGTTGCATACCACGCGGCCCGTATTTATTTTTGTCGCGTTGCTTCGGAGTGTGCGCGCGGATACCAATAGACATAATGCGCACAGCGCGACTTTGCTATCTCAGGCAAGAGGCTTACGTCGTCGCATACGTAATAGCTATGGGTATGCCATTGTAAATATTGTATATAAATAGGGTAATTTTAGAATAAAAACATTCCTGTGAGGTGAGGCGAGGCGCAGGGAGGATGGAGATAAAGAATATGTCCGTGTTGTTGTACGACTTATTTATTACTGACCATATTGTCAAGCTTAATGTGTAACACCTATGTACGTATAGTTCATATACTTCACCTGTATATTTTTTTTGTTTTTTTACTATAGATGGGTTTGCTCTTGACCAGCATCTATCCATGTAGGAAGGATGAGGCCGAAGATGGAGCGAGCTCACCCAGAAGATGCCTATTCACTCGAACCTTGAAAAGATTTGGGTTATATGAGCTCGAAAATACAGACGCCGGC
Organism: Bembecia ichneumoniformis; assembly: GCA_910589475.2. NCBI lineage: Eukaryota > Metazoa > Arthropoda > Insecta > Lepidoptera > Sesiidae > Bembecia > Bembecia ichneumoniformis. The sequence goes on from OU342550.1 coordinate 1,867,288, forward strand.
AGGGAGTTCCAATCCTTAGCAGTGCGCATCACAAAAGATGTTTTAAAGCGCTCGGTCCGAATTAGAGGGATTTCGACAAGGTGAGGATGGTAACCAGCCGTACGTCTGCATGTCCGATAGAAGAAAGGGGAAGGCGGTATGATCTCATGCAGCTCCCGAGCACACTCTCCGAAGTACATCTTATAAAATACACACAGACAGGCAACTTTGTGTCTATGTGCCAGGCTCTGCAGCTTAGTTCTTATTAGTGTATCATCGCCAATGAGCCTCCTAGCTCTGCGATCCACCTACGGAGTAATATTTCACCTTCAATTGCTCGCCAAATTCTCATTCCTGATTCAATCTCGCAGAAAAACCCCGAGCATAGATAGCCCTCTCTATAACTCGTTGACTTCGTTCACGTTGAAAAAAATAAAAGATAATATAACGCCTAACGAAAATGTCAAGCAATATAACAACTCGCATAAATACATTGACATTATACTTTTGCCAAGCGTTTGAATCGATTTTCATATAAGGCCCCCGGTATGGAAATTTTATGAGTAAAATTAATACAAGCGTTAACTAAAAAGCGTTATGTTATTCTAAGCAGTTCTACCCAAATCCGATAGATGTCGCCGCTTTGCCTAAGGCCGCCTTTCCACCCGCAAGTGTAAACTCCGTAGCAATAGCTGTCGCGACTGCTCTTACACTTAACTTGCAAGCTGCTGTCGGACATTTCTCGTGGGAGTTTTCTTGCAGGTGGAAAGGCGGCCTAATTCTATAGTAAGTATAATAGATGGCGCCATCAATAGTGTTATATTTTTGAAGTTCAACAAGCAGTTCAACCTAAATCCGATAGATGTCGCCGCTTCGCCTAATTCTATAGTAAGTATAATAGATGGCGCTATCAATAGTGTTATATTTTTGAAGTTCACCAAGCAGTTCCACCTAAATCCGATAGATGTCGCCGCTTCGCCTAATTCTATAGTAAGTATAATAGATGGCGCCATCAATAGTGTTATATTTTTGAAGTTCACCAAGCATTTCTACCTAAATCCGATAGGTGTCGCCGCTTCGCCTAATTCTATAGTAAGTATCAAGTCATATATGTCGCCGCTTCGCCTAATTCTATAGTAAGTATAATAGATGGCGCCATCAATAGTGTTATATTTTTGAAGTTCACCAAGCAGTTCTACCCAAATCCGATAGATGTCGCCGCCTCACCTAATTCTATAGTAAGTATAATAGATGGCGCCATCAATAGTCTTATATTTTTGAAGTTCACCAAGCAGTTCTACCGAAATCGGATAGATGTCGCCGCTTCGCCTAATTCTATAGTATAATAGATGGCGCCATCAATAGTAGTGTTATATTTTTGGACTCCAACAAACAGTTCTATCCAAATCCGATAGATGTCGCCGCTTCAACTAATTATGATGGCGCGTTTATTTACCTTCTTTTCCTGTTGCATAAAGACAATCGCACTTAAGAAGTAAACTCTATTCGTACGTCGGAGCTGACGCTCACTTTTCTTTAAATAGCTGATGCCCCCGGCTTCGACAACGCTTATCATACCATCTGTTTGCCTTGTTCGCTTGAAATTATAACTATTTGTGAAAGAATTTTTTAAATCGGATGAGTAGTTTCGAAGATTACCAACAAATTTAAAAACTATCTCTTTATACTGATAAGTAGTCCGATGATATAGAACATCGGACTACTGAGCCTTTTAGTCCGATGATAACACATTTTTATTAAACCCTTTGAAGAAACATTGGACTATAGATACTTATAGAAGCTATCAACTTACTCTGTACATTCCACAAGAATCTCTGTTCAAGTCATAGTAATAATAAACAAGAACGTTATGCATATAAAACCATTTTTATTAACAATATTAATTTATACAATTTAATTTAAGTAATATTTACAATGTTAATTTATCTAAATATTAAAATCTAAACATTAATAAATCAGTTCTGTAAAATATTCATTAGACCTGATATCGAATGATTTACAATATTTTCTTGATGACAACGTGATTCAGTTTTAATTCACAGTTAACCCAGAACGAGCTTATTACATATTTTTTATATTGGCTTAAAAAAATACATACAATGGCGACACTGTAGCGCATCGGGGATGCATTTTTTTAAAATATTTTATTGTTTTTACCAGTCGAAGTACAAAATGAGCTCCAACTCGAGCAGCGAGGACGACGAAATTTTAATAGATTTTGTACGTAATCACTCTCCTGGATATGTTTTTAGCGGCGAGAGTCGGCTTTATCAAAGAAACGTGTGGTAATAGTCAAAGAAAATCCGCGACGGGAGACGTTTTGATTCCGACCAATTCTTCTGGAGGCTTCTGACTGACGGTGGCCTACACCTATGGCCTACCGACGCCACAATCATTCTATCTAGTGAGCCAGTGAGACGTACAAAAAAGTCTCGCTAACAAAGCGCCGTATCACTCAGGTCGGGCAGCTCGCCTGTACATACAGGCCAGCACGCACATATTTACACATTAGTCGGCCATTACGCGTGCAAACGTCAACACAACCGACATGTTACGAGACGAAAAAATGTAAATATACAGCATCAGAGGCGACTCTGGCTCGTATAGCGCCCGTGTGCAATCAATACCCTGGCGCCCTCTTCATCAGCATATTGAAACTCGTTTAATATGTTTTTTTTTGTTTTATAACATTTTAAATGCTTTTAAACTGTTGGCCGCTTGTGGCGCGCCTTACTTTCCTACCACGTCCGGCGTTGGTCGTAACATGGGGACAGAGTCTTTGAGAGCGTCGTTACCGCGAGCGACACAAGTAGTCCAGTGGATAGAGTGGGGTTACCTTACAAACGGTCCGGTTGTAAGGTAACCCCCCTTTTTTGGTCTCAGGTCTCTATTTATTGGATTATAGCTTGTAGGTGACCGAAGTCGGACATCTACTGGTGACGAGGAATGAAGCGATGTCGTATCCAGTTCAACATCTCGAAGGTATTGAACTGGATCCAGCAGCCAGGTGGATGTTACGATGGTTACGGAAATAAAATACAGTGTTGAAACGGTTTACTTCTCCCAAAACCTCTGTATGTTACAAGCAACAAGGCCTTCACTGACTGTTCCTTTTGTGAAATGTCAACAAGCGTGTAGATGTTTGTGATTTTTAACATTTGATTGTATTGTAGACTGTGACGTCACGACAAGCGCGCCAAAAGGGCGGGTGTTTAAAGTGCCCGTAGCTGTTAGTTCATTTTAACATATTTTTTTTGTTACTAAAATTTGTTTTAGTATGAAAATATTTAAAATAAAATGGCATATTCCCTATTATTGTATCGGAGAAGAACGTATGGAAATTTATAATAACTTTGACATTAAAGTAAATAAAAAGTATGACTTCGCAGTTGAAAAATTTAATGATTATTTTATCCCGCTGAGCAATGAGAGCATAAATCGCAATATATTCTTCAGACGTAAAATAAAGGAGGGAGAAAGTTTTGATGAGTATATAAGCAGTCTGAGAACATTGAGATCCAGTTGTAATTTTAGCACTATCAGGGACAGTCTGATGAAGGATCAAATCGTAAGAGGGATAAAGAAAAAGGACGTAGTAGTACTCGTCGTAGGTATACGAAAAATAATACCAAAGAACCAATTCTAATTAGAGAATTACCTAACAAGCCGCGTTGCCACTTAGGCACAGATGTACTTCATTATAAGGATAAAAATTACATAATTGTGGTTGATTTATTACAATGTTTTGAAATATTAAAATTAAAAGATTTAACACCAGAAACTACTATTGAAGCATTAAAGACTGTGTTTAGTAGATTAAAAATACCTGACATTTCTGTACAGTTGTGTGGAGCTGTACAAAATGTCCATTTTGTCCAGAGGCGGATTATCCGTTAGGCAAACTAGGCACGTGCCTAGGGGGTGTAGTTACAAGGGGCGCGCGAGCTCAGAATTTTTAAATAAATAAAGAAAATAACATATCGACGATTAAGAACTAAATGCTGATCTATAATCTAAATCTATAATAGATTATATTGCACAAGCATCGATATACTCGTATTATGCAATGTTGCGCGTTTGTTGCGTCGAGTCGTTCTCGTGCGTCGGGCGGGGTAGAGGCGCGGCTAGCGCGAGGCATCGCGGGGCCGGCAACTAAGCTTTGTTGACAGGGTTGTTACTGCACAGGTGAGTGTTTCATTGACAATTAGTACAAGGAAAATGTGTTGTTTAACAAATTAAAAAGAGGAACTCAAAACTTTTTTCTCTCTTCAAAGGATATGTCGTCATCTGAAGAATCCGAATTACCGCAGAAATAAAAACATAGGGCGCAGAAATATAGGAGTGAATGGGAAAATTTGAGTGATTTTAAGGGGTGGTTGAAACCTGGACCAACCGAGTATAAAGCAAAGTGTATCGCTTGTGACATCATTCTAACAGCCGAGAAGAGCGTTTTAAAATTACACACAGCCCGTAAAAAACACATAACTTCTGTTTCCCGGTTACCATCAACAGCAAAACAGGCATCTCAAATAGCTTCATTTTTTAAAAAAAGTAGAAATACTGATAGCGTCATACGTGAGGCTGAAATTAAACTCACCGGATTTTTAGTAGAGCATAATTTATCATTTAGAACTGCAGACCACTTAACTGATTTACTAAAAAACATATTTCCCGATTCAAAAATAGCTCAAGAAATCACTTTAAAAAGACGCAAGGCTAAACAAAGTCTAGTAAAGTCTTTGAAATCCAATAAATTTAGCATTATTACAGATGAATCCACTGACATCAGTACCCAAAAATCAACCTGCGTTGTAGTCCGTTTTTATGACTCAAATTTAAAAAAAATAGATAGTAAATTTTGGGCATTGACTAAAATATTTGATGCTAAAAATCCAGATTTAGCAAATGAAGGCGCGACAGGGCATAATTTATATAACGCTTTAATAAAATCATTCTCAGAAAATAATGTGCCACTCTCCAATATTGTGGGATTTGCTGCAGACGGTTGCAGTGTTATGATGGGGGAACACAATTCAGTTTCCAGCCGTCTTTTAAATGATTTACCTGGCATTATCATAATAAAATGTGTCTGCCACTCAGCACATCTTTGTGCTTCTCAAGCTTGCAAGTCAACAAAGTTTGTTGACGTCAGTTTTGCCTAATTATTATGGCAATAAGTATAACGAGACAAGATGTGATAACGTCTGATTTATTTTGGATAAAATATGGCTTATATACTATGATAATACGTGCTTATTACAATCTTAACTTATCGGTGAACAGTGTGCTCAATCTTCCTACGTGCAGATACGTGTAGGTATGTAGTCGCTACATCAGTCAGTCAGTTACGCGCGCTTCTACTGTTTACGTTCTCGCTGTGGTATTTGTGTGTGTATCCATTACCTTTTAGAGTATTTCTCAAAGAATGAATGAATTGAAATTAAAAAAAAAAAAAAAAAAAAACCTAGTGGTGCATCATATAAAAGGAAGGCTAAAGAAAAAGAAGAAAGACATCAAAATGTAATAAAGCACACGAAAAATATTGAGACATTTTTTTCAAAACCAAAAAGTGATGATACCGACCCATTTCAATGCGAAACTCCTACTAGTTCTATACAGCCACAAGATTTGTTCGTGGCCCACGCCGTCTACTTCGTCAGCAGCGGATGTTGTGCAGCAGTCGCAAAATACAATAATTATCGTGGATTGTGACCCAGCCAAGCGGAGTATCAATAACGAAACACAAGAATATATTGCACTAAATTGTTTCAATCAAAATATAAACGTAGATTTTTCATTGAGTAAGATTCAATAAATGAAGATAAATTCTCACGTTTTTTGACAAAAACAATGTTTGAACGGAAATTGTTAAATAGAGAAAAGCGTCCAAGAAAATGGCTTATTTACTCACCAAGCACAGGGAAAGTTTTTTTGTGGACCTTGTTTATTATTCGGTGGTGGAACTAGCTTTGGAAAAAAAGATGTAGGTTTCAATGATTGGAAGAACGCGTCGATTAGATTAGTAAGCCACGAAAACTCATGTGAACATAAAACATGTGTTTTGGCTTTGCAACGTAGATCTGACATTGTCGGTCGTGTCGATCATGAGCTCGTCGCTCAATTTCAAGAAGAGCTAACTTATTGGGGTGAAGTTTTGAAACGAGTGGTTGCGACTGTAAAGTCTTTAGCATCGCGTGGATTATCTTTTAGGGGACATGAAGGAAAAACTTGGGTCTCTTCATAACGGAAATTATTTAATGACGCTGGAACTCATGGCGGAGTTTGATCCGTTTTTAAGTAAACATATTGCTCAATATGGCGGCAAGGGAAAGGGATGTACCGATTACTCGAGTTCTACAATATGTAACGAATTTATTGAGTTGATGGCGAACAAAATTTTAACACAAATAAAAGATGAAATCAAGATATCAAAATATTATTCAATGATAGTGCATTCGACACCAGATATTTCCCACATTGACCAATTAACTCTCATGATCCGGTATGTTAAAGCCGATGGTACGCCAGTTGAACGTTTTCTGAAGTTTATCGCACACGTCGGCCACAAATCACAAGACATGAGAGATGATATCATTAAAACATTAGACATGTTTGAAATTAATATATTAGACTGTAAAGGCAATTCGTATGATAGATAACGCTGCAAATACAATGGATATACAATGGATTACAGGCGAAAATAAAAGAACTATGTCCCCTGGCAGATTATATACCCTGCTCCGCACATTCACTGAACCTAGTGGGTGAATGTGCCGCTGAATGCGTTCAAGAAGCTTGTAGGTGACCTACATATATTTATATTTTATAACTCTTCACAATTACACACCTAATATATGTTTATTACTATATACACACTTAAATATTAAATTATCCTTTTTACAACACATTACAAATTTATTACATTTACAAAATATATACAATAATATTAATTGCACACGCAAAGTGCGAAACCATACTACTAGTTGGCCGATGATTGTTTACGTTCGCGCAACTACCTACGATTTTTATTGTTACCCTCTGGCGCGCGACTTAATAACTTTGTTTCAAACAGTCGAATTATTAATTAACTGTATCTATTATTATTATCATTGTATCTGTGCTCGGTCCTGTATATCTATCCTTCAAGGATGTTCTGACTAAGTGTTGCTTTATTGTGCAAAAGACCAATAGAAATATATAAGTGATTGGGTAAGTGAATTTTATTCCGACACACCCACATAATACCCATAAGCTTGTTGGTTCTTTGGTCGCCTTCAAGAAATTTACACATTTTTTACAGCTTCAACTCAAAGATGGGAAACTCTACAATCAAAAATACGTCTAGGTAATGATAAGAAAAATAAACCTACTATCAAAAATCCATCTGACACACGCTGGTCAGCTCGAGCAGATGCTTGTAAAAGCTTGAAAGAGTCATTTTCAGAAATTCACGATGCTTTGATTGCTATCGAAAGCAATCCTGCGTAAAAACGTTCTACTGTATGTGATGCTAAAGGTATAAAGTTCAAATTAGAATTCGAATATTAATTCGGCTAGAAACTGCCTTCATGACCGTGTTTTGGAGTTTTATTTTGGTTCACATGAACAAAATTAACAAAAAATTTCAATCCGTTGATATTGATATTTGTACTGTTGTTCAATTGTATGACAGTATAATTCACATAATTTCTATAGAAAGGGGAAATTTTTATAAATATGAACAACAAGTCTTGGAACTGTCATTAGTAAAAGAATATGAAAAAGGACACAAAGAGGATACGGAAGTGAAAGCTCACAGCGGATGAATCTGCTGAAGATATAACTTCTTCATTATCGGGTCGGGAAACATTCCGAGTAACAGTATATCTAGGAATTATAGACCGAATTGTCGTTGAACTTGAAAAGAGACGAAAAGCGTACAATATTTTTTGCAATAAATTTTCATTTTTATGCAATTTGACAAATTTAAACACCGAAGAAGTTCAAAATAGAGCAAGTACGTTGGTAACAATGTATTTTAATGATTTAGAAAAATGCTTTGTTGACGAATGTATCCATTTACGTTCTTATTTAACAACGATAGCTCAAGACGGAGAACTGCACCGAACAACGAACGCGGTATTACAGGTTCTGAGAAATAAAGAGCTTGAAACAATTTACTGAGAATGTGTAATACTTAAGAATGTGCGTATCGACGGCAGTCAGTAATTGCAGTGGGGAGCGGAGTTTTTCCTGCCTAAAGAGAGTGAAAAACTATCTTCGCTCAACCATGACAGATAAGAGATTAAATTCGTTAGCAATACTAAACATTGAATCTACATTATTGTTGTCTTTAAACTACGACGATGTTGTCAGCTTAAATCAGTGTACTTACTAGGCATAAGGAGACAAATTCGAATATTATTCATTCTAAAAGATTTAGCTGTTCAACTTCCAAAACGACACAGTAGTCAATCGTTAGTGCATTTCAAACCGACTCGCAACATCTTAAGGAGCAGACCAAAATATCTACTGTGAAACTGTCAGCTTTCGTCGCAGAGCACAGAATATCTTCGAAGACTTTGGATCATCTCACAGATTTATTAATCTGTGATAATTTAGTATTACCGTAATTTAGTAAAATCTACCATAGTTTTTTGATGGTATCACCGTCGACCGGATTTTGGAGATGGCAGCACTGAGCTCAATAATTTCAGTTGAAATAAAATCAGTTTACAGTCCACACGTGTTTATCTTATTACCAACGAAGCATTCAAAAGTAAACCTCATCAACGATACATATGGTCGAACATCGAGCCGGATACTTAAGACGTCCTTCAATAAGCACTAGCGGGAGTCGACCGGCCACGGGGAACAATAGCCGCATTGTAAAAATATTACCTACATTTAATTGTGAATTTATTGTGAAAATTATTTGCAAGATTTTTAACTACATATTTTTAATGCAATATGAGTCGTACGGCGGAACAAATTTTATCAATATTAGAAGATGCAGGGGAACTACTGCAAAGAATGCAAATAAATTTGAAAAAGTGTCCTAAAGCACGGCTTACACATGGTTACATTGAAACTCTTATACAAAGCTTAGAAGACTTTTAGCTTAGAAGCTAGAAGGAAACAAGAAAGCAGTGTTCATACTTTGAGAAAGAAGAATATTTTAGGCATGAAGTAAATACGAAAGCAGATTTGACGGATTTATTAGCACAGCATAAGCCAGCTACACAAGGTGATCAGGAAGTCAGTTTTCCCGGTACGTCGAATGAAGTAACAGTGAGATTGCCACTGGTGAAGCTACTTAAAATGGATTAAATTAATATAATAGAACCGCACATTTTTTGATAATAGACTATGGCGACATCTGGTTTCTGGGCCTTTCCATCGTATTTGTATATCGGTTGCAGTTGCGCAGGACGCCATCTGGTGTGCGTGCGCTATGCGTGTGAGCATTGAATGAGTGACATTGACTCGGTGAATATAGGTCAAGGCTCAGTATGTCTTTGAACGCCTTCCGATAAGCTACTCCTTTAATTAAGTTCTCCGCCGCCGTGGTGATCACGAGCGACGCTTTGCGCCGCTGCTACCGCCCGCTAGCACCGAGGATTCTTCTTCAGATGTGATTGGTGTGATGTGATAACGCAGAACTGTTTATTTATAAGACTATTGATCGTACACGACTGAACTGTGTGCATCTCCGCCGCTGTGGTGACGACGACGATCTGCTGGAGGGCCAATCTGCGTGTGTTCTCCATTGAGGATACTCTGGATTCGATTGCAGGTCGGTGGTTTGGCTCATTACTTATACCGTATTGTCGCCATAGTATATCCTAGGGATTGCTTCGTACGCCCCCTTCAAAGGTATTTTTTTTCTCGCTTAATTGGACGCTTCTTTCGAATTACGCACCCGCTGGTGGTTGGCTATTTACACGCCGACTCACCAGCCACAAATACATTTACCTACGTTCTCGGAAGCATATGACGAGTGGCATTCCAATTGTACACAATACATTTAGATATAAATTCAGATTATTATTCGTGTAATGTAGTTCCAGTTATATTTGCGTTGATGGCAAATAAGGAAGAGGATAGCTATACACGCTTATTTAATGTTGTTAAAAGTCTTGGCGTCGATCTCTCTTCGTTTAAGTGCGACTACGAAATTGCCCAAATAAATGCTTATCAACGTGTATTTCCAAACTGAAAATTGAGTGGATGCTATCATCATTTCAATATTTAAGAAAGCAAATGCTCTAAAAATAAATTTGACTAACGAAGGACGTACGGCTGTACGGAAAACGGCAATTCTGCCTTTACTACCGCCAAATATGATTCCAGAGGCGTGGTTTCAAATAATTGAATCCGCTCCAAACACCACTAGCATGAAAGCTTTTAAGAAATACTTCGAGAGAACCTGGTATCCCCATTTTAGCCCTGAGGTGTTAAGTTATGCTCACCAAAGACACCGCACAACTAATGCCGTCGAAAGATGGCTTTTTTTAGGTAATAGGTTAGATCCAGGTCGTTTGTCTAAATTGTTATTTTTGAAAAGCTTAAATGAGGAGAGTTGGAATCTATAAACAGTTTTATAATCTTTTTTAAACTTACCTAATAAATACAACTTTACATGCAATGTGACTGTCTTTTTATTACTTTTATAAAATTATGATACGATCTTCCAAGATCGAATGAGATCGATTCAATGGAATACGATTCAAATCGTGGATCGATTCACGGGGTTACGATCCATTATAAATGAATCAGCCAAAGATGAGACTTGACGGATCACGTGGTTAGACCTGCGCAATAGATAGTTCTCAGACCATTTTGGCGGTAAGCGAGGCAAGCGGGGAGGGACGGGACCGTTGCGCGGTGAGACGAGAGCGTGCGGGGCGAGGTACGGCCGCCGCGCATGCGTATCAGTCGTGTGACGCTCCCCGCACCTTGCTCTCACGCCGCTGTGGTCCGAAGTACTGATCAGTGCAAAAGTTGATAGTTGTTTTCCTTTGTTTCGTTTTTTTTTTGTTATAGTTATTCGTTATTGTATTATTTGTTACAGTTATTTGTTTTCTTATTTTGTTGTCGTTTTTGTTGACTATGCCGCGAGGCAAAACTTTAAAAAGACAAAGTAGGAAGATGGTGTATGACGTTTACAAGTTTATGGCGAAAGAAGCGGAGGAAGGCGTCGGCAATTTGAAAGCGGTACAAAAACGTACCGCTGCTGCCACTCAGACATCACTTATCACGGTGAAGAGAATTGTGAAGGAAGCAAATAGCTCCAGATTGCTGTCCGTGTTTCGTACTCCGGGAAAAAAACGTCCGAGATCAAACCCCGTAACCGGCATGGATGATTTTGATAAAGGGGTGATCAAACGCTGTATTCACAATTTTCATGTAACAAATAAAGAACTCCCTACAATTAAAAAGATAAAAAATAAATTGCGTGATGACATCGGATATCAGGGATCCGCAACCAGTTTGCGCAAAATTATAAAAGATCTTGGGTTTCGGTGGAGGAAGACCGAAAATAATAGAAAAATTCTTATTGAAAAGACCGATATACGCCTCAAAAGAATTAAATATATAAAGGAACTCGGAAAATACCGTCAAGAAGGCTGCCCTATAATATACACAGACGAGTCATATGTGCATTCTACGCACACAACATCAAAAGGTTGGTCTGATCTGTCATCGGAAGGACTAAAAAAACCAATTTCCAAAGGTCAGCGGGTTGTCATCGTGCACGCAGGTTCTGAAGATGGTTTTGTTCCAAATGCCTTATTAATGTTCAAATCAGGAACAAAATCAGGGGACTACCACGACGACATGAATTTCATTAATTATAAAAAATGGCTTGAGACACAATTGATTCCAAATCTCCCACCAAATGCCGTCGTGGTAGTTGATAATGCGTCCTACCATAACAAGGAGGATGAGAATGCGCCAACTTCGAATACGAAAAAAGCCGAGATGCAATCTTGGCTTGCAGAAAAAGGTATCGCGTTTACTTCCGACATGTTGAAGCCAGAGCTTTACGACATAATAAAAAAACACAAAGAGAGCCACAAAATCTACAGCATCGACAAAATACTGCAAGAACATAACCACCGCGTTCTTAGATTGCCCCCATATCATCCCGATTTAAACCCTATCGAAATGGCATGGGCAGCAATAAAAGGTCATGTCGGTAGTAAGAACGTGAAGTGGAACATTACAAGAGTTATGGAGTTGGTGAAGGAGAAGGTAGACCAAATGGGTCCAAATGAATGGAAAGCTTTATGTGAAAAAACGAAAAAAATAGAAAACGAATACATTGAAAATGATCACATTATTGACGATTTAACAGATCAGGAAATAATAATAGCAGTTGGCGCTTCTTCTGATGATAGTGACAGTGACACGGAGAATAGTGAAAATAGCTCCGACGAAGATGAAATAGTCGCACCACAGCCAAGCACAAGTGGGACAGCTCGTGATAGTGGTTGCCATCGCACCGACGAGTACATAAGCGGTGTACGTTTTATAAACTATGAAGACAGCGATAGCGATTTCGATATGCAATAAAATATTTTATTAATCCGAACTAATTGTTTTATTTAACTATTTTGAACGCGACTGTACATGCGCGAAATCCTCTCTACTAGCATCTGACAGGTCTCATCTTTGGCTGCGCGCATTATACGATTCAAAGCAAAAGATCGGGCATCCCTAGCATTACGTAACCGGTGTATTAATTTCCAATAGTTGTTTAAACAAGAGACCGTTATTTTGTTGTTCACCAAAGCTTTATTATCGGCGGTTGCGTAACCGAGCGTTTATGAATTAATGAACGAATGGTTGAATACGGCTAAATAAGATGGCCGTTAGATGTCAACGAAAATACTTTAAAATAATGTTTTCTTAAAATAGTAGCGTGATATATTATTCTCCAAAGTAAAAATACTCTTTCATGTGAAGCTTCGAGGTAATGAAGTGTACCTTCATAATTTCGTAGTATAATCTGTCATGTTGACACTTCAATTGTCATACTTTGGATTGGAGGACTCGTGGCTCGCGGTCTCATGTTATTTTGACTCAGAAAAAGAAAAACTTTAACTTTAAAGGTGTTTATAAGTGGAAAGAATCGTAATCGTGAATGCCAGACTTTGCTGAAATACTAGACGCTTTTCTGTATTAAGGATAATTGTTCCGTGATAATTGTTGCTCTTGTTACTTGTTTTGTTTATTGCAATGGAAGATAGGAGAAAGCGTACCGCTAATTTTAATAATGACGAGAAAGCAATATTAACTCGTATGGTATTAAAATACCAAGATACGTTAGAAAATAAACGGACTGATGCCACCACCAATGCTGAAAAACTCAAAGGGTGGTCCAGACTTGCGGTCGAGTTTAATAACATCAGTGCACATTGCTTTCGCAGTTCACATGGTTTAAAGACATGTTGGGAAAACATAAAACGCCAATCTAAAAAAGAGTCAGCAAGTCGAAAACGAGAGTTATTCAAAACTGGTAAGTTTATTGTTGTTATTAATATATATTATATTATATCGTTATCCAGTACCTACGTACTACCGCAAATAGCGTCGCATAACTCATAAGCCTACAGCATTGTGTATACAAGAAAGTACAGATCACCAAAAATAGATAATTGTTTACTTACAAGACAACCACCCAAAACCTCCTGTACACTAAAGGATATTTTTGATATCTTATAATACCCTTTTCAAAGAAACTAAACCTACAGGAATCAACGGATGTACACTTGATAATTGTTTCTTTATTATAAGGTGGGGGCAGACCAGCACCATCACCACCGCCTAATGGAGCAGAAAGCATTGTGGCAACTATATTGGGACCAGCATTGGAAGGAATTTCCAATATATATGATTCAGATGCACTTGATGTCAATGTAAATATATTATTCACTAGCTGTGCCCGCATGGAATTCAGTTTATTTCAGATTATTAAAAATCAATTACCTATCACGCAGTCATAGCACACGCGTCTTGACTTTGCACTGCCACCGCTCTGTCACGCTTTTCATAATTAAGGCTTCATGATTTCTCGTTGTAAAATCTTGTAAATGATTTCTCGTTAAATTCACTATAATAATTGCTTGCATACTCAAAGATCTCACAAATTATTTACCTTAAAAACGGTAACCTAAAAAACAACCTAAACATGCACGTAACCGAGTCTTTAAACGGTGCATTTGACATCGTTTAAGTTAATCGGATGTTTAGGGCATTGAACGCCTGTTTAGCGATGGTGAATGACTCCCCTAATGGAAGCATGAAAAACTCAAAGCTCCAGTCTGGAAAAGATTTATTACGAAATGTATCACCTAATTCGAAACATAAAGAAATTTGGATGCAAGCCAAAATAATCTTAAGTTCTCTGAGATTTATTACGCCAAAAGGGAGTGCTGGTGCTGTTCCGTCGATTTCTAATTGGATAAAAACTATCGAAAATATGGGCATATTATGCGAAAAACTGTTTAACAATTATAAGAATAAATCATTTCGGTGCAGACATTTCAATCAAGATCCTTTAGAGAACTTTTTTGGGAGCATACGGAGTCATGACGTGAGAAATACCTCACCCACCTGTTCTGGGTTTGAATCTGCTTTTACCTCGTTATTGGTAAATAACTTGAGCAGCAATTATTCTCCGGGGTCTAATTGTGAAGAAGATTTTTGTTCAATGTTTGAATGTTTTGATAACCTATTTTTTTCAAAAAACAATACATTGGAGAATCAACAAAGTTGCGAAATAGATTACGATGATTTAAACGAATACATAATTATGGATTGTGATACAAAAAAAAGGACCCCAGAATAATTGGTCAGGTTGAGTATATTATTGGGTATATTTTGAGAAAAGCAAAAAAAAAAAAAATTTTTAGAAATTGTAAGAAATGTAAAGCCATAATGTTCACAAATGACCCTACCAGGAACCCAGGAACGGATATCTGCAGCACAGGAAATATTTTAAAAATAAAAGCTACCTATGCTACCCCAGTGAAAATCTTACAAAATGTTTCTCAGAAATACAGGATCTTCTGCACCATGTTTTAAGAAATAAGAGTCATATAGACAACATTAAATCCTACATGAAAACTTATTTTCATGTTAATACACAATTTATCCAATGTAGTTCTCACTCAAAGACATAATAGAATTTATATTCGATTTTTCTAGTAGGTTTTTTGCTCTCAGTTGGTGTAAATGGACCAATAAATTATTAAATGGTACCAGCACGACCAAAGATGTTGATACACACGATGTAATTCAGAATCAGGCTTTAATATATTATACGAAGAGGCGAAGGAGTAAGCAAAAATAATTAAAGCTAGGAATATTGTTTTCGATACTGTGATCGTCTATGGACTAAAAGTCTATGACTTAAGGCCCATATAGGTATGTTTAACGCCTAATAAAGCTATTAAAATGTGCTACAAAATAAAATTTAAAAAAGGTTTTGGAAACTTCAAATCCAACACTTTATAAATGTAAAATATATTAAATTTATTCCTTTTTTAATAACTAAAAAAATATTTATTTTCTGTAAATATGATATTATGATGTAAATATGAGATGAGATAAATGAAAATTTCTATATGAGTATGCTGAACTTGAATCAAACACCGAACAATGATTTGGACGCGATAGTACTACAGTGCTCTTCCCCCAATACACAAGAGTCGATACAGGATGCGGCCAATTCTTCGACTTACTCGCAACAGGTTGCTGTAGCATCAATATAAAAATGCACTTGCAGAGTTTAAGACTGAAGTACAACGCTTCACACAGTTATTTGAAACAAACCCCACTGTCCACAATCTAAGAGCACTAGCAAAATTCACAAGCATGATTAAAAAAATAAATACATCAGAGCAGGGACAAAACTTCATTTTACGTCAGATAATAACACGGCGTGCACCAAGGAAAATTAAAGTCCAAAGCACAGCCCTGATTAGACGTAAAGACAGTGGAATAGTAAAGACCAAGTCTAGAATTCAAGCTGGACGGCCGTCTAACACAGATCGCAGAACTAAACGAAAGCATGACTTAGTGCCTGTCCAGATGAGGCGTTTTACGCGCGAAAGCATACGCGCGTACGCACTCGCGCGTTCCCGAGATACTAGAGCTACATATATCCCGTCCAGATGCTTACGCGCGTTTCCTCACTCGCGCGTAAAACGCGTGCATGAGCGGGACTCTCGACTCGCACGTTTTACGCGCGAGCGACGCGCGTGTCGAGATACTCGGGCGCCATTGCTGCGTCCAGTACTACGCGCGTGTCGGTGGCGAGTGGACGTATTTAGTG
Organism: Bembecia ichneumoniformis; assembly: GCA_910589475.2. NCBI lineage: Eukaryota > Metazoa > Arthropoda > Insecta > Lepidoptera > Sesiidae > Bembecia > Bembecia ichneumoniformis. The sequence continues at coordinate 1,883,612 of OU342550.1, forward strand.
AATTAAAATGGAGCGGGATAATTTCGATACCGAACTTTTTATTGACGAAGTGGAAAAAAGAGTTGCCATATGGGATATGGAATCTTCAGAATATTCCAATAGAGTTATTAAACGTAGGAACTGGGAAGAAATAGTAGAAATTTTTTGTGAAGCTGGTGATTCCGAAGAAAAGAAAAGAAATTTAGGTAAGTAAAGAAGAGTTTATTTCATAATATTATTTTTCAGATTACATACATAGGTACTACATAAATGAACTATATCATTTTATCTTGCCAAGGGAGTTTGCCTTCGTTAACAAAATATTCAGCGAATCTGTCTCTTGTATTCAGCGATCTCGCATTAGGCCTCACTGCCTCAGTGTTCAAATTAATCAGAGATGTTTCGTACAGAGTGTGGTCATACCTATAGCCATCCCTTAACCTTACGTAATTATGCAGAACACAGCAAGCTTTAATGATGTTTTCTGCAAACTCTATGTCTACATTCAACGGTCTATGAAATATTCTCCATTTATTTACCAAGATGCCAAAGCAACATTCAATGTAACGCCGGGCCCTGGATAAACGATAGTTGAAAATTCTTTTCTTGGTTGTTAGAGATTTACCGCAATACGGGCGCATTATATTTTCAGACAGACTGAACGCCTCGTCTCCTACTATCACATGGGGTAAGGGAGTTATATCAGTTTGTGATATTGGCTTTGGGTCTGGTATATCTAAAGTTTTCTCGACAAGTTTTTTATATAAAACAGAGTCTTTAAAAATTGTGGAGTCATTACTTTTTCCGTATGCGCCTATATCTACTGCAATAAAACAGTAATTTGCATCGCATACAGCCAACAAAACAGTTGAAAAAAAATTCTTATAGTTATAAAAAAGAGACCCAGAATCGTTAGGTTTAATAATACGGATATGCTTGCCATCAATGGCGCCGATGCAATTTGGAAAATTTGTATATTTTTGAAATTGTTTCGAAATCTCTTCCCATTCAGCCTTTGTAGGTTCTCTCATTACTATATTTTGCAGTTTTTGCCATATGATGTAACAGGTTTTCTGTACTATTTCGATAACTGTAGACTTTCCCAATCTGTAGGCATAATGCAGGTCCGCAAAATAACATCCTGTAGCCAAATATCTGAAAAGAAAGTTACGTTATTATTATTTTTCCAATCTACGCAATATCATGTGACTCGAAGCTTCTAGAACAGGGGTGGCCAAGAGGTCGACCGCAAAGGCAATTTAGGTAGCCCGCGAGTTAATTTGTCGTGGACGACTAACTAGATAGGTGTAAATATTAGGTTTTATATTAGTTATTTTAGGAATGTTAATTGTAATGCCGATAGATGTTCCCACGGTATACGGATTCCATTGTTGTATAGAATTCAATAGGATTTTGTAAATGCACCGGCTTTGTTTGTACCGTAATAAAACTATAGAACCTTTGTCCATGACAAAGGACACCCGAAAGTAACAATTTAACAATCTATTGATTTGCTTGTTTTATTGTGAACAATTGTTCAGTCTACTGCAAAAAATTCATTACAGTTCCTTGTAATTATATTTGCCCGCTGTCTTAAACCGTGAGAACGATCCAACGATAATATGATAAGCTTGTGGAGAATATGCAGTGTCAAATATCCACCCACTGTTCTAGAATCCCAAAAACGTAAAGCGGAATGAAAAATGCGAATTGCATTACATTATTTAACATTTAATTAATAAATAAGTACTCACAAACTTATCACAAAAATGTTTTATTTCTCTTTTATAAACTCTAACTTGCAGTCGACCGCGAAAAATTTTTTTGATCACAGGTAGATCTCACAGGTCAAAAGTTTGGCCACCCCTGTTCTAGAATCTACGCATGAGAATACATACATAAATATTCAGTTTGATCATTTCAATCCTTTTATTAATTACAGGTATTTTATTGCAAAAGAAGTGGAAAGGGTTGCGTGATGGCTTTGTAAGAGAAATGAAGAAGAAAAAAACCACACCGTCTGGATCAGGAGCCTCCGGCAAAACCAAATATATTTATTTTGAACGTTTGATGTTCCTCGAACGATCGACACGGAATAAAACGACTGAGAGCAACATCAACTCCACGCCTGTTGCAGCTGAAGAACAGGACTTTTCCGGCGATGGGGAGGATGTAATGAGACCTCCAGTTGGTCAGGTGAAAAAGAAAAAAAGATTAAATGCGGCCGACGAAGAATTTCTCGCTATCATAAAAAAAAATCTTGCACCTGGTAATCAGCCAACCCAAATGGAGTCAGACGATGACAAACTATTTTGTTTGTCATTACACAAGGAGCTTCTTAAAGTACCAGAGGAAAACAGACTTCAAACAAAAATTGAATTAATGAAAGTACTTCAAGCCCAACAAGCCCTGTGTCACAGACCTTCAGCTGCTCGTTCTGTCTACCAATCTTCACCACAATATCATTACCAAGCAGGAATGACACAACGCGGACAGAGAGATCATTTTGAAGAAACAGGATATAACCCAATAGACTCTTCAACATCTTCGTTTCCACCTGCAAACTTTTCGACTTACAATCGAGGTTATTGCACTGCGCAACGCAATACCCCATCAACGACGTCAGCCTACAATAACCAAACCCCATCACCGGCATCCACACAAAATTCCCAAGAATCTGAATTGTTGGAACTGTACGATAACTAAATTAAAATTTAAGTACCTACCTACTTGTTTTTTTTTAACTTGTCGAAAATGCAAACAAACACTTTTTGTCCTTATTTCTCCATGCACTATAACACTAGACGATCAATTTTGATTTCCTTCATAAAGTATTCTTATCATTCTTAACTCAATCACAAGAAAATATACTCATATAAATATTAATATAATATATTATATTCAAATAAATAATTTCACTAAAAACTGAAATTCTAAGTATATTTGCAGTTGATGTTTGCACGTCAAATTTTTGTCTTTTTGACATCTATCTTGTTTCTAAAAGTCAGTGATGTTACGAACTTAAATTTCAAGAAATTAAATTAAATTTAATATTTTCCAAATCAAATATTTATGTATTGAAAATTTTATTGAAAATTAGTTAGTTCTTAGTTTAAAGGTATAAAATTAATAAAAAGGTATTAAAACAATACCTAAATATATTACCTCAAAGTAATCACGAGCTTTTCTTCTGCAGAAACAGTATCCCGTACCATATAATTTTGACATGGAGTCAAATCTTCTTGAATAATTTCTAGTAAATCATCAAACGATGTTACTGACATTCGAAAGTAGTTGAAAAACTTTTCACTGTGTTCTCTGAGCTTTGGGTATAATGTTATAAACATACTATGCGTCATTCTGTCACGTAGAATTGGATGCACGTTAAATCGTCGACTTTCTCTTCGTTTACGACCTTTCCATCGTCGGTATGCAAGCCACAACACAACCGCTGTATCCAAGTACATGTTTATAACTGGCAGAGAATCTCGAATCCCTCCCTGCGTAGAAACGCGCGTAAAACGCGGTATCTGGACGCGATATAAATTGAAACGCGCGTATGCCCTCGCGCGTAAAACGCCTCATCTGGACAGGCACTTATAGAGCAAGAGCCCGTGAGGGCCAGGCCTTAGTTAAATAATAAAATGTAAAAGTTTCTCTGTGTATGTCCACTATACAGGTAAGAACGATCCCAGGTTATGAAACTTGGGTCGCGGTGGCTTTGGCAGGTAACAGGTAGTAAAGGTGAGTAAAATTGTGTCTCAAAGTTAGTATAGTATAAAGCTTAGTTTTCATATATTTTATTAGTGATAATCTTAGAAATCGTCTCGTCCACAGCCAGACACTTAGTACAGTTGCAACCCCCTGCCAGGCACCCTTAAAGTAGGGTTAATTTTATTTATACTTTAGTTATAGTATAAAAGCTGAACTTTATATATGTTACTTGGAGAACTATAAAATGATGTTTGGTTGAAATATGTGGAAATAAATGTTTGAAATAGTCAGAGCGCGTTGAGGTTGGCAAATAGTCAGTCTTATAAACGTTCTAAACACATAGATGTGAGATATAATTTCATAAGAAATGCCATTAATGAAGACATGATTGAGACAGAATATTTGGCAACGGGCAACATGCCTGCTGACATATTAACTAAGGGTTTGCCAGGGGTGAAATATTATAAATTCATGAAAACTCTTGGTATTGTTAAAAAGTAAAGTTTATTGTCATCGCATACATAAATTTATAGTAAGTGTAAAACATTCTTGGGATATTATTTTATTAGTTATTTTGATATAGTGGGGGTGTTAGAATTGTATATCAAAATTGTTACCTAATATCTATATTTATATTCTGTTGTGTAAACTCATTACTTGTCTATGCCTCTTGTCGTTGAATGCGTACTGTCTATGAAATAAAAAAGGTCACCTTCACTTGTCAAAAAACTTCTCTTGCGTTTTATTAATAGATAAATAATCACGATAGTGACATTCATGTCTATGTTCACTTTAGATAGTTTTAAGCAGTGACTTTTTTTTGTATTTTTTTATTTTTTTGTAGTTTTCAAAGTTTACAGACGATTTAGTTTTACGCCTACTTGGAGATGGCAACGATTTCAAGGTTGAAGATCTAGATCATGACAATATATTGCCTCTCCAAAGGCCAACGACCCCATCTGCTGAGGAAATTTTAGTAGCTGCACAGTCTTAACCTACACGTCGCAGTCTTCGTCCTGAAAATGTAGTCCAAAAATCTTCTGAAGCCAGAAGAAGGATCTGAAGGCAAGTACAATTCAATTAAATAGATCATAATTACCTCCCACGTGCTCTTCCAAATGCTATCAGAGCACCCATTCAATGAACATTTTGATTTAGAGTTTTTTAAACAAGCTGCAAACATTTACGAACAATTACTACACGCGCCACACAGGTCGGAGTCCGAAATACAAATTCTATTGAATTAAAAAAGCTTGTAGGCATTCATTTCATCATGGGAGTCTTCCCGTATCCAAGACTGTACATGTATTGGCGAGATGGGATGCGATTGGACACGGTGGCGAAAGTTATGGCTAGGGAAGTCCATTCCAAGACAGAGTTGTGTTTATTTCGACCGATATTTCTCATCAACTCCTCTCCTTGATAAATTGAACACTATTGGATTGCATGGAACAGGGACCATAATGATGAACGGAATACCAGAACGAAAGAACATTGACTTCAAACGAGATCGCAGAATCTCGTTTGAATTGATCAAAACGTATTGATCAAAACGAAAATACAGAAAATGTTGTTGCTGAAACGAAGTCTTGCAATATTTTTCCTAATATCATGAATATCATAAAAATTATGTCCAGATTAGTAAACAATGCTAAAAGTATAATATATGATGTAAATACTAATATCGTAGAAGTGTTCAACAGTGTTATTGCGAAATTTGTGGGCGGTAAACGAATTAATTATTCAAGTCGTCAGCTTATACAGCTCGCTGTGCTGGCTCAGTTGTGTCATTCAAAGCTATCCTATATTTGCGAAAAGGTTTTGATGCGAAGTCCTAATCCTATTGTAAAACGCTTGGAAATTAAACAATAAAAAAAAAAGAATCTCAGGTTTAAGACGGAGATTATCAAAATCTTTTGCAACAAAAAAAGTGTACAAATAGTATCAATCCCCGTAATAATCAAATATTACGGGGACTCTTGTCAAAAACTAGATTTAGAACAAGCTGACTTTGATTTTGCTAAATCAGTACCCAATGACAAATATTACGGGAACTCTTGTCAAAAACCAGATTTAGAACAAACTGACTTTGATTTTGCTAAATCAGAACTTATGAAGAAAATTCATCTTTCTGATGAGGACCGCCACCAGTCCCTTGAAAAAAAAGAACTGTTTTGCAAGCAGATTCGTTGAGAGAAAATTGCGTTTCACTGAGTCTGCTTTCGGAAAGGTATGCCTTATAAAATGTGCACCTCTAGTAAAAAGTCTTCTTATATAACGTTATTTTTGATAAAATTGTCACTATTGTGACCGATAATGCCTCGAGCATGAAAAAGGCAGTAAAGGATTTTCTCAATAAAAGGAATCACTTGTGTCGCTCACGCATTAAATCTTGCCGTAAAAGACTGTATTCATAAAGAAACTGAAAATAACGCAAGCGCAACACAGCATTTAAAAAATGAAGCAGTATTAGACGTTATTGCAAAAAGTCGTGCCATAGTTACTCACTTCAAGCAGAGCATAAAATCATCTAATTATTTGAGAGACATGCAGAGCCAAATGAACATAGATATTATCAAACTCAAACGAGACGTACAAACGAGGTGGAATTCTACTTTTCACTATCAGCAACGTTACCTCTACGTACTTCATCTCCACCAAGCTTGGATTCAGAGGATTGGTTGATATTAGAAGATTGCGTTACTCTTTTACAGCCAGTAGAAAAAGTTACGTCCGTGTTATCTGGGGAATCGTACTCGACGTTATCATGTATTATTCCAATAGTCAGAGGATTACAAAATTCCATACAGAAAAAGTGTCCTAAAACCGAAGCTGGGAGACATGTCCAGCGGTCACTATTGGAAGTCGTAGATCAACGATTAGTTGTCTATGAGTCCAATAGAACAGCAGCAAAGGCTACCTTATTAGACCCACGGTTTAAAAAGAAAGGCTTTGGTTTAGAGAGCAATGTAGAAAATGCGTGTAAATTTGTACTTGAGGAACTTGCTCAATACCAGATTCAATACCAACCAAGCGAAGAAGAAAATCGGGTACCGGCTGCAACAACATCTCAGACTTCTGTAGACGCCAATGATGATATCTGGGAACTTTTCGACACAAGACTTAGTGAAAGTGTCACACAACAAACACCAATATCTTCTGCTTCTATAGTACTAAAACAATACTTAAATCTGCCGTATTTAGACAGAAAACAAAATCCGTTACTGTTTTGGGAAGAGCGAAAACATGAACATATTTCCAGCCCTCTGTCGAATGGCATACAAGTATTTGTGCATACCAGCTTCCTCTGTGCCATCAGAGCGACTTTTCTCAAAGGCTGGGTTAGTTACCAACCAAAAACGAAAAAGACTTATGCTAAAAAAATAGACCAGATATTATTCCTAAATTCTTACAGTAGCAATAAGAAGAATTGTTGAATAAAACCAACATCTTGTCATATAATAATATTTATAAGATAATTACATTTAGTGTTTCACAGTTTTGTTCCTATTGTAAGAAAAAATATTACCTAATAAGTAGGTATTTATTATATAAAGAGTAGGGCTTTCAAAATCGGATTGTTTTCAACTCCGGAGCTAGTTACGATGTTGAGACATCAACTCCGGAACTCCGGAGTTGGCTCCGGAGTTGGTACAATTTTTTAAGAAATTAAGAAAAAACGTAGTTTTACTTTTAATCAAATTAGGTTTTATTTGTATCACAAAAAAAATCACAATCTTTTTTATCATGGCATCGTTATTTAGAAAATATCAGTTACTTATGTAAGTAAACGATCTATTGTATATAAATGTAGAATTAGTAACTAACAATCAATAATCGTAGCAAATTAAATGAAATAACTCTCAGATAGAAATAATCGAAGACATTAAGAAAATATAATTATAAAAAATCAACATTGTTTAGTCTTCCGAATAAAACCGAAGTGCCGCGCTACGACTCAAAATGCACTAAATGCGTTTTTTATAATTTAAAGGTACATTATTATCTAATAAAATTTATCAGTTTAAAAAAATTAGTATTTTTTTAAAACCGGTTTCAAATCCGGAGTTGCGAAATACCAAAAATCGCTCCGAAACTCCGGAGTTACGAAGCTCCGGAACTTCGGATTGAAAGCCCTAGTCTGGACGGATACAATGAACACAAGGAGCTACTTAGGTTTGACTTGTCATTTTTTGCACAATAACTGTTTGAAATCAATCGTTACAGCCATAAAAGATTTGGACGAACGACACTCTGCTGAATATCTCAAACAAATGATTGAATCTGCAGTGAATGGAACATTAATGAACAAAAATTTTTAGCTATAGTAACAGATAATGGTGCAAATATTGTCAAAGCTATCCACGAATTACTGGGCAAAAATAAGCACTTGCCTTGTTTTGCACACACTCTTAATCTAGTTGTGCAAAAAGCCGTGGAAGAGACCAGAGGCTTTGATGCATTAGTAAATAAGGTCAAAACTGGATGAATTAACTAAGCTTCAAAAATCTAATAATGTATTACCAAAAAAATTGGTACTGGACGTTATCACAAGATGGAATTCTAAGCTGTTTATGTTACAGCTATTTATTGAACTTTGTGACTTCGTCAGCACTATTCTACTCCAAAACCCTAAGGCCCCTGCTATGCTCGGTGGCAATGAAATAGCCATAATAAAGGAAATTATTAACGTTTTAACTCCTATAGAAAACGTGACCAAAGAAATTTCGGGTCAAGATTATGTAACGAGTAGTATAATCATACCAATTATTTTCTGCATGACTAAATCGATCGAATCTGCCAATAGAAGCGCTTCTGAAGTTTCTGACTTAGGAGCAGAATTCAAAGCGAAAATACTGAGCGACACTAATAAACGCTTTAAGAATATTGAAAAAGTGCATCTTTTGGCGATTTCAACAATTTTAGACCCCCGATTTAAAAAAATATATTTTACGGATGCTCAATCTTGTGCAAAATCCGTTGTTTTTAGCAAATCGGTGATGTCATTACATCACCGATTTGCTAAAAACAACGGACGCCAATAAGAATACATCGGAGAATGCGCAAAATGTGGCTTTACTCGACGATGAGGATAACATTTGGCAATTTCATAGCCAGTTGGTGTCAGAATCGAATCTAAATATTCCAAAGGAAGGACTGGATGACATTTTGAAACAGTACCTTAGAGAACCATTACTTGCTAGACAAGCAGACCCAATAACATATTGGACCTCCAGATCTTCTATCTGGCCGGGCTTAAGCTGTTTGGCTTTGAAGTATTTGACTATTGTTGCAACATCTGTCCCTTCAGAACGTCTGTTTTCTCTAGCTGGCAACGCTTTGACTGATAGCCGTAATAGGTTAGATCCAGTTCGTTTGTCTAAATTGTTATTTTTGAAAAGCTTAAATGCGGAGAGTTGGAATCTATAAACAGTTTTGTAATCTTTTTTAAACTTACCTAATAAATACAACTTTACATGCAATCATACTTTTATAAAATTATGATACGATCTTCCAAGATTGAATGAGATCGATTCAATCGTAGATCGATTCACGGGGTTACGATCCATTACGATTCAAAAGATCGATTCAAAGCTGTACGCACTTGTACGCCCGAGAGATGCAGGATGCATCCCAAGGGAAGTAGGGAAAATGATCAAACACCTTTTCACGGGTAGAAAGATTTTTATTATGAAATAAGAATTAATTCTAACATACTACCACAAACGTAGCGTTAGCGCGATTTAACATTGCGGACCAACGCCATCTGTTGACACCCTTCTGAATTAAATGTCCAACATTCACATTTATGTTAAGAAATTTATACATACCGCCCACCAAGGGCAAAGTTAACCTTTGGCCTTAATTAATCCAACGTAACAACTTAATTTTAACAAATGCGCTTAATTGCTTAAAAACAAAATGTAAACTTACAATTTAAAACTTAAATAAGTTTATTGTATAATACAAAGCTTACATCTAATAAATTAATAGTATTAGGTGCAAAGGTAAGGTAACTGTTTATCCTAGTTAACAAAAATAATTTTTAAGTCACATAAACTAGTATTTATTATTCGGCAATAGGTAAAATACACAACTTCGATGTGGGTCTTTTAAAAGAGCCCGATTTGGTTTTTAAAGTGACCACTCGCACTATACTATCTAAGCCAGGATGAATGGCAATCACTCTGCCGTAGAGCCAACGACACGGAGGCATGTTGTCCTCTTTTATAACGACTACATCGCCAACTTTAGGCTGTCTCGTATTTGGCGACCTTGGCTTGTACCGCAGTAAGAATTTGGTGAGATATTCTTGCGACCATTTTCGCCAAAACGATTGGAACATGCGTTGAGCGTGCTGCCATCTTCTCAATGAACTTAAGTTTACGGTTTCAAGGTTTTGGTCAGGCACTGTTAAGATAGCCTCTCCGATCAGGAAATGCCCGGGAGTTAGAATGTTTAGTTCTTCTGGATCGTCCATGACTGCAGACAGGGGGCGAGAATTAAGGCATGCTTCTACCTGAGCGAGGACAGTTGCCATTTCTTCGTAGGTCAAGGTGGAGTTACCGATGATCCTTTTCAAATGGTATTTTACCGACTTGACTCCCGCTTCCCACAAACCTCCAAAGTTAGGAGAGTGGGGTGGTATGAAATGCCATTCGCATTGGTTGGTTGCCAATGCTTCGGCAACCTCTGCAAGCATTTGTTTCTGCTCTGCAATGCTACACCCTTTGAGCTCTGTTGACGCTCCTATGAAATTCGTGCCATTGTCGCTCCAAAGATGCGAACAATGACCGCGCCTGGCTACGAAGCGTTTGAAAGCCTGTAGAAATCCTTCTGAGGTTAAGTCACTAACGACTTCTAAGTGAACGGCTCTTGTTGCCATGCAAATGAATAAGGCAATGTATCCCTTGTGGGATTTGTTACCTCTTCCCTTGCTTGTCCTAATTTGGATTGGACCTGCATAGTCGACCCCGCTGTTACTAAACGCTCGTGATGGTGTGATTCTAGCACGAGGCAGCTGACCCATCAAAGGAGATTTGGTGATGGCTGCATTTCTAACACAGATTACACAAGTACGATAATGTGCCTTGACCAACTGTTTTGCTCCGATTATCCAGTACCTTGTTTGAATGTGAGTTAATGTGGCTTGTGGTCCACCATGAAGAGTGTTCTTGTGAGCGTCAGCCACAATAAGTCGTGCTCGATGACACTGTTTGGGTATTAAAATGGGATGTTTCCGGTTGAACGTTAACAACTCGGATTGGTTTAGTCTTCCGCCTACTCTTAATACGCCGTGCAATGTATGGAGTGAGTGATCTTATTTTGGAGTGCTTTGGTAAGTCTTGTTCATATTTAATTTTCTTTATTTCTTCACTAAAATAGCTTAATTGGCAATTTTTAATAAATATGTTTAAAGCTTTATTCAGTTCTGTAGTAGTGAGGTAAGTAGTTGTAATTTTAGTATTAGTTTTCTTAGAATTAGTGATAAATCGCATGCAATAGGCCGTTACCCGCTTCGCCTTTGTTAAAGTGGAGAATCTGTTTAATAAATTGTCATCTTCTAGAATAGTGCAATTAGATTTAATCGCTTCCAGTTCTGTTTCTATTATTTTAGGTTTACTGTAGGTTATAGTTTCGCTAAATAAGAATTCTGGCCCATTGAGCCACATGTCGTTGTTAATGAGTTCAGATGGACGTAGCCCTCGCGATGCGCAATCAGCAGGATTTTGCCTTGAGGCAATATGAGACCAATTATGTGGATCTAAATTGGTAAGAATTTCTGAAACCCTGTTTGCTATAAACACACTCCACTTACTAGGATGTTTGTTTAACCATGCAAGTACGACAGTTGAGTCCGTCCAAGCATGTATGTTGCCTTTTGTGATGTTCAGTATGGTTGCGACTTCCATCAACAATTTGGTTAACAATACAGCTCCGCACAATTCAAGTCTTGGTATAGACACTTGTTTCACAGGTGCTACTCTGGTCTTTGCAGCAACTAATGAAACGTTAACCTTGTTTTCGGAACTTAGAGCTCGAATATACACCGCTGCTGCGTATGCCGACTTCGACGCATCACAGAAGCCGTGCAGCTCGACTACACGATCGCTATTGGAAGTGCCAACCCATCTAGGTATACGAATTTTGCAAAGTTGAATTTGTTCATCACGGTAAGCCAACCATTCTTCTAATAAGTTGTTTGGGACGACTTCGTCCCAGTCCAGACCTGCAAGCCACAGCTTTTGTATAATTATCTTTGCTACTATCATGCTGGGTCCTACCCACCCTAGTGGGTCGTACAGACGTGATATATCTGATATAATTTTTCTTTTAGTTACAGGTTCCTGCAACGTGGGGAGGTTCACTACAAAACGGAAGGCATCTTCGCTTCGGTTATAGGTGAGTCCCATAATTTTTATTAATTCATCTTCTCTTATTTCCTTGTCCCTTTCCTGTGTTGCTACCTTATCCATTCCCCTTCCTTTCATTATTTCCATAAGTTGATTGTTGTTGCTGTTCCATTTTTGCAATTCAAACCCTGCTTTCTTTAGTAGTTCATTCATTTCAGTAAATAGCTTAATTCCTTCTTCTACGCTTTGAACTCCAGTCATGAAATCATCTACATAGAAATCATTTAATGTTTTTTGAGCTGCTATAGGGTATTCATTACCGTGATCGTGTGCGACTTGTTGGAGTGCTTTCACGGCGAGGTAAGGTGCTGAAGCTGTGCCGAATGTAACTCTGGTAAGTCTGTAATGCTGTATCTTTTCATTTGGGTTTTCTCTCCAAAGGATTCTTTGAAACTCGTTGTCCCGTTCATCAGTTTTCACCTGCCGATACATCTTGACAATGTCGGCTGACAAACAAATTGGTGCCATTCTCCAATTCATTATGATATGCCTAAGTTCTGGTTGTATAGTGGGTCCAACAAACAGTTGATTATTCAATGATAAATTATTTTTCCCTTTACAGGAGGCGTCGAAAACTACCCTTACTTTAGTGGTAGTTTTGTCATCTCTAACGACGGCATGGTGAGGTAAGTAAACTGCATCTTCGTTATTTATTTGGTTTTCGGGAATAATTTCCATGTGATTTAGATTGATGTATTCGTCAATAACTTCTTTGTATTTCATTTTTAATGTTTTATCTTTACTTAATTTGATTTCTAATGATTTCAGCCTTTTATCTGCAATTTCTCGTGACGAAGTTACTTGAGGATTTTCACTTTTGAATGGAAGCCGAACGACGTAACGACCATCAACATCTCTGCGTGTTGTTTTCGAAAAATACTCTTCGCAATGTTGTTCATCGTCAGTGAACAACCGTTGTTTAGGCATTTGAACATCCGATTCTAGTTCCCAGAACTTTTTTAAGAAGTTATTGTTGTCGTTTGCGCAATGACAGTGTAGAGTATTTGTTTGAAGACTTGATTTATCCATACTGTTGACCACACCTGATAAGATCCATCCCAAGCTTGTTGCTTGAGCCAGGGGTGTGCCAAGCGGCCCTTTTTTTATACCATCTCGAATGATTTGCGCATGTACTTCTGCGCCCAAAAGTATGTCGATCCTATTTGGGATATGATACTTAGGATCGGCTAAGTTCAAGGAATGTAGTTCATCCCATTGCACGGCCCTTACCCTTTTGCTGGGCAGAAGGGATGTGATGCACTTATTTATTACGTGTGCCTTCACGGTTATGGTAAAATTGGGATCATGAAGAGATCTTAGTTGAATGTTAACTATGGCCTTGGACGCGACGGTCGCACCGCCACCTAAGCCTGATACCCGTCCCGAAGCTAACACCTTTTTCAGCCCCAGGTATTGCACCGTCGATTCGGTGACAAATGAAGACTGTGAACCCTGGTCGATCAGTGCCCGCAGTATAAGATCCTCTCCATTTCGAGAAGCTGCTCTAACCAGTGCGGTTGCAAGTAATACTTGCTGATACATAACTGTACCCGCTGCTAAACATGAGACTAAGGACGTTGATCTCGCTGAAATATCATTTGATGAAGAGGCAACACTCTCATCTGCGTTATTGTTCCCGATACTTACAGTGACGTTTTCGCCCTTGGGATGTAATAGAGAATTATGTGAGCGTTTACAAACGCGACATTTAACCTTGCTGCGGCAATCTTTGACTGAGTGATTGCCACCCAAACAATTAAAACATAACTTATTTTCTAAAACAAATTTGCGACGGGTGTCTACCGTCGCTTTATGAAATAGTGTACAATGATGAATCTGTGGTGTCTAACTTGGACCACCACCCTACAATACGTTCGCCTGTATGAACTTGGGCCATACACCAAAGCAGTGACGCGAACGAAGATACGCGCGCTGATTGGTGAACGGCGATTGAATAAACTATGCGCCGGCGCAGACAAGTGTAGTGGATTCAGTGTGACCGTTTGTTGTGAAAAACTGTGTGTGTAATGAAAATATTTAAAAACTTATAAATAGACACTTACTACATAATATGTATAATAAAAATTCGTGTGTATACTTATCGTGAGTTTCCTATAACCGTATAAAAGACATTTTCTTTAAACATCACATATTGTTGTTAGATGTAAATATTGTGATAAATAAAAGTATACCACAACTGGTGACCTCCGACAGTCGAAAAGTTATTAGTTGGTGAGTTCCTGGACTGTGCAGTGAGAGCTCTGAATGATGTTGGATAATACGCACCAAAAAAATTCAAATTCATATGTACCCACTGCATACTAAAAAACTTGGGGTGTGGTACAACTATAAGCGGAGCGTTTTTGGACTCAAAAATAAAAGATGGCTTCAGCAGACGACGAAAGACAAGAAATCGTCAGAGTAAACGCTAGAGTGCCTCCGTTCTGGCCAGAAGAACCTGCTTTATGGTTTGCTCAGATAGAAAGCCAATTTCTGCTCTCCAGAATAACATCTGACGAAACGAAATTCTGTTATGTTGTCGGACAACTTGAGCATCGCTATGTTGCGGAAGTGAAAGATATAATAATTAACCCGCCGGAGACCGACAAGTATTTAAGGCTAAAAACCGAGCTTATTAAACGTCTTTCAGCATCGCAAGAAAAAAGAGTTAAGCAGTTGTTGATGCACGAAGAGCTCGGAGACCGTAAGCCGTCACAATTCTTACGTCACTTACAAGATTTGGCTGGTCCGTCGGTCCCAAAAGATTTTCTCTCCACTATTTGGTCCAGCCGCTTACCGACCAATATTCAGACCGTTGTAGCTTCGCAGTCGGATTTAAGCCTAGAAAAAATCGCAGAACTAGCCGACAGGATTCATGAGATCGTTCCTCCGTGTCCACAGGTGGCAAGTACATCTAAGCCTACACAACCTGCCCAAACTGATCTAGCAGCACAGGTCGCAGAGCTCACAAAGCAAGTATCAGCTCTTACTGCCAGGCTGAACGAAAGAGATCAGAATCACGCCACCTACCGTCGGAATAGGAATATGCGCCGCACTCGCTCACGAAGTCGTTCCCGACCACGTCAACCACCACCGAATCATCCACACTGTTACTACCACTACACATTTGCTGACAAGGCTAGGAAGTGCAAGCAACCATGCAGCTTCCAGTCGGTAAACTCGAAGGGCAGTCGGAAGTAGCGGCCAGCGACTGCCCATCATCCACTACAGGCCGTCTATATGTGACTGATCGCGCCTCAAAAATGCAGTTCCTGGTGGACACTGGTTCAGACTTGTGTGTTTTTCCGCGAGCAGCAGTCAAGACGCCCTGTACAAAAACTTCATACGAGTTGGTTGCTGCTAATGGTACAGTGATACACACCTATGGACCAATTCGGCTTCATTTAGATTTAGGACTAAGAAGAGACTTCGTTTGGAACTTTATAATCGCCGATGTTTCCAAACCCATCATTGGAGTAGATCTCTTGGGTTATTATGGACTGTTAGTGGACTGTAGATACCAACGCCTTATCGACAGTATTACATCACTAACTGCAAATGCCCGTCTCTCCAAATCTTCAGATGGTATCTCCTCCGTCAAAGTAGTTTCCGGAGAAACAGAGTTTCACGATATTTTGCGTGATTTCCCCGAAATTACGAAACCGGCAGGTTTGCAGTCTACAGTGAAACACAACACCGTTCATCATATCCGCACAACGCGAGGTCCTCCAGTTTCTTGCAAGCCAAGACGTCTCGATCCAGTTCGATTCCAAGCAGCAAAGAAAGAGTTTGAAGACATGCTCGAAAGTGGAACTGCTAGACGTTCAGAAAGCCAATGGTCTTCAGCATTGCACATGGTCAAGAAGAAGGAAGACGGTTGGAGACCCTGTGGTGACTATCGAGCACTAAACTCCAGGACAATTCCCGACCGGTATCCCATTCGACACATACAGGACTTTACCTATGAACTTGCTGGGGCTACAGTATTCTCCACAGTGGACCTTGTGAAAGCATATAACCAAATTCCCGTCAATACTGAGGATATACCCAAGACCGCAATCACGACGCCATTCGGATTGTTCGAATTCCCGTATATGACTTTCGGACTTAGGAACGCTGCCCAAACCTTTCAGAGGTTCATCGACGAAGTCTTGGGTGGTCTCGAGTTCTGTTACGGGTATATTGATGACATTTTGGTGTTTTCACCGTCTCCAGAGAAGCACAAGGAACATCTGCGTCAATTATTCGAGAGACTTAAAAAATACGGCATTCTGATCAACACAGCCAAGAGCAAATTCGGTCTATCAGAAGCGACTTTCCTCGGATATTTAGTGTCAGCAGCTGGTGTTAAGCCTCTGAACACCAAAGTTCAGGCTATACAGGAGTACGCCATACCTAAAACTGTAAAGGAACTTCGCCGATTTTTAGGGATGCTTAATTTTTATCGCCGGTTTGTACCAAACGCTGCACAGATTCAAGCTCCACTTAATGCCTTGCTTGTCGGATCCAAAGTCAAAGGTTCACAGCCAATCGAAATGACTCCACAGTTGATACGTGCATTCGAGAACTGTAAAGTTTCGTTGTCAGAAGCTACCCTTCTCAACCATCCGGACCCGTCTGCAGAATTAGCGTTGATCACGGACGCTTCAGACGCTGCCATAGGTGCTGTACTTCAACAACGTTGCGAATCCCATCAAGACTGGAAACCTTTGGCCTTCTTCTCGCGCAAACTTTCCACCTCGCAAAAGAAATACAGTCCTTATGATCGAGAACTATTGGCAATTTATGAAGCAGTCAAATACTTCCGATATATGGTGGAGGCAAGAACGTTCGTCGTGTTCACTGACCACAAACCGCTGACTTTTGCGTTTTCCATGAACAAAAGCACTTGTACTCCACGACAATTCAGGTACCTTGACTTTATTGGTCAATTTACAACCGAAATTAGGTACTTACCTGGAAAAGACAACATCGTCGCTGATGCCTTGTCGCGAGTGGAAGAGATTGCAGCTGCCATTGATTACGAGGAACTTGTAAAATATCAGGAATCAGACCCTGAACTGCAAGACCTCCTGCTAAACGGTTCAGCTCTTAAACTAAAGAAAAGGAAATATATGGAAAATACCTTACCTGTCTACTGTGATACTTCGGTGCAACCTCCTCGACCATATATTACTCCTCAATTACGTAGACAAGTTTTCGACATGCTTCATGGTCTGCACCATCCTGGAGCATCTGCTACAATACGACTGGTCACACAGAGATTTGTATGGCCAGGAGTAAAAAAAGACTGCAGAGAATGGACAAGAGCATGCTTACACTGCCAAAAGAGCAAGATTTCCCGCCACACCAAATCACCTCTTTCCTGCTTCCAAACTCCTTCCTCGAGGTTCTCACACATACACCTCGACATCATAGGACCCTTACCTCTGTCTTATGATTTCAGATATTGCCTTACAGTCATCGACAGATTTACTCGTTGGCCTGAGGCCTTTCCCTTGAAGGAGATAACAGCCGAGTCCTGTGCAACTGCCCTCGTCTCAGGTTGGATAGCCAGATTCGGTTGTCCTGCTCGGGTGACTACGGACCGTGGTCGACAGTTCGAGAGCAATCTTTTCAAGGCTCTCACTGCCTTGATTGGTGCGCGCCATTTTCGCACCACCGCATACCATCCTGCAGCAAATGGGATCGTCGAGAGGATGCATCGCCAACTCAAGTCCGCTATTATGTGCCATAACACATCCAGCTGGGTTGAATCTTTGCCGTTGGTGCTTCTGGGAATGCGCAGTTCCTGGAAAGAAGATCTGAAATCGTCTCCAGCTGAACTTGTTTATGGCGAGCCCCTACGCCTACCGGGTCAATTCTTCTCACCTAGTAACGACTGCAACGTTAGAGATGTTACCGAGTACGCCAACCGGCTCCGCTCCTACATAGCGAGGCTGACTCCACAACCTACCACGTGGCACAGTCATTCGCCTTTCTACATGCCTCGAGACCTACACACATGCACACACGTCTTCATTCGACAAGACCTTGTTCGAAGTTCTCTCGTACCGCCATACACTGGACCCTATAAGGTAGTCAAGAGACAGCCTAAGTTCTTTACTGTTGATGTCCGCGGCAAGACCCAGAATATCTCCGTTGACAGGCTAAAGCCGGCGTTTCTTGTGAGAGAAGCAACACTCCTTGACGAAAACAGACAAGATAGATATGAGCTGCCCGACGAACCATCTTCAAGTCCTAACGTTGTTCCCGAGGAGAAGAGGTCGCGCAGTGGTCGTCGAATTAGATTTCCGGACTATTATCGACCATAGTCATGGTCTGGCCGGGGGGAATATGTGGTGTCTAACTTGGACCACCACCCTACAATACGTTCGCCTGTATGAACTTGGGCCATACACCAAAGCAGTGACGCGAACGAAGATACGCGCGCTGATTGGTGAACGGCGATTGAATAAACTATGCGCCGGCGCAGACAAGTGTAGTGGATTCAGTGTGACCGTTTGTTGTGAAAAACTGTGTGTGTAATGAAAATATTTAAAAACTTATAAATAGACACTTACTACATAATATGTATAATAAAAATTCGTGTGTATACTTATCGTGAGTTTCCTATAACCGTATAAAAGACATTTTCTTTAAACATCACATATTGTTGTTAGATGTAAATATTGTGATAAATAAAAGTATACCACAAATCTTATGGTTATCTTTACAAAATGCACAACTTGTGTTTGCAATATGTAATGTTTTTATTTTAGCGGTTATGTTTGAATTTTGAGCTGATTTATTGCCTGATTGTGATTTTAATTCAAGGCGGTTAATAGCAGAAAATCGTTCTTTTAGGAAACTTTCAAATAATTGATAAGTGGGTAATTCATCGGAAGTAGTTTTTGCGGTGGCGTGAAATTCCCACTGTCGCCGTGTTTCTGGGTCTAATTTTAATTGAATGATGTGAATGACTATAACATCCCAGGCAACAGTTTTTACACCTAAACTTTCCAATGAAGCGAGGCATTCATTGGTGGTATCCACAAGGTTTTTTAATCCATTGCCAGATTCTACTGTCAGGTTTTTCTGACTCATGAATCTTTGTAAGACATTATGACAAATCCATTTTTTGTCATTGTATCTTTCATTAACGATATCCCAACATCGTTCAAAACTGCCCTCTTCTATTGCTACATGCCTGATTAACTGTTCTGGTTCCCCCCTTAAATATGCCTTTAAGTAATGTAATTTTTGAACGTCATCAAATGCTTCGTTGTTTATGACAAGAGACTTAAAGAGAGATCTAAACGACGTC
Organism: Bembecia ichneumoniformis; assembly: GCA_910589475.2. Classification (NCBI taxonomy): domain Eukaryota; kingdom Metazoa; phylum Arthropoda; class Insecta; order Lepidoptera; family Sesiidae; genus Bembecia; species Bembecia ichneumoniformis. The sequence continues at coordinate 1,903,025 of OU342550.1, forward strand.
CACTCCTGATAGTTACCAGAAAAGTAAGGAATATTTATTTGTGGATAATTTGTATTTCCTTTTCTTACTGAGTTGGAACTAGATTCATTAGTTTGAGCCACTTTTATAGTATTAAACCCATTGTGTATAATTTTAAGTTCGCATTTATACTCCAAATAAAATTCTTCGGCCTTATCATAAATGTCGTCAGTAACATAAGCTGAGGCATTTATATCAGCCAGTGCATAAGTTCTTATCAACTCCTTGTGTCCGGTTAGGAATTCGAACCAAAGTTGTTCAATTATTTCAATTCTGCCATCAATGTACTCTTTAGTGATGCGATCTTTAGGAGATTTTTTAAAATTACTTTTTGCCTTGATCATTCTGTCATATAAGTTTCGTTGAAAATTTAAAAGTTTATCCATATTGAAATTTGATTAAGTTACAAGAATACAAGAATTCGAAATTTGCTAAGTGTTTATGAATGAATTCTGACAGAAATCGGGCATGGATTCCCCGTACCTTCGTTTTTTGTAAATTTATTCTAAGTCCTAATTTTTAAAATTACACAAAGTTTACTAAGTCCCAAATAGTTGATAAATAAATTAAGTTACAAGAAATTATTCGAAATTGCTAAGTGTTTTAATGAATGAAAATACTTCTAAGTTTAAAATTACACTATTTTTACTAAGTCCCAAATTGTTGAAAATCTTCAAAGTTAATTTGTTCGAAAGTACTTACAGTTTTTCTGGCTCTGGTTGTACTCACACTATGATAACACTTCACTTCACAATTAATCTTCACACTGACGATACGCAATTACGCACTGAGGGAAGGAGGCCTTGACTCCCCTCGGCCTTCAGGATTTGCACTGCACCATTCAGGTGATGCTCCAGTACCGGCTGTGGCCCTCGTCCCGCGCCAGCACTGATGCTGTTGATGATGATGGGCAGGCACCGCCCACCGTGCCCTGACCAGCGCCTTCCACCGAAGACGCGGTCTGAAGCTGACCGAAGAAGCACGTATCCTCGGTCGGCTCCTGGTACTTGCGTTTGCGACAACAATCCGCTGCCCGCAAGTGTAGTTTCACAAAAACACGAATATCGTGGTTGATATCCGGCCACGAAGGACCAATATTATGTACGCACTTGTACGCCCGAGAGATGCAGGATGCATCCCAAGGGAAGTAGGGAAAATGATCAAACACCTTTTCACGGGTAGAAAGATTTTTATTATGAAATAAGAATTAATTCTAACATACTACCACAAACGTAGCGTTAGCGCGATTTAACATTGCGGACCAACGCCATCTGTTGACACCCTTCTGAATTAAATGTCCAACATTCACATTTATGTTAAGAAATTTATACAAAAGCAAAAGAACGGGCATCCCTAGCATTACGTAACCGGTGTATTAATTTCCAATAGTTGTTTAAACAAGAGACCGTTATTTTGTTGTTCACCAAAGCTTTATTATCGGCGGTTGCGTAACCGAGCGTTTATGAATTAATGAACGAATGGTTGAATACGGCTAAATAAGATGGCCGTTAGAGGTCAATTCAAAATAATGTTTTCTTAAAATAGTAGCGTGATATATTATTCTCCAAAGTAAAAATACTCTTTCATGTGAAGCTTCGAGGTAATGAAGTGTACCTTCATAATTTCGTAGTATAATCTGTCATGTTGACACTTCAATTCAATTGTCATACTTTGGAGGACTCGTGGCTCGCGGTCTCATGTTATTTTGACTCGGAAAAAGAAAAAACTTTAACTTTAAAGGTGTTCATAAGTGGAAAGAATCGTAATCGTGAATGCCAGACTTTGCTGAAATACTAGACGCTTTTCAAGTATTAAGGATAATTGTTCCGTGATAATTGTTGCTCTTGTTACTTGTTTTGTTTATTGCAATGGAAGATAAGAGAAAGCGTACCGCTAATTTTAATAATGACGAGAAAGCAATATTAACTCGTATGGTATTAAAATACCAAGATACGTTAGAAAATAAACGGACTGATGCCACCACCAACGCTGAAAAACTCAAAGGGTGGTCCAGACTTGCGGTCGAGTTTAATAACATCAGTGCACATTGCTTTCGCAGTTCACATAGTTTAAAGACATGTTGGGAAAACATAAAACAAGTATCTCAAAGTGAGTAGTAACTGGTTTATTGGTGACAGTGAATTATTTCTGAAAAGAAATAAAAGTAGGTACTTTAAAATATGCCTAGCTGGAAATGAGCATACAATATGCGTACGACCTACGAAAACGATGAAGGTGTTAGGTTAGAAAACACAAATAACTGCAAGCTTAATAAACACTTACCTATTACTGGAAAACTCCAAATCACTTTCAATTAATTCAAGCACATCCATTACTCTGGATAAACGAAATCTTGTCGTAAATGATTTCTCGTTAAATTCACTATAATAATTGCTTGCATACTCAAAGATCTCAGAAATTATTTACCTTAAAAACGGTAACCTAAAAAATAACCTAAATATGCACGTAACCGAGTCTTTAAACGGTGCATTTGACATCGTTTAAGTTAATCGGATGTTTAGGGCATTGAACGCCTGTTTAGCGATGGTGAACAACAAATGATTGTAAAACGACTGTTTAAATTTTAAACAGCTGTTTAAATACTAAACATCTGTTGGTGAACTCAAGCCTTAGTTCAATAAAGCGAGACGGCTCAGTTCGGTCGGTCGTTGGCGAACGACACAAGTTTAATGTCCTTGGCTAATTTTTTTTTTCTCTTTTCAGAGAATGGCATACTTCCAGAAGAAACAAGAGATACTGCAGATTTTATAATTTTTATTGATAATTTATTTGACTCCCCTAATGGAAGCATGAAAAACTCAAAGCTCCAGTCTGGAAAAGATTTATTACGAAATGTATCACCTAATTCGAAACATAAAGAAATTTGGATGCAAACCAAAATAATCTTAAGTTCTATGAGATTTATTACGCCAAAAGGGAGTGCTGGTGCTGTTCCGTCGATTTCTAACTGCATATTATGCGAAAAACTGTTTAATAATTATAAGAATAAATCATTTCGGTGCAGACATTTCAATCACGATCCTTTAGAGTACTTTTTTGGGAGCATACGGAGTCATGGAGTGAGAAATACCTCACCCACCTGTTCTGGGTTTGAATCTGCTTTTGCCTCGTTATTGGTAAATAACTTGAGCAGCAATTATTCTCCGGGGTCTAATTGTGAAGAAGATTTTTGTCCAATGTTTGAATAACCTAGTTTTTTTCAAAAAACAATACATTGGAGAATCAACAAAGTTGCGAAATAGATTACGATAATTTAAATGAATACATAATTATGGATTGTGATACAAAAAAAGGACCCCAGAATAATTGGTCAGGTTGAGTATGATATTGGGTATATTTTGAAAAAAAAAAAAAAAAAAAATTTTTTTTTAGAAATTGTAAGAAATGTAAAGCCATAATGTTCACAAATGACCTTACCAGGAACCCAGGAACGGATATCTGCAGCACAGGGAATATTTTAAAAATAAAAACTACCTATGCTACCCCAGTGAAAATCATACAAAATGTTTCTCAGAAATACAGGATCTTCTGCACCATGTTTTAAGAAATAAGAGTCATATAGACAACATTAAATCCTACATGAAAACCTTATTTTCATGTTAATACACAATTTATCCAATGTTCTCACTCAAAAGACACAATAGAATTTATATTCGATTTTTCTAGTAGGTTTTTTGCTCTCAGTTGGTGTAAATGGACCAATAAATTATTAAATGGTACCAGCACGACCAAAGATGTTGATACACACGATGTAATTCAGAATCAGGCTTTAATATATTATACGAAGAGGCGAAGGAGTAAGCAAAAATAATTAAAGCTAGGAATATTGTTTTCGATACTGTGATCGTCTATGGACTAAAAGTCTATGACTTAAGGTGATACACAAAATAAAAATGAAAAAAATGACTCCGCCCGCCGGGGCGGAGTCCAGATCGATGCGCCCCGCTCCCCTCAACACAAGACGGCATTCTGTGTGTAAAAGTAAAACAAAGAATTCATTGAGTCGCATCGCGCTTTAATATTTATTTATTTGTAGTACTTTTTATTAGGTACAGCTAAATTTGCTACGCCTTAGTAGTGTACATGTTTTGCTATTATTATACAATATGTAACTCTAATAATAATAAATAATAATCCAAGTGGCAAAAAAATTAAGTGAAAAAATCTTTTTTTTTTTAAATTAAGTGAAAAAAATTTGAGAATGTTTGTTTTTGAATTTTTTGACTAAAATCTTATTAAAATTAATTTTAATTATTAACACTATTATTACACTTAATTATTATCAATTTTAATCACTAGCAATCTCATTCTTAGTCTGTAATTTTAACCATTTTTGTATTTCTAATCAAAATCCATTTATAAATCTGAATATATTTTGAATATAATGATTACAGTAATTTAAACAACAAATTAGAACAATATAATTGGCAGATATTAGAAATAACACACAACACCATACATTATTTTATCCAAAATATGTAAAATAGTAGGTATATAGAGTGGCTAATGTAACTTTAGAATGTTGCCCCGTCCGTGATTGAACACCAGCTTTTATTGCCAGTACTAATTATCAATCTACCCACATTTTTATTTATCACACTTCTTTGTTGGCGTTGACAATATAAGTTTGTAATGTTTACACATATATGTATTATAATTATAACATTTAATGTTTTAAATTTTCTTGTCACGCGCGTACAAGTAATTGCGCATCCGCTCGCTCCCGGCACATTCGCGCCCGCCGCCGCCGCTTTATTTTTTAGTGCAATGGAGAACACCAATGTTTTTTTTTTCAGGATATCTACAAAATAGGTGGGTCAAAATCACCAAGGTGGCAAATCACCTTCGCCAGTAAATAAATGATTAAATTCATATATTTTTTTAATAAATTAATGTTTGTAAATATTTAAATGTGTTCACATTGACTATATATCACACAACATACTTCAAAAGTTAAACATATTCAAAATTATTTAAAGAAATAAGTACAAAAAGTCATTTCGAGAACGCGTCCTAAGTAACATTTCTTAGAAACAAACTCTGGGAATCAACATAAAATAAAATAAATTTAACGGTTTTCATTACTTATTGGCCCTCAATTTTATCTGATATCACGTTATGGTAAACATTAATAAAAAATAAAAAGAAATTGAAGAAAAAAAAGTCGAAATATTATGTCCGACAATGTAAGCATCATTTCAGTGAACGCAGTTTTAATCGACGAAAAAAAATGTATTATTGAACGCAGCCTCTAGGTGTCTATGGCACAGTTGTAGGGGAAGATGTAAACAAAGTGGCTGTTATGAGAACTATTCGCCGATAAAATTAAAAATAAGTAGTAAGTATCTTTCGATTCATTATTTACAGTGCGTACATCAATAAGTCGTCATACCGGGAATGCATTTATTACCTTGGAATATTGAAAAACACTACGTTTTATAGTGTTTAAAAGAAATTATAACCTCAAATATTTTACATTAACCAAGCCAGACATGATGTCAAAGATGGCTGCTGTAAAAATAGCCGCTTTAATTTGAAAAAGTCATTTCGGGAACGGTCATTTCGAGAACGTTACCGGACATGACGGAGCGTTATCGAAATGATGATGACGTTTCCGAAATGACTGTTTAGTTACTAAATTGCAATCTGCTATTACTATTCATTATTAAATTTAGTTTAATAATGAATAGTATGTTGTGTTAAATACAGTTTTTAATTAAATGTTTAATTTTTTAGCAATATGGAGTCTCAAGAAGCTGGAAAAAGAACAAAACGTCCGAAAAAGCAACTTAACAAAAATAGTTCATCCTATTTGCGCGAAAGAGAAAAAACTAATGCCAGAAAAAGAAAATATTTAGATAATATGACAGATGAACAGAGAGGTTAAAAGGGCTAAAGATAGAGCATATTATCAGAAAAAAAGCTGAAAAGAAAGTTAAGAACATTGCTTAGAAGACCGAGAGAGAAAAGCGAAAGCAGAGAAAAAAATGGAAAGAAGCGTAAAAAAAATACACAGAAAAGAAGAAGGAATTATCAAATATAATAATAAATACACCGCCACATTCCGATGATGATATATCTGCAACACCTTCAGTGAGGAAAACAGTAGGAAGAAAAATTGTGCGGAAAGATAGAGCTAAAGCATACCGTAAAATAAAACAACAGGAAAAAACAATCGCTAAAATTAAACGTAAATATAAAACTTTAATTAAAAGACTAAAATGAAAAGAAAAAAAGTACAGGAGAAAGCTCGAATACCTATTACTCCTAACAGCAAAGTTAACGCACTGATTAAAAACATCGACGTACCTTCTGAAGTACGCAAGAATCTATTATTTAACGAAGTTCTTATTACACAATTACAAGAAAAAGCTGATAGTTTGAAAAAAAATTCCAAAGACAGGGAAGCCTTCCAAAAATGTGTTAGTGGAGATATAGTAAGGAGTACAAGTTGCTTTATATGACCAAAAAGTTTTTGCCAAAAGAGAGGACGACCAATACGTCGATTCTAAAGTCTGATGCTAAAGTTCGTGAGATTGTTTTAGAAGCTGGTACATCTTACAGTCAAGGCAAGGAAAACCTACATCCTAATTTAATATCCACTGGAACATTTTTATTAATTAAAGTACCTACTCAAAAGAAAAATATCAATTACAGATATTATGTTGCCATCTGTCAGACAGGTGTCGATGAAGATGATGGATAAATCCTAGTAACTTTCTTGAGTTCAGCGCGTAACAGTGCCAAAAAATTTAAGTTAGTGTCAAACTATGTATCATATATTGCATTCGAGCAAATAATTAATATCATTCCTACGCCATTACTGAAAAGAGAAAGAAATCGAGAGTATTATTACTTCGATACTGATATTGAAGTTTTCGAAAATTTTTAATGTTTATCTTTTCACATATTCTTGTGTTCTATTAATGTAATTAAGAAAACTTGTTTTTGTTTAAAATGTTACTTACAATTTTACTAGAACTATTACATGTTATTAATGGTTTCATTATCACCATCAACATAAAGTTTAATGTGATTATAAAGAATTGTACTTGGCAGGGTACATCATCAAAAGACTGTAAAGAAGTGATTTAAGCTAAGTAAAGTTACATTTATGTTTAGAATAAACCTTATGCCAAATAACTAAATAACAATAACTTGTAAACATTTGATTTTATTATAATAAACCCTAAAATGCATTCACATCCTCATTCAGGCAACACACGCATCATTTCGTGAACAACTCATCATTTCCGGGAACATCACTAAAATCACAGAAAATACATCAAATTTTTAGTATTTAAACAAACTCCATGGGAATATTTAAAAAAGAGAAACTTTTTATAACTTCAGCTAATTTATTTATATGCAGGTCTGCCATATTTTCATATTTACATAATTGAATACATAGAGATAGTTACATAGCTTCGTTTGTTGCGGTATTTTGCTTCAAAACGCTTTTATTTGCAACTTTATTAAAATGTTTTAATTTCATAATATTAACTACATACTTCCTTTATTGTAAAGTGTAAAAAAGAAATATTAAAGTTATGATTGTTTCAAACAATCATAATCATAATTCGGAATGATTGTTTTCAACGAAAGCTTTCTTTAAAAATAATATTACAAGAAAAGTAATTAAATCTATGCTTGCCTAGCGTAAATATGGTATATACACAAGTTAACTGATGGTATAAGCTCATCATCAAAATAATAGCTGACAATTATATTTATCATAAAACAGTAATAAAATAACAGTTACCTGTAACTCGAGAAAAAATAATCTGTTTTTATTTTTTTCCTATCTTCAAAAATGACTGAGATATTAAACCTTAAAGAACGGCTTCCGCGGCAAAATCCGACAAGCGACCGCGCTAACGTATGACGTCACTCCCTGACTCTACATAACATACCTTCATACTTTAGCTCGTTGCGCTCGCAGTCTCGCTATAAATTTAATAAAAAAAATTTATATTGGATCACTAAAAAGGTTAAAAAATATTGTATTGTGCCTATGTGTACCAACTCCAGTGTAAAATCACCCCGAAAATTGTTTTTTTTTATGTACCAGGCGGTAATATTCGGAAAAAGTGGTTAAAAGTTGTGAAAAGAGCAGATCCTCTTAAAGCCTCTAGTTACGTGCATTGTTATGAAGATCATTTCGACGTACATCCAAAAGTGTTTCTTTTAAGAAATAGACACCTAACCTAAAACTGTAGTTGAATGTGCAGGGTGCAGGCCAATGTCCTCGCGAGTGGCGCGCGCGCCTCGACACGCACCTAGGGTTGAGTTGGTCTTGGAGATGACTTTTTGTTTTAAAAAAGAAACTAATGTGTATATATATAATAACTTTTATAAAAAAAAATTTACATAAAAGATACACAATACTTTAAATGCTTAATACATCCTTTACATTGATCACACCCAAACTAAATAACATCACTCAGTTTATTTGCTATAAAGGATGAAATGAACTTTTTGGTTTTGTACCTAATAAAAAAGGCAATATTTAAAAATGAAATTAAGAAAATGTTTGTCCCCCTGCCATTTGACACTCGACAAAAACAAACAGTTGCCTTTTAATAAAACTTGATTGAAATACTAACATAAGTACATGAGAAGTTACACATTTACTTACTTATTCAGTTTTATTCCTCGCATTTCAGCGGCTACATAATCACCATTCTCAGACAAATATCGCGCAACCATAAAAATGTCGACTTTTGGTAGGTCCGACTGTCCTTTTACAAAACCCTCTTCCATCACTATGTTTATTTAATAACAATAATATTTAAAGTAATTGCTAACACAAACACTTAAAATAATAACTACAAACCACAACAATCAAATTTTATGAAAATAAACACTCAGCATTACTTGCAATCGGACAAGGACTGTAGGTGTATGACGTCATCGCGGTGGTGCGCGAATGAACGCAAATTTTAAAAAGCGGTGAAATTTTACAACGCTATAACTTTGGAAATCCTGGCCCGATTTATTGATTTATTGAATTTTTATAGTAATATTTGGATGTGTTTGTGTTCTCCATTTGATATTTTTTTAATTTTTTTCTATTTCAAATTTGTAAGTTTTTAATAAATGCCATATACATAAAAATTAAAAGGACTTTTATTTATACCTCATTTATGAATTAGTAAAACATTTCATTATAATAATATAAAAAATATAGGTATATATAAAAATTCAGTGCTACTCATAATACACAAATAATATTTAACTAAAAAATAAAGTGACAAGTAATAAGTAGGCTAATAACTCGCCGACATGCCTGAGATGAACTACTATTCTGGGTGTACTATGCTATTACTTTGTAGTATTGAATTTGAGAATTCTTTGAGCAATAGACCATATAAATGTAGTTTCAACTTTCACTGCTAAATTTTAGCCGATTGTTACTGAAATGAGTTTACACAAGTGCTTACATGGAATTACTCTTATGAAATATATCTGCAGCATTTTGTAATTCTGTCAATACTTTGTCCGATTCCTGATGAATAGGTGATTCAATGGTTCGAGTACTCGAACACGGATTACTGAAAAAAAAAAAAAAAGTTAGCGTAAATCGATGGAAGTACAAATAAGAATTAATACATCAGAATTCGGCCCCTACTAGTCTATAAAAATAGAAAAAATGAAACCGGCTTCATATACAAACTAGCTTCCGCTCGTTGCCGCGGGCTGCGCAGCCCGCGGGGGGATAGCCCTTTCGGGGGTGGGGAGGGGAAGAGGGGGGAGAGGGTGTCAATGGATTGTCCTCGTTGAGACCTTTCAAACGATACCCAACACGGGGGGTCTACTCGCAACAGTTACCGACGGTCTACCGAGTAGACCGCAAATGTCAAATTGTGATATTTGGTCTATTGCAAAAAATCCGTCTCCCGGAGACCTCTTATATGAGTACCAACACGGTGGGTCTACCTGCTACTATTTCCGAGAAAGTCCAAAAATGTGAAATTTGAAATTTCGTCGTGACCAAAAAATTCCTCTCCCGAGACCTCTTCTTACATAAGTACCAACATGGTGGGTCTACTAAGGGTCTAATAAGTATGAAAGAATTAAAAAAAATACAAAATGTTATATATGCTTATTATATGTATATATTCTTATTCACATATTATATTTCGTATTTTTATTTAGTAGAAAAATTTGATATTAAAATTTCTATTTCATTAATTATTACAGCAAGAATAATAAACTAATACCTATGTTGTTGGAATGTTTTATTTTTAACTATAAATTGATACTTTTATTTTATGCATTTACATGATACTTACTAAAACTGTAACAAAATAATTCTTTTAAATCTAATATTCTTTAAACAGATTTAAATGATTAGAAAGTAGTGAGCATAATTTAAACATTCCAATTTCATTTTTATCTTTTACTTTACAATTTTTTATTCCTTACTAACTTCAGATTGACATTATTTTTTTATAATTCTTGATGGTATTGATCTTGATGGTAGGTAGCAATAGTTACTTTATAACACAAGTAACGAAACAAAATGCCTATGCTAAAAAAATCCGTCTCACCGCGACCTCTTAAATGAGTACCAACACGGGAGGTTGCGACGCACCGCTCCTGAGATATTTTCAAAAAAAGTTAAAAATGTAAATTTCGAAATTTCGTCTCCACTAAAAAATTCGTCTCCCCGAGACTTCTTCGACGACCCCAAACACACCCCTGATGCATTGCGCCGTTTCCGAGTTACGACCGGGGGGGTTCGAGGGGGGTTCAAAATTTTCACTTTTACTTTGTTCGGGCAGACCCCGTGCCGCCGCTCCGGACCACTCCGCGACGGATCGACCGCCGTCCCTTCGTCGGCGAAAGAATCTCTTTGATGTGTGTTTTTTGCATAGAGGAGGTCCGAAGGGGGGAGAGGGGGGAGAGCAATGGTGTCAATGGATCGTCCTCGTTGAGACCATTCAAATGATACCCAACACGGGGTGTCTGCCCGCTACGGTCACCGACGGTCTACCGAATAGACAGTGACTGTCAAATTGTGACATTTGGTCTATTGCAAAAAATCCATCTCCCCGAGACCTCTCAAATGAGCACCGACACGGGCGGTCTGCGACGCACCGCTCCAGAGATATTTACGAAAAAGTCCAAAAATGCAAATTTCGAAATTTTGTAGCGACCAAAAAGTTCGTCTCCCCGAGACGTTTCCGAAGACCCCAAACGCGACCCGGCTGCGTCGCGCCGTTTCCGAGTTACGGCAGAGGGGGTTCGAGGGGGGTGTCAAAATTTTCACTTTTCGTCGCTCCGACATACCCCTCGCCGCCGCTGCGGCGGATCGACCGCCGTCTCTTTTCTATAAAAGAACCTCTTTGAAGTTTGGTTTCGTATGGAGGGGGAGGTGGAGGGGAGGTCGAGTGAGCTAAATCCAAATCCCGTCGGAGCCATCGGAATCCATTCGCCGTGCCCATTCGAGAAAGCCCAAACACGGGATGTTTCAGTCGAACCGCCTCCGAGTCCCGATCGGGGGGGGCTGAGGGGGCGGGGGAGGATCCGGAGGGCGGGGTGACGGTAACTAATTGAAAGGCTTCGTACTTTCGCAACCCTCCGATGACCTTTGCCGCCCTCCTCCAGCGGCGAAAGATCCCTAACAGAGTGCGATTTTGTACGGAGGGGGTCCGAAGGGGAGGAGGTGGGGGGAGGGCGACAGTCCCGGACGACGGACTTCCACGGGCGTTGGTCATCCGCCAAAGTAACCGCCGCCATAACTCTCACCGTTTCGGAGCTGCGGGGATTCGAAAATCCGGACGGTTGTATGGAGCGTAAAAAAAACGTATGGGGGAGAGGGGGGGGGGGGTCGCGATGTGGTCACCCCCGATGACCCTCTATGACATTCCGCAAAACCGGGTCCTTCTCGGGTTGATAGTTTCCGAGACCCCGTCGCCGACTTTTTACCAGGTCAACATCCTCAACATCTCGGATTTTCCTGGGTGGTTTTGGGGAATCCCCTCTCCGATCCGCTACAGAGGGGAATCCCCAGGTGACTCCTTCATATCAGAACAAAAATGTCAATGATAAGTAGTGGTAATTCGGTTTTATGGTATATTAATTAATTAATTAATTAATTAATACTAAAAAAGTATTAGCTGATTGATTCAATTCAAGAAGAAAAAATATTTCGAATTGTAATACAGTTTGTCTAATCCCTTGCATTGTTATCACGGTTTACATGTTTGAATTCATCGTTATAAAATTCGGTTTACCTTTTATTATTTTCTAATGTTGGCGAAAAAGAATGAAGTTTCTCAGGTAATGGCGACTCCACTTGATTTTGTTCGCTTGAACCTTGCGCTCGTGGCATTGATATTACATATTTTATTTTCGCGTAGTAATCTGCAATGGGTAAAAAAATGTTACAAAAAAGAATAAATTATCATGTGTAAGCGCTTACTTATCTAAAGATAAACAAATAAAAATATATTATTGTTATAAGTATGTGCATTAAAAAAAAAGCTATTATATTGACATTACAAAGAGATAGTTAAATTTTATTTATTTGTTTATATTATATGTTGTTAGCAATTCGATTTCTAATCTCGGTGATAAAACCAATAAAAAAATCATATATAAAAATCCAAGTACTTTCATGCTGCTATCTGGTGCACATATTGGGAAATGTGATTCTAATACATACAAAACAAAGATACAAATTTTGTTACTAAAAATCATAGAGCGTAATAAATTGTTAAAAATGAACGTTCTTACCTTTTCTTTTGTCTCAAATTACTTGTATTTTTTTTTAAACGTTTCAAATTCGACTTTCTTTTCTTATAATTTTGGAATTCTTGTTTGTTTCCCATCTCTCAATGTTTTTAGTCACTAAATTATCCCTAAGACGAATTATAAAGTTTAATAATATTATTATAAAGTTTATTCACATATATTTCAATATTTATCTTTATTATCGGGAGCAAAGAGCGCCAAGCACAGGTCCGTCGTCGGCTATGGCCACGAGCAACTGGGCGTAACACGAAGCAGTTACAAGCGCTATTGCTTCTCCACGTGCGAAAAAGAAACAGATAGAGCGCTCTTGCGTCTCGAAACAAATAACGTAAGCGCCCGTTGTTAAAATATCAATTATAAAAAAAAGTAAATCACACAAACATATTTTAGTCTAAACAAATGATAAAGAATTGTATTTACTTTGTGTTTACTAACTTTTATCAGTCTAATATGGCACTGTTTAAATACAATTTGTGATAAATTAAAATTAAAGGGGTTACTTTAGAATTTTTTTCTGTCGAGAAAATTTTAAGCTATCGTGTTTTGGCTCTAAACAAATGTTGAATTATGTAGTCAAATAACCTATATCAGAAAATTTTAATTCTGTGCTAAGCAAATCCTGAGATAATTGCAATCAAAGAAACACTTTTTTCTTACATATCCTCTTAAGGCCCATATAGGTATGTTTAACGCCTAATAAAGCTATTAAAATGTGCTACAAAATAAAATTTAAAAAAGGTTTTGGAAACTTCAAATCCAGCACTTTATAAATGTAAAATATATTAAATTTATTCCTTTTTTAATAACTAAAAAAATATTTATTTTCTGTAAATATGATATTATGATGTAAATATGAGATGAGATAAATGAAAATTTCTATATGAGTATGCTGAACTTGAATCAAACACCGAACAATGATTTCGACGCGATAGTACTACGGTGCTCTTCCTCCAATACACAAGAGTCGATACAGGATGCGGCCAATTCTTCAGGTGCTGATCCACCGGTGTGCGGCACATGTTCGGCACAGTAACGCACAACATTTTATAAAATGTTCGTTCTAGTGGAAACAATTGGAGAACATTTACAAAATGTTCGCATAATATCCGCGCACTTTTGTTGTGCACACGACTAAGCGGTGTACACAGCGGTAACGCACTAGTTCACTGTGCGTCGCTGTGCGCGAACACTCAGTGTGTTTATTGTCGTCGGAGGATAAACATTTGTGCGCCACTTAGTTTGTTGTATTCTACAGGGTTTATTTTATAATTTCTCGTGTAAAAGGTATATTAAATTATTTCATATTGTTGTTGTGTGAAAAGTGTTTTCATACATCGGTTTAGTATCTGTTGAATATTAAAACAAAGTTTAATTTTTCAGTTTAATTTTTCAACATGGAATGGACAAATGAAAAAATTACAAAATTTGTACAAGAGATTGAGATTCGTCCTATCATTTGGGACCCGAGTCATGCCGATTTTAAAAACAAAAATAAAAAACATGATGCCTCTGTGGAATTAGCACACATATTCAATTGTAACAATACAGAAATCATTAGAAAGTGGAAAATTATTTTGGCACAATACAGAAGAGAACGGAAAAAAATATTTGACTCCAAAACTTCTGGTTCTGGCTTATTGGACGTATATAAACCGAAATGGTTTGCATTTCAGTATTTAAATTTTCTACATGGAAAAGACGAAAGTGACAGTATCAACTCAAACGATACCCAAGTAAGTCTTGTAAAATTTATTTTGTATTTTAATAAGGGAAGGGGGCGTCCATTAATTACGACTAATATTTGACTCCTTGGCTGTGGCTTTTCGACGAAATGTTTAGTGCAGGCATGAAATATTAGTTATTTACTTACTTGCCTTGTAAGAAACTAGTAAACGATTTGAAACGCAAGCCTACAGGCAAATTTTTAGAAAGCACCAATAGCACGGATAAAAAAGGGATTTGTATAAAAAAAGGGCAGGCAGCAATTCGACAAACAAAGCAGCATAGGTACAAAATGTTTTTTTTTTCGGATTTTTTTTTGTTCTACTACCCATTTATTCTCTACTAAATCAAACCTTAAGTTATGCAACTGTTTCTTGCCACGGCACCATTCCGATATCACTTTTGAAATAATCGGCAAATTCTTCCCGGACGTTCTTCACATTAACTGCAGGTCTCCCCCCAACTTGTCTTATTGGAAGTAAATTGTTCATAGATATATTTTCGCGTCTCCAGGTGCCATCAATGATTTCATGAGTTAAGGGGTTTTCTCTGTCAAAAGTACCCGGTGGGCAGTAAAGACGCGAAGACATATTTTGCTTTCTCAGGAAATTATGTAAATAAATACATGCCAGCGAGACTACCTGTGCTTTCTTCGGATGCAACAAGATAGGTTTTCTCAATACACGAAATACAGCGGACAGAATACCAAAAGCATTTTCAACTATTCGTCTTGCTCTGCTCAAACGATAGTTAAAGACTCTTTCTTTACTCCCTTTATCATGCTTACCGGGGTATGGTTTGATTACATTTACATCTAAAGCAAAAGCGTCATCTGCCACAATTACATGTTCAATTGGTTCAGCCCTCCCAGGTAAAGGGTAAGGTGGAGGTAATTTCAAATTGCGTCTTTGAATTTTATTGTAAAGTGTTGTGTTCTTGAATACTCCACCGTCTGAAATTCTTCCTTTATATCCAACATCTACATATGTAAACATGTAGTTGGCATCAACAAGGGCGAAAAGCACAATGCTAAAAGTGTTTTTATAATTAAAGTAGTCACTCCCAGTATTGCTTGGTGCTTGGATTACAATGTGCTTTCCATCCATTGCCCCCATACAATGGGGAAAATTCCAGAGATTGTTGAACTGACGCTCCACAGCCATCCATTCTTCTTGGTTATTGGGTAACTGAAAAAATTATGTTAATTGCAGTTTTCATCACAAGATATAAGCGTCGAGCCAAACGAGGAGGCAACTACACAAACACAGAGCGACAATCAAGAAAGTATTTTTACAGAACAAACTCCAAGTAGTGGTAGCTCATTTAGAGCACCTAAACGTGGCCTAAAGCGTTCTATGTTGGAGGATCCACGAGTAGCACAAGCAGTGGCTATTATGCAGAACGTTAGTAAAAGTATAGAAAATAGAAAACAAGATGACGAGGATATCTTCGCTGCAGCAGTTGCATCAAAATTAAGAAAAATAAAAAATGAAAAAATCAAAATATTAGTGCAGCGGGATATAGATAGTCTTTTATATGACGCAATCATGGGAACGGGAAAATATGATGTAACCCCAATGCCATCACCGTATTCACACGCATCATCATATCCGTGTCTTTCTCCAACAGCTGTTTCGATAGAACCATCGTTCGACAATAGTGAGGATCAATCACAAATTATTTCGTGGAATAATATTTAATATATGTATCTAATAAACAATATAAAAAAGCAGTATTACCTTTACGTGTTCCTTCAATTCGCTGATTATGGCGGAACAAACTTCTGGGATAATGCGAGATATGAGTTGCCTAGAGACTTTGAAAAGATACATTAAGCTTTGAAATGAATCTCCGGTAGCGAGATATCTCATAGTTATTGCAAGTCTCACTTCTACCGCAACACTCTTTCTATAGTTTGTGTCTTGCCTAGTTACCTGTGGTCCAATTTTATTTACCAAATCCTCGAAATCCCCGCATGATATACGTGTAAAATTTTTAAATCCACTTAATGGGTCTATTTTCAATTCTTCTATAAATAATTTTGTAAGTTCATCTCGTTGTCGAAGGAATGGCCTCACCCAACATCTTGGTTTAACTCTTTTCTTCTTAAGTAAACAGCTTATAATAATGCAAGCAGAGGCAGACAACAAAACACTTTCAACATTACTATCCATGTTGAAACCTTAAATCGTGACTGCTAAAGCTGTAAGCTACTAGTGACTGGTTCCATTCATTTGTTCGCGTACAATATTGTGCGGCACAATGTACAATATTGTGCGGCATTGTGCGGCACAATTAACAATATTGTGCGGCACTGTTAGCAGATAACAAACGAGCGGTGGATACTAATTGTGCAGTACTGTGCGCGTACTAATGAGTGACGCACAAATGTCGCTAAAACTTATGTGCTGCACATAATTTCGGTGGATCAGCACCTTTCGACTTACTCGCAACAGGTTGCTGTACAATTTTCGCACCACTATAAAAATGCACTTGCAGAGTCTAAGACTGAAGTACAACGCTTCACACAGTTATTTGAAACAAACCCCACTGTCGACCACAATCTAAGAGCACTAGCAAAATTCACAAGCATGATTAAAAAAATAAATACATCAGAGCAGGGACAAAACTTCATTTTACGTCGTGCACCAAGGAAAATTAAAGTCCAAAGCACAGCCCTGAGTAGACGTAAAGACAGGGGAATAGCAAAGACCAAGTCTAGAATTCAAGCTGGACGGCCGTCTAACACAGATCGCAGAACTAAACGAAAGCATGACTTAGGACAGAATCATGCGCGCTAAATTATTATTTTTAATTTTATTAGTTCATGACAATTCTATGTTTATAGTAAGTTTCTCTTCGTAATAAACATCTTTTTACTTTTCTTCTCCTATAATTTATCTCAATCCTAACATATAAAATTAAACGGCTCTTTGACTGGCATAAAAAGTGGAGGACACTGAAACGGGTACATATTATAGTATAGCAAAATGAGGTATCCTACTTGAAAGTATAGGACCAGGATACCCCAGGAATTTACTTGAAGAACTATATACCCCAGGAAAATGTTGAGGGCGGGTATATTTTGAAATCCTTAACCCGGCGGTATATATTTTTATTGTATACCTGATCTCAACACTATAGTGTTGTGTGAAGGTATAGATTCCATATACGCCCCGCCCCGCCATTGTGATTTTTTTTAAATTTTAAATCGCGGCGCACGATGGAACTGGCATGTATGGATAGACGAACAAAAAATGTCAAGTAACATGTTACCCCAAAGTGTCACGTTACCGAGATATTTGGAGGTAATAATTGTCGTTGTACTCATATGTCAAAAAAAATATAGTAATATCTAATAGTACTTAGGGTTCGCTATGATTAAAGTGGTGTGGGAAATTTACAAAAATAAATGAAAAAATTTACATCGTAATAATAATAAATAAAATGACAGTAGTCTTTACCTAAGTCTTACACTTAACTAAGCTTCACTTTACCATAAAGCTAAGCTTCTCAGGAACGAATTTGTGTTGAGTGACAGTTGAAATGTTAAGTTATGCCTCACTTAATTTTTTTTCTTAAGTATAGCAACACTTGAAATACCCGCCCTTAGTCTGTATGGATCCTTATCCCACAAAATTCAATTTTAAATCCACAAGAATTTTCTATGAAGATCGAACACACGGAGGAGATATTATTTTTGTTGTTCATTATTTGTAAAGCGTACCGACGATGCTTCGCTCGGCCGGTTTTGCATCTTGTGCGATTCAGTTGGTTAGGCATTGGATTTTGATGAGTTGTAACATTATTATAATAATATGTATATACCTAGAATAATGTTGTTATGTTGGCATGAAGTAAATGTCTAGACAAACCAATAATGGTTTACAGACATTTTTTAATATTTTGTATTCGATTATGTATTAGATAATAAATAAATAAATAAATAAATATAATAAATAATACTGGAATTGTTATTTGTCATTAATTGAATGAAGAATCTTGAATATCTACATTATGTGATTTTTGTTAATGCTTAATAAAGTTAATAAGATTAACTTTGTGTTTTATTTTAACTAAAAGTAACAAAGAATATATATAATAAAATCTAATATATGGGTATACCTACTACGTAAACATATGGTTACATATCTATGCGTATATTCATCGTTAGGTGTAGCTCTATCTAGGGATCGAACGATACTTTCGATACTGAGTAAGTATCAAATTACATCTTCAAATTACAATTTTTCGTACATTTTTAAATGTCCTTGGCTGTCTACGGTCCTTGGTATATTTCGTATTGCAACACTAAAACAGCTGTTTATTCATTCGTTCGTCCCGCTAGCTCATTGGCGGATACAGGGGGGGGGGGCATGGGGGCCATGGCCCCCCCCCCCCCAAAAGACCCAGGAATTCCATATTTTTGACTTATCTTTTCAATTCAATTCAAGTACAATTCAATTCATATATGAACTGAATATAGAATAATATAATCCATATCAATCAAAGTTATCGAAAGTTTCATAATTCATGTCAGACATTTGAGACAGTTCAAATACGCGATTAAGCGGGTTAAAAGTATTTGCAATACAACCATAATGCATCTCGACTAGTAAAAAAATACACAAAAAAATTACTTGTGATATTAACCCCCGAACTTTGTAAGAATGCCCCCCCCCCCCAAAATGAAATCCTGGATCCGCCCCTGCGCTAGCTGTTCATTCAATTCATTCATTCATTGTTCGTTTGCCTTCTGTCGGTCGGTTAGTTTCATGTTAGTTTCGTTTGATTTTAAATTCTTTTGTTTAATTTATTCTTTTGTTTTTGTTATTTTAGTTGAGTGTATACAGTTTCGAAATGAGTAGTAGCGTCTGGAAGTATTTTGAGAAGGCGAAAGACTCAGCACAATGCAAGTTGTGTTTTAAAACACTGAAGTCCTCTGGGAACACATCAAATATAAAGAAACATTTACGAAGTTGTCATCAAAATATTGTTTTGAATGATACGTAAGTTTATTAAGTCATTCCACTAAGTAATTTTATACCCAAATGTATTTTTTATGCATTAGACGGACAGTCAAGTACCTAATTGTAAATATTATTGGAACGTTGTGATCACGTCACATTGTAGAACTTGGTGTTTAAAGGGGGAGACAAACCCTAAATACTAAAAATATCCATTGTTTAATGAAAATGTTACAAGAAATGGACAAGACAATTGCTTTGAAAAATATATATATTATACTTAAACATGTGAAGAACCAATTGTATTGATTAGAATTTTCGTTAAAGTAATAGAAACTCCACAAAAAAAGTTAGAAAACAAGAAGAATTTGACTTTTATTGAAAATTCTCTCTAAAACGGCTTATTGCACGCATATGAATCCTGTATCTATTAATAAGTTAATATCAGATTAAAAAATTGTATTAACAAAAAAATTTTATTTTGTGTATTGTTCTAATGGTAAAAAGAAAAAAACACCATTTCTAGGCGTGTTGAATTGGATCCGCCGCCAGCGAGTTCTATAGTAAATGTCATTTGCCTCAGTGAAGCCCTTAACGGAAGGCAAATGGACCAAGCCATTATAGCCTATTCTTTAGTGGATAATGCATTGCATGTTGTGTTGGAATAATAGCCTTACTTAACAAAAACAAACAAACATAGTCATGCCATGCATGCATGGTTATTTTTTCCAATTTCCAAAGAGATAGGCAAAGGTACGATACGATACAGCCTTTTTCGATATTTAGGAATATGCTGGTTTTCAATTTTCATTTTGTAGTAGTTTACTGCATTTTTAGAAACATTTTAACCTTCGATCAACAATACAACTAGATTAAAGGTGATAGCTCTGAAAACGGCCCGAGAAATAAGAGCACAAAATAAGCGTGTGCTCTTATTTGCGACAGTACGGTTCAACCAAAGCCAACGTTCGGACGCGTTAAAATGCCACAGCGTGCGTTTAAAAACTGTTAAAAAGCGTTTATACTTAAGGTATATTTTAAGTTAATTTAACAGATATAAACAGATATAGCTTTAAGTATAATCAACACAAGATCAACACGGACTGTTTTTCGCTTTGATTTTGTATGAGACCTTTAATCTAGGTGTATTGTTGATCGTAGATTTTAACAGATGAATTAAATAGTTTTAAAATGTAAGTATGTGATGTTTCATAACTATTTCGAGATTTTTACATTGATTACTGTGTTATTTATTGCAGTGGACCAACTCCCAGTAAGAGGATGAAATCACCTGATAGATCTGTAAGTGATGCTGATGATACGGATTCCCACACCTCATCATCTGCAATTATTATTGGTTCACAAAAACAATCTACACTACCGTTTGTTATTGAAAGGGAAAAAGCTAGACCGAACAAAATCCGGAGGAAGAAGCTGGACCAAGCTCTACAAAGAATGATGAAAAAAAATATTCGATTACAGTTTGATATTGATACTAATATTTCGAATCCTATTTCGCGCATGTTTGAAATACGGGCTTCATTCAAAGAGGGTGGGGCTCGGCATGCCGCAATAACTAATGCCATTCTATATTATATTTGTGCTGATCTCAAGCCCTTCCACACTGTGAAAAACAGGTGCTTTTTAAAATTGATGAAAACTTTAGCACCAACTTATATAGTACCATCAGACAATCATGTTAAACGCCTTATCAGTGAAAAATATGTAGCTGACCTACATATATTTATATCTATATTTATATTTTATAACACTTCACAATTACACACCTAATATATGTTTATTACTATATACACACTTAAATATTAAATTATCATATTTACAACACATTACAAATTTATAACATACATTTACAAAATATATACAATAATATTAATTGCACACGCAAAGCCGCGCGAAACCCGTAGTATGCTAGTTGGCCGATGATTGTTTACGTTCGCACAACTACCTACAATTTTTATTGTTACCCTCTGGCGCGCGACTTGATAACTTTGTTTCAAGCAGTCGAATTATTAATTAACTGTATCTGTGCTCGGTCCTGTATATCTGTCCTTCAAGTCTGTTCTGAATAAGTGTTGTTGTATTGTGCAAAAGACCAATATAAATATATAAGTGATTGGGTAAGTGAATTTTATTCCGACACACATAACAATACCCATAAATATAATGGGCTAAAGGACCTGTCCTTTAGCCCATTATATTTATAATTTCTGTGTCACTTGTGACATTTGGACAGAAACAATGAATATGACAAGTTTCCTAGGAATAACTTTACACTTCTTGGAAGGATTGGTTCTAAAATCTTCATACATTGCTACGATAGAGTTGCAAGAACGTCATACAGCAGTATATATTGCCGAAATGCTATTACAAGTTTTTGAAGAGTGGGGCATTGACAAGAACAATATAATAGCGATTCTTACAGATAACGGAGCAAATATGGTGGCAGCTGTCAAGAATGTATTTGACAATAGGACCAAGAAACATTTACCTTGCTTTGCACACACCATAAACCTTGTAGCTGAAAAGATCCTGACAGATAGTGAAATAGCTTTATTTGTGCAAAAAGTCAGGGATATTGTTAAATATTTCATACGAATTTTTTGAGGACGCTAATAAAGAAAATGATAATTTACAAAATTTTGAAACACATACAACTGATAAACAAGAAAAAGTTGCCAAAAGCGATAATGAGATACAACTCATCGCATCAAAAAATTCAAATTCACTACTAAATACCTACACAAAAATTAATGTAATGAATCCAGAGATTCCCAAAACCAATGAGCCTGAAAATGTAGCCATCCCCACCGACAATAGCAAGATCATAATTTTAGACCAAGCCATAGTATCTATTCTTGACACACTTAATACTCCTGTAATAACTGAAGAAATAACAATATTAAACTCTAATCCGGCTGTTGGCAGTGAAATCACAATGCCAAACAACTGTGACATAGTTTCTAATGAAAATACTGAAATAGCTGAAAATCCAAGTATTTCGTTATGTCACATTTGTAATCTAGAAACAACGGGAATAATAAGACGTCAAAAATGTAATGGCATAATTCATGTTATGTGTGGAGTGTCGAGCGAAGGCGAAGGGTGTAGTTCACAACTGATCTGCAATTTGTGTTTAAACGAAAATCACATCAAAATTTAAAAAGAGCCGCAGAGAAAAAGACATCTTTGTCATCTAAGAAATTTAAAGATATTGATATAAGAACTATAGTGCTAGTCGAAATACCTAAAGTAGACAGAGAGGGCCTCTGGACAGCAAAAATATGATAGGCAAAATATTAGAAAAAAGAAATGAGCTATACAGAGTGGGCTGGATTCCAAGAAACGCTCTCCTTTCATCATATCTGGTGATATTCCACTGGGTTTAGTTCATAGCTTGTAATTCTACAATTAAATTAAGTTGTAAGAAATAAAGTATATTTTTTTGCATCCTTCGCTACGACCACGCATAACTCGTTGGAGGCCATGTAATAAATAAATAAGTAAATAAATGTGACTGGCGATTTAAGCCACCTAAAATCCATTTTTATGGCAAGGAGCACGAATATATTGCATTAGAAAAATTGTCTAAAGTACTAAAACAAGACGAACTTCAATGGTATACAGAAGCGTGGCTTATTCGTCGACCCTGAACTGTCGTATTTAGCAGCAAGTCCAGACGGATTAATATGTGATAAAATGTTGAAATTAAGTGTTGAAAGTCGCAGAAGGAATAACACAAAAAAAATCGTTTTTGGAAACAGGAGAAGAGCGGGACCTTGACAATAAATAAACATGACTGGTTCTACCAGGTACCGGGTCAGCTCCACATTACTCGGAAAGAAGTATGTTTGTTTGTTGTGTGGACAGAAAAAGATATGCAAATAGAAGCAATAAAAAGAGATGACGAATTTTGGAATAATAGTATGGAACCAAAATTAAAAACTTTTTATTTTTATTGTCTATTACCAGAAATAATTGATACAAGGCTGGACAGAGAAATGGAAATTATTGAGTCTCAATATATTCTAGGCGCGATACACAAAAAAGAGTCAGCAAAACGAAAAAAAAAAAGGTTTCCGAGACTGTTACGCCAGAAGCAAAGCGTAGAAAAGTTATAAGTTAAAATTATTTTTTCTCCAGCAAAATGTCAACTTCCCATACTAATGGTAGGGGAGGCCAGGATGCTACACAAAAGCGAAAAGCCAATCAATAATTGGCGCTTTGACCATCGACGAAATGACCATTCGAAAATGTATCGAATGGGATGGTCAAAAATCTCACGCAACGACGTAGAAGATGAATGTGTTCCAGTAGCAACTGAAGCCCTCACTTTTATGGTTACCTGCATAAATGGATTATTTAAAATACCTGGCTACTTTCTGATAAATGGCATGACCGGTATTCAAAAGGCTGAATTGGTTCGTTGCTGCCTAGATATGTTAGTTGAGTGTGATGTCACTATAGTAACATTAACTTTCGATGGCTCTTGGGTGCAATCTGAACCTTGAAAATTTAAACACACATTTTCAACATAATGGTCAGCCAATTTCAATCATGCTTGATCCTTGTCGTTGTCTGAAATTAATATGAAACACTCTAGGTGATAAGAGAATTGTATGATGAAGATAGTATGGAGATATCCTTTAAATATCTCGGTTTGCTTAACAAACTTCAAAGCCAGGAACAACTTCATTTAGGTAACAAAGTTCGACAAGCTCATATTAACTATGTCAAACAGAAAATGAAAGTAAAGCTAGCTGCCCAGCTCTTAAGTCAGTCAGTGGCATATGCATTATCATTTTGTCAGGATAAAATTAATTTACCAGAATTTGCTTGCTGTGAAGCTACTCGCGCGTTTATTAGAACGATAAATAATATATTTGATTTGTTAAATTCATGAAATCTCAATTCTTTTGGCTATAAAAAGCAATCGTACCACAGAATCTCGAAAAAACTTAACAACTGATTCAAGCCGGGACTTGATACTTGAAACATTTAAAATTTTCTGATGGTAGCTTGGTCGTAACTTAGCAAAGAAAAATTGGATTCATAGGTCTAAAAATTTGTTTGCAGTCATTAAAAGATCTATGCAATAGTTTACTTGTGCAAGATCCCCCGAAAATGCAGTTTATATGTACGTATAAATTATCTCAAGACTATCTTGATTTATTTTATCGCGCAATTCGGTCAATGGGCGGATGCAATAATAACCCGTCCGCAAATAGGGTTACCATATGACAGGCGTTTGCCGCATTTGACAGGCATTTTAAGGTTTAGACAAGCGTGCGGCCGGCATTGGTCTGAAACAGGCATTTTTTTCGCGCCCGCGCCGCTTGCATTTGAATGACACGGGCGGCGTCGGTGAGCGGCGCGCGGAAAATTACAAAACTGTATCTTGTGAAGATTTTTACCTTTATGTATTAGAAAAGAAAGAACTATTAAAAAAAAATGTCCTCTGACAAATATCAGTAATAAATATCCTTCCTCATTATTATCTGTTGGCTTTTACTTATTACCTACAGAGTTTTGCTTTAGACAGGTATTTTTCTGAAAAATCAGGCATTTGAAGTACCATAGACAGGCATCCCTCTATTTACATATGGTAACCCTATCCGCAAAGCAATTTAAGGCGGCATACAAAAAGTATAAAAAAGTAGTTCATGCTGAATTTAAAGTTGCCGAGGGAAATTGCATTCCCCTAGAGGAAATACATATATTGAACTTAGCAAAAAAGTCCGAATACGTTGAGAAAATAAATAACTCACTGGAGAAACACAGAATGGTAGAAGAATTAGAAAAGATAACACAGAGCAAGAGTATATTACAAATGATGACCATAATTATATAAGCGATCCAAGCCAACTTACCGAATTGTTTATTATATACTTATGGGTTTGTAGTTAAAAGTTCACAAAAACAAATTATTTGTGATGGCTGTTTGGAATCACTTAAGGGTACTAAAATATATTCATTAACAGGGAACGCTAGCAGCGTTTTTCCATACAAATGTATTCCCCTATTATCTTCCTGGATAATGCTTCTAGAGCAATAAGGTATCATATCTTTTCTATCATATCTTATCATATCTTTTTTCCCACCAACTAATTACATAAGAAAATATGACTCTTTAGAAATGGTAATAAATGGCCCTTTTATACTACCCTAATCAGACGGCTATGAAACAAATTTGAAAGATTTTTAAGATAAAAAAAATTGATAGGGACATAGACTCATTCATCTTCAAAATATTTGTGCAAGAAATTATTCGTTAGGTTCAATTTTTAGGGAGAAAACAGGGGAATACGAAACATCGATTTAGTCAAAAATTTAGTAGGTATAATCGGTCTGAGCTGCATTTGTCCCTATCGCACTCTACGGGGGAAGGCTGAAGACGAGGGGGGGGGGGGGGGTCAGACTAATACGTATATAATAAAAGAAGTGGTAACGATAATAATATCAATACTCTAGAGTTGCAACGCACACAAACTATTCACACATTCATAAAACCTTATAGCTAATAATAAAAGAAGTGATATAAGTGATATATAATAAAAGAAGTTGTTAAAAAAAATATGTTTAAGATGAAGAAATAAGCTATTTCTATGTATTATTTTGTATATATGTGTCGGTTAATATCAAAATCGATAAAATCCACTTTATACTAAAACAGTTTTTTGTTACTTAGACGCCCACATATGGCGCAGCTTGTTCACATCAAATATGGAAATATCCATCAGTTTCGTTATAGAATATTCACTTTAAATTTGATTATATATCAAACTCAGTAATATCCAGTATCAGTAAGTACAAATCAAAAATGGTAATATCCGCAACAGCCAATCACAGGCCTGCTTTTGTTAAACATGGCGGGTCAGTATCAACAAACAAACGGAGGTATGCAGTGTTTGCTCTGTTGTTTTATTTGATTTTATGTGGTAATTTAAGAGTTCCAAAATTAGTGGTGTATATGTCGCAGTCATCTGGTTAAATCTGCTATTTGATTGAATGACTAGCGCGTTCATTGAATGACATTTAATTGAATGACTAGGCCGAACGTTGATTGAACAAGCGTCACTAAACGTCTAACTAGTTAGCGGATTGTAACATAGCCCTTTCATCAAACAGCTCGCACAGATAGCACTGTGTTGGAAGCGCATATTTTAATAAATTACTTTTGAAATAATATGATAATTTTTTCTAGGTTTTTTACTTTTTTATACTAAGCAAAAATATGGGATTAAGTAAAGCTTTGGAAATCATGCTACAATCTTTTATTATTTTAAACTCAGCAGTTTATAAATCAGTAATTATTTAATTGTCCCAAAATTCACCCTAATCAAATATTACAATTTGATTTAACGAAACATTTTATAATTCATTTATTTTTATTTAAAGTAAGGTTAGTTGCGAACTCATGGGCACCTTAACCAAACATTACAAAGTCGGCTATATCCCATTCAACGACTTCGCTAAATGACGTTCAGTCAAGACGTTGAACGTTACATTCAACGACTTGACGAGTTGTCCTTTAGTCAATCAATCAAATAGCAGATTCAACCAGATGACTGCGACATATACAAAAAGTTGAACCCAATAGAGCCAGAAAAAGATTACGCAATAAAGTGCCAACGAAGCGTCTCATGGCAAAACAGAAACTGTAAGTAAAGCCTTACTCTTCTCCAGTGACCACCTAGTTGATTCTTAAAACTTAGTAGGGTTGTGACATGATGTAAAATAATGTTTCGGCGTTGATTTAAATAAGCGGTTGCTTAATCTATCTAATAATCTTTAAATTTTCTATTATGTTTTTATTTATAATAGTTGTTTAGTTAATTTTTTTTTTTTTTTATGTTATGTCGACAGACAGGCTGACGGTCCACTTGATGGTAGGTGGCTACCCTCGCCTATAACACAAGCAACGCTACAGGTGCTGCAAGTGCGCTGCCGACTACAGTGGGATTAAGGATAAGGGATTAGGAGGGGATAAGGAAATGGGCTCTGGCATCCCTTACTCACTCACCGAAACACAACAGCACGTATATGCTGTTATTTCACAGTAGTCTTCTATAAGGGCGTGGTCACTGCCGCCAGGCGGGCTGCCCAAATGACTGCAAAACGCAGTGTGCCCTACCACTACTAGTTAAATAATAGTTAGTTTTATTTATAATTTTTTTTTTTGTGATAATCTATACCAAGAATATGGATTGTAGATGCGTGAATTCTTTATTTTACAGATACTCAGCCGTCAACTTACCAGTAAAACCAAACTGTCACCTAATTTCTACTAAAAGTTATAAATGCGGTACTTTGACTTCAAGAGATGTATTTTATTTTCATAAATCGTTTTACGAAAACCCTACAAAAATATATCAAGATGATTTTATATTAAAATATTGAATAAGTACTAAAATTAAAAGACGGAGACCCAGAAAAGGAACACGAAATTCTAAAGAATTTTCTACCAGACATTTCGTACGTAAACATCCGGATAATACGATGGTTCCAGTTTGTCTAAAATGTTTTCTGGCCTCACTCGAACAGCGTCGACAGAGAGAAAGTCTCATCGAGACTTACAAGATACCGCATAAGATCTACTATGTGCCCTGTCTCCAAGAACTATACACCCTTGATACTAATAAGCACTTACGAGGACACCCTTTAAAACTATGCCAAAATCCAAGCAAGAAAATACCTAGGAAGCACTTTTTACCTAACCGAGTGGAGACGGTTTGGAACAGACTCCCTGAAAGTGTTGTCATGGCGCCATCAGTGAATTGTTTTAAGAACAGACTGGACAAAATGATGAAAATATAATCTTCAAACCATTAGATACGCACGCATCAGCTGAATAGCTGCTAGTGTGGTTTATAATAATAATAATAATACTAAGATTAAAGAAAGGACGAGTGCAAGGTGTACTTAAACGACATATGCAATCAGGCGAAATGGCAAAAGAATCTCGCGGTGGTGATAGGAAAACATTTGCATCACGGAAAGAAGCAGTTGAGAAATTCATTAAATCTTTCACACCTTTAGAAACACACTATTGTCGTGGAAAAGATCTCTCTTTCTTGTTTTCTCCTCTGCCACAAGGTTGTCTGGAAGAGATCGCTCTTAGCGATAAGGCCGCCTGTACTCACTTATTTCTAGTATTTATTTGTTATTTTTATTTGTGTTGTGTGAGTAATAAAGAGTTTGTCTGTCAGTCTGTCAGCGAGTTTATTTACCTCCAGATTTGTCTATTAAAAAAATGCACGGTGTGTATAATGATCAAGCTTTGCCGGGATATTCTGTTACAGTGTCATTTTAACACTTCTTTCAATATTGGTTTTGGCGCTATTCGCCAAGATGTGTGTTCTACTTGCTTGCAGTTGTCAGAAAATATTAAAGTAGAAAAAAATCCTACAAAAAAACAGGACCATCACGGTCCAAAAGAGTTCACAAGTTGCGAGCAAAAGCTTTTTTTTAATCATTTAAAGGAGGAAAAAGAAGGGCTTCTAACCATTTCATTTGATTGTCAAAAGAACTTACCAATGCCGAAAATACCTGACCAGGCGACATATTACTCCCGACAAATATATCTTTATAACTTTACTGTGTAGTCGTTGGATCGTCACGAAGTTCTTTACAAAAAGATAATATATTTGCATATTTGTGTACAGAAGACGTGGCAGCAAAATCGTCTAATGAGATATGTAGTGCTTTATATAATGCTAATTAGTCAAAAATTCAATATTCGAGTTTCAAGATGTCAAGATTTGCACACCGAATACCGGTTGGTCGTGAAGGAACAAGAAAACTAAATGTCATGTCTGATATCAGTTGTCCATAGTCATCGCAAATAAATAATTATTATATTATATTACGAATAGCTGCCGCCATTACGTTGACTCAATTTTATCTCAGCTGGAGTTTATTTATTTAAATTAATTTCCAAACAGTTAAATTACAATACCATAAGTTATCGTTGACCCCCACACTAAGCTGTGCTTGTATCGTGGGAGTCTACTACAAATATGTACATGAACTCTGCATATGCTTATGCAGTTCCGTCCCACTTTTTTTTTTACGTCCATAATAACGGGGTTTAACCATAATTGATAATACATCACACATACTTGCGGCTTATAGTCTAACAGTTTCGGGGTAAAATGTAGCGAGCCTTATACATTATAAAACCATTGTTGTAATTACCTATATTCAGCAAATAAATAAATGATTATGACTATGATCATTCCGAGCACACCTGCTTTAGACAGTACAGACCTTGATGGGGGTCGGTGATAGCTTACTTTCAAAGTTATTGTCGCACTTCAAAGTTATTCAAGAAAATAGACGAAAATTGACCATTACCCCCCCCCCCCCCCTACTGGACCTAATATTTTGAAAAAAAAAAAATGCAGAAATTAGTTTTCTACTTATAGATTACAGGAAAACCTGATATTACAGTAACACGGTAAATCACTCAATATTATGCGAGATTTAAAAAAACACGATAGGTAACATCGTACGGAACCCTCTTCACGCGAGTTCAACTCGCACTTATCCCGTTTTTATTTTTTTTATTTTTTGGATAACGTTTACTCGACAACGTGCAAATAGAAACTCGCGACCAAACGCGTCTAGAGTTGCGCTCAGCGCAATTGCGTTGAGCGCTCTAGGATATATTATTGTTTCCACCGTTTTTAGGAGGGGGCTGCACGGCGATTCCTTGCTCTGTGGCTTGTATGCTTCAACGCCAACTTTAATCGTTGCTATCCCATATCGAGTGGGATGCTCA
This sequence comes from Bembecia ichneumoniformis, assembly GCA_910589475.2. Classification (NCBI taxonomy): domain Eukaryota; kingdom Metazoa; phylum Arthropoda; class Insecta; order Lepidoptera; family Sesiidae; genus Bembecia; species Bembecia ichneumoniformis. The sequence continues at coordinate 1,933,316 of OU342550.1, forward strand.
ATCAATATACTAAATATTGTTAAGTGTGGGGTGAGTCAAATTGCCGTGTAAGGGCGAAAATCAACTATTTATTGCCACAAACCAAGATGACTTCCAATAGGGCTAAACTTCTTCTTTAAATCCGTTAAACTTGCCAAAAGTCGTCCGTAATTCCGTAATGAGTCGCTGGTTTACTGTTCCGAAGTTTCGCTTTCGAATCGCAGAATCGAACTGTCTCGCTAGCTCGCCACTTCGCCTATTTATACCCGCTGCCAATCGTCTAGATCTTTCTCGAATTTAGTACAAACAAACAACAAACACTTAGAAGTAAACAACTTTTGTAAACACGTATTGTAAACAAGTCATTGAAAATTCGGTAACGCTATTTCTGTTGAACGTGAACTCTATGTTGTGTGCATAAGGATCAATTTCCTTTGACAATAACTTTCCAGAAATTGTAGACAGGCGAAGTCGCTTTTCTAGAACGTTCCATAGTGAGTCATAACTAGAACGTTCCCTGATGAGTCATAACAATATTTTATATAATAAACTTTTGCCAGACATTTCTTCCGCGTCCCTTTTTCTTAGGCGTTGTAGCATTTATTCAATCTTTATTGCTCCTATATTTTTGTAAGGCGATGATTTTTTTTATTTTATATTTTTACATAATTCTCCCGGAAACAGTACTTTCTTCCCGATGAAAGGCACCCTATGTCCTCTTCAGTATCCCTGACAACGTTTATGCAAAATTTCACGATAATCGATCTAGCAGTTAAGGCGTGAATGCGTAACAAAAAAACAAACTCACCCATTTATATTATAACTAGAAGAACTCGGCCACGCTTCGCTGCGGCCCATACGACGGCGGCGTGCGCATGGAGCGCGCGGTATTGGACACTGCTTATATATAATACTATTTATCGTAGCGTGATGTTATATAACCTATAGCCTTCCTGGATAAATGGACTATTCAAAACAAAAAGAATTTTTCAATTCGAACTAGTAGTTCCTGAGATTAGCGCGTTCAAACAAACAAACAAACTCTTCAGCTTTATAATATTATAGTATAAATATTAGTTATAATATTATTTATAATATTAGTTGGGATTGTATAGTCGAACCAAGTGTTCAAAATGACTTAATAAATAAATTAAAAACAGAAATAAGACAAATTACTGTACCACATTTATCCATACTCTGGATGTTGGCTTTTCATGTGTCCCTTAAGACTACAATTCTGTATAAAGGCCTGTCCGCATATGTGACATCGGTACCTTCTGTCGTTGGTGTGAATTCTCATGTGGTCTTTCAGAGTTTTCAGTCTGGGGTACGTCTTCTCGCACACCTTACACTTGAAGTTTCTCTCTCCGGTGTGCGTCGGCATGTGATTGTTTAACGCGAAGCGAGTGAAAAACTTCTGTCCGCAGTATTGGCATTCATATCTGAAAATGATGATTTAAGTTACGCCGATGTACCATGCACAGAACTCAATTTTTTAATCGCGTTTTTATTATTATTATTATTGTAAGCTTTATTTTCTACACATCTTTTACAATTTTATTTATTTATTTAACAATTAGTTTTAGTCTGCTATACTGTGTAGTCCCCTGTGGGTAAAAGCCTCCTCCATCTCTTTCCATTTTTGTTTATTTAATGCAATACTCATCCAGTTTTTTCCTACTATGTTCTTAATATCATCAGCCCATCTTTTCTTTTGTCTTCCCACACGCCTTTTATTCCTTGGTTCTTGCCATATAGTTGTCTGATGAGTCCACCTCTTGTCTTTGAGCCTTGCTACATGTCCTGCCCATTTTAATTTTCATTTTAATCGCGTTAACTAGTCTCAATCGTTCTTATATTTAAGACCTTAAAGCGTATGCCCTACACAAACTGTCTAAAACTGTAAGGATTGAAGCTCTCTTATTGGCATATTGCGGCCTTGTCGAATCTGTACCAAAGTATGGACTGCTTGTTCTGGGGAAACTCGACAGGAAAAAAAATTGTTTTTAAGAGGTGAATCGGAACAATGTTTAAATTAAAAGTAACAAATAGTTGTATGCCCTATTTTAAAAAACATAAAATACTAACACTTCCTTCACTTTTTATATATGAAGTTGTATATACGTAAAATCGAATCCTACTTTATTTAGACGAGTTTCATAGAATAGTAAAAGAGCTCAAAGAGACCCAAATAGGCTGTGTATTCGCAAAGCACACACAGCCCTTATGCATAAGAGTGTTTTTTGTCTAGCACCAGTCATATATAAAAAAAATCCGAACAATATTAAGCAGTTCAATATTAATATATTTAATATTCAATATAAATATATTTAATATTAGTGATTGATTATTATACTTATATTGTTATTATCAAAATATTTGCACACCCCAAAGGGTAGAATGTAGCGAGCCTCATAAATTCAAAATTCAAAAATTTATTCTGCAAATAGGCCGCAGGGGGCTCTTTTACATGTCTTGAATCTACCAGCGCTTCGGAAGATTAACATACATTAAAAAATTATTGTTGTAATAACCTATATTCAGCAAATAAATAAATGATTATGATTATGAAAGCAATAAGGTCTGTTTTTCTTTTGTAGGCAACAACTAATAGCAGTAGACACTGTGTGTATGTGTAATGTAATAAAGTAATGTAACAGAGAAAGACGCAGCATAGTTTTTGCTTTTGTTTTGGTAGTTTTTGCACTTTTTTTTTTAATTAAAAGTATCGATGAACATATTTTAATAGGCAACACAATTAATAAAATATACTTTTCACCTGGTAAACAGATGGGAAAACAGATGGGTAAACAGATGGGGATCCGACCTCTCTTCGGATCTTAGACCGTAATAGAATTAAGAAACTCCAACTCACCTATAATCCTTGAGATGGTCTTTCCGTCTATGTATCGTCAGCATGCGTCTAGTCTCGTACACCTTTTCGCACATCGTACACGGAAAAGTCAACGGCTGTTCGCCGTGAACCTCAACTAGATGTTTCAACTTCTGTGGGTAGGACATCAATTTCACATCGCACTTCGGACAAAACACTCTACCCTTCTTATTGTGCACTCTGTCCACGTGCAAGTCTTTATTGTAGGCCGCTTTGAACACTTTACCACAAATCTCACAGGGGAAATCCCCGTTTTCGTGCCGCTGTTGATGCATAAAAAATCTACCGTGATCCACAAAGCCAAGACCGCAAGTTTCACACACATAATTCCTATAATGCACGTTCATATGTTTGTTTAAAGCGTGAAAATACGAAAAAGACTCATCGCACAACATACACTTTGTTTCGTTCTGCAACAGCTTAAACGGTAGAATCCAATCGGAGAAGTCACTGTAATATTTCTTATTGTGAGCCATAGTAATGTGAATCTTGAACTCCTCTAGGCTCTCTATCTTCTCCGGGCACAGTCTACAGTCGATTCTGGTCAGATCCACTTTAATCATCTTCCTCAACTCGACCACTTTAAACTTTTTAGGATTGTGGGTAGTCGCATGTTCCCGTAGTAGCTGCGGGTTCATGAAGTTCTGGCCGCAGTAGTAGCAGAGCAAATGATTGTGTCGGCACTTGAAAGGGACGGCGAAAGAATATTCAATGATTGTCAGTATGTTAGTCTCTCTAACGTAGGACGGGTCTTTTTCTCTTATCAACTGTTGTACTCTGGCCAGCGGCAGATTATCTGAAAAATATTGCAATTTTATGAGCCTACAAATAATTTTATTTTATATTAAAACTAGCGATCCGCTCCCGGTATCGCAGGGATATTTATATAATACAATCGTAAACGAATCGTGTCTGTAATTAACATAGAAGTATGAATACGGCTTTAAACCAAGTCTCGTAATAGATGAAATGCATAGAAACCGAGCGAGCCATCTGTGCGGGGTCTGAAGTGCAGGCGGGGGCGAGGTAGTGAAAGAATAGAGCGTTGCGTAACTGTGTCGATTCTGGATTGTCGATATATCGATGGGAGATTAAAAGGATAGAATAAAATTTAGTTTAATCGTGTACGGGGTAAAAATGATGCAAAATGGGGTAAAAAAAATATTGTATTTAATTTTTTTTTTTTTACCAAAATTTTACATATTTTACAAAACACTGTGCTAGAAAACAACCTTGAAACAACCTTAAAAAAACTGCAGCAAGTAATAATAAATAAATATAAATAAACATTGTAGGTAAATTACTTATTTCCGATACTATAATTATAATTTTTACATAATAATAAATTAATGACAGTTAACAACAATACGGTTATAATTTAACACTAAACAAACGGTATTTTTATCATTCACAAACTTAATTTAACTAAATAAATATATTGCTAAGATATTATGTGTAGTAATAAATCTTGTTAATCGATATTTGTAAAGAAGACGCAAGCACAGCACTATCGATGACAGGACACTATGGATGACCGTCATATTTTGACATAGTAATGGCGTATCAATATTTGTAAAATATTAAAATAATATGAAATTTAAACTACTAACATGTGGAAAGTAACCCGACGAGATTTTATTTTGGGGTTCTTAGAATTGTTTTTGCATTGCTTAATTGCACAATTCGGCATTTTTTCACTGAAAACTTTTAATTTTTACTGTCAGCGTACGTAACCGGACTGATGCTCGCGCAGGGCATACATTACTTTGGTATGCTCAGTATTATAATAATTCAAAAATAATTCAAAATTATAATAATTCAAAAGTAGTAATGTATTATAATAATTCAAAAATATTATAATACACTACTTTGGTAGTGTATGCTTGGTAAGACGGCAAACGTTTTGTGGTGCTTCTATCCGGGCGCGCGCCTCTTCATAATTCTATGGTAATTAAATATTTTTACAAAAGAAAAATATATATGTACAAGTCAAAAAAACAAATTTTAGAATTTTTGTCTGTGCGTTTGTGCACGCTAATCTCAGAAACGGCTAAACCGATTTGAATGCGGCTTTCACTGATGTATTATAGCAAGCTTCCCGTAACATTTAGTGTTTGTTACATTCCAATCGGTTTATGTATGTAAATTTAAAGAATCACCATCCAACATTTTTTCGATAAAAATGCAATAAAATAACTCTTCGGTAGTAATGGTAGGGCACACTGCGTTTCGCAGTCATTTGGGCAGCCCGCCTGGCGGCAGTGACCACCCCCTTACAGAAGACCACCGTGAAATAACAGCATATACGTGCTGTTGTGTTTCGGTGAGTGAGTAAGGGATGCCAGAGCCCATTTCCTTATCCCCTCCTAATCCCTTATCCTTAATCCTACTGTAGTTGGCAGCGCGCTTGCAGCACCTGTAGCGTTGCTTGTGTTATAGGCGACGGTAGGCACCTACCATCAAGTGGACCGTCAGCCTGTCTGTCGACATAACATTAAAAAAAAAAAAAAATTGGCTGAAACTTTAGTTAATTCTATATATTATCATCTGTAAAACGATAATGATTGAAAGTTTATATAAAGTTAAAAATGGACAGTTTAGGTGATTTTAAAAAATCCAATGTAACTTACATTGGATTTGCAGAAAGGTTTGCGTAAATAATTTCGAGAAAATTTGTAGAACATTTAAACAATAAATGAATGAACTCACTTGGTTTACTTTTTATTGGAGTAACAGATCTGAAGTGCGCTTGCAGTTTACCGGTCACACAAGACACGTCCCTCTTCGACACCACTGCCAGAGAGAAAAAAATATATCGGTAAACTTCAATAGTTTCAGAGCATACTGCGTTTTGCATCACCAAGCCAGGCAGCCGCTGTGTTAGGTCATCACTGTTTTAGGCTCCTTAGGTCGGCAGCTCACTTGCAACACATATGGCGTTGGTTGTGTTACAGGCGAAGGTTGATACGATAAAGAATAAAAAAGAAAAAGGGATTAGGTCCTTCCTACCGTAAGCTGCCATACTATTATTTCAAGATGATCTTATTTAGAGCGGGTAGCAGGGGCGTAGCTACCGCCGTATCAATCGCATCAGTTATATGGGGGCTACAGCCCCTCCGAAGTGTGCAACCAAAAATCCATAAAGTCTGGAATGGCACTGTGTAAATTACCACCATTGTATGCGTATTTGGGAGAGGTTTTATGGGTATCCTGTGGTATTGACTGGCGCTTCAGACAAAATTAAGAGCGATCGAGTAACAGTACCTGCTCGTCAGATGCATCCAGGTCCAGATGTCCTCCAGATTAGCAAGTTCAGCTTGGCGCCAGTCACCAACACAAATTATTTTCCACAGTGGAAACACTGCTTTAAAATTATAGTGGATTGCTAGTTACGTTGCCTTTAAAGTTATAGTTCATAAAGCGTTTTTAAGTAAATTATTGTTCATAAGCGAAGCGAGCGAGGTCGCGTCCGCAATGGACGGCGACAAGGGAACAACTGCTGCCCCCTCTCGCCTGAAACTGCGAGAAGGCCAGCACAACACACACGCCCGACCAAATTGTTATGCTGTAAGCAATACTATATATATAGCCTACGAGTTTAGCGTTTAAAAGTTTAAAAAAAAAATTCCAGACAAAGTTTTGATATGCGGCTCATCTAGCCACTGAGGGATAGTTACCATAAGAATAAATAAGAACAAGTAGAACAGAAACTCCCGCTCCGGACGCGCTCAAGGTCGCGTTATTAGCCTACACGTTAAACGGGATACTCAGTCGGGCTGTCACGGCCGGCGGCGTCTCTGCATGAATAAACTTACTTAATAGTTTTACGTGAGCTTATATGTTTTTATTTTTCATTTGTAGGTAAGTAATACTTACTTACATGGCTTCATTTGGTAAGGTACTGTCTTATAATAACTTATTATTTATAAGTACATATATTTAATGTAGGTACGTAACATAATAATCTAGGTACTTACCTAGATTATTATTTATAAATCTTATTATTACCTAGATTATTATTAGATACTTATTTATAAATCTCATATTTTATAAAACTAGAATAAAATAATGGTTTCAAAGTAAAGAAAAACTTATATTTTAGCGATAATATCTTTATTCGTAAGCAATATTTAACAGCAAGCAACCCTGGCGACAAGCCTGGGCGAAAGAGGGGCGTAACGACGTGAAGGGGGAAGTAGTTATATAAATGGCGGCGTTCCGTTCTACTTGTTATTATTGACTCTTATGGTAGTTACATCCATCAGACGGACGGATCAGTTTATGACTGCGTGCGCAACTCAGTGTCTCCTCCCAGCACTATACACAGTAGATGTGAGGTAAAAGCATTTTGCATTAGCTATTCACAAAAAAAAAATACTTCAAATTGTCTACGGTTCACATAAACTACAACTAAACAATCTTTTTAAACAAACTCACGTTCGCTCTTGATCTTCTTTGCGGGTAGTCCGTTGGAAATCCTTCGCAAACGTTTCATACTAGCCGATATCTGCGATATTGGTATTTCGTCGGAATTTGAATCTGTTTTATCCATTGATGCTTTTTCGATTTTAAGTAATTCCATTGAATCTGAAATGCATGAGACGATGTTCTTAGAACACAGTAGGTAATAGCCGATGGGCAGGGCCGCCTTTAACTTATTGGTGGCCCTGCGCACTTTAGAATAGAATATGATAGAGGATTATTATATTAAAATAGGCAAAATGAATTTTCTACATCTGCAGTACTGCTCCACTTATCATTTTCAAAATAATGTTTATTGGTAATATTAGTTATCAAATGATAATCTGACAGGAACTAGGGGGCGACATCGATGGTGAGGTCCTGGACACTTGCCCAGAGTGCCCAATGGAAAAGAGGGGCCTGCAGATGGGGGCGATTGCAAAAAAAATAATAATCAAATGATTCGACAATTGTATTTTAAGCGTATTCAATAGTATGTAGTTGCAGGGAATACTGCATTTCGCAGTCAGTTGAGCAGTCCGTCTGGCAGCAGTAACCACCCCCTTACAAAAAACCACTGTGAAATAACAGTATCTGTGCTCAGAGGGTCATGTAGTGCCGGTGTGCAATCAATACCGTGGCGCCCTCTCCATCAGTATGTTGAAACTCATTTAATATGTCTTATTTTTGGTTTTATAACATTTTCAATGCTTTAAAACTGTTGGCCGGTCGTGGTGCGCCTTGCTTTGCTACCACGTCCAGCGTTGGTCATAACATAGGGACAGAGTCTTTGAGAGCGTTGTTACCGCGAGAGACACAAGGTGTTGCGAGCGGGAGCGGCGCCCCTAAGACCCTGTGCCCGTGTGCACGGCACACCCTGCACTATAGGTAAAGCAGGCTCTGTCTATGTTGTTGTGTTTCGGTGAGCAAGTAAGGGATGCCAAAGCTCATTGCCCTATCTCTTCCTAATCCTTTATCCTTAATCCTTTATCCTTAATCCTATTATGGTCTGCAGCACACTCTCAGCATTTGTGGAGTTGCTTGTGTTATAAGCGATAGCCTGTCTGTCACTCCTAACATTTAAAACATTAGAGTGACAGTTGAATAGGTTATTAATATTAAAAAAAACTTACAATGACAATCAACAGCATCATCCGCTAGGGCATCTCCGAGCGGAGACGGTGAACGTTCATTGTCACTGATCTTATCATCTGGTTCACTTTTAACAATCTCCACTTGAATGGTCTGCCTCTGCTGATCTGAGTGTTTTTGTTCTGAAACTTTAAAATATCTGGGTAAATTCTGCAAGGTACAATATAGAGCAAAATACGTAGTTATTTTTATGAAATACAAAATTTTTTTCAAAATCAAATTAAGATGCATAAATTGTGTATTGTCATAGTGTTATAGTCAAAGCCCATTTTTATATGTTAAAGTCAACAGACAGTCTGACTCGACGGTCTACTTAAAATGATAGGTGGCTACCGTCAACTCCACAGGTGCTGCAAGTGCACTGCCGATCAAGGTAAGATTAAGGATAAGGAATTGGCAAGGGTTAGGTTAATGGGCTCTGGCATCCCTTACTCACTCACCAAAACACAACAGCACACATGCTATTATTTCATGATGGTCTTCTGTAATTCTGTAAGGGGGTACTTATTGCCGCCTTACAGAATTAAACGGGCTATCCAAATGATTGCAAAATACCACTACTTTCCAAATCCAGACCAGAGCCAACTTTTAAAAATCTAGACCCCTAGAACAGAGTGTTAAGGCAAGCACCCTAACCACTTATCCGCTGAGCTCATCAAATTTTAAAAGTTACTAAATTGACTGCTAGTATAGAAAAACATCACATAGGTATACCTTCATTGTCATCGTAATAGACCTTCATTTGCAAGAATGCTTCTTCACATTGAAGCACTTGCTTCCTGAAGCTGTAAGCCTCTCTGAGACGTGAGACACATGTCGCACATATAAGTCGTTCCGTTTGCTTGCTGTCCAGATGTGATAACTGGAAATTTATGAGTGGAATATTTAGTATCTGATAAGGGCTGCCGTTCGACAGCAACCTGGTGCTTATTACAGATCCTTTTTGTTTGGGCCCATAACCCCTTATAGGAAATTTAATCATATATCTGCCTCTTACTCTTCATATATATATATATATATACTCCATTTATGTGCACATAAGTAATCATTTGTAAACATAAATTCACTTCTTTAACATTCAAAACATTGAGATAATAATTATTGTGATGGTAAATTTTGAAGCCCCAAACTAGGCAAGATATGTCATAGAAATGATATTGCAATTGCGTGTTGCAATCAACAATAATTGAAGGGTTTTACTGACATATCAGGGTTGCATAGGACCCAAACGAACTGGAGATGACTTACCAGAAGTCCAAAACAATCCATCATTAAGTCTGAATATATTTCCTTCTGTCCTAAGTATTCATATTCGACATTGAGTAGACGGCATCTCTTCATAACGCCACAACATCGACACAAACCAGGGTCGATTATCGGCCCCTTGTTTTTATTGACACTCATTTTTATTTAGAGAACTGTCTCCTATACAGACACAAAAATATTATAATCATACTTAGTTCATTCTATAAAATACCATTAGTTAACAATGCCTTACAACTACATTTTTATAAAATGTAATTTATTTTGCGATTGTTTTCATATTTATGGTCATTTCATTTGAAAAGAAACCGAGTGAGTAGAGGTGAAACCGATATATTAGTATTCGTTAAGATATTCCTAATATTACATGTATTCATGTATCAGTAATCCGTCGAATTCAGATATCCTAATATTTCATATTCACTTTATTCACTTCACTGGCTTTTATCATCGGTCGATTAATATATTCATATCAATCCACAGAGAGAAAATATCATTTAACTTGGTCACAGAACATACTTAGATCGTTGATATTTGTCTAATATTTGTGTATTTACTATGTTCATACTACGTAGTAATCTGTGGTTGATATTGGTTTAGATTCTAGCTTGGAACAACATTAGATATTGTTCTTTGGATTCTTCTCTCGATTCTACATAATAATATTTTTTACATTACACAAGTTTTTTTTAATGTTAAGATCGGCAGACAGGCTTTTCATACTTAATAAAATTCATATTTACATTTTCTTTATTGAGTTTTTAAAAAATAAATAAATGTTCGTTTTATTGTCATGATATTTTTTATTTATCTTTTATATTATCGTTTTTAATCTTTCCCCTAACCTTGTGAAAAGGTTTTCTCAAAATCTAAGGCATTAATTTCCGATCGACGTACCTACCCGTCTTTCATCAAACAAAGTAAAAAAGCTGATGTTCCTAAACACCAATAATAAATTTTTGCACGAATATATAGTTTAACCGCAAAGCACTTATTTCATATCAGTCATGTTCACATAATAGTTAAAAGTTGTCAAATATCGTTTATTCATGAAACTATTGCACGAATACCGTATTATGTTTAACTGCAAGATAATAAGATATCAGTTATATTCATATAATAGATAAAAGTTGTCAAATATCGTTTATTCATTACTATTGCACGAATACCGTATTATGTTTAACTGCAAGATAATACGATATCAGTAATATTCACATATTAGTTTAAATATTCTAATATTACTTGAGGAATATATTCATATTAGCTAATACTGGCAAATATCGGTATTAACCCATCTCTTATAATGTAGTTCTCGGACATGCGCACAACGTTCGAAGTCGTCATGAGGGAGACAGACATATAAATTTCTGCACCGTTCGGTCGGCATCGGTTCGGTGCACCCTACTAGCAATATAGGAGAGTATTAAATATATGGTTCTGACTAAGTGTTGCTTTATTGTGCAAAAGACCAATAGAAATATATAAGTGATTGGGTAAGTGAATTTTATTCCGACACACCCACATTATAACCCATATATTAGTACATATTATTATTAGTACAGAATACATATAAAAAAATGGCAACACTGCATATGAAAGAAACTTGTGTGTGACCACAGAACATATATATACTCGCTTGCGTTGCGTGCGTGCGACTCAACATTCAACTGTGACTGTGATTGTGAATTTGTGAATTGCAAGTGAATGTGATTGAATTGAAATGAAAGATCACAGAACACATAATTATACTCAAGAGAGTGAAAGATAGAATGAATTTGGTTGGCGTCGGTACGCGTTTTTTGTCATGGTGAAATTATTGAATATTTTCATAGTTAAGAACATTATTTCAATTTTACATAGTAATTTATTAATATGTCTATTATAGTTGATGTGAAAACGTTTATAGTCTTGTGAAATGGGGACTAAGAGTATAGATTGGCGACCGGGCCCAACAGTGTGCCGATGTTGTTTAGCCGAAGGTTGCTATAAAGACATTTCTACCGAATACTTTTGGATGGGAAAAAGAGAAGTGTACTCTGAAATGTTATCGGAGACGTTTGATATTACCGTAAGTAATTGTTCTTAAGTAATAAAACCAATAAATATGCCACGGCATCCATTTTCTAAGTCTTTTTTGGGGTGTAATCCAACCGGTTTATAAAATTGTATGTTTTATATATGAATATATTGTTCGAGGGGCCTGTTAAATTTTGTCGGGTTATTATCGATTGTCGTCCTACACGCTTGCGTTTATGCGATTTTACTAAAGTCGGTATTTAAATTAAATTTGCGGACTCAAAATACATACATACATTTTGTATTAAAATTATTAATTTTATATTATGAAAAGAGATATTCCAGTATTTTGATGTTAACGAAATTAATTTGTTTTATTGTCCCTAAATTTATAGCTACGCCATGTTTGATGAGATGCGACTTTTACCAGACTCTTTAAAAATGATCTTTTTTAGGACATTTGCACACGAATTGTTTTTTTTTTTTTTAAATAACAAACTTGGAAATATCAGAGTAGTTTTCAAAACAAAGGTTTTTGATATTTTCGAGTAGTGGGTGCCCTTAGCAGGGGCTGGGCGTGGAGAGCTCAGTTGCCCAGTCATTCGCGTAGTATGGAGTACAAAATAAACATCTCACAGACTCCAATTTATACAGTTGTATGCGAGGAATGCGTTCCAGATGTTAATAATTATGAAATCGAAGTGCTTTACGTTATACTTATATGTAATTTCAAAAATGTAACAGAATCAGCCTATGCAGTAAAGTAGATTCTGAGATAACAAATTGCCTTCCAACTTCCATAACTTTGGGCTTTGCCTCTCTTCTCCAATTATTTTAAATAATTTTATTCTTCATCTCCAAACTTCTTACGCTCTTACGCTTCTTACGCTCTTTTATGTTAGTAGTGGGGGCTGCCTTTTTATCTATACTAATGTTATAAAGCTGAAGAGTTTGTTTGTTTGTTTGAATGCGCTACTGGTTTGAATTGAAAAATTCTTTTTGTTTTGAATAGTCCATTTATCGAGGAAGGCTATATAACATCACGCTATTCCAAATAGCATATGTATAAGTAGTGTCCAGTACCGCGCGCCCCACGCGCACGCCGCCGCCGTATGGGCCACAGCGAAGCGTGGCCGAGTTCAGCTAGTTTGTAATATGTAGACAATTGGTTTTCTCTACAACTTATTGACAAACAAACAGTATCATCTACAAAATTAGGCAATAAATCTAAAGAAACCTATTATTTACACCTTAAAGTTAATTGACTATTACTTACTATTTAATAAAAAAAATTATGTTCATGTGATCAGCTGATGTATAATCCACCACTTTATAATCTTGACTTTTTTTTCTTTAGGATACTAGGTTAACTATAATTTGATAAAATTTTTCAATCGGGAGGAAATATTTTTTTAATGTATATGAGAGGATACCGCTGCTCAAACCACCCACGGAGCCCTAGCTGATGTTCACAAGGCTTCATGTTAGAACTTAGAAGCATTTTAAGAGTTATCGCGAGAGAGGAAATGATTGGACAAATTTTCACCTGGTTCATTCTGGTTTTTATCAAAATTCATTCAGTTGAGGAGCCTTTTGATCAAGTGGTTAAGGTGCTTGCTTTAATGCTCTGTCTCAGGGGGTCATAGGTTTAATTCCCAGCAGGTCTAACTTTGGAAATGAACTTTTTATAGTTGTTCATAGTTGGCTTTGGTCTGGACTATTAGCCTTCTGACATACAGTCATCTTAGTAACAAACAACAGGAGTAACAAACATCCATAGTTACGTGCATAATCACAACTAGGACCACAACATACCATCATTTCTAATCTCAAACTTATTTCTAATATTATAGATTGCCTATTCAACATCTGGTCCAAACAGCAATAGCCGCTTAATCTGTGAGCCATGCATATCAAGATTAAGGGATGCTGCGGAGTTCAAACGTCAAGTTCACGAGTGCGAGAAGACCTTCACTCAGTATTTGGATCCCGGCGCTTCTTCTACCATGTTGGACACTCAAGGTACTTATACTAATCTCCTCGGTGATAAAATATTTGGATTTTTCGAATTCTAAAACAAGTGATAGCATTAAGGAAATGTGCGTGACCAAAAGAGATTAGTAATTTTGAATGAACATGAATGAAGCCCTGAAACAGAGCTCACTCCCTCACGAATTTCTACGAATTTCTATTCTATGTCAAAAAAATATAAAAAAATAAGGCGAGGACTTAGCAGAAAAGCGTTTTTGTCGCCTAATTTAAATTGTTAGAAGTAAAATTAAACTTAGTTTAAAATGCAGTGAGTGTATAATAGACTTTTTTAAATAAGTTTGAATCAGCAAATTTATACAAACATATCTTCTGAAAAAAAAAAAAAATTTGTTTAATTAACTCTGTACTAATGTTCTAAAGTTTTAAAAATTTAAGAAAAATCTTCCAATTTTAAAATTATATTGGGTTATCTCCGAGAAGCTACAAAAATTTGTTGTGCAATATTGCACCTTAATTAATAGGTTATTAGGTTGCACTCATTTTGGTAAAAATTGGTTTGATCTGCAGTTAGTTCTTGACTTAAAATAAAAAAAAGTGTGTCAGCTCCTACGCACGACTGGAGTCTACTCAATAGATTTAGATGAAGCGGCAACATTTATCTAGTATGTGGGTGGAACTGCTTGGTGAACTTCAAAAATTCGATAGATGTCACTGCTTCTCGTAATTCAATTGTAGTATAATAGATGGCGCCTCAATAGTGTTGCGGGCTGATGCTCTTAATGTTAACAACGTTATATAACATGTGTAAGGCTAGTAAACTTGATCGCACCGCGTCTGCGCCGTGCGACGGCCGAGTGTGGGCCGACTGTCGGTGACGGTGAGGCGCAAAACCACACCGTGTGTTGACCGTGAAATTTACAATTACAGTTATGTTACCGTCGACAGACAGGCTGTCGGTCCACTTAAAATGGTAGGTGACTACCATCGTCTATAATGCGAGCAAGCCTATAAACAATAAACGCAACACCTGATTACCACAGGCGCTGCAAGTTCCCTGCCTACCATAGTGGGATTGAAAATAAAGGATTGGGATAGGGGAATGGGCTCTTGCATACCTTACTCATTCGCAGAAACACAACAGCACACATGCTGTTATTTCACGGTGGTCTTCTGTAAGGGTTGTTTACTGCCCCTGCCACTACTAATTTTTAGGGTTCCGTACGTCCGAATAAAAAAACGGAACCCTTATAGGATCACTCGTGTGTCTGTCTGTCCGACCATTCCCCCTGCCCTATCTCCGAAACTACTGAACCTAAAATTTTGAAAAAAATACAGAAATTAGTTTTCTACTTATAGATTATAGGAAAACCTATAAGAAGTCCATGATATTAAAATAACATGGTAAATCACTCGATATTGTGCGGATAGGTAACACCGTACGGAACCCTCTTCACGCGAGTTCAACTCGAACTTGTCCCGTTTTTGTACTATGGATACAACAATGTTGAACAATGTGGACTTGTTAAACAATAAAGATACATATATGAAATGTTATTGAATTTGGACGCACCTTTACAGTGGCGATAGAACCGTTGGACGGTGAGGTGAAACTCGAGCAAGTCAAAGAGGAAAAAGCTCACAGCGACGACGATGACGACTTCGCCGGACCCAATTTCCCCGATGATGATGACGATGATGATCGTGAGTTGCTTTTTTTATATTTAAAAGTTTGTCAACAACTAGCAACGCTAAGTTGCTGCACACCTGATAGGACCCTGATAGGATTAGGAGATGCAAGGTGTGGATGTGGAAAAATGAGATCTGTCATCCGTTGATCATGCACTGAAACAACACCACAGCAACTATTCTGGGAACAAGTATTTATTTTGGTAAAATGTAATTTTGTTTGTTTGTATGTATGTAGGAGGTAATCTTCGAAACGACTCGTCCAATTTAGAAAATTCTTTCACTAGTGGAATAGAATTTCGGGATAAGCCCATACATCCAATCAATCTGAATTTTCGTATACACCTGTATTTGAACTCGCTGATTACGAATATCATAAGCAAAATACCTGCAAATTTCATTTTCAAGGTCAAACCTCGAATATATTGATTTTTGAAGGGTTTTTCACGTTCACGCTCGCGCACACACACACGCACGCACGCACGCAGTGAAATACCCTTTGCTTTTGCTTATGATATTCGTAATCAGCGAGTCAAAATACAGGTGTATACGAAAATTCAGATTGATTGGAGGTTGACGAAAATTCAGACAGATTTTTTTTTTATTTATTATTTATTAATACAATAGTTTTTCATTTGACTTAACATCATTGGAGTTTTACCGTACACCATGTGCCGATTACAGAAAATTTAAATAAACCTTCAGTTGACGCCCAACGTACACTTCAGACTCCTCAATTACTTTAAGATACTTTAAGACTTTAATATATTATTTTGTGTCATATTCTGAATTGAAATATCTTACTGTTACCTATTTTTCCCCCACTGATGGTGGCGGGACGGTAACAAGTAAAAAAAATTTAAAAAAAGGAAAAAATAAATAAAAATCTGCACTAAGGCGTATACAAATTTATTAAATAGAAATAAGTAGTACAAACACAAAAATAATTAAGTTATTAATACTTATGGTAAAAACCTTATCAATTACGTCTTAGTCAAAAAAAAAACATAAAATCAAATAAAAATAGCAGGGTCTTCGTGGAGACCAATCGAGATCTATTCGCCGTCGAAAAGCCCAATTTAGATTAATCAGTCTACTGAAAAGCCTATAATACCTAAACGTGGGTAAGGGGTATCCGTCACGGGTAAATCGCAATTAATTAAGGGAAAAGAAAACGTATCTTTTGGCGTGGTGGGTACCCTGCAGAAGAGACGTCCGCGCCCGACGACCACGAGAAGCACAGCCCGCAGACAGCGGCCTAGCCCCGACGTGACGAGAAGACGCGGGGAAAGGTCTCCACCACACAGGTAGAAGGGACGCGACCGGATCGTTGGCCGGACTGACGGTCAGAAGACCTTGGACAGGTCGGCCAGCCGAGGTTCTACTGCGCAGCCCTTCGGGACCCTCGAGGTACCTCCTCGCTTGCCACGCTTCTTCACCTCTCACCGGACCCCAAACAAAAAAACCCCTGAAACACGTCGAAGACATGCCTCAGATGCTATCCTACACCGCACGTACGGCTGTCGCCGCGATGGGGACAGGGATATACACAGTAGACGGCACCTCACCAAATTTCTACTATCTATCCGTCTACTTTTGCAAACCAAACAATTAAAAAAAATTAATAACGAATAACGCCCATCAAGAGAACACGTTATCCTTTATTAATACACTAATCAATGAACACTAATGAAACTCAGTATCAAAAATTTAACCTTTTCACACCATGCGGTGCCACGAAATAATGCAAGGAATCTAGAAAACTATATTCTGACAACACAAAACGACTCACCGATTTTCTTTCGGGGCGAAGATTAAGTGGAAAATTTCAGATGAAAATATAATCGAAAAAGTGACGGCCACGAGGCTTGAATACGGTGATGGCAATCAGCAACTCCTACGTGCTCCTTCGACGGCTGCCCTCGGAAAAAGAAGCCGGGCGCCGTTCGTCGCTAACACCACGACTCCGCACCCCCCTCGTCTCACCTCCTGCCTTTCGGGCCACGCCGTCTTGCAGATTATACTTCACAAGCAAATACATTACAATCGACAAAACGCCTGATTGATTCAAACAGCTAAACAACGCAGAAACTATTATGGCTATATAAAATTTGTAATGTAACATTACAATAATAATTAGTATTACTTTTTATAACAATTTTTGTATTGTTGTTAAAAATTATATTTATCTGTAGTTAATTGTAAATAGTATTGTTTAAGCTTAAATGTGATGTTTTTGGGAGTTATGTCTCTTTTTAATGTTTTAGGTAGTTGATTTGTTACATTCGGTATAACAAACTTCGAAATCTTGTATGAAAAGTGTAGTCCGCGTTGAGGAACGAAACGATAGCGCGTTATAACCTGCCGGCGCAGCGAAATCTGTCTTCGAAAAAATGAACTATTTGAACTTATAAAACATAGTGACATCTGTGTATATGGAACGGACATAACTTTTGTTGGAACACGTGACATCTGAGTATGCAGAATGTAACTAAATAACTAAATAATATAACTAAATAATAATTAGGTATCCAGTTATCTATTGACAGGAGGAAAATTTTATACATTTAATAGGGAATACGCACATTTTTTTATCTATAATTTTCATACGATAGGTTATATCGTTATATAACCGTAAAAAATATTCAGCGCCAAAAAACATAAATTTAGTAACAAAAAAAAAATGTTAAAATTAACTAACAACCACGGGCGCTTTAAACACCCGCCATTTTGGCGCGCTTGTCGTGACTTCACAGTCTACAATAACAAACAAATGTTAAAAATTACAAACATCTACACGCTTGTTGACATTATCAGACTTTGACGTCACATTCGAACTGACCGTTTTTTTGCACTTTTTAATAATTATTTTCTTAACGAAAAAGAAATAATATAAAAAACTATTTACATAATTCCAAAGCAAAAATGTTGATAAAAAAATATTTAAGCCTTTTTAAATTAGTTTCATATTCCTTATTTTATATGTTTAAAGGAGTAAATTTTGAATTGCAGGCATAGACTAGTTTACTAGATATATCTATGCCCATATTAAATTGTTAAACGTTTTTAATTTCAGTTGACGATCAACCCCTAACTAAATTCGCAACTCGGGTGCCCAAAAAGGAGTCTGTTGACCTCCTAGACTTGTTGGATAACGCCAAAGCGGCCGAAAAACGCAAATCGACCGCCAGGGCGAAAGCGCCGCCGCCCAAGAAGATCAAAGTCAACCTTAAGGACATACAAATAAAGCCCACGGCGAGTAAAACCAAATCGAGCCAGGGTAAAGTGTTGAAAATCACACCAACGAAGCCGATACAAGTGAAGGCCGTCACGAAAGTTGTCAAGAAGAAAAAAGGTAGGCATTGATTTTTTTTTTTAAATTTTGAACGCGTTCCAAAATGTGTTGCCATAGTGATTGATCGTTTACATTGTGCCAGTGTTTCGTTTTATACATTTTTTTTTAAATTTTAAACAAGTGAAATTGTTTTTGATGCTATGCTGCAAAGAGAAAATTATATATTTGGATTTTCCTTTTTAAATCTATGATAACTAATGGTAATGTTTGGTTTTTCATAAAATTGTTTAATAATAGCAATTTATTTAATGAATTATAAATTTATTATTACCATTTTATTCCAAAACATATATTATTTATGGCAACACTTTTTCAAACGTTTATTGTTGGGTGGTTTTTACTGAAATCTAAACACACAGATTAAAAAACAAAGTCTTCAAGTGTAACCCCTGTGGGTTTTTTTTTTTTTTTCATATTCCATAGGATCACACAATCGACAAAATAAGAATTATATCTTAAATGAGCCGTGTCTGTCTGTACATTAAATATTTAAAAAAAATATAACAATTTGTACACATTGTACTTATGTTACTGAGGTCAGAGAAATAGTTTTAAAAATTTTCGTTTGTGCATTTGTGCACGCTAATCTCGGAAACGGCTTAACCGATTTGAATGCTGTTTTCACTGATGTATTGTAGCAAGCTTCCGGTAACATTTAATATTTGTTTCATTCCAATCGGTTTACAAATGAAAAAGTTAAGTTAGACCACGCGTACGAAGTCGCAGGCACAGCTAGTATTATACCTACTTATTGGCCTTCCCTGGGACCACAGTCTTATTGAACTTCCTATAACCGTCATATGAGTTTTGTCTAAAGAAAACGTCATGAGGAAACCTGCTTGTCGAAGAAGACTTAGTCTTCTGACTCTTGGAGACAGTGACTATTGTATCAAAAGCCCCCTGCTTTTATAGTGAGGCCTATGCCCAGCAGAGAGATTATTTGTTCTTTGTGACATTTGTGTGGGCTTATTCATATCAATATACTCCACAAGTATTTGAATTTTTTTCATAGAACTTTTGTACCTTAAGTGCTTTTAGTATAATTCAAATTTCATTGTATTATGCTAGGGCTGGGACAGCGAACCGATGGCACTCGTGCCATTAATGGCATGCAACACAATCTTTTGGGCATGTCACTGATCACAAAATTCATTATGCATTACGAAAAAAAAATTTGAAGTAGGTATGATATGACGAGTACGGAATGTTCGGATATTTGAAACATTGCAAAATGTACCTGTGTGGCGGCAGTAACCATCCCCTTACAGAAGACCACCCTGAAATAACAGCACGTGTGCTGTTGTGTTTCGGTGAGTGAGTAACGGATGCCAGAGTCCATTTCCCTATCCCCTCCTAATCCCTTATCCTTAATCCTACTGTAGTCGGCAGCGCAACTTGCAGCAGCTTAGGCGTTGCTTGTGTTATAGGCGACGGTGGTCACCTACCATCAAATGGACTGTCAGCCTGGCTGCCGAATTTAACATAAAAAAAACTATGTTTTGTAGTAAAAAAAGAGTTTTGAGTATTATTATTATTACTTTCCCAATAATCACAAAGTCAAAACTATTTCATGGCACGTCTGTGACCTCATATTTTAATATGAGGTCATAGACTCATAATAAACATTTCTTTAGGAAAATGGCACGTTGATACGTAAAGGTTCGCCGTCCCTATGCTAGGGCATAATAATCAGCGTGCTTATGGCATTCGGTATTAGCATAACACAATAAAATTTGAATTGTATTTGAAGCACTTTGGGTTCAAAATTCTATGTAATTTTTTTTTTAAAATATAATGGATTCGCCGTCCTCCAATGAGCGGCCGGCCCTAAGATATATATTTTGCAGATCTCTTGAAATATTATATTATACTCTTTATTAGTGGTTGTTTTGAGATTTTTTTTATCTATACTGACGGACTCATAAACTGCATCAAAGTTCAGGATTACTTTGAAATGATTTTTTTTGATAAGTATGCAAACTTTTTAGATTAAATTATATAAATATGGAGAGACTGGCTCTTAATCTTAAAAAAAAAGCAAAATTTAAAAATAGAACTGCAGTAAAACAAATGAATATAGCCGGGAAAAGAAAATTTACTCGTAGTATCAGATTTGCGTGTTATTTAAAGCAAAGTTTTAAATTGATTTGATTTGATTTTTTATTCTTTTGTCAATTGAATTATTGTTACCAGCAGAATTGTTGGGTTAGTTTTTTAACTCATCGAGAGTTTTTGAACCATAATATGGATACTTCGTCCGAACAAGCGGCTCAAATTGTAGCACTGGTGCGGGAGGGCTTGGATCAACGAACGATTGGTAGAAATTTAAATTTAAACCAGTCTACGGTTTCTATAATATACAGAAGGTTTGTGGAGACAGGTTCTTACAGAAGGAGACGTGGTACAGGCAGGACTCGAGCAACCACCGGTCGTGATGACCGATTTATTGTTACAACTTCCCTGCGAAATCGTTTCCTCACGTCAGTTAACATCAAAACAGAGCTTAATGAAGTGCGTGGAGTAAATGTGAGTGCACGAACAATAAGAAGAAGGTTAAAGGAAGCGGATATCACCCCTTTTAGACCAGCAAATGGATTCATAGGCGAAAATTTTACTTTAATGCAGGATAATGCCCGGCCGCACGCTGCTGCACAAGTTCGACAATATTGCGAAGAGGTTGGGATACGTACAATGAATTGGCCAGCACGCAGCCCGGATCTTAATCCCATTGAGCATGTTTGGGACAATTTAAAAAGAGCTGTATATGCGAGAAATCCTGTGCCCACGACAGTGGCAGCACTAAGAACAGCACTTTCAGAAGAATGGGACAATATTCCGCAAGATCTTTTAATAACCCTAATAAAATCTATGCGGAACCGATTAGAATCCGTAATAAGGGCACGTGGGGGTAATACACCCTATTAAAACATAAATAAACCCTTGCATAAAGTTTGTGTCTATTGTTAAAACCAATTTTCCTTAAATTTCTGTTTTTTCTTCAAAAAAGTCTTAAGGTCCTTTCCAGTACACAAACTTAAACTTAAGGATACGCTGTTTTAAAGTTCACGAACCAATCTAGAGGTTTCAATTTAAATCTGTATAGAAAGTTTGCATACTTGGTTAAAATATTTATTTCAAAGTCGTCTATTACTTTGATGCAGTTTATGAGTCCGTCAGTGTATATATATATATATAAAATAAAATCGCTCTCCGCTCATGACCGTTTTTCCACTAACTTCTAAACGACCCAACGAACTTTGATGCGGTTTTCGCTAATGGAACGAGCGATAAACGGGTAAGGTTTGTGTATATAATTTGCTGAAAAAAATTGCATCATGGCCAAGTCGGGGGCGGGTTGTTGGTATTTTATAGAATGTTTATTTTTGTAGCTTGCAATAGTTTTTAAGAATTTAAATTTTTCTCATGTACTTACTAGTTAAATATACGGTTGAATTTGCTTTAAATAAATAAATAATGAAAGTTTCAAGGGAGCGTTTTCGGTATAATGAAATTATTGATCTATCTTATTTGGAGAGTTTTATCTAAAGCTGTTCAGGACTAGGCATCATCGAACGCTTTTAACAAGCTTTGTTTGAAATAACTAGTGGAGATTTCAGTAAAAATCCATTCATGATGTTTTTTAATTAGCGATTTAATGCATGTGTCTGTCATATGGATATGTCTGAGAACGCCATGTTTTGTTGTATATTTACGCAAGGAAACAATCCAACAAAAAAAAAAAAGAATTCCTTAAAGAAAAAGAGTCAGTTGAAATGGAGTCTTTGGATTTATTTGTTTTGATTGACCTATTGGTCAATCAATTGTTTTGATTTCGATGAACCTATTGGTCGATTTGGACTGGTCTGAACAAAGGCCTCCACCCTAATTTTTCAATCGTCGATCAGAAGCAGCCTGGATCCACCGTCGACCCGCGGCCCTTATCAGGTTGTCTGTCAACCTTGTGGGTGGACGTCCTACGCTGCGTTTGGCGGTCCGTGGCCACCACTCGAGAACCTTCGGCACCAGCGGCCGTCGGTTTTTCGTACTGTTATGTCCTGCCCACTGCCACTTCAACTTATTATTCCTCAGGGTTACGGATCTATTCATTCCTGATTTGATCTCGTAGTGTAACCTCAAGTACAGCCCTCTAAATAGCTTGTTGAATGGTTAATTCGAGAATAACTAATTTTTATTTTTTTATTTTAATTAAAATATTAAAAAAAAGAATTACTAACATATTGAAAAAATGCATCAGAAACATTGTGTATAGGGAAGGAAACTAAGACTAAATGTCTTTTTTCATGTAATTGGAAGATTGAGTCTTTTTCATGTGTAGTCTCGAATCATAAACTGGGCAGCCCGTCTGGCGACCGAAGCCACATCTTTATTTTATTTATTAAACTAAACAACGGACAGGAGTCGAAACTTTGAAAACTTGAAAAATCGAACCCGGGACCCCTGAGTCGGAACGCGACAAACACTCGACCAATCGGTTCAATTTTTGTAGTGTTTAGTGGTTAGTCTATATACCGTCTTAACCGCATATAACTATATAGCTTTGAACGACGGATCGCTTATTACGACTAAATGAGAAGGTCCGGCCGAATCCCTTTATAAACATACCGCCTATAACAACGTTGAATAAAGCAACATCACGCTTAAAACGGATATAACATAAACGGATGTAACGGATATAACATAGAACATAGACGCAAAGTTGCCTGTTGTGTGTATTCTATAAGATGTACTTCGGAGAGTGTGCTCGAGAGCTGCATGAGATCATACCGCCTTCCCCTTTCTTCTATCGGACATGCAGACGTACGGCTGGTTACCATCCTCACCTTGTCGAAATCCATCTAATTCGGACCAAGCGCTTTAAAACATCTTTTGTGATGCGCACTGCTAAGGACTGGAACTCCCTGCCGGCGTCTGTATTTCCGAGCTCATATAACCCAAATCTTTTCAAGGTTCGAGTGAATAGGCATCTTCTGGGTGAGCTCGCTCCATCTTCGGCCTCATCCTTCCTACATGGATAGATTCTGGTCAAGAGCAAACCCATCTTTAATAAAAAAAAAAAAAAAACTTTCTCGAAATTTGATGTCAATGTCAAATTTTTTACGCTGTCGCTAGCAATTGCGGTCGTTATAAACTCAATGCTAGATTTACTACCGTCATAATTGGTCCAGCAACTGTATTCTAACCTGTGAAGGATTATTTTGTTTTATAATTAGCTATGCATTTAATTCCTAACGAAGAGTTTAATTCTTTCATTATCATGAAGCTATTTCGATGAAAATAAAACGTAAAATACAAAATAAATTTGAGTCAGCTTAAATAAAAAACGCAAAATGACCGATTACTTAAAAAACTAAGTGTAGTCTTAAAACTGTAATATATATTTTTTCAAAATAATATTTTTTTTTGGTATTTCGACAGTTTACTTGAATACAATGCTATATGCGGAATACCTATATACTACATACATATTACAATTTCAAATTATGTATCTATGACAACTATCGGTTATAGCGACCGAGGTTAGGTCCCTTCAATTTCGTAATTATCCTGCTTCACCTGTATGTTGTTGGCTTTTCGTAAGTGAAGTAAGGGATGCCAGAGCCCATTTCTCCATTCGCGTCTGCTCCCTCTTAAAAGAAATATTCTGTATTGTTATTGTTATTTAAAAACTGTTATTTGGATAGTCTTGCATTGTTTGACTTTGGATTGTTTTTTTGTGCGTATTTATCTTAAACATGGTTCCTTGAAGAGCTATTCAAATTCCTTGTACCTTTTTTTTGCAATTGTATGTCATCCTATTAGGTTCTAGGTGCTTCGAGGGATTCCTACGGATAACTTATAATTTTAACTTGAATTATGTGTACTTATAACTTTTAAAACTTTTAAATGGAAGTTACTCCAAACTTCAAGGTTTTCCTTTGTTATTTTATGTTAAAGTCGGCAGACAGGCTGACAGTCCACTTGATGGTAGGTGGCTACCGTCGCCCCCAACACAAGCTACGAACGCCACAGCTGCTGCAAGTACGCTGCCGACTACAGTAGGATTAAGGATGAGCGATTGGGAGGGATTTCATATTAAGGTCGACAGACCGGCTGACGGTCTACTTGATAGTTGGCTGCGGTCACTTATAACATAAAAAATGCCACAGGTGCTGCGAGTGTGTTTAGGAAGGGATAGGATGATGCTGCCAAAGTTCAATAGGGTCTTGAAAGTTTACATATTATGTATGTGGTTGTAAATCGTGGTATATATGTAAATATTGTATTAAAAGTAAATCAATATCGTTTTGATGCGTCACAACACGACAAGTGAAATTTAGATTCGGCTCGAAGGACCACTTGATTAGTCATTGTGTTTGGAGGTGGTCTTGTATGTAAATTATTCTTGGTCACTTTAATACATTTATTTTCACGCAGGCGAACTAGCTTGTTACAAAGGTGGTCGCGAAGAGAGCAAAAGTGAACACGAACAGTGTTGCCAAGACAAAAATGTAATAAATACATTTCCGTTGACAGTTTGTTGTATACACAAACTGAGATTTTCATTATGACATTAGAAAATGTTGATTTATGTGGTGACATTTTGTATACACATATAGTTGATGGACAAAATTTATGTCCATTATCTGGAGTGGTAGTTTCGTGTCAAGATCCATAAGTGACAGTAGCAATGTCTGTCACGTAGCGGTGACAGTGACACTGCCTTGAGTGTATAACGACTTCAAATTTACTTAAACTTGTGTAGTTTCCGTTTGATTAGAGCAAAGTTTCTTTAGCACTGGCCTGATTTAAAAGTGCTGTTATGCTGGAATTTAAGCACATATGCATATAAGAGTATACCTATAAAAATCGAATCAAACTGATATAAATGCAACATTGAGTTTGTTTGTTCATTATGCTATCGGGCCTTAACTAATCATGAAAGGAAATCAATCTGTTTTGTATGGTGATCAGGCCATCAGTTTGTTTTCGTTTTAACTCGTTGAAACTTGTACCATTAGGTGAGAACAAATTATAGATTTTACTGGGAAAATATCGTGTAGTTTGGTGATGGGGTTTCATAGATATTTAAGATTGAAATTATTAAAAAATCTATGTTTGAACTGCACACTGACTCGAACAACGTATCGAGTACGTGTTTTGCCTTTGGAATATTTGAATCGGTCATTTCAAAAACCTCATAAGTCACTTAATTAGAATTTTTCAGAAATCAATAAAAACTGTTTCATACACAAACAAATGAGTTTTAAAGGACTTTTTTATGTTCAATTTAGTATTTGAGTGTTAAAAAATTAAAATAGCGAATAACCTTTACAGCTTATTAATAGAAATAATGAAAAAAACCTGAAAAACAGTTCTTGACTCATGTTGTTTTAGCGAGAAATAGGGTTAGTGGTATATAATTTAACCAAAACAATAGTAGTAATCATATTTTTTATTGCTTATAATTGAGAATTACACTTAAAAATATCATTTTACATGTATTAATTTGTCATGTTTTAATATCTTTATGGGTACATAGTCATATTACTCCATCATTCACTCTTTGTTTATCTTCAACATTTGCAGTTTGTCATCTAAAAATGTTGTTTTAAATGGTATATGCTCTTCCAGAATGCTATCTTGATACGCATTTCTCTTTAAGAAACCATTTTCAGCAAAAAAAAGCATGTTGGAAAAAAATGTGACTTACGAGGTTTTTGAAATGACCGATTCATTTGGAAATATGTTAAATATTTGCCTTTGAAATATTTTGAATATTTGGAAATACGTATCGGAAGAATACCTCTAGTGAAGCCATTGGAGAAATATGTTTCGGCTAAGTGCTAAGGAAACTTTGCTTGTTATGTACATAAGTTAGGTAATTTGTTACATTATTACGAAGCTAGTCGAGCCACGTCGTTCGATCGCCTAAAGCGTCGCATCCAGTGATTGAATGAGGTAAGTAAATTGCTTTCTGATCTTGTCTAGCTCTTTGTTTCGTTTAAATTGAAACAGCTATGATGTTAAATACTTTAATGTACCAGAGAGAGTAGTTTGTTTAATTTAAGGCATGTAATGGAAAAATTAAAATTTAGAGGAAATTGCAGTCACCACCTACTGAAATAATATATTGTATGTAAAAATGGCTGTGTATATGTATAAAAATATACATATACACAGGATATAAATACAATAAATAATTTCCAATAATGTGTCTTGCTGACCCTGAGACGTTGTCCTGCCCGAACCCTAGAAAAAAAAATGCAAGGGCGCGTTCCCACTATGTCGTAACGACATAATAGTTCGCAGCGCTCGCTTGGTGACTAACTAGGCACCTACCTTGGGACGTCGCTTTCAGAGTGGGTATGCAATACGTCCGTTCACTAGGATCAGTCGCTAAGCGAGTCGCTTGACTCTTAGCTCTAAGCGAGGCTCTGTAGTGTGATCATAGCCTAAATATTGGTGTGTCATTTGACATCTGTCAGTAAATCGTAAAAATGCCTTTTGTCAATGTTACAATAAATGTATACTTTTAACTGACAAAAGATTGTGCAGTTTAAACTTGAAAAAAAAAATGGGTGTGTTAGCACGCAAAACAGGAGTTTGACTATGCCATAGGTTCCCAACCTTTTATGGACTACTGCCCTCTTTAAAGGAAAAAAATCTAACGCTCCCTTTTAGATAATAATTATACCAATTTTATATTATCTATTATCTATCAATAATCACAAATTAAATGTTAAATCTCTCGTTCTCTCTTTCTAATCGTGCTCCTTGTGGTTGTGGCAGGGAGTCGATACCGACAGTTCTAAACCGAATCAATTAGTCTATACTTAATGCTTATTTAATTGTTTTAATGTTTATTTACTCCATAATAATAAGATAAACATTATAGACGGCTACATAAAAAGTGATTTTTTTTTTCATGAAAATGGAGGTATTTTCAAAGTATTTTTTAAATTAAATTTCAAATTAGGTACGCCGCGACCGCCCCCATTGACTGTCATAACGGCCCCCATTTGCCTTTGGACCCGCTACCGCCCACCACGAATAGTTCCAGCGCCCACTAGGGGGCGGTACCGCTCCCGTTGGGAGCCTATGGACTATGCAATAGGAAAAGAGAGTAAATAATCGCGCCATCTATCTATTATACTACAATAGAATTAGGTGAAGTAACGGTGACAAGAAAACGATGACCGTTACAGCCTTTAAAAACTCTGGTACATTAATGTGTTTCAAACCAGTCATTTATGATTTAATACACGCAAATAAAGACATATCCATATGACATTTGTATATTAAATGCGACACAGTAACTTGTAAGAACGATTTGAAGACACTGGCTGTCGTTTGATGACAATGCCCGGGTCTTGGTGTTTTTTTTAATTTTTTTTTTAATAAATTTAAATTTTTTTTTTTTTTCAAACAAATTGGATCGTTCATATATTTTACTGTGTATTTAAATTTTCAAGGTTGCATTGCAAAATGGATCTTTCTCGTATTGCAGTAGTGCTCTCGTTCTATTGGCACTGAATTTTGCAATGCAATCTCGATGATTAAGTTTTAAAAATCTTCTATGAAATTTGTCCTTTAAACGTGTAACTCTTTAAGCACATCCAATTTCAACCCTATAGAACTTTGAATTAAGATTAATTTTTAAATGGTGTTTCGATTCGAATTGAGACATTTTTTTAAACAATTGCATCAGCACCCTTATGTCAATATGCGTAAGGTTATAATTGACTCCGTCATGCGTCATTTAAGCCGGATATATCGTATCTACCGTGTACTCACTTTAAGACTGTAGTCTTATGTAATTTTATTATACGAAGATGAATTATAACGGATTTCGATTGCGAAGTGTCATCTAATTCGATAATACGCACAGACTCACGGTGCACATGATTAATTACTCTGTGTAGTTTTATAAATCGCTGTCGTACGTCAAATTTGCGTGAAGCGATAAATCTTACCAGAGAGAAACAAAATTATTCACTGATTGTAGTTTAAAACAAAATTCGTTTGAAATTGACCAGTCGAGCGAGTGTGAGAGCTTATTTTTTGGTTGAACAAGAAAAAAGGATGATGAGACCTTTTGAATCTACAGCACCAAGAGATTTTTTCAATTTAAGTATAGGTATCTTTGAGGAGTTCAATCTTACGTCATTAAATTAAATATTCTTGGGATCTATTATTGTCCAAATAATATATGTACTTGAAGTAGTACATAAACTACGCAAATTATAAAGAATTGTTTACCTCGTCGCTTAGCCATAGAGCAAGAATTTAAACCGCTTTAAAACATCTTTTATAATGCACACTACCATGGATTGGAATTCTCCGCCGCCGGGCGGCGTCTGTGTTTCCGAGCTCATACAAGAGTTCGAGTGAATAGAATTGGCGTCTTCTGGGTGAGCTCGTTCCATCGTCGCGTCATCCTCGTCTTTGCTTCACGGCTAGCTGTTGGCCAAGGGCAAACCCATTTTAATAAAGAAAATACCATACTGTTACAGATAACCACTGATAAATACCAACACGTGGTATTATCAATGTTAAAATTTGACAATTTGACATTGACAGTTGACAATTTACCATATATAAGCGTAAAATATGCTTTAACTCATGCTAGAGCCACTGGTGTGTTTCGTGCGTGAGTAATTAATCTCAAATCTTATTCTTTGTCAATGTCATGTCATCGCTGACGTAACCAACTGACAGATGACATTACTTATTGGCGGAATATGTACTTTCGAATTGTTGCACTTACAGGACTTATATAATTGATGTGCCAATCAGATCTAATTCGTAAAGCTACCGATTTGATAGTTTTATTTTTTGAAATATGTACAAAGTACAAAGAATTTCTTTAAGGACAAGATAGTATCGAGACATGAATCTATATGTATAAAATTTAGCATACTAGCTGACCCGACAGACGTCGTTTTGTCGTAATATTGGACGTGGTTAGCTGATGTGTAATTTAAACAAACAAACAAAAAAAATCGAGGCAGTTTTTCCAATTTTTCTCTATAAAAACCTTAAGACTTCAATGAATATAAAAAAGCCGATTTGTTCCTGCCGTTCTCGAGTTTTCAGCTTAGCAACAAATTTTAGCGATTCATTTAAAAAAAAAAAAAACTTTTCGATCAAAATCTATATAATATAATCTATATAATTTTTAATTCTCGAAGTGCAATAGAAATATCATTAACCAAACATAAATAATCCAATTTTCTTTGAAATATCTTATTTTACAAGTTTCTTTCGTTTCTTTCCTGTAAATTCTGTAACGTTGGCTAGATAGAGCAACGTGTTAGAATTCGCTAGACTACTTTTAACACCATTTTATTTCTTATCATTATTCATCGTTGCAGTGACGGTAATACTAATTTTCTTTAGGATTAAATAGTATGGCATAACACTGTCTTAGAAAACTAAGAACTAACTAGAAGGGCATCTCTTTCAAAGTTGTGCAAAAGCCGACCTACTCTCCCCGAGAAAACCCTGGTTCGCCTGACACGTCCATAATAGAGCGCATAGGGGTTATCGCGGCAGCAAAGCGATAATTTTCTGGTTTATAATATGGTGATGTTAGGTTTATAACCTGGCCTTACCGTCGCCAAGTATGGCCAAGTTATGAATAGTACCTGCATCGACAGGCGACATGCGACGTCGTAAATCGCAATACATATTAGTTTAGACAATAATAATAATAAGTATTATTAAGTTTTAAGTTACAGGCATGCGAAATACAGATTAATTAATCTCTTATCTTTTTCGAAATATAGGTACGTAGTAAGTAGGTATTTATCTTTCTTTGTCATTAAGAATCCGAAAAAACTTAAATAATTCATTGAGTTACTTCGGCATCCATAGACGCAGCAATAATTACCCGGGCATCTCTCAAAACAATGGCGAAAGGTGATCCAGTGTGAAATTTTAGCGGATATTCGGATATTCGGCAGCCTTGCATTACTGGCGAGTGTTAGGTGTAATGCCTATTTCGTAGGTAATTTATAACGAAAACAGGTATATTCGCGGCCGGAGAGAGATATCTAGGTATATTGTATAAATTCCACTCGGTGGATCGCAGAGCTAGGAGGCTCATTGACGACGCTACACTAATAAGAACTAAGCTGCAGAGCCTGGCACATTGACGCAAAATTGTCTGTCTGTGTGTATTCTATAATATGTACTTCGGAGGATCATACCGCATTCCCCTTTCTTCTATAGGACATGCAGACGTGCGGCTGGTTACCATCCTCACCTTGTCGGAATCCCTCTAATTCGAATCAAGCTCTTTAAAACATCTTTTATACTGCGTACTGCTAAGGATTGGAATTCTCTGCCGGCGCGGCGTCTGTATTTTCGAGATCATACAAGCCAAATCTTTCCAAGGTTCGAGTGTATAGGCATCTTCTGGGTGAGCTCGCTCCATCGTTCGCCTCGATCTTTCCTACATGGATAGATGCTGGTCAAGAACAAGCCCATCTTTAATAAAAAATAATAATATTGTTTTATCTTGGGCCGAAAATTGTAAGTATGTTGGCAAAGCTGTGTCTGAAACGATTATGGTTTTATATCCGAGATCTTGAACGTTTTAAGTGCTGGAAAAATTCACCGTAATATGTTTTTAAGTTAAGGTGGAGACAAACCCTAAATACTAAAAATATCTATTGTTTAATGAAGATGTTACAAGAAATGGACAAGACAATTGCTTTGAAAAAAATATATATTATACTTAAACATGTGAAGAACCAATTGTATTAATTAGAATTTTCGTTAAAGTAATAGAAACTACACAAAAAAAAGTTAGAACACAAGAAGAATTTGACTTTTATTGAAAATTCTCTCGAAAACGGCTTTTTGCACGCATATGAATTCTGTACCTATTAATATGTTAATATCAGATTAAAAAATAGTATTAATACAATTTTTTATTTTGTGTATTGTTCTAATGGTAAAAACAAAAAAACACCATTTCTAGGTCTGTTGAATTGGATCCGCCGCCAGCGAGTTCTATAGTAAATGTCATTTGCCTCAGTGAAGCCCTTAACGTTGACCCACCCTTAAGCTGTGCTCGTATCGTGACAGTCAACTGCGAGTACATAACCATATACAATACAGTATTATAGTAATACAATAGTGTATACACAGCTATTTGCATGCCCTTGGCGGGTAGAACATACTTTGTACTGTAACTGCTGTATACAAATTAAAATCCTGTAAACATGTGTTCGTGCAAATAAAGATTAATTTAATTTATTTTTTATTTTTTAAATATTAATACAATACAATAATATATAAAAACCAAAAGTATATCAGAATTAAACAGAAAATGAGAGACTGTTCAACCTCTACAGTATGCAGAGGTATATAATGACTGCGTTAGATTATTAGATCGTGGAACTGTTGGTGTATAAATTTTGGACTCCCTAGTTAGTTTTGCGCGCTGGATCGCTGTACATGCTCCTGTCATGGATACCGGATTGTTTTGAATTCGAACCTAAGACCAACAGGACGAAGGCACGTGCTGCTCATTGTACAACAGAATTGTTTTCTTTTTTAGGGGAGTGGCAAGACCCGGCGAGGGTTAACGCAAAGGCCATCATTAAGTACACGAGCGTTTATCCGTTCCGAGTGAACGATAGATGCATACTGTGCGTCTTCTGTCACGAGCTGTACGACGATCCGGACGTGTTTAGGCGGCACGTTGACAATGAGCACGCAATTGTCGAGGTGAATCTAGTATTTCACGGGCTGCCCAAGTCGGAGTTCATTAAAGTGGACCTGACGAATCTGCATTGTAGGATTTGCGCTAAAACTTTCGACGGCCTGAACGAATCTGCCGAGCACCTTAACACGCACCACGATAAGAGAATAAACCTGGAAGAGAAGTTGGGTCTGATGCCGTATCTCTTGAAGAAAGACGTGTACAACTGTGCTGTGTGCGAGAAAAATTTTCCGTCTCTGTTCCATTTGAATAGGCACACGGTTACGCATTTTCTTAGTTACGTTTGCCACGTGTGCGGGAGCAGCTACGTCGCTACTACGGGCCTGTTGCGTCACGTGAGGTCGAAACATCAGCAGTACGAGGTGTCTTGCAAGAAGTGTCGCAAGGTGTTCCCGAATATGGAGGCGAAGGAGAAGCACAGGAGGACCGAGAAGTCTTGCGTGCCGTACTGCTGTCCGAAGTGTATGGAGAGGTTCCTCGATTGGCGGTCCAGGACTCGCCACATGGAGAGCCAGCACGGACAGACGAGGAAGTCCTATAAGTGCGTAGACTGTGACGTGACATTTCCGAACGAGAACGCGTATTACGACCACTTTAAGTTGCATCACTCGAAGTCCACGGTCTCGTGCAAGTATTGCGGCCTAAAGTTTGTGTCTAAGTATAAGCTGAGGCGTCATCTGTCGAAACACAGCATTCTAACGTCCGCTGTTTGAGTGTGGAAGGTTTCTAGTGTGAGGTCGCATAGCCCTGACCCGTATCGACTGTAAGTCCACAACATTTTTAAGATGCTAAGGCTAAAGTCACACAGAAACTTAAAATGCTTTCATATTTAAGTTTCTGCTACACTACGATTAGTGGCCTGATGATTATTAGCCACTTAGTTCGTCGGAGCGTAAAGATATGTTGATTATTTTTATCTAATCATCATCTATCAATCGAGGAATTTTTAATAGCCAATATATACTTATAAAGGATGAATTTGTGGAAATCTATCAATAAATTGTACAAATGCTTTAATAGTTAAGTTTCTGCTACACTACGATTAGTCGCCTGATGATTATTAGCCACTCAACTCGTCGCGGAGCGTAAAGAC
This sequence comes from Bembecia ichneumoniformis, assembly GCA_910589475.2. NCBI lineage: Eukaryota > Metazoa > Arthropoda > Insecta > Lepidoptera > Sesiidae > Bembecia > Bembecia ichneumoniformis. The sequence goes on from OU342550.1 coordinate 1,966,941, forward strand.
AAGTTTGTTATTTTTATCCATTCATCAACTACAAATCGATGAATTTTTAATAGCCAGTATACTTATAAAAGGAATTTTAAGAATTTTTAATAGTTATTTATGGTGGGTATTATCACTCGAAGGAGGGGGCGCTGCTGCGCTAGTGTCAACAGCGTTTCTGCGGCTCTGTATAACTCGTGATCAAAATAATAAATAAATATACTAAAACAGTACGAATTTTATATAAGGAAGTGAAGAAGTGAAAGATTTATCAGCAGAAATATAAGAATCTACTCAAACATACGTGGATGTGATCAAAAACAGTGTTACAAATAACGACAACATTGCAAGTTTATTCACAATAAAATAAAAGGAGACAAGCATCGGAAAAACTGCTATCAACATAAGACCTCAGGTGTGTAGAAAAGAAATGTGTGGATTACAAAGTAAACAGTGAAGATTTAGCTTTTGGCAATAAATACATAACCTAAAAGCACAATAATCATCTATGATAAATCTCCAGCCGAATGACAAGAGCGACATCTGTCGTGGAGTAGCTGAACTACATACAAATCAATAAAGAATCCCCTAGAGGGCGTTCATATAAATCCTTCAAAGCATTCATGTTTACATAGTGAAAACAAATAGTACGAAATGGAAGAAATCGCAGAAATATTAAAATCACTTCAAAAAAAATTAGATCAACAAGCAAATGAACTAAAAGAAATAAAAGAAAATATTCCAAAGAGTATAAATAAAAACATTGACGAGAAATTTCTAATACTAGATACCAGACAACAAAAACTGGAAAAAATTACCGAAGAACAAGGGAAAAAAATCCAGAGACTTGAAAATATTACAAGAAGAAAGAATTTGATATTTTTTGGTGTTGAAGAGACTGAGAACTCATATTTCAGTTTGCAAAATAAAATTTTAAATATAATAGTATACGACATGAAAGTAGACTGTCAAAAAGGAGATATTGAGTATGTAACCAGAATGGGAAAGAAGTCTGGAAAAATTAGGCCAACTATTGTCACCCTTACTACAATGGGTAAAAAGATTGAAATACTCAAGAACAAAAAAACACTACAAGATACAACTACTTACTATATTAAACAGGACTATCCGCTTGAAGTTCTAGAAGAAAGAAAGAAATTAAGTGTTCAATTACAGAGAGAAAAAGACCAGGGAAAGAAAGGATACATAAAATACAACAAATTAATAATTCTACCAGAAAAAGAAAATATTGATCAACATATAGAACATCAAGGCCGACAAAAGAGAGTTTTATCACAGTCACCGGAAACAGTAAACTTCAGTGATAATAGACAACAAAAGTTACCAAAAAACCCCATTAAGAAAAATAAAATTGATCAATTTTTGACAAAAAATAGAGACATAAATGAATTAACCAGATCTCCTTCACAAAAAGACAAAGAAGGTCCTTCAACATCCAACATATGACATAAGTCAGCCGCCTCCCTACGTCCCCCAATACGGCCGGTCACCGTGGGGGTCAAAGACCACAACCCTCCACTCCACTCACTATACATATGCACATATAATGCACGATCCTTACTATCACACGAAAGGCTACTGGAATTTAAACAGGCTATATCAACTATTAAATATGATATAATTGGTTTGGTAGAGATCAGACGAACAGGATATAACATAGAGGAAGATGAAGACCACATATTCTGTTACTTTGGAGAGACAAAGGGGCTTTATGGTGTAGGTTTCCTTATAAAAAAACACCTCAAAGAAAACATAGAAAGCTTTATTACAATCTCAGAAAGGATCTGTATGTTACACCTGAACTTCGAAGAAACAAGCTTATCTATTATTCAAGTTTATGCCCCCACCTCGGACGCAAAGGAACTGGAAATAAAGGTTTTCTATAATCAATTACAAGAATGCCTTTTAAAGTGTGGTAAAGATATTATTATTACAGGCGATTTCAATGCCAGAGTTGGCTACAAGTTAAGGGGTGAGGACAGAATACTAGGTAATTCATGCTTCGGAAAAAGAGATAAAAGAGGTGAAAATTTACTAGAGTTTTGCTGGGAAAATAATTTGTTCGTAATCAATAGCTTATTTCACAAAAATGCAAAAAATTTATGGACATGGATATCGCCTAAAAACAAAAAAAGCCAGATAGACTACATCTTATCGAACAAAAAAGAAAAATTCACGAACATTGAAGTGTTACATAAATTTACCTTCCCAAGCGACCATAGACTTGTGAGAGGCACTATTACGCTAACAAATATCAAAAAGTCCAGAGCCAAATACAAAAACAAAAAGTGCACCCTGACCACTGTAGACGAACAGCAACACCTAAGACAAGCCCTAGAATTACATTGTTCAAACTTGAAACTGGAAGACAAAGACGATGTAGAGTCGTATTATGGAAAAATCAAAAGAGCTATCGAGGAGAGTCTCAAATCAACACTGAAAAATCATAAGAAACAAAAAAGACAACCCATTATTTCAGAAAAAACAAGAATGCTCATAAACAGAAGAAACGAATTAACAAATAAAAAACAACTAACACTTGAAGAGAAGAATGAGAAAAGTTATTTATACAAAAGCACTCATAAAATTATCAAGAAAGAATATCAAGAATTTAGACTATCAACGATTGAAAGACACTTAAGCGAGTCAGGAAGTATGAAGAAAGGTCTAAAAGAATTGAGAACGACAAAAAAGTGGATCCCTTGCTTACAGAAGAATTCTACAAAAAACACAAGAACATATTCCAGGTCAGAAATAATAAAAACAGCAACCGATTTTTATAAAGATCTATACTCATCCAAGACTACGGCACATAGCGAGACCCCACCGCAAAAGGTAAATAACACCACACTACAAAGATTTACATGTCAAGAAATCTTTATAAAAATAAAGTCTTTGAAAAATGGCAAAAGCAGCGGACCAGATGGCATACCAAACGAGGCAATCAAAGCAGGAAAGAATGTTTTAGTACCACCTTTAACCACGTTATTCAACAAGATATTAGATGAAAAAACTATTCCTGCCGAATGGGCGAAATCGGACATAGTTCTCCTATATAAAAAAGGAAACCCTACCGACATAGGTAACTACAGACCGATTAGTTTACAACCTAACATCTATAAGCTACTTGCCTCTTGTGTGGAAGAACGTCTCGCGCACTATACCGAAAAAGAGCAGCCGGTAGAGCAGGCGGGTTTCAGGAGAAGTTACTCAACTATAGATCACATCCACTCTGTAGATCTTGTAATAGAGAAGTACGAAGAAATAAACCGCCCACTCTACCTAGCGTTTATAGACTACGCAAAAGCATTCGACTCCATTTCGCACAATAGCATATGGAGAGCTATGGAAGAATGTGATGTACCCTCAGAAACGATTGAACTTATCCAAGATGTATATAAGAAGAGTAAAAGTAAAGTCATACTAGATAAACCGGGATCTGAAATAGACATATGTAGAGGTGTCCGGCAAGGTGACCCTCTATCACCCAGAATTTTTATAACCGTGCTCCAAAATATTATGAAAAATTTGAAATGGAAGAACAAAGGTATATACATAAATGGCAAATACTTAAGTAATCTCAGGTTCGCAGATGATATAGTTCTCTTTGCGGAAAGTGCATCACAACTGGAAGCTATGATAAAGGATATACACAATGTCAGCCTTGAAATTGGTTTACAACTAAACACTACTAAAACCAAAATTATGACAAATAGCAGAAATATCCCAATTATTGTTGACAATGCGCCAATAAAATATGTTCAGGAATATATATATTTAGGCAAAGAAATATCATTCAAAAAAACTAGGCACAGAGATGAACTAAACAGGCGAGTGAACATGGCCTGGAACAAATTCTGGAACCTTAAAGAAGCTCTCAAGTCAAACATTCCGATGAGACTGAAGAAAAAAGTCCTGGATTCTTGTATTCTACCTACTCTCTCTTACGCATCACAAACATGGATATTCAACAAATTCACAAGAAATAAAATATTAACAACCCAAAGAGCCATGGAACGGAGCACTCTGAAACTAAAACTAAAACATAAAAGAAGAAATACTGATATCAGAAACATGACAAAAGTTATTGATGCTTTACAACACTGCAAGAAACTAAAATGGAAGTGGGCCGGCCATGTTGCTCGTATGGAAGATGAAAGATGGACAAAAAAGATAACCATATGGAAAGGTCCAATAGGTAGGAGAAGTAGAGGAAGACCAATGGAGAGATGGCTCGACGAAATTCTGAAAACTGCGGGAAAAAACTGGATAGAAAAGGCAAAAGATAAAAATAAATGGAGAAAAATGGAGGAGGCCTTCACTCAGTAGAGAGGTCCTTAGTACACTAATGAAAAATTGCATGCAAGACACGTAGTGTATATTTTATTCAATGTATAATTTAAATTGTAAGTATAAAATTGTAATCATATAAAATTGTAGCTTTTTATGTTTCTAAGGAATAAACAAGGCTTTATTATTATTATTATACTTATAAAAGGATAGAATTTGTGGAAATCTATCAATAAATTGTACAAATGATTTAATAGTTAAGTTTCTGCTACATTACGATTAGTCGCCTGATGATTATTAGCCACTCAACTCGTCGCGGAGCGTAAAGACAAGTTTGTTATTTTTATCCATTCATCAACTACAAATCGAGGAATTTAATAATAGCCAGTATACTTATAAAAGGATCTCAGAAACTGCTTCCAGAAACATTAACAGTCTTATTAAAAAAAAATAATACTAAACTATGTCTCAACACGTGTTTTGTCAAACAGCGTCTAATGACATTTGTTAACAATTTCACAGTTTAAACCACTAACCAAAACATCGCTAGGCAACCTATAGGCAACCAAATGTTGCTATTTTAATCTTATAAAATAGCAACATTACAAAACTTTCGTTCAACTTCATTTGGTTCAATCCAAAACGTTCCTTCCTATGCAAATTTGTTATGTGCTAATAGAATATCCTACGCAGAAAAATATTTTAAAATTATCTATATATAAATAAAACAGTGCCGTGTGTGATTATAAATTAATTATTGCTCTAAATAGACCGCCATAAGTATGTTTTGGAACCAAAACTTACGTATATAATGAGTACATTGTACACATAGAACAGTGATCGGTTGAAAGAATGGACTTGTCAATCGTCATTACTCATTGTCAAATGGGTATACTTAATATAAATAAAAATTATTTCAAGTAATATGGAAGAAATGGACAATTGCATAATTAAAATAAATATTCGTGAACGTGAAGAAAATTGGGTTCAAGAATAAAAGGTAAAACAAAATTCATCATAAATTATGATGCCACGCCGCACGGTGAGTCGAAACTGAGGGACATAGGGATTTTTTTTACAAATTCCTGTTTAAAAAAATGCCTATCGAAAGGTCTCGTCGATTTCGTCGTCGTCGTCACACTAGACAGGCTGATACTGTAAGATACCGTACTCCTGAGTATGTAAATTTGTATGGCAGAAATCGTTTAGAATATATAGTAGGTACCTAAATTAATTAACAGTTTGCCGACAGAACTTAAAAATGAATTAAATGAAAAAATATTAATTATAAACTTCGAAAATATTTTTTAGAATTATTGAAGTAACACGTATTCGGTAGGTACATAGACAAAGTTAGTGTAGTTTATAATGTACCGTATACCTGTTTTCCTCTTTATGTATTTTTTTTAGTAAATAATAAATGAAAAAAAAAAAAAAATTGATGAATAATTGTCATTAAACGTTTTTCTCTAGTTTGCCTGTAAAAATATATTTTCAATTTTTTTTTGTATGGAATGAAACAGAAACTGCTAAAATTTGGCCAAATCCTGAAAGGTCTTGCTTTAAAACTACTTCAGTCTTATTACTTGGCTTGTTGGCTATAATTCTACGCTATCAGCGCGCACCTATAGTTGTTTTTATATTCTATTTTTCAAAAACTTCAAAAGGATTAATTCGTATAAAATTCACTTGATTGTCTCGAAAGTTTTCCATATATGTAATCCAATTCTTGTCATCAATGAAATCTGCAAAGTTTGCAATTCCATCACTGATATTATTATTATTTCAATTTCAAATGCACACCACACCACTAAATACAACTTGCGAAAATTGGAGACAAAACAGGTTTAGACTAACTTTGAGGCTTCGACAAGCATTGACATGTATTTAAATATGAAAAGTATTATTTAAACAGTGCCTAACTCTTAACTGCTTAAACACGCTTTTGTAATAAAAATTTTTTTAGACACTTGTTCAATGTCTGTTTATCTTTTTTGTAATAACACTCTTAGTGTTTGTTTCAATCCAATCGGTTAACAAACAAAAAAGTTATGAGCAATAGGTATAAAAACCGTAGGTATACCACGCGTACGAAGTTGCTGGCTTATTTAGTATAAAATAAAATTATTATTGCTACAGTAGTACTACTTGTCAGAAGGTTCCCCCCTCTGCTGCTCTAACCACCGGTAGCTTGGACCTTGCCCTGCTTCATGCTGCATATTAGCTTTAATTTTTTTTTATGATATATTTTTTAATTATAAATAACTAAATAAACAAACTTGATAATAAGATTTTATCATAATAGCATTATACGTTAGTGTAAATAAAAATATATATTATATCTTGTCGAATGTAAAAATGTCGAGGCATATTGTGTCGCAGCGTTACAATCGCGACGACGAGGTGCCGTGTATGGTGTGCAAGAGAGGAGCTTTGCGTCCTCTCTTGCAGATCAGTCCAGGTCTCGACATCACAGGTCCGACAAGATTTGCATGCCTCACAGGTGTTCGCATTGTTCGGAGCGTTTTCCAGATTATGCGAGAAATTGCGTCACACAAAACGCACACGTGCATGACTTGTGAGGTTACATACACGCAGAGCTTATTATAGACATTTGCATGAACATTCGATTAAGGCGGAGTAGATTGAATAATTTCTCGAATTAACTTAATATATAAAACTTTTTGTCTACAGCTTTTTGGTCTCAAAGTAGTTTTAGATGGAGTTTGCACAAAAACTGCAACTCTATTGCATATGGGTTTAGCCCTGGGCTACCGGAATTAGCATTGTCTAATTAAATGAATAAGTATTCACGGCATTCATAGTGTATTTCATCACCATCACCATAATCTCAGCTGTAGGACGTCCATTGTTGGACAAAGGCCTACCTCCCCTCCCCCCCCCCATGTTCCAAAAGGACCGGTCAGAAGCAGCTGGTTCCACCGTCGACCCGCGGCCAACAGCCCCAAACAACTCTGTCAAATTAACCATCCGAATTTCCAACTTTAGCCGTGGATTTTACAAAAAAATTCTTTCTAACAATACAATACTTTTATTTCTCGTCCTTACGATTACGGCAAAAAAAGGGAAAAAAAATAGCAAAATCGATCGTGCCAATTCTCAAGTGATGTCATACATGTGGCGATTGATTTCTATTGATATAGCTGAATTTTTGAAGATGAATGCCTAATGAGAAATGAAACCTTCTCTTTTCTAGAGCATAACCGAGATGATGAGGAGATGATCAGCAAGCGCCAAGCGATCAGCAATGCGATAACTATCCTCAAATATACCACTGCGTATCCTTTCCAAACGAAGGCCGGCTTCTTGTCGTGTTGCGTTTGCAGTGCTCATTTCGAAGACTCGACCACGTTCCGCTATCACATGAGTGCCAAACACAAGAGCTTTGACGTCACAAAATACGCAGAAGTCACGAAGAATAGACTAATTCGCGTCGACATTACTAAGATGCATTGCAAACTGTGCTTAGTAGTTTTCAACAGCTTGGAGACGATGGCGTCGCATTTGAAAGTCGAACACAGATTCGCCATGAATTTTAAGGTCGGCTTAAATCTGGTGCCCGTGAGATTTGAGTCGGACAGATTCGAATGTGTGATTTGTTTCAAGAGGTTCACGGGAGTCAGTGAATTGGCGAGACATACGGGCGTTCATTTCGCGCGTTACATGTGCGATGTTTGCGGCAAGCGTTGGGAGTCGCCAAGGGGCGTCGCCGCCCACAAACGGTCCCATGCGTCCGAGGGAAAGTTTTTGTGTTCGCCGTGCAAAAAATACTTTCCTACCAAGGAGGCTAGGAGGGAGCACTACAACACTAACAAACGTTGTCTGCCGTTTGGCTGCAATTCGTGCAGCGAGAGATTTCTGTCCTGGGAAAGGAGGGAGGACCATTTGAACAGCGTCCACGGGAAACCCAAGAGATCGTTCAGTTGCAAGGAGTGCGGCGAGGTGTTTGCGAAACGCACGCCACTTTATTTTCATTTCAAGGCTGCGCACACTGATGATTTCAAATGTCATTACTGTGACCTCACGTTTCCGTCGACTCGCAGGTTGCAAGAGCATACGGTGTCTCACACCGGTGAGAAGAATTTCACGTGCGCCGTGTGCGATAGGGGTTTCGCTACGCAGAAGAGTCTAAGGGTTCACAGTGCAGTCCACGATGACGCCAAGAAGCATATGTGTACGGTCTGCAAGCAATTGTTCCTGACGCATTCGAAGATGAAATTGCACGTTAAGAAACACCACCCGGAAAAATTTGTTGAACTTTTTCATGTTTAAACTATTTGTGTATGTAGGATTGTAATTTTTATTAGATTTTTTTTTCTGGGTAATATTAGGGCATCTCAGTTGGAATAACCTAAAATGCCCGATTTAACACAACAAGGTATTATTTGGGCAGATGAAATGCGAATAATTTGGTCATACCTATAGATCTATTGCCGCCAGACTTCAGCAATCAATTTCAACGATTTAACGCAGGTTTCAACGGTACAGTTTGACTGATTCATTTGTAAGGAGGAGGAACCGAGGCAGAAAAAGGTGTACTACGTTTTCTGCAACTTAAAGCTCGTAGAAACACAAGGGTAACGGCAAGGAGTCGCGCAAGGAGTGCGAGTGAGCGAGCGTGCTTCTGCGAAGATTCTTCAAATCTTCGGAAGATTTGAAGAAGTGGCCATTGGTTCGTATGTACCTGAAAGTGATGAATTATAACCAGAATGCCGCCCCATAACAACCTGGGAGAATTTCAAATCGCATTAGGTACTCTAAGAATGGCAGAGCTCGAATCTAACTATTGTTAAATTTTCAACAGTGTTTGTGTTGTCACAAAATATAGAAAAAGTGCACTTTTTTAATATTCTAATAAAATTTAATTAAGACTGTAAATATGTATGCCAATTGGTTTACTTGTCTGATTATATTTTACACTTTAATATTTTTACTCGGCCTTTTTTTTTTCTGTCCCTAATAGGGAATATGCGTCTAATTCCAAAAAGGCTTAAATTTTTTTTATCAATATTTTTAGAATTATGTCTATGTAAATATTTTTACATATTATTATTTTAAATATTTTTAATAATTATTAAAAAGTGCAAATTACTTGAAACGGTCAGTTCGAATGTGACGTCAAATCTATGAAATGTCAACAAATTTGTAGATGTTTGTGATTTTTAACATTTATTCGTAGTTTTTAACATTTGTTATTGTAGACTGTGACGTGACGACAAGCGCGCCAAAAGGGCGGGTGTTTAAAGTGCTCGTAGCTGTTAGTTAATTTTAACATTTTCTTTTTGTTAACTTAATTTCAGTTTTTTTGGCGCTGAATTTTTTTTTTTACGGTAATATAACGATATAACATATCGTATGAAAATATGAAAATATTTAAAAAAAAATGTGCATATGGATACGCAATACGATGGATCAATACCAATGGGTATTGATCCATCGTAGATCAATACCCATTGGTTGTTCTCTAAAATTACGTGAAGTTTTTCAGCTCTTGACCTTAAAATTACAAGAATCATTTAATATTACAAAATAGGAATATCTTAATTTATTATATTTTTGTGACCTCTACGCTCCAAACAAGTCCAATAAATGACATCATTCAAAACCAGGTCATTGTTTGGAAGAACAACTTTGGACTTTTGGAGAATTTGGTAATGAAAGTCTTTCTTAACTTCAGTAATTTCCTGTGAATATTTCAGATTTTGTAAACGGGGATAAAATTCGAAAATTAACACATTGGGCGCGAAACACGTACTCGATACGTTATTCGGGTCTGTGCGCATTGCATACGGATTTTTTAATACTTTCAAGCTTTGAAACCCCAATGACCAAATTACACGATATTTTCTCAGTTTCTACTTAACTAATGTTAAAAGTGTCAACCGTTAAAATGAAAATTAAAATAAACTGATGGCTTCATCTCCATGCATAACTGATCATACAATACATGTCTCCTTTAGTAATTATATTGACAGACTACACAATGAGTAATGGGACGTTTGCTAACACCATCTGGAACCAATTCATCGCTCGTAGCTTGTTCACAAACTTAATGAGTATGAGATACTATTTTGCCGATATCACGTTTATCTCAGGTTCGAAATCCTGATTATAATTTAGCTAATGTCCGGGAATTGCTCATCAGACAATTTTAATATGCTTTAATAAAAAACAAGTGCTATCTGAAACGAAATCAGGCCAAGAAGAATTTCAAGTGTGTGGTATGAATAGAAAGATAATTGAAGAAAAAGATTCTTGGAGAAGATTATCACAGGTTAAATTATATCGATGTTAGCAGAGGACTTATGTTTGAAGAGAGAACGTACGGCTTCTGTTGAAATAGGAAGTAAATGAAGTATTGTAAATATTTTCCTGCTGTGCTTATTCCCTTAACTATTCTCATCAATGTCTGTTTTAACGTAAAAAAAAACCAAACCTTTCATCATGAGTCAACAAAGGTTGTTTCTTTTTGTTCTAGACGATCCATTATTCACCGCGAGACAGAACGCTAAGGTAGTCTTAAAGTACTCAACGGCGTATCCGTTCCGCTTGCCAATCAATGACATGGTTTGCGTCTACTGCTGTGATAGTTTTGCCGATCCGACATTGTACAGAGAGCACATGAGAGCCGATCATCCCACTTTCAAGGTGGACGCCGCCTTCGTCCACATAGCGCATTTCTATTACGAATACTTGAAGGTGGACTGCACGGAACTGTGCTGCAGGATATGTTTCAAGAGATTCGACGACCTGAACTCAACGGCGAAACACCTGGTGGAAGTACACGAGAAACCTATAGATTTGAGCGCAGAGATTGGCATGCAGATGTTCAAATTTGGCAACGAGAGGTGGGTCTGTGTAGTTTGCGATTTGAAAGTAGCTTGCCTCAGGTCCCTGAGCAGACACATGAACAGTCACTCGACGAACATCCATCGCAGGTTCACGTGCGAGACTTGCGGTAAATCGTACAGCAACGAGAACACATTGAAGCAGCATAAGCTGTTTGGTCATAGCACTTTGAAACTGTGCCCGAGATGCAGGAAGGCGTTTCCCGATTGCAAAACTAGACGGGAACATGTGATGGCGAATCCGAGGTGCTGGATTCATTCGTGTGCAAAGTGCTTTAAGAGGTTCCTCAACAGAAAGACTAAAGCTGAACACATGAAGGAGGTTCACAATGAGGAGAAGAAAACATACAAATGCTTGGAGTGCGAGGACGTTTTCAACGAGTACTCCAGTTATCGGGCGCACTTTATGATCATGCACACAAAGAACAATTTCGTGTGCCCCTATTGCGAGCAGAAGTTTGATCAGAAGCGGTACCTAGAGGAGCATGTGGTGGTTCACACCAGGGAGAGGCTGTTCACGTGTACCGAATGCGAGAAATCATTTCCGAGAAAGAAGAGTTTGACGCAGCACATGTGGATACACAGAGACCTGAAGAGGTTCAATTGTGAGCCTTGCAAAAAGAAATTCAATCAACGCGTCAGTTGGCGAATGCATATGAAGAATCATCATCCCGATCAATACAACGGCGTTTAGTACTCTGTGACTAATGAAGAATTTCACTCGTTATTCAGAAAATCATGTGGCATTTTAAACCCATCACGATTGTATTTCTTAAGGCATTGATTGTAAATTTTGGACTTAAATCTGAATATTCGTTGTTCTCTGTTTTAAGGTGGATTTTTATTAATTTAGATATCTGTAGGAAATATGATTCACAAAATATAATGTGGGTAAGTACATAAAACGATGTAAAATTTCAAACATTTTGAAGAATTGAATCGCGCCGTTATTAAATTTCATGAATGGGAAAGGTAAAAATACTGTTACTGAGAAAGAATAATAAAATAATAATTCGTCCTAAATTGTTGCGCCATTTATGCAGAGGGTTTATATTTATTTATTTTTTAATTTAAAACGAGAATATCTGTCTTATTAATCAAAATAAACCACAATCGGCTTTTTTTTATAGTCATAAAAGATATATTTTATTGAGCTTTAAAAACATGGCATTTTTTATGTTGAATCAAAAAATAAATTACTGTCTAATAGAAGCGACACAATAATATTACATTACAACGTGTGAAATAGGTCCCTGACTTAGCATAATGCGGTGAGAGAGACCCACTAGCTAGGGCCTGTACAATATACCTACCTCACGGAGCCCGCGCATGCTAGTAATAAATAAAAAATATGGTAAGTCTCCAGAAAAATAATTGATTAATGAAATAAAAAAAATATTACTAAAATTAGGCAGATACAAATATGTGAACATACTATAAAACCTTAGTTCCCTGAGTGGTCCAGGGGACCCCCAGGGGTCCACGGGAGACTCGACGGGGGTCTACGTTGGCGTGACAAAAAAAAAAACAATTCTCACTTATTTTATTTAGAATACTCCCCATTCGTAGTTGGAACTCAGCCGCAACGCAAATTTCCATAGTTAGCTCTCTAATCTTGACATTTTTTGTCGAGTTTTGGGAATATGGTGGAAATGTAGCTGCAGGGGGTCCACCGGAACCAGTTAAATTTTGAAAGTGGTCAATGAGAAAAAAAGTGGGAACTACTGCTCTACTAAAAACTATTATGAAAATTAAGTAATGCCACAAGTTGCGTCTTAAGTGTTATTTCTAAATGAACCTTCCTATGAAATAGAGATTTAGTATTCCACACTTTACTATTATTATTATTATTATTATTTATTTACACAAAGAAAAAATACATTGGGCGGTACACAGTTTAGGTGTACTATAAACTCAATTAAGTTTCTAGCGTACACCTGAGTTGTCTTCAATGGCAGAAAATAAACAGAATTTTTGTTACAAATACAGACAAAAGTAAAAAGTGAATATTTGCAGGTAGATACAACTTTAACACTAAAATACAACAAACCTGTTCGTCCCACTCTAACATGCAGCTAACATATAAGTGCATCCTTGTTGACAACAAGAATGCACAATGCACACTTTCTACAGCTTGTTTTAAATTAAAATACAGCATATAATGCAGCATATTTAAAAGATCCCTTAGAAGCCGCCATCCGTACTCTCGGCAACTTCCTTTAAAATAATCGACTTATAAATGAACTTTCCTTGACTGTCGTTTTACTTTGACCACTATCGAAGCATATTCTAAAGGCTTTAAATGGACTACTACTCAAAAGCTCAATTACTTCTATTGAATATATCGTCCTTCGTCAGCAGTATTTTAACTACGATGGAAATTTCACTTTTGGAACGCACATTAACACAATCCGCCTCACAACACGAAGCTCAAAGGGAACAGTTAAATGACCGAGAGCATTTCTTTTTGTTCTAGAACTCGATGACTATGTGGTCGCGAAACGGAACGCCGAGTTAATCGTGGAATACGCGACAGCGTACCCGTTCAGGCTCCCAGAGGAGTCCCTGGTGTGCGTTTACTGCGGTGAGAGTTACGATGAACCGTCCCAATACAGACAACACATGGACGCGGACCACAAAAAATTCAAAGTTCGCCTGGCTTTCCTGCATCTGAGCGAGGGTTATATCAAGGCGGATTGCACAGATCTACGGTGTAGAATTTGTTGGGTCTCCTTAGAGAATCTAGACGAAACGGCGAAGCATTTGGTCAATGTTCACAACCGTAAAATTGATCTTAATGTCGATTTAGGACTCCAACCGTTCATGTTGGACAATGACAAGACGACCTGTTACATTTGCGGCGCAAGATCGCCGTGTCTCAGGCAATTGAGCAGACACACCCAAACACACTTCCTGAAATATACTTGCGAATCGTGCGGAAAATCGTACGCGACGATATCAACACTACGCCACCATATAAGGTTCTCGCATATAAATCAGGAACGGATCTGTAGAAAATGTAGGAAGACCTTCCCCAATCTGGAGGAGAGGAGGCGACATCTAATGGAGTCGGAGAAATGTTGGTCTCACCTGTGTAGCATATGTCCAGAGAGATTTATATCGTGGACCGCCAAGCAAGCTCATTTGACGGAGGCGCATAACGCACCGAAAAAGACATACGTTTGTCCGGAATGCAGGGAAGTGTTTTTCGATAGGAAAAAGTATAGAGTGCACTTTAAGTTGCAGCACACGAACGAGGTTTACACGTGTTCGTGTTGTAGCTTAAAATTTGAGACTAAGCGCAACTTGGAGGAGCATCGTGTTGTGCACACCAAGGAGAAACTTTTCGAGTGTACAGTTTGTTTCAAATTGTTTCCGAGGAAGAAGAATTTGACCCAGCACATGTGGATTCACAGCGAAGTTAAGAGATTTGAGTGTACACTGTGCAACAAGCAGTTCAATCAGAGGGTCAGTTGGAAAACTCACATGAAATCTTACCATCCAGAGCTCGTTGACTTTGAGGAATGGGGTGTTAAGAAAAAGTGAAAATTTAGTATCCTGAGTCTTTTTAAAGCTAAACGGCTGACTGTATGATTTTGGTTGAAGCAAATTTAAAACGAGGACTTAAATGTTTGTAAATAATTTCTCCTTTTTTAAATTATGTAAGTGATTTTATTCCCTTTGACTCCACATTATCTATTGCCAAAGGGCTTGATTTTACATCAGGAGTTCGAAGACATTTTTAAAATATGACTTCAATTAGGGGTGGAATGTTAGATTATGGGTTGGTATGCTCACATAATATGTAAATTGAGATTGATTCAACCACGAAGCATATACAAAGAGGAGATGTTGTTATTGAATTTTTCTATAGAGCGGCGCGTGACTACTGCGCGGGGCAAGGAGGAAGTTAGACCCCGCCCAATTATCTTAAATTGCAAATGAAAATTGACTGTAGTCTACAACAAACAAGCGCCGCCACACCATGACCAGTGCCGACAGCAGACTGACCAAGACCACGCCCACAAAAAATGACGTCAGGACCTAGTTTGAAATCAGTGCACAGTTGTTTAGGCCATCTCCTCTTTGTATATGCTCCGTGGATTCAACCCATTGAGGGTCGAATTCTCGGCTGTAAAAACGGTAGACGTTGCGAATCTTGTACAAGAAAAACTGCACCGAAATGCCATCGTTAAAAAAGCGGCCATTTTTTATTTTAACTTGGAGATTTTGATAAAATTTTTGATTTTGATTTTGATTTTGATACTTATTTCAGATTTTGTAAATGGCTGTTATTTTTTTTATTACTTAATTGGAACGGTTGGATTTTTTAAACTAAAATATCTGTGAATGGAAATGCACGTACCTTGTAACCGGTGCTCCGGTGCGATCTACTGCAGGATTCTCCGTTGCGTCCAACTGGCCGACACTGTTCACTTGCGGGTTTTGTTGTACACGTTAAGGCTTCTGTATCTGCCAACGGCCTTGAGGTTCTGGACAGAGATAGATAGATACAAAGATAGATAGATAGAAGCGAGATGTTTCCCCGCGCCAACCGCGATAATTTGTACAGAAAACAAATAATAGTTATTTTTAGCCTAATAAATCATTATTTTGACTCGCCAATCGTACACTTTGTGAAAAACATCTTGTCAAAAATTTATGCGAAAGAAAAATGCTGAAATTCAATGCCGTTTAGAAGTAGTTACTTACAAAAATTCAAACAAAAAAGGCTTTACTTCGGGATTTTTTTTCAACTATTAATAATATTATAAGAATTATTTCCAACGTTCAAATTAAAATTTAATGTCCAATAAATAACATATATTTTTTTTTGTACATTTAGATCCACTCAGTAAAGTATAGTTACACGGAGAAAACCTCTTGTTGGCATATACAGGAGCCTTAAGGCGCGGATAATGAATACACTTCGAGTTCAATTTGGTTCGAAACACTTGAAGCGTAGCGTGAGCGTTCGCGGCGGCGGTATCATGCATTATAAGGATGTGTGGGTAAAAAGGAAAAATGGAGGGCTAAATTTTAATGAATGCGGGTACAAAGGGAAAATGGACTTGACAGCCAACCATTCGATTACGGCGCAAACAATAATTGTTTTTGTTATCTTGTTTTTTCCGCTCAGGTTTATAATAAGTATAAATATTTTATGATAGTTTGCATTTTATATCGGTCAGTGAGTACCACAGATTGTTGGTTATCTATGTTATATCGACTAGTTTAATGCCGCGGCTTCCTCCTTGTGAAAAGTAGCTTATAATCCATTTTTTTAAGAAAGCAAACAAATAACTCACGACATGGGTTTTTTAAGTTTTAACCTTAATCGCACCTTCAATTATACACGTATTCATTAAACTCACTAAACATAAACTCATTTAACATAACTGTATTATTTAAACTCACTAAACATAATATTGTTAAAATAAAATAAATCTTTATTTGCGCGAACACATGTTTACAGGATTTTAATTTGTATAGAGCAGTTACAGTACAAAAGTATGTTCTACCCGCCAAGGGCATGCAAATATTTGTGTTTAATTGTTTGTAAACTAATATATTAATAAAGGAATTAATGTTTCTTATTATAAAATTCTTTAACATCATAATAACAACAATCTAATAACCATTTTGTTAATGTTCTTGTAAATTTAGGATCTGGCAATTCTTTTATATTATTAGATAGTATATTGTATGTTTTAATTGCCATAACATAAACATTTCTATTAAATAGTTCTAATCTACATTTTGGTCTTTGCAATAAATTACCTTGTCTAGTTATCTTGTTCACGATATTTATCCAAAATTATTGGTTATTTTCAGAGGAAAATGCAAAAAACTCGATAAAATCGTCACATTACCTAGGATATCACTGGTCGTCACAATGAGATTTTGTCTATGGTCACGATCTGAGGCATTTTGAATCACATCAACTTTTGATTGGTACTTTTTACATAAATTATCAGGAACACAATTCTACATACTCGTACATTTTAAAGTTTTATATCATAATTCATAACCGTAGACGAAAACACTTTATGAAATTATTTCTGATTAAATGGCATTAATTGAATAGATAAATCATTAAACAATAAACGAACAAGTTCTAAATGAGTTACTCACTGTGGCAACTCTATTTGATGTTGATTTTTATAATATTGATATTTACCTATTTGTTCATTTTTTAAAAAATGGATTATATGTGATGCACTTTATCATGAGGCAGAGTAAGTAGTCTTTATATAAAATTTTATAAAAAAAAAAAATAATTTCCAATGATATTTTCGCTGCAATAATTCAATATAATATGTCTTATTTTTTTCAATGATTTAATTAGAGGTTATATCTTAAAGCGAGCTAATGAAAACAGGTTACCTTTTTAAAAGATCTAGGATTTCATGAAATCGTTATGTTACTCGTAAAATATTATATTTGCCAAATAATTGTTCGCTTTGTTTATAATTTTAAAATGGTAGTCTATTTTTATTTCTTTTTGTGTAATTTGGAAATTTGTTATAAACGCAAATAAATATTTAATTTTTACTTGTTGCATTTTATTTGTTTGTTCTTGTGTTTTTTTTTTTTTGACGTTCATAAAAAAACTTGGGGAGTGATATTCAAACGCCATTTAAAAATAACAGGTTCTAGTATTTTCTTTTTAAAATTAGCTTTTTCCGCGTTCTTTTTAGAAATTGTAACATTTACTTTTTTATTGCACAATAGCTGAGCCCCCAACTTCGTAAGCGTTGTATTCGGTATAGCGCGTAACTTTTTTGTTTGCAAATACATCAGTGAAAACCGCATTCAAATCGGTTAAGCCGTTTCTGAGATTAGCGTGCACAAACAGACAAAAATTCTAAAAACGATTTTTTTTTTGACTTCGGTAACATAACTATAATGTGTACAAATTGGTTTTTTTTTCTTTTTTTTTTTCATGAGATTTCATGATTTCATGTACAGACACGGCTCGTTTACGATTTTATTATATGTATTAGTGATTTGTCTAACTAACTAAGGCATTGATTTTTTAATTTTTAGACGATCTCTCGAGACAGATTGTCGAGATCTCTCGTAGAATTTCTTGGGTTTCCAAGATTTTAGAGGACACTTACTCGGCATATTATGGTTAACGTTCGCAATCGTAAAATTGGTCATAATGTCGATTTAGGACTTTGACCATTCATGTTGGACAATGATAAGACTGCGCAAGATGGCCGTGTCCGCCAATTGAGTACCCAAGCACACTGTCTCAAGTACACATACCAGCCAATTGAGTAAATCGTGCGGAAATCGTACATATAAATCAGGAACGGATGTGTGAGAAATGTAGAATAGTATATTTCATTACAAGTGCGGAAAGGCTGTCATTGCAAAGAGTTCCGACAAATGTCTACCCGAGCCGAGGCGCAGCCGAAGGCGAGGGTTGACAGTCGGAACAAGTTGCAATGACGGTTCCGCACGTGTACTGAACGACTATTTTTAATACAGTTGCGAAAAAATGAAGCAATTTAATAAAACAAACAACTAAACTCGCAAAGAGAATTTCTGGAAAATGGCGCCAACCGTACAATATAAGCAGAGACATTTTTTTTCTTCACGCATTCCGGTAGGCAAAGGAAACTATGTGCCCATACAGCCAAGTCTTCAGTAGAATTTTTTTATTGATATGAAATGAAATGAAATCTAACCTAACTCGTTCAATCAAATCATTAAATCTGATATTGAAACAAATCAGTAGCTTCTTTTTAGAAATATACGTATTTGCATGAATCATAAAAACTTCTATGATTTTTTTTTAGTAAAAACTTCATGGTTGGTTTTTCTTTTTAATAGACATTATTTTGACAGTTGGGAATAGGAACGCACGAGTTCGGGAAAGGTAAAAAAAAAGCACGAGTGTGTAATAGCCCACTTCCCGAACGCTATACGTCCCTGCAATACGCCACTTTTTGAGCAACTGTATTAAAAAGATATTTCTCGAGCAGAGGAGACGAGATCTCTAATGTAATCTGAGAAATTGAGTAGGTACAACCAAACATACTCGCACTTCCTCAGATATACTTTCAAATCGTACGGGACAATTTCCACCCTCCGCCAATATTTAAGATTCTCCCATATAAACCAGGAACGGATATAGCAAATGTAAGAAGACTCTCGACAGTCTCATGGAGAGGAGACGATATCTAATGGAGTCTGTGAAATTGTGTAGGCACACTCAAAACAAATTTGAGACAAATCGTATGCGAAGACTGCCACTTTTGCCGCTCTGAAAGATACATAGCGAGGAAGTACAGTACTGTGCTTCCGGGAAAAAGTACTTACAGTCCGTTGCCATGTTATAGCTTAAAAAAGCTACTTTAAAAGATCATCGAGGACTCCAAGGAGATACTGAGTTGTATTTGTTTTAAATCAATACACATGTGGATACATAATTAATTTAAGAGGAATGAGCGTACACTGTAACAACCATTTGGTCAACATGGAAAAAGCATATTAAATCTTACCATTGAGAGTTTTGGGCTTTGAGGAATGGGTTGCTAAGTTAATATCTTCGTAATGATTTAAATTAACCAACCTTAGGACAACATTTAAACGCTATACGGCTGACGGTTTATTTTTGTTCTAGCCATTCCGGTGCAGTCCGACGATCGTCGTAACGCAGAGATTATTGTAGCGAACACCACAGCTTATCCGTTCAGGTTGCCAGAAGAAAAAATGATGTGCGTTTATTGTTGCGAGGAATATGGGGATAGCGCTGATTTCAGAAAACACATGGAAGATGAACACCGAGTGTTCAAATTGCGTATGGCGTTTACTCATCTTGCGGACGGGAGTGGGATCAAGGTTGACATTACTGATCTCCGATGCAGACTGTGTCAGATTCCCCACGAGTCTCTAGAGGAGATCGCTGTGCATCTAAACGAATCTCACGGCTGTGATTTGAATCTGAACAGCGATCTGAACATGCAGCCGTTTAAGTTAGGGAGGAGGATGTCCTGCGCCATATGTGGCCTTCCGTTTCCGTGTCTACGTTCCCTGAGTCGTCACACATTGACGCATTTCCTCAAGTACACGTGTGAATCTTGCGGCAAATCTTATTCGACCGTAACATCTTTGCAAGGGCACGTCAGATATTCGCACATTAAAGGCAAATATTTATGCAGGAAGTGTAAGAAGACATTCAGCACGTTAAACGAAAGACGGGAACACCTCAAGGCGTCTACGCGGTGCTGTCAGCATTGCTGCTGCGCTTGCCACAAACGTTTCGCGACTTGGAATTTGAAACAGAAGCACATGGAAGAAGTCCACGGCAAGCCTAAGAGGAGTTATCCATGCATTGAATGCGATTTGGTGTTTAAGACCCGCGACGCTTGCAGGGTGCATTTCAAGACCGATCATACTGAGGATCACGTAACCTGCACGGTTTGCTCCAGGAAGTTTGAAACCGAGCAGAAGTTGAGTAGACATATGGTCGTTCATACGGGTGATAAAAAATTTGTGTGCGAGGTCTGCAACAAGTGTTTTCCGAGGAAGGCTAATTTGCGTCAGCACTCGTGGATTCATAGCGAAGAGAAGAGGTTCGCGTGCGGTCCTTGCAATAAGCAGTTTGCTCAACGCATCAGCTGGCGTACGCACATGAAATCCTACCACCCTGAGTGGTCTAAAGAATATTAGTTTCAAAGTAGATATAAAAAAAAGGAAGATACGTGGACCAGTGACGTATCAAATAAAGACACGTTATACACAAACGTATTTTAAAGTGGCCCAAGTAGTACTATATCTACGTATGGTTATTTTATTATGATATTTTGCTCTAACAAATAGACAAATGATACGGCATACCTGTCGTTAGAAAGAGATAAATGTACATAATTAGTTACGTATGGATTGCTGTAGAGCGCTCATTGGCGCGAGCATGTGACTTACGGAGGAGAATGACAAAGATGAACTCGGAATTTTACTAGTGTTTAAAATAATAAAATCAATTATTAACAAACATCTACACACACCTGAGGCTGAGTATAAAATAATAAACATTTATTGAAAAAATAATAATCAGACATATATTATATTCCCTCAAATAAACTTAACTTATTCATTTTTTGTAGTCAGTTTGATGCAAAGTGTAACCGCGCCGCGGCGCGAGACTGTGCCCAACTGATTGCGAGTCGGGCAGTTATAGTCCGGGAGGCAGCGTTGCAAATGACATAATCATTTCAGGTCGCTTGATTCATAGTTGAATTCAATGTTTATTAGATGCCATCTCGCCTTATGAAAGTCAGCAGGCTCAGGGAGGGTGGATGAGCGAGGTAGAAATTTTTGTTCAGGTAAAAATTGAAACTTCAAAAATCAATATCAGGCTGCTCAAAAATTTCACTAGCGACTGTTTATATAATAAAAAAAATTACTAAAATAGTCAGCAACTCAGATAATGGTGGATTCCACGTCAGCTGATATATTCGAACTTATTTAAAAGTAATTATATTAGAATCATATCAGGCCGCATGAAATTAATATGAATTACTTCTTATATCTAATAATTTATAAAAATACTAGTCAGCATGTTGTTACTTGGTGGTAAGGTCGTCAGCAGGGCGGTAACAGCGCCGGATTGGCCATTGAACGTCCATTGAATGAAGTGTTCAGCTGACAAGGAATCCACCCTTAATCCTTCTGCTGACCCTTTTATTTATTTATAAAATATATTAAAATAAACTAATAATTAATTTTCAACGGCCTGAATTCGATTTTCTTATTAAAAATCGCATTTTTATCTATCTTTTTTATAATAAGTGAAATAGACATCATTTTCGCGACCTACATCCCTATTATTTTTTATTGCAAACTTATTTTGACCTTTTTTATTCATTTTTGTTTCACTTTAACTTATTTTATAATTAATTACAATTAACTTAACTACATTAGATTTTTTTTAGATATTTTGAGGAATGGGGATGTAAGGAACATATTACAAATCACATGTTCACGCAAATATTACAGTTTATTGTAAAGTTTATGTTTAAATGTTTAAATAATACATATTTTTCAATATTAAAGTAATACAAAAAACGCATTTCGTTACTGTCAGTCATCAGCATCAGATTCCACACTTGTATCTGATTCATATTCAGTTTCTTCACTACTGTCGTCTGATAAGTCATATGCTCTTTCATCTTCTTCACTCTCCTTGTCTTCTTCGTCATGTAGTCTTACAGTTTGTTCCTCTTCTTGAGTGTTATCTGAAAGCAAAAAAAAATGTATTGTTATTATTTTTTGCCGTAAACTATTATTAGTTTTTGTTTAAAAGTCCGAAGAATATATAAATACCTGTTGTGTTGGCAACACTTGTAATACTGCTAATATTCGGTGGAAGTTGATCACCTTCAAACCATTTAAAATGATATTTATTCTCTTTCTGTAACCATCCATAATCCATCGGCGAAAATCCGGTCGGAACTGATAGGTAAGCATGACTCCAGAGGTGAGCAATATATTGAGAACGTAGCACTTGTTGGTGTAACTCCGACTTACATGGAGGAAACGTCGCGCCATCAATTGTATTTTTGAATGTTAAAACGTCGGTTTTTACATTCATTTTATATACTTTTGTAAATGTAGCAACTCGTGCAACATTTACATCATTGATGCTTTTAAAACCATACATCCTACATGTAAATTCTTCAATGGTTGTTGATATTTCTTCTGTATTACAACTGTATAGGTCAGCCATATCTGAAAACGCTTTCACATAATCAGTAGAATTTTTTAATATTTTGTATGGAAGTTTCTTGCCTCGCCGATAAAACGCTGGATTAAAATCACATCCAGTGAACGCATGGAACCCTGGTAATGCTGTGCATAACTCTTCTCCTAATGTATCATACAATTTATTGACATTTATATATCGCTTGGTATTCCCACTTCCATGTAAAATGCTAATTTGCAAATTTCTTCTCAAATGCTTCATATTGCTTAGCATTATTATTAAAATATCTGCATCGGAGCATCTAATAGTGACGTGGGCATCAACATCTATGTGACAAGCATGAAACACCATTTTTGTATCAGCTTCTTCATGAGCTGGGCAGTCTAAATCTGGAACTGGAGTCTTCAATACTTTCTCATCAACAACTTTGTACATATGGCATGATTCATAGTTTATGTAAATTTTTTTTTGACCAATGAACGGTACCATATTATTATTCTCCCAATCCTTATGGAAAAATTGAACTAGTGCATCCTTGAAATTAATATTTTTCAATGCACTAATAAAATTTGTCGGTCGAATTTGATCAGGAGTTTTTATATTAAAATGTTCACCTGAAAATGTACCTCTTGCAGAATTTTCATGATCTTTTATAGATGGACAAAAATACCGATCAAATGTAATTATAATAGTGCGAGCATTAGTGCTATTAGTAATAGTTGTAAGCAATTTCTGTGAAATGTTGCCAAACGTTAAAGGAAGATTAGTCATCGAGTGCAACATGAAAAATCCATCATATATCATTACATCACATTTCTCTGGCTCATTGGATGTTATATTTTCTTCTAAACATTTTGATAATACTGATTTATCGGTCTTACAAATCATACCATCTAAATGGCACATAGCTAGTGGAACTGGTGTTAGCGGATAAGTAAAAACTGTATCAATGTTAAGGGTTGTTTGGAGCGATAATAAAAGTAAGTGTCCAAACAAATCGCGCTGCATTCGTACTTCGACAATTTTTCCAGCGACAGACAACTTTTTCTTTTGAATCATGTTCGCAAATGTCATCACTTTATTTCGCTTGATTGTCTTTTCAAATCTATCTGCATCAACACTACATTCATCGATAAAATTTTCTCGCTGCTCATTACCTAATTTCTCCACATTAAGTAAGAAATCACTTATCTCATCTGATGCTGCTTGACCAGTAGATATATTAAATAAAAATCGTCGATCTAAATCTTTTGAAAATGGATTATTTTCTCTAATTCGATCGACCAACTGTTGCCTTTGGATAGAGTGTTTTTTAATTCTTTTCTTGTCAAGATCAGCAGTTACATCTTGATTTTTCTTTAAACCAGCTTTTTCCATTACATGGCTTATGATTGCTGTCCGGATACTATGGCTTTTGCACCAACGTTGCCGCGCAGAAATGGAGTTCGTTGAATGGATTATACCAGTTAATTTATTTGCCGCGTCAGCATTAATTGTCTGCTCTAAAGTAAGGTCTACAGGTTGTCGCGAAAATGGTTTATCAGTTCTTTTTACTCCATAAGAACCTTTATGAAACTGTAATTCTAGTCCTGGATGAGTCGTGTTTACTTTCATTAGATTTTCGTGATATACTACAGTATATCGCGAATAATTCTGTTGGTTGAAAGCGAAGAAAATATTTGTTATCTTAGGCAATACATATTTGAATAATTGTAGATCTGGTTTTCTAATGCTGCGACTCAGTAAAAAATAGTAATTGATTAATTTTATATAGATCATGTAAAATTGTGCTGTTTTGCCATGGTTACCATCTAGTGTCTTCTGTTGATATATTTTATATTCATCAAAAATTCTTGTTAATTTTTCCTCTGTTATTGTTGGATTAACTGCTTTTGTTGTTATAAAATCAAATAATGATTCCTTCATTTTTTCGGTTATTTGAATTTCTTTGTCCTCCAAAAATCTTTCAAAATGTAAAATTTGAAGAGCAAGTGACAGTAAGGGGTGCAATCTTTTGCAACGGTTAAAATGTTTTCCGGTAATAAAACTGCTGACCGAACCGTTCGCAAGTAATTCAGAATTCGTTATTATATCTGTAATACCACAGTTATCAATAAATTTTCCTACTGCTTTAAAGTATGACATCATAATATGAAAAGACCCCAAGTGAATAAACAAATTTTCAAATCGCGGCTTTTCAGTACTTTGGATTTGTAGAGCAACCTTAGCAATTGCTAAATCGTACGTGATTTCCATGTATGGCTCATCACATTCAAGTGCAATTCTTTGAGCCTGTTTCATAGTTTCAAGAACTACAGAGACATTGGTGGGTGAAGAATTGATTGTTGTCAGATATGCAATTGTTTGCTTGCAGCTCAGATCTTTATGAAAAATACTATTAAATCCTACCCATGATGGTATGCGAGGTTTTCCAATAAAATGACTCGCTACCCAAGCGAGATCAATATATTCGAATTTCAAAATGTCATCTGGGACTTCCAAACGTAGTGGACTTGTTATTGGTTCCAAAGTTTCTCGTAATCGTGGTTTTTTATTATACGATTCTATTTCAAAAGTAATAACATCAAACGTTCGTCGTCTTCGTTTTTTATTAATTAAAGTTTCATTTTGTTGCGAAGGATTGTTAGTTTCTCCGTAAATTGCATTTATTTCTTCACGACTTACATCAAGACCCTGACGAGTTTCATTTGATTCTGCTGTCACATCAGTTATTGCATTCTGAGAATTTGATTCCTCTGGATCAGAAATATTTTGGAAAATAATACCTACGGTATCATGCAAAGTGTCTTTTCCGCTGGAGGTATCTACGAATCGATCGAAATTATCATATGCTAATCCTGTACATAAAGATCGTGAGCGTTGGATACCTTCTGGACATATATCATTTCGTTGTGCTGAAGCAAATGTTGCTTCTGTTTCCAGCTCTTCCAATGTTGTATAGCTGCAGCTATGACCGTATTTATTGATAAGGTTAATAAGTTTTTTGCTGTTTGTTAGGCCTTTTAGTGTCAATCCTAATGCTACATGCTTAGATGGCTTGATGTGACCTTTCGTCACTGCATAAATTAAATCAGCAGAAAAAGATTGGGCAATTCTTTTGATATTCAAATTATTTTTACGACGAAAAGTAGAGCATATTAACTTCGAATAAAAATCTTCAAGAACAGGTGGTATATCACATTCTCCTCTGATTAAATCATGAACAGTTGGTTCGTTTGGCAAGGGTTGCAGTTTAATTTTTTGAATTTCCGACTTTAAAATCAGTGCAGCTCGATCCAAAATATCTTGCTTTTCTAGAAGATCCAAATCAATGTTTATGAAACGCCCACTGTAGGGTTTAACTACTTTTTTATGACTCGCAGTAATGATAGTAATTTTTTTAGGAAATGCTTCAATTAATCTTGATTCTAAATGATGGGGTTCAATATGTGCTGATTTATCGATGTCATCGGATTTTGCAAATTCAATAAATAATTCTTTTAGAAATGATAGAAAATAACAATTTTTTCTTTCAATTACATTATTAGCAACAAAGCGGCAGAGTTCTTGAAAAGCTTTTTTATGAATATCACGCGACACGTGCCAATCAGTTTTCTGTCCTGTTACACTAGTAATGTGTGACTGTGCTGCATTCTGATAACTACTTCGGCAGATTGTGTGATAAAAAATGATAGCATTAGCGTTACAATAATCAATAATTTTTTGGAGTAAAATTTGATCACCCATCTCACTAGCTTCACATTTCATTGTTTCGATAGCATTTTCCATCAAACAAGTTTGTAATCGTTGCTCACGATTGCGATATTTTTTGCGTTGTTTATTGCAAAATATACAAACCGCATTATCCGGTATATTAGAGCTGCCTTCCACTATTTCTTCCGTATTCAGGTGTTCCACGTCTTCCACAGAAGCATCCATAGCTTCATCAATATTTACAGCTTCTTCTTCTTCTATTTCATCGCACGTACTTTCATTGAAGTTACCTTGGTTACTCGTTCCTGGTTCTTCATGCGAACTATAGGAATAGAAATAGATTCGATGATTATTTTCCAAAGAATACAAGAATTTAATGATTACTATTTTATATGATAAACTGTCATTCACTATTCATAATCAAAAATAAATGGAAAAACAGTGAGACAATAGTATACTGAATGTTAAGTAATTTCGTATTAATAATAAGTAAGACAGATACTTTTTTTGGGAGTAAATACTAAACAATTTATGAGGAATGTTACATTTTGTCACTTTCCCGTTTCAACCTTACTACCTGAGTTGCAGTCGTAGGAAACATTATGTTCCCACCTTTAACTGAGTCTCATTCAATGGAGAAGAGCACATCTGCCTCTACGTTTGAAGGTCACAACAATATACAATACCATAGACGTATGACCATTTCTACAGTTAGAAATGACTTTCTCTATGTTTTAATAAATAATTAATTGCAAAGAGAGGAAAAATTTGTGTTCGTAACATATATCTTACCTGGGCGTTGTTGACGAGAGAGATTGGAGAAATTTTCGATGATTTGGTGGCAACGCGGTGAACACTTTATAACACTTGGGGTGATATTTTTGATATTCGTTCATATCTGTAGGAACTTTTGAATCACTCATAGATAAATTATGTTCTTTTCGAATGGATAAAATATCATTACACCGTTTCAAAGTATCATCAGTGAACGACTTGAGAGGTTCATTTTTTTTCGAACAAAACACACAAAACGATTTTATTTCTTTCGCCATTTTTAATTTTTAAGAAGCAAGTGCGTTGAAAGTCACGACTAAACTGAGATCTTCAGTTAGCCGACTACGTAAAATACCCCCCAACAATCCGAATGAACAATAGCGAACCCCCAGCTAGCTCTTGGAGCTCTGGATAGTTGGGATTGTCTACCTGAGTTCTAACAGTATAGGTAAGGGCTCAGGTAGTTCAAGTAGGAATGTAAGAATTTCTCAATTTCTAAATAAAATAAATTTTAACGAAAATGTTAAAAATATTTTTTTTGTTCACATTTCAGAAATAACTGCGTAGCCATTAAAAAATAGTGTATGTATTGATTGACTTAAGTAAAAGTTAATTGTAATTAATTATAAAATAAGTTAAAGTGAAACAAAAATTAATAAAAAAGGTCAAAATAAGTTTGCAATAAAAAATAATAGGGATGTAGGTCGCGAAAATGATGTCTATTTCACTTATTATAAAAAAGATAGATAAAAATGCGATTTTTAATAAGAAAATCGAATTCAGGCCGTTGAAAATTAATTATTAGTTTATTTTAATATATTTCATAAATAAATAAAAGGGTCAGCAGAAGGATTAAGGGTGGATTCCTTGTCAGCTGAACACTTCATTCAATGGACGTTCAATCCCAAGCAGCACGACAGGCTGTATAAAAGCTGTATTTTAGTTTATTTGTACGCCACAGGCTGTACAGTGAGGCTGTACAAGGGCTGTATAAGCGCTTATACAGCCTCTATAAGTAAAAATTGGGCCCATTGTTATACAGCCTAATGCGTTATTATAGCTGTATAGTAGCTGTATAGCTAAAAAATAGGCTGTACTATAGCTGTAGAAGAGCTGTAGTATGGTGTTGAAGGAAACCATAGGCGTATAGTTATTCTCTTATAAGTTTCTTAAAAAGATAATAGTTCTTCATTGGTTTTATAAGAGAATTACAATGTGAAATTTATGAAACAATAAGAACCTCATACTTTTTAGTTATGATAATAATGGTGGACCGCCAATTTACTGATGTGAAGTTATAACTCAAGAATAAATGTTGGACTTTAGGTAGTGATAATTGTAGATTCAACGTGCCGATTCATTTTTACTGTGAAATAGTGCATAGTTTTGTGGAAAAATATTTACGCGCCCGCGAAATACTGAATAATTCACGAGGAATATTACCAAAACAAGTAAGTAAGTTTATGGTTTTGAGGTTAGAATCATAAGATTGTTAAATAATATTGCACAATAGGTACCACTAATAATTTATTTAGCTGAAAATCATAATTATAACTTCAGCAATCGTCAAGATAATGTAAGAAGTCATATTTTATTTTGTTGTTATTTGTTCGAAAATGGCGACAGATTTTATACAGCCTAAAAGATATCTGGAGAGTATTATAGGTCCCGTGGCTTTACTACACACTTTCTGGATTCCATTATACAGCTTTTACCCTTTAATAGCCGTTATAATAGAATATTTTTATTATTTAGGCTGTACATCAGTTTTCAGCACATAAATTATACAGCTCTTTAGGGTTATGTGTTAAAAATGAAAAACCCTTTATCATATTTCCTATCAAGTTTTGCAAACAAGTGACGCTTATAGCACGCATTTATTTGTCCTTTTCGCTCCTTCACCGCATCACTGAACTCGTAGGTATAATCAAAACGAAACAAAAGCAGTTAGATACCTATTAAATAATTTAATACCTATGTGCAGTAGTGTAAGATGACAGATAGAAACAAGTGTTTGTTTTGTGTGCGTATTTCTCACTTCTTTTTTTTTCAGGAAAATGACTTTCAAAATAATTGAAACAATTGAAAAACGCCAAAAACGACTATGCATTGTACCGAGTTTTTGGGAGTCTAATGGTATTTTAAGATGGCCAAGAAAGCGACTAGATGTCAACAAATTAGTCAAGGGCGAAAATTCGCAGCCTTTAGATTATTTTTAATTACTTAAGATATCCACTGATGGATATTTCTATTATGTTTAAAGTGCCTATTCGGGTTTTTCAATGAATAAAAATACATTTTCTCAATGACAAGGCTTTTTATTTCTCTTTTAAACTGTATGTAAAAGGGATATAAAGTATAAGTAATTTTAGTGATCAGTACATACTAATTTTGTTTTTATATCTTTGGAACTAACTATGATCTCTGTCCGCCTGATAGTAGGTAATTTGGCTTTGAATATGTTCAAATACGATGATTTAATCGATAGTTCAAAAACATCGGATAAGTCAGTTATTTTATAACCTGTAATCTTTATTTCGCTGCCAATAGAACTTGAACTTGCAATGCTGCATGAAACCAAA
This sequence comes from Bembecia ichneumoniformis, assembly GCA_910589475.2. NCBI lineage: Eukaryota > Metazoa > Arthropoda > Insecta > Lepidoptera > Sesiidae > Bembecia > Bembecia ichneumoniformis. The sequence continues at coordinate 1,996,889 of OU342550.1, forward strand.
TCACTATCAAGTTCCGGAGGCTTTTCTAAATCCTCACTTTTATTATCGTATGACGTTTTTGCTACGGAACCTTCATTAGACGTTGACTGAACTTGCGCTTGACTATCGATTGTTCGATTAATGAATTTGTTCTTTTCAATGTCTTCACATCAGTATCACTGGTTTTGTTTGGTTGATAATTAGTTATATTTTGATATTCTCTTTTAATCTTCCTTTTTACTCCACCAAATGTTTTTCTTTTTTTCCACATATTTCTATTCGCCACACGTTTTTACTTGCAAATCAAGGATAACTGTCAGTAATACAGATTAAAGCTGTATTACAGAATTCATTTATTATTATAGTTCTATAAAATCGTATTTGACAAAGGTTATGAAACTATTACACTTACAAGAGTGTACAATTACGCATTAATAATAAGCTTTAGAAAGGAGTTTTCATATACCATTATACAGAACAAGTATAAAATCATACCATTTTAAAACTTATAGCTGTAGTAAGTAAGTGATTACATGCAAAATACAGCCTCTATGCAGCTTGAAGGATAACATTAGATTGAGGTGTCAAAAAATGCTTAGGGTTTTAAAGTGGAGTTCAAATATTCTGTTTTAAAGCCTTAAGCTTACACGGAGTATTTTATAAAGATTTAGTACAGCTTCAGCTGTATAATAACGGTTTAATCACTTTTATAAGTAAATAATCTTTTCTTGACACCTTTATAAGTCACCAGTAGAACTCTAAGTTCTAATAGTGCTGTATATTTGATGTCGGCAACGCTTGCGTGCTGCTTGGGATGGCCAATCCGGCGCTGTTACCGCCCTGCTGACGACCTTACCACCAAGTAACAACATGCTGACTAGTATTTTTATAAATTATTAGATATAAGAAGTAATTCATATTAATTTCATGCGGCCTGATATGATTCTAATATAATTACTTTTAAATAAGGTCGAATATATCAGCTGACGTGGAATCCACCATTATCTGAGTTGCTGACTATTTTAGTAATTTTTTTTATTATATAAACAGTCGCTAGTGAAATTTTTGAGCGGCCTGATATTGATTTTTGAAGTTTCAACTTTTACCTGAACAAAAATTTCTACCTCGCTCATCCACCTCGGGTGCGCCTGCTGACCCGCCATTCGATTCTTACCGTTATTGAAACTAACTGTTCTAACTAAAATCTATCGGCCTGAAATTGCCATGAAAAATGCAACGCTACCTACCGGACTATTACCTGAGTTTCGTATTGCCATTCTAAAGCGTGTTGTACCACGTATCTATAACTTTATAAACATCTTAGACGTGGACTCACTATCTGCGCGTTGTTCTTATAAACGTCCTAGTTTCGATTTCATACAGTCGCGCGGTGCTGTCAATTAGTTTCGTCGTCAAATATAATTCCCAAAAAAAAAAAACATTTTGTTTCTACCACCAGTATAAATTACAAAAAAAATAGTATACATACATCTTCTCTATATATAAAAATGAATCCCCATTTCCCTTTGTCACGGCATCACGCGTGAACGGGTAGACCGATTTTAATAGAGGGATAAACGAGGAATGTTCATATATAGAAAAATTGCACGCCGGGCGAAAGTTTGAGAATGGATGTTTGTTACTCTTTCACGTAAAAACTACTAAACGGGTTTGGATGTAATTTGGCACACAGATAGTTTATTACCTGGATTAACATATAGGATACTTTTTATCCTGGAAAAATGTTAGGGTCGTCTAAAAATATAAAACACTAGCTGTTGCACGCGACTTCATCGGCGTCTCTTTATAAAATATGTACTCACTGATAATGTAGCTTTCTATAGGTGAAAGAATTTTTAAAATGGGTCCAGTAATTTTTAAGTTTATTCTTTACAAACATACATACATACAATCTTTTCTCTTTATAATATTAGTAGTAGTATAGATTGGGCACCACCGTCGTCACAGCGATAAGATGTCAGAGTTTAATTACTCTGACATCTTATCGCGATAGCTTAATTATTAAGCTGTCGCGAAATAAAATCACAATTTTATATTAAAAATCAAAATGATGTCGTGAAAATGTTGTTGAGTTATTGTGTTTGCCAAAGAGGTTCTATTTCTTTTACTGTAATTTGTTTGATCGTAAATAAAAGTTTTAATTTTACCTATTGCTTTTTTTAGGTATTCAAAGTTGATAATGGTCTTCGAGGATCGAATGTTCAAACGCTATTTATAAAGAGGACAAATTATGTTAATATGCAATAATATTTTGGATTAAATTATTCGCCCAGGAGTTATTTTATCAAATTCAAAATTTGCTGATATGGTATATACACAATAAATTTTATTTTCTTAATACACATGTGGCCACATATTCAACGGTATGCAAATTTAAAAGACAAATTTAATATAAGAATACAAATAGTGTTGGTTGGGATGGAATTGTTGCAAAGGTAGTAAAACACACTATAAAAAATATAGCAGGTCATCACAGTCATATTATAAATCTGTGTGTAAGTGAAGGGTTGTATCCAGAAAAATTAAAAATAACAATTATAACATCTAATAAATAAAATTCTCGTGTCACAGTGTTTGTAACAAAACTCCTCCGAAACGGCTGGACCGATTTTAATTTGTATATTTGGTAGGTCTGGGAAAAGGTCGTAAAGTACTTTTCACCTTCCTACCCCCACCACCCGTTTTTTAATCGCGATTTTAGTATTTTTATTTGAACAATATTCAAATAATTTAACTGTCATTGATTGAGGTGTAGTGTCGCGTCACTTTGACATATAGTTTGAAAATAAATTGGACAAGATAGGTGGCGCCACAATCGGGTTTCAGAATTATTTTCGGGTTCGGGCAAGACAACGTCTGCTGGGTCAGCTAGTCATTCTTTAAAAATAAAGGAGACAAAGGACTTTTATTAAACTACACAGACCTATAGCACGGATCTGTTTTTTTCAAAAATATTCGAAAAGTACATTTGTAAAGGAATAAATACATCTATGGAATATTTTTACAAGTGAACAATATGGACACAGAAAAAACAAAACAAATGAGACACTTTATAAATTCTTAGATACAATCATGACAAATGTAGACACTAAATCTCCAATATGTGCGGTATACATGGACATGACACAAGCATTTGATCATGTAGACCATGCAATTCTTCTTGAAAAACTCGAAGGTTAATACTAAATCTGATGAAATCATACTTATACAATAGGAAACAATTACTGAGATTACTAGAAAATAGAACACATGAAACATTTTTATCTAAGAAACGTACTCTGAAATACGGCGTCCCACAAGGTAGTGTTTTGGGACCATTATTGTTTATAATATACATTAATGATCTACCAAAAACTGTTAATCATCCTATGTGTCTTTTTGCTGATGATAGTACAATGATGATAAAATTAAGCGACAATGATACCTCTGGTACCGGTCATGTATGTACTCGTATAATAGGATTCCGATCAATATTAAGCAGCTCAATATTAATATATTTAAGAAGAGAGTTAAAAAATTACTAGTTGATAAATGTTACTATGATTTAGGGGATTATATGTCTTCTGATACGTTAATGAATGGATAGTAGTGATTGATTATTATATACGTACGTACTATATTGTTATATAACATTTTCAAAATATTTGCGAACCTTATACGTTATAAAACCATTGTTGTAATTACCTATATTCAGCAAATAAATAAATGAAATTAAATAAAATGTCATTTAATAAATGTATTTAAGACGACACAGTTTGCATCGTTTGCTCTATAAATCATTTAAGTTATTGGTAATTTTCACACCGAATGATTGTCGGTAAGGTCATGTAGGAGCGGGACAATAAAAATGTTATCTCAGGTACAATACCCATGATCTCGAAAATAAATATTATTATTATTATTATTATTATTATTATTATTATTATTATAAATTGAGAATAAATTAGAAATTCGTTGAGGGAATAATATGCTTTTTCCACCAGATCAATAAGTATTTGATATATGCCTATTCCTCCAGTTTCTATAGTATAAACTTACTCCGGTTAGAAAAGCTTTTCTAGAGACACTCACAGGAACTATTTTATCCGGGTAAAACAAACAGTCGTGATGTTACGCGTTGTGCTGCGCGGCGCAAACTGACTTGACCACGATCAGTTGGTTTGATATTTTCGTGCGAAGCCGCGAACTTCACGCGTTGTTGCTGACTATATTATGGCGCGGTGGAGACAGCGTAGCCAAGCAGCCCGCAGTCGCTTCGCGTTGGATGTAAAAAAATTCGCCTCGCGTTCGCTCGCATCGCGGCCACATCCCATTCGCTCCCGTTTGGGACCTAATTCCTTACCGAAGGGTCAGGATCAATTATGATAGGCAGATAAATGGTTAAAAAAAAAACCAAACACACATTACACAAAAATGAAGTGTGACTGAACCAGTTACAAAACAGCATCAGGAACAAAAAAATACAAAGCGATGTTTTTCTTTTCTAGAAACTGAAGGAGTCCCTAAACAGCGGAGTAACGAAGTAATGGCCCGAAGGAACGCTTTGACCGTTTTGCGAAATTGTTTCCTTTATCCGCTCAGGATTGTCGGAAAGCTTATCAAGTGCTACTATTGCTTGGAGAAATTTGACGATCCTAAAGAATTTAGGGAACATTTTGACCGGGAGCACGAGACCAGTGTGTGGGAGAAGCGCATGTTCATCAAGAAGATCGTTGTTAAAGTGGATCTGACGAGTTTGAAGTGTAAAATATGCTCTGAGCCTTTCCAGAGCCTCGTAGACGTAGCGGTACACCTAAAAGAAGAGCACGCCGTCGAAATCAACTTCAAGTACGACTTGGGCTTGCATCCGTTTAAGTTGGACTCGAGTAAGTGGGAGTGTGCGATTTGTCAACAAAAACTACCATCGCTGACGAAACTGACCAGACACACGAGTCTTCATTACATGAAGTGTACCTGTGAACTGTGCGGACGGAGTTACATGACGAAAGAAGCGTTGAAGTACCACAAGAAATGTGCTCATTCAGAGACCAACGTGTGCAGGAAATGCTGGTGCAGCTTCTCCAGCTCCGAAGAGAAGAAGGAGCATGTAAAGGTATCGAAAAAGTGCTGGCCGTTCTGTTGTATCATTTGCAAGGAGCGCTTTATGTCGTGGGAAATGAAGAGTAAACACCAGGAGAACGTTCACAGACTCGCACAGAATACGCAGTCGTGTCCCGAATGCTCGGAACAATTTGAATCGAGGCGACTATTTTACTCGCATTATAAGCAAAATCATACGAACGACGCTCATGTTTGTAATGTGTGCGGTATCAAATTCGATACAAGAAGACAGCTGGATCTCCACGAAGTAAAGCATACTGACGAGAAAAGATTTGAGTGTAATGTTTGCTCGAAGCTGTTCTCGAGAGTGAGCAGTTTAAGACAGCATATGTGGATACACAGTGATGTTAAGAAGTTCAAATGTAGCGTGTGTGATAAACAGTTTGCCCAAAAGATTAGTCTGAAGAAACACACGAAATTCCACCATCCCGACGTCAATGTGGAGTTTTAAAGATCCCTGATGAGTTATGTTCGAAAATTCCATCAGAACGATCGAAATTTAGATTTTGCATTTATACTAGCGACCCGCCTCGGCTTCGCCCGGGGTGCAATTTTTATATATATAAACATTCCCCGTTTATTCCTCTCTCCATTAGTAAAAACCGAATTAAAATCGGCCTACCCGTTCACGCGTGATGTCGTGACCAAGGGAAGTGGGGATTCATTTTTATATATAGAAGAAGATTGTATGTAAAATACTTAAGTATGTACGGTTGACTTTGTCTGTTTGTCTGTGCACACCAATCTCAGAAACGGCTTGACCGATTTTCATGTGGTTTCCACTGATGTATTGCGGCAAGTGTGTATATTTCAATTCCAATCTGTTTTACAAACAAAAAAGTTAGGCGTTATTCCGAATACAAGTCGCGGGCACAGCTAGTTAGGGTTCCGTACGTCCGAATAAAAAACGGAACCCTTATAGGATCACTCGTGTGTCCGTCTGTCCGACCATCCCCCCCCCCCATCTCCGAAAACTTCTGAACCTAAAACTTTGAAAAAATACAGCAATTAGTTTTCTACTTATAGATTATAGGAAAACCTATAAGAAGTCCATGATATTAAAATAACATGGTAATATTGTGCGGATAGGTAACACCGTACGGAACCCTCTTCACGCGAGTTCAACTCGCACTTGTCCCGTTTTTTTTTTTTTAAATAAGGACCTGTCATTTTTTGTCATTTTTTTTAAGCTTGCGAAATAACACATGCTTTTTTTAAAGCTCTATTGATTTCATGAAACTGTAAATGTTGAATATTTTATTTGTCAAATATTTGTTCACCTGTTTGTAATATTAAAATGTAGTTTGTTAAAAATATTTTATTTTATTTTTTTCCCTAATTTATATACCAATAAAATAAAATCGAAGTGTCTGTTTGTAATGACAAAATAATTTATTTTTACTAAATGTACCTATTTAAAAAAAAAAAAAACGCTGTCTGAAACGCCTGGAACGATTTTGATGAGACTCACGGGCAGATAGCTGATGTTATAGAAGTAACTTGGCTACTTCTATTTAAAAAAAAAATCTTTTTAATAATTTTGTTTGTCTGTCTGTTCTGGGTATTCTCCGAAACGCCTAGACCGACTTTGACAAGACTTTCACTGGCAGATAGCTACTTTTATTTTAGAAAAAAAAAACTAAAATTTTTTATGTTTGTTTTGACTATTCTCCGAATCGCCTGGACCTATTTTGACGACACTCATTGGCAGATAGCTGATGTTATCACATATACTTGTAGAGTATACAAAGAAAGTTTGTGAGATGGCTTAATCGCCGTTCCTTGGAGCTCGGAGGACAGACCCACGGTCTCCGATGTGTCATTCCTCCATGACGTCTGTTCTGGGACTTTTCTGTCCAAAACTGTTGTCGGAAATTGTGCGGCTTCAAGCCGCACCCAGGCGTGAAAGAAAGATAAAATTGTCTCGCTATCTCGAACTAATTACGACCTTAACTCACTATTGATAAGTTTATAGACTTGGATATTTTCCACCTGGAAAAGTATCCTTATCAAGCTAAGGGTCATGAATGCGCTGAAAGACAAATAGTCACACACACACACACTCCCCTCAGACACATCCTAACTCTTTACCTAGATCCTCTTCCCCATCGTTTAGGATTAATTTTATCCTTTAACTTAACATTTGCTTAGGTACATAATGAAACCATGTAGAAATGGCAAGTGACAAAGTAATTAGTAATTGTGATTTTTTAATGTAATTTTCAAAATTGACTGGTCTACATTTGAAAAGTAATGGTAGGGCACACTGAGTTTCGCAGTCATTTGGGCAGCCCGCCTGGCGGCAGTAGCCACCACCTTACAGAATACTACCGTGAAATAACAGCATATACGTGCTGTTGTGTTTCGGTGAGTGAGTAAGGAAATGCCAGAGCCCATTTCCTTATCCCCTCCTAATCCCTTATCCAATCCTACTGCAGTCGGCAGCGCACTTGCAGCAGCTGTGGCGTTGCTTGTGTTATAGGCGACGGTAGTCACCTACCATCAAGTGGACCGTCAGCCTGTCTGTCGACCTTAACATTAAAAAAAAAATTAAGTGAATACGGTAAATTTTAATTGCATATGTTGATAGCCACTATAAGTGTTACATTCTAAATACCAAGTGATCTACAGATAATCAATTTGTGGATTCATGAGATCGCTGTCCTTTTGTGAGTTCTGGAGCATCCAGCAGTAATCCGCAAGCATTCCTTGATATCACCATTCCATCACAGAAGAGCTGGGTAAATGGGCATTTACTGGGTAAGCGTGGTCCACCTTCGGCCGCATTTGCAGTGCAGATAGTGGTCTCACTTTGATTTAATAAAAAAAAATTTAAAAAAAACTCATGGAATTTGTAGTATTTATTTGTTATTTTTATTTATGTTGTGTGAGTAATAAAGAGTTTGTCTGTCTGTCTGTCATGGAACGTATTTACGTTTACAAATTGCTCACAACTAGATTTTGTTGCATTTTGACAGGTGTGTTATAACATCCAAAAACATCAGCAATGTAGAAATACATGAGGATCAGATATTTTTGAGCCCGAAACATTTCCATTGTTGGGCATTGTAAAGTTTTCAATCCTACATTCACAATTCCACAAAAATTCATAGTCACAAATAGCCTAAATGCGGTAAATCGTCTAACTTAGCAACATTAGGTACTTGGATTTGGTATAGGATGGGATACGCAATCCTCCACCTTAGTGTCACGGTAACTCAATCGAATAGTAGGTATTGGTTCTTCTAACTGGATATCACTACTACATATTGTTGCTTTTGAAGTGATGAACTTCTTAAATATTTAGTATTTAATCATTGTCAATGTAGATAGGTAGGTTTATATTCGGTGGCGTTTCGTGACACTGACCAATTTCTTTTTTGTTTTTAGGGACCACATTGGAAATACGCGGACGTAGCGAATGCGACACAGATCCAAAACAGAAAATAGTACTTGTATACAAAACTCCGCAGCGCCGCAACGCGGAACTAGTATTAAGACATTCGTCCGCTTACCCGTTTAAGACTAGGTTTACCCAAATTCTCTGCGCTTATTGTCACGACGAATTCAATCCCTTAGCTGACCTTAGGTATCACGTAAAAACCGAACACGTCACTTCGGATTTCAAAAACGTTTTCTACCGTACAAACGATAATCTCATCAAAGTAGACATAACTGATTTGAAATGTAAAATATGCGATGTGGAAATACAAGACATTGACACTTTAATGAATCATTTGTACCAGGAGCACGGAAAGCCGGTGAAATTCGACGCGCGTTTCGGTGTGTTGCCATACAAACAGAACGGAGACGATTGGTTATGTGTTTGCTGCCAAAAGGTTTTCACGGACTTTGTAAATTTTAACCGACACATATCCAGTCACTTTATGCATTTCAGTTGCGAGAAATGCGGTACGACATTCGTGTCTGATCACCAGTTGCGGGATCACCATCGCCAGGTCAAATGTTTCAGGACTGCTTACAAGCCTCGCAACGGGCGAGCGTTGATACCTAGAAGTAATGCCGAAGTAATTCTTCAATGTTCAACAGCATGTCCGTTTAGAACGTGGAAGACCAATTTTAATTGTGTTTTCTGTCGAGTGCAATCGAATGATCCTGTTAGCTTGCGCACTCACGTAGCTACGAGACACCCAAATTTCGATGTTCAAGACGCATTTTATAAGAAGTTAGGCAAGGAGTTTCTTAAAATTGATATAACTGATCTTCAATGTAAACTTTGCTTTATGCCTATAAACAATCTCGAAGCTCTCACGTATCATTTGAAAAATGATCACCAGCAGCCAATTTCTGATGCGCAACTCGGAGTCGTGCCGTTTAATTTAAACGACGGTTCGATATGGAAATGCACTATGTGTCCGAACGAATTTAAAGATTTCGTGTCCCTCAACAAGCATACATCCGAACACTTTCAGAACTATGTTTGCGACACTTGCGGTGAGGGTTTCATTACGGAATCGGCGATGATAGCTCACACTAAAGTGCCACATGAGAACAAGTACAGTTGCAGTCGTTGCATCGCGACCTTCTCGTCGCTCGACGAAAGAAATATCCATGTTAAAACACAGCACACGTCGATGCCGTACATGTGCGTGTACTGCAAAGAGAAGCCCCGATTTTCCAACTGGGAATTGAGGAAAAAGCATCTATTGGAGGTTCACAATTATAAGACCGGTGCAGATAAGTACGAATGTGCTACGTGTCAGAAGACTTTTAAGACCAGATCAGGAAAGTACAATCATATGGCAAGGACACACAGAATGAAGAAGGAATCAGAGTTGAATTATCCTTGTAATTGTTGCCCAAAGGCTTTTACCACTAAATTGTTTTTGGATAAACACATAGCTAAGAAGCATTTCGATGTTTGAATTGATTAGTTTTGGAAGCTTCCATTTAGAGATGGTAGGTTAATCCAGTCGGTTTGAGGCTTTATAACAAATTTGTAACGCGCTTACCTATATTATGTCGAAGCGGCAAAATGAATTTTGTAAAGTTGATTGATGGAGTTAAATACAAGAGAATGTAGTCAATATTTGATAAATATAAACACAATATTTAAAAAATATTTCTTTTTTGTGTTTCTATATAGAGGGAGCTGTTATTGGAACTGAATAATGATCGAGTTCTTTTCTTTTTTTTAGGACCGAGAAAGGATATAGACGAACTCGTAGAGAAAGAGAGTAAACCAAAAAAGAGACTTTTCGAAAGATCCGTCAGCCAGAATCCGCATCGGAAAAACGCTGTATTAATTCTTAGACATTCGACAGCTTTCCCCTTTAAAACACGCTTCAACCGTATAATATGTTCGTATTGTCATGACGAATTTAAACCGATGTCGGCATTGAGAAGCCACATCAAGAGTGATCACTCAAATGCTGACTTCAACAGCGCCTTTTATAAGGTCGTAGACGAATTGAAAATTGACATCACAGAACTCAAATGCAATATTTGTAATAAAGAAATGCCGAGTGTTGATTCTCTTATGACACATTTGTCGAAGGATCACAGTAAATCTGTCAACTTTGACGTCCCGTTCGGCGTATTCCCTTATAGACAAGGTTCGAATGGTTACTGGATGTGCTTGGAGTGCGACAAGACGTTCCCCGATTTCCGTCAAATCAATAGTCACGTGCGTCGACACGTGAAGAGTTTCACTTGCGACAAATGCGGAGCTACGTTTCTATCTGAACACGGTTTGAAACAACACGAACGTAACTTCAAATGTTACAAAGCAACTTATAAGCCCAGATATGGGAAAGCTCTCAAGCATAGAAGCAACGTGGAAATCATTCTTCAATGTTCAACGGCGTCTCCTTTTCGGACTTGGGGCCAGAATTTCAATTGCGTATTTTGTCGGGTGCAATCTAACGACCCGGTCGGCTTGCGCACTCACATGGCGTCACGCCACGCCGATTTCGATATTCAAATGGTTTTTAGTAGGAAATTGAGGAAGGAGTTTCTGAAGGTGGACATAACTGATCTTCAATGTAAACTGTGTTTTATAAGGATTGAAACTTTGGATGATTTGTTGGCACATCTGAAGAACGATCATAAGCAACCGATCAACGCCGATGTTCAGCCAGGCGTGTTGCCGTTCAAGCTGAACGACGGGTCGGTGTGGAAATGCGCGATATGCTCTCACCAGTTCTCCGATTTTATATCTTTGAAGAAACACACGGCGGAACACTTTCAGAATTACGTTTGCGACACATGCGGCGAGGGATTCATAACTGAGACTGCGTTGATTGCTCACACGAAGATACCGCACGACAACAAATACACGTGCAGCAGGTGCGTGGCGACCTTCACGACGCTGGAGGAGAGGAAGTTGCATTTGAAAACTCAACACACAACTCTACCTTACATGTGCGTGTACTGTAAAGAGAAACCGAGGTTCGGCACGTGGGAGTTGAGGAGGAGACACCTGATGGAGTTTCACAATTACAAGCCTGGCGCTGAAATGTACGAGTGTACTACTTGTCATATGACCTTTAAGACTAGATCTCAGAAGTATCATCATAACGTGAAAGTGCATAGAACAAAGACTGAAACTGAATACAATTTCCCTTGCGCTAGTTGCTCCAGGGCGTTCGCTACTAAGTTGTCTTTAGACAAACATGTAGCGAAAAAGCATTTTCACGTTTAACTCTTCTGCCAGACTGCTCTTCGCGCCGCCGCGATGTTGCCCGTCCTGTCCACACACTGCTCTACTCTCGCGCAATTAATCGCGATGCACCGCATTAGGTGCAACACAATGGATGTTGAAATTGGCAGCGTGCGCGCTATTATGCATTTTTATTATAAGTAACTAGCGACCCGCCCCCGGCTTTGTCTGGGGTGCAATTTTTATATTTATGAAAATTCCCCGTTTATTCCTCTTTCCATAAGTGAAAACCGAATTAAAATCGGTCTACCCGTTCACGCGTGATGCCGTGACCAAGGATATATATATATATATATTATATCAATATATATTATATCAATATCAATATCAATATATATTATATCAATAGTGCTAATTATTATAATTAATATAAACATATTGTTACGTGCGGGGTGAGTCAAACTGCCGTGTAAGGGCGAAAATTATTTATTTCCACAAACCAAGATGACTTCCAAAAGGGCTAAACTTAAACCTGTTAAAACCCGATAAAACCCGTTAAACTTGCCAAAAGTCGTCAATGATTCCATTAATGAGTCGCTGGTTGTCGTACAACTAACTCATCTCGCCCGCCTGCTCTCTTTTTATACTTGGCGCCAAACGCCTCGATCTATTTCGAATTTACTAGAAAAAAACAAGTATTGTAAATACGGAATTGTTTTTCTATTCCGTGATTGTAATAAAGTCCATTGAATGTTCGGGAATGGTATTTCTGTTGAATGTGAACTCTGTGTTGTAAACATAAGGACCAATTTCCGGGAAGTGGCGTGACTACTATCGATAGGGTGGGGCCTTCGAGAATTTCGGCCGGCGGAATGCTTTTTCCAGAACGTTCCATGGTTAGTCGTAACAATATTAATTTTTTTTTCGAATCGGCGGCAACATGATTTAAAAAAGCGTGTAAAAAAATTACTCATGACGTGCTTCCGTAACGAGCGCTCGATTCGGACTGCGTCCGCGCGATTATCTGGCAGGCTACTCGCGAACGCTTTTTCCAGAAAGTTCCATATTCGGGGGTTACACGCTGATTCTCGTGTCAGTCTGATCCATCAGTCTGGTAATACTGATGTCAGACTGATCGTCTAACCCACAGACTGATGGACTGAAACTCCAGACTGACGGATTTTTAAATATTTTGTTAATTTTCGTCAGTCTGGTAATACTGATGCCAGACTGACAGTGTAAACATTTCATCAGTCTGGCGAGCTTCAGTCAGCGCTTAGACAGCGATGGAGTCACACGATGTCGACGCGGCCTCGCCTGCGCCGCCCTCCCCTCCACCTCCCGCGATGTCTTCACAAACGCTAGCCCCAGAGAAGGACTTCATCATAACTTTAGAGACGTTACCTCAACTCTGGGACAAGACGCACTGTAATTACGTCAACAAATATAAAAGAAATGAAGCATTGAACAAACTTCTGATCGCCTTTTTGCAGTTATAGTACGGTCATTCTATGAATGCGTTTTTGACATTTCTTTATGTCCATTGCATAAAGTTCATTTCCGAATAAACGATACGGAAAATGTATGGAACTGTCACCTGTCAGAACAGCACTCTTATAATGGCCGGAGTATAGAGCTATTATTATAGCAATACAAGCTTTTTTCGATTATCCATCTCGTTGAAAGTGTGATAACTGGACGGCGTTTTGAATGTGACTGATGGATATGAGACTGAGCGTGTAATCTGGCGCTTCAGTCATCAGTTTCCCATCAGTTTATACGTGACCAGACTGATGGATCAGACTGACACGAGAATCAGCGTTTATTTGCCCTCTTTTCCTATTGGTCACGCCAATCAATCATTCGAAAAGTGGACTGTATATTGTTGTCAATGATTCCCTTAATGAGTACGTCCAATCGAAGGAATAGGATAATGGATAATTCTGTCACTCACCTCTTCCTCAGCGGCGAAGAACTGCAACGGGCCCGTCACATTCAGAGTCCTGGTGCTCCAGCACTTTCACCATTTTTTTTCGACCGCAGTCGCGATGCGGAAGGCGTGATCAAATCGCTAATTACAGCACACACGTCTGATACACATTAAATTGATGCGGATGATACAAATCTGATCTCGCGACGAGTTCGGCGGGTTTTCGCGTGTTAATTTCAGCGGCGGGCGGCGCGGGCGGCGCGTTATAAAGTATGGCCGATTGGTTTCGTTTGCAGTGCGTAAGAAAGTGACATATAGGCAATGGGTGTGTGGTGGGAGCGAGACAGCACATACCACCAGCGAACCACTATCCGTCAATCAAATTGACAATTGGCGTCAACACCTATATTCCAGTCGTGCGTCCCAACTGACACACACAATTTTTTTATTTATGCTGATCTCATTTTATTGACAATTTTTTAATGCCTTTTAAAACGAATTTAACCTATGAAAATGAGACAGACGCCTAGATAAATAATAAATAAAAAAATAAAATAGATAATAAAATAAAATCTGCAAATCTGTAAATGCACTTCACAAAGTAGAGGCAGCGCACGCTGAGTTTAGCAGTCATTTGAGCAGACCGTTTGGCAGCAGTAACCATAGAAGTAATGGAATACGACCATGAAATAACAGCATGTGTGCTGTTTTGTTTCGGTTAGTGAGTAAGCGATGCCACAGACCATTTCCCAATGCCTTCCTAATCCTACTATGATCGGCAGCTCACTTGCAGCACCAGTGGCGTTGCTTGTAGCTACGGTACCCACCGGTATATAGGCGACGGTTAGTACCCACCATCATCAACCATCAAATATTGTTTATAAAATAAGTAAAATAAATGTGTAAAAAAATCATGTGCATAGTTTAGGGTCGATACGCTTAAACATGTATTTTAAGGAGAACAATTTAGGTACATGTAATTGTTAGAAATGATGTAATAGTCTCTCATAATTTAAATAAACATAGATTTATGTTAGTTTAAATTAAAATTAATATATGTCGCTGTAAACTAAAGCTTAATATAATATAAATGAACTGAAAAATAAAGAATTTGGTGTGTTTTATTTTTTTGGTATTTATCTATGAAATATATTGGGAACTAGCTTAGCCCGCAACTTTGTACGCGTGGTATTTGGTATAACTTTTTTTATGTTAATAAGATAGGCTGACGGTCCACTTGATCGGCAGCGCACTTGCAGCAGCTTTGGCGTTGCTTGTGTTATTAGCGACGGTAGCCACCTACCATCAAGTGGACCGTCAGCCTGTCTGTCGATTTTAAGATTAAAAAAAGTTAAGGGTCTAGTCTCGCTGTGCAAAACGAAGAAATTGAGGACCCCAGACTGCGGGCAGCGCCTCCGTTGCCATCCTACTTAGATTTTTATTATGTACCTAATAGTTGGGCAACTATTGAACGGTCTGGGTTTATGAAAATAAATGTTAATTGCCATTATTTGTTGCCTAAATATATTAAAATAGAACGATGATTATGAGAGAAAAATGAGATAATTTACAATATTGTTAGGTCTTAATTTTTTGAATTTTGAATTTTTTTAAGATGCTAAACAGATCTTGTGATTTGTTATTAATTGTGAAGCATTGAGTCCACGAAGAAGGCTTAAATGCTGCCGGGCTTGAGAGAGCTATATTTAACTCTATTTATATAATAAAAACCACACAAATCTTTTTTTCCATTCAATATATTTGTATTTATTGTATGATTTATTTGTTGTAGGTTTTCCTTTATTTTATTAGAGAATAATGTTAGCAGCAGCCAAAAATTCAACGATAGTCAATTTGTAACAGACTGCAGTCTTAAGGCGCAAAAGCGTGACAAACAGACGAACGCAGTTTCGCATTCATAATATTTTGGACCTTGAGCCAGCAACAGATTTTCATGACAAAGTTCCTCTCGGGCGATAGCTCGTAAAAAGCTTCGTAAAACTATCAGAAGCATTTTACGAGTTATCAAATTTTTTCAATTTGATAACCAGATAGGAAACGATTTTATCAAATTTTTTCACCTGGCTCGTTTACCACTAACAAGTATTATACACTATTTGTAGATAACTCAGATTATTAATTATGTATTTTTCTTTTTATAAATTTTATTCATATGTACAGTAATCATATTTTTCATATTTAAATTAAAAATAAATAAAAAGATATAGGAAATCATGACTATCCCTTTAATTTTAACTTTCGATTGATCAACGGGTTTCAGCAATTTACTCTTAAACAATTGAAGGGATATAATAATAATTGATCTATAATTATAGTTATTGAATTTATAGTTTTTTTTTTTGAGTGCTGTAATCAGAGTCGACGGTGCGATTGAATCGTCTGAATGTTTTTTTTTCTGCCACGAAATGTACTGGTCGTGATAATAAGTAAATGTATGAACTCCTCTTGAAATTAATCACCCCGATTCTCAATGAGAAAAGAATCCACGAAAATTGTGTCCGCTTAGATATTGAATTGCTCACGCAAAGGGCTCTGAATGTGTCTAGAGTTTTGACTAGAAAATCTTTCTATTTTTAGGGGAACCCGCTGAAAACACCACAAATCTAAATCTAGATGGGCAACAAACAGCCAAAAAGGGATATCAGAGAAGCGCCCGCGCAGAGTCTAGATACGTTACCAAGAAAAACGCAAATTCCATACTTGAATGCTTCACGTTTTGCCCGTTCCGTTGGAAGAAAAATAGATTCACGTGCGGTTATTGTGAGGAGGAGTTCACTGATTGCTCTCGATTGAGGAACCATGTGGCCCAATGCTCGAACGGGCACAGTGTTAGAGACATTTATAAGAAATTCAAAGAGATGTCTTTGATTAATATCGACGTGACCGATTCGGTGTGTAGGAGGTGTTTGAAGCCCTTCGTGAATATGGCTCAGGTTAGAGAGCATGTCATCAATCACGGCCTGGACTTCAACGCAGACTATCCAGACGGCGTTCTCCCGTTCTCCCTGAACAAAGAATCGTGGCGCTGCGTCATCTGTCAGGAGATGTTCAATAACTTCTTAAAGCTCTACGAACATATGAACACTCATTACCAGCATTACATATGCGCTATTTGCGGCAAAGGTTACATGACTGCCCCTAGACTTAGAAAACATTCGGAAGTCCACCTGACAGGGTCGTTCCCTTGCAACGAATGCGGCAAAGACTTCAACATGAGAGCCGCTAGAGATTACCACAAAGCGAACGCTCACGCTAAAGGTCCCAGATACGAATGTCCGCAGTGTAACATACGCTTCAACAATTATTACGAAAGGATGAACCATTTGAACGAGGCTCACAGGGAAAAAGAAGTCTTATATCAATGCTCTCATTGCACCCTTTCGTTTAAAACTAGCGGGAAACGAGCGATGCATCTCAAAACAGTACATTTTCCACCGAAACGCGATTTCGGGTGTCAATTTTGCGATTGGAAGTTCAGGACTGCGTATGAGTTGAGGCGGCATATGGTGAAGCATACTGGCCATAAAGATTTCCACTGCGAAACGTGTGGAAAAGAATTCCATAGGCACAGGGCTTTGAGGATCCATTTGAAGACTCACGATAGTTTGAGCTGCAAATGGTGCGGGGTGGCATTCAAGCAGGCCGGACATTTGTTCTCGCATATGAAAACGAATCATTCTAATTACAATTTACCCTCGGTGTCGAATCAGAATTGATCACATATTGAATTTTCTAAATTAATGGATATGTAATTCGTGTATGATTAGCTACCGACTAAGACAATTTCTGTTAAATAATGACTAAATAGCCGTATCCACGGCGTTTAGTTTAGACGTAATTTTAGATATCTAAAAATTAGTTCCAATAATAAAATGATCAACATTGCTTAGTCTATCACTTATGGGTTCCTCACTCTTCTTATGTCTCTTCAGTCTTGTGGGTTTGCCTATCTATTCAATCTGTAGTATTCAATATTAAACGCTACTACTTAATCTATTCCTCTCCATCTCTCTCCCTCTCTTTCTCCTTTCTCTTGATCAAATCTCTCTCTTTCTCTTGTTAATGGACTTTGATTTTTGGTGTTAGCAATTTCTTTAAGTTTATTCCTTTCGTAGTTATTAATGATAGGTTATTTAATATCTATTGTTTTTGCTTTTGTATGGCTTACCTTTAAGTTCGTTTTCTACTGTTGCCATACGAATTAGACACAGGGCTACTGGGTGATTATACGTTTTTTCTCGAGTCCTATTGATTTCTTTTTAATTTGATTTCTTCTTTTCGAAAGATTGAATTCTATAATTATTTTAATACAATCATGCAAACATTACAACATCTTTCCACGTTACCTTACGTCCATGACATAACTAATAAGCATTTTAATCAATTTTAATTTAAAATTTTAACCAAATAAGTTCATTAAAAATTGCATTCTGTGATTGGTATAATTTAATTTTTTTTTTTAAATCAAATCAAAAAAAATTATTATCACATCAAAAAAATGCCAGAAAAAACTATTAATCCATTTAACTATTTAACAATTATTTAATTATTTAACATTAACTATTTAACAAGCACAGAAAAGATTAAGAAAATATGCATTGTACATAGGCATCTATTTAGGTAAGTATCAGTATAGTTTGTGTTGATAAAAAACAGTATAAATATTAAGTCTTCTCCAATATAACAATTAGATAAAAATACAATTTACTTTAAAGCTTAAAAATTAAAATTATTAAATATAAATAATTCCTGCTATCTATTTAACTACTATTTAGGTATCAGTATAGTTTGTGTAGATAAAAAAGTATAAACATTAAGTCTTCTCTAATATGACACAATTAGATAAAAATACAAATTTTCGTGCCATGGACTGTATATCCAATAGACAGGCCTATTTATTCACAATGCAATCTGTTCTGGCAACTAACTGAGGTATGGTGAGGTGCGCGGGCGCGGGGTACTGAACGCCAATTGGTCCGATCAAGGTCACGACGAAATTCTACACAAAACATAGGGATGGGGTATTTAGTTTCGATAAAAATAACGATCGATACTTACAGTATATCTAGGTTTTACTAAACAGAGTGAATGGTACTTTTGCCTTATTTTTCAAGCGATTTGCAAAAAGGAGGAGATTCTGAATATGTTTTTATGACTGTATGTTACGCGATATCTCCGCCATCGCCAGTAAGATATTTTACCAATTTTAAAAAGTATTTTATATTTATCTATCTAAGTTATTTTTTGATATTTTGAAATACCATAAAATAAATTTAAATTACAGTATGTACCTACTGAGAGGCACCCGGATTAGATAGAAGCATTTATGAACCGAGACCTGTGGACATCAACAAATACCTGTAATTATTATGACGTCAGAAGATGGCGCCATAATAAAAAACGCATTCATAGAATGACCGTACTATAGTTCCATTATATTAGAAAATATATTTTTTCAAAGTCTTAGTGATGGTGCAAACTCTCATTCAAGCAAATATTTCACCCAGGTAAGTAAACAAATTTCAAATTATTAAGTAGGTACTTATTACTCAAAAACTACTTGATCGGTATTGATGAAATTTAAATGGAGGTATACTCGATTAAATGAAAAAAAAAAAAAAAAAAAAAAAAAAAAACAATCATCGGATAACCCAGCAATAATGTTATGCGTGGTCATATATAGAAAATATATACGCGTCAACAGGAGGCGGTTCTAAAGTCAATTATAGAACCTACTTCTTTTTTAGAAGTCTGTTGAAAAGAGTCATCATCTTACCAAAAACGGTAGAAGCAAAGAGGATATCGCAGAACTTAAAAGTCTTCGTTGATTTTTCATATCATAAAAGCAGTCTGGAGTAAAATGTCGGGAACAAATGACTATATTTTGATGGGACCCAATTTTCCCGCCTGGTAACTTTTATCCATTTTTCTTTTAATGCAGTGTCATTGGGATATCTAAAAATATAAGAATTCTAGTATAAACAATTTTTAAAAGATTGCAACAGTAGTAGTTATTTTAGCCAAATTTCATGAAATCCTAACACTTAATATACTCTTCACGTGTTCAGCTTACAACATAATTACCTAGTTTAAAACTAGGTATCCTGAAACGTACCCTATATGAACCAAAAAGAATTTTTAAAATCGGTTTACAATTGGCGAAGATATCACGTAACACACATAAAAAAAAACCATCCAACTCCTTGTTTGTGGAAATTGGTTGAAGGAGCCATATATTTTCTGCCTATTTTGTTCCATAAAATTTAATATTTTGTTCCATAATATTTTGGCATTGATTTAAATGCAATTACGAAATTGATATCGATATTCGACCACTAACCGGTACCCGGTACTGTACATCACTAGTTACACGTGCCATATCATGGAAGAAAGAAATGTAATCATATATTTAGTTATGAAAGAAAGGGATGCACTGTCAGTGGCGTAGATTGAACGACCATTTTAAGGTGAACTACGCTATTACTAAAATAAATGTATCTTATTAATTATAATTAAAGAAGCCAGCTTACATGTGAAATGTTTTAAAATTGGTTTTAAAATTTGAGCTCTTACTGTCCTTGCCACACCATTTTATGCTACAAGTAGGCATTGCAACAAGTAATAGATAAATTTTAGTAAGCGAGCGCAGAGATGTTCACGGGTCACAGATCTGGACGTTACTGCTCGAACTTTACCGGGCGTGGAATTATATAATATCTATTTCTCTTATGTGTTGTCTGAATGTGTTCGCCCTGTACTTCCTGTCTATTGGATATACAGTCCATGTTTCGTGCATTTGTTAAATATTTACAAAAAGGTTTTTATTTGACATTTCTTTTATATTTATTTGCAATCGTTACTAGGAAAACCAATGTAAAAATTTCTTCCATAAACGCTTTAAAGAAGATAGTTAGTCGGAACTATTGTGAAAATAAAAAAAACTGCCCGTGCGGTGGCTACCAGAGAACTACCCTTTTATTGGCTGATCATACACTTTATTTTATTTTATTTATTTTTATTTTATTAATAAAGGAAAACTAACGGCTAATACAATGGTTGTTAAAAAAAGAAAATACATCAGAAGGCCACTTAAAAGTTTTCACAAATATTACTATGTAGGTATTAAATAATACATAACATTAACATAATAATAACATTAATATTGTACAAACACTAAAGCTACTGCTCGAGCGATCACTCATTGAAATAATTATCAGTAAGCATTCGCTTGACTTTATAGGCGCTAGTATTAAATAAGTCTATATCTATAGTGCTCACTGAGATTGAGTTATAACACTGGCACGCTCTAATCATAAAACTATTTTGTCTATAACCAGTTTTTACAAATGGGACGTGTTTTGTACGTGTGTTGTATACTTAGTATACAACACACCAGATAGATGGCGCTACTAGTTAAATGAAATGTGATGTATTAAATTATTAATTTTAACACCCCCACTACATCACATGAAACCTTGAAATAATCAATCTTTATAAACTAACAAGTCCCAAGGCTTCAATACATTGGTAATGCTTTGTTGCACCAAGTGCCTTCGTGAGTACATCAGCTGGCATATCGTTAGTACACATATATTTAACATTTACAACGTCTATTTAGTATATTTTCTTTTTAGGTTCCGTTGATTCGGAGACAAATTTAATGGTTAGGCGGGGTAGGAAGTTAAAAGAAAACGTTAGTGAGCGGCAAATGCGGAGACGGAGACGAGCCAACAACGAACTGCCAGAGGAATCCCAGAAGAGAATCGACAAGACCATGATGAGAAAGAACGCGATGATCCTTCTGGAAAATTCAACAGCCTGGGCGTTCAGGTGGTTCCATAACTCTTTCTACTGTTCGTACTGCGACGCCAGGTTCGTGGACGTCGATCCCTTGAGAGATCATGTCGGGAACCACTCGAACGAATTGCCCACAAAGAGAGTTTTCGCCAAATTGACCGAAAACAACATGGTCAAAGTGGACATAGCCAATTTGTGTTGTAAACTCTGCGGTCACAGATTCGATGATTTAGAATCTTTGAAAGACCATTTGCTTCTGCACGACAGAGCTGTGAATAGGAACTACAGCGACGGAGTTTTGCCCTTCAAATTGGAGACCAAGGGATTCACGTGTCAGAAGTGCTTTGTGAGTTTCGATAGTTTCGCAAGAATGAACGAACATATGAACACCCATTACCAGAATCACATCTGCGACTGTTGCGGAAAGGCTTTCCTCTCCATCTCTCTCCCTCTCTTTCTCCTTTCTCTTGATCAAATCTCTCTCTCTCTCTTTCTCTTGTTAATGGACTTTGATTTTTGGTGTTAGCAATTTCTTTAAGTTTATTCCTTTCGTAGTTATTAATGATAGGTTATTTAATATCTATTGTTTTTGCTTTTGTATGGCTTACCTTTAAGTTCGTTTTCTACTGTTGCCATACGAATTAGACACAGGGCTACTAGGTGATTATACGTTTTTTCTCGAGTCCTATTGATTTCTTTTTAATTTGATTTCTTCTTTTCGAAAGATTGAATTCTATAATTATTTTAATACAATCATGAAAACATTACAACATCTTTCCACGTTACCTTACGTCCATGACATAACTAATAAGCATTTTAATCAATTTTAATTTAAAATTTTAACCAAATACGTTCATTAAAAATTGCATTCTGTGATAGGTATAATTTAAATTTTTTTTTTAAATCAAATCAAAAAATTTTATTATCACATAAAAAAAATGCCAGAAAAAACTATTTAATCCATTTAACTATTTAACAATTATTTAATTATTTAACATTAACTATTTAACAAGCACAGAAAAGATTAAGAAAATATGCATTGTGCATAGGCATCTATTTAGGTAAGTATCAGTATAGTTTGTGTTGATAAAAAACAGTATAAATATTAAGTCTTCTCCAATATAACAATTAGATAAAAATACAATTTACTTTAAAGCTTAAAAATTAAAATTATTAAAAATAAATAATTCCTGCTATCTATTTAACTACTATTTAGGTATCAGTATAGTTTGTGTAGATAAAAAAGTATAAACATTAAGTCTTCTCTAATATGACACAATTAGATAAAAATACAAATTTTCGTGCATTTGTTAAATATTTACAAAAAGGTTTTTATTTGACATTTCTTTTATATTTATTTGCAATCGTTACTAGGAAAACCAATGTAAAATTTTCTTCCATAAACGCTTTAAAGAAGATAGTTAGTCGGAACTATTGTGAAAATAAAAAAAACTGCCCGTGCGGTGGCTACCAGAGAACTACCCTTTTATTGGCTGATCATACACTTAGTATACAACACACCAGATAGATGGCGCTACTAGTTAAATGAAATGTGATGTATTAAATTATTAATTTTAACACCCCCACTACATCACATGAAACCTTGAAATAATCAATCTTTATAAACTAACAAGTCCCAAGGCTTCAATACATTGGTAATGCTTTGTTGCACCAAGTGCCTTCGTGAGTACATCAGCTGGCATATCGTTAGTACACATATATTTAACATTTACAACGTTATTACTGACAGCGTCTCTTAGAAAATGATAACGGATGTCTATATGTTTACTTTTTCTATGTAAAATATGATTACCAATGAATTTTTGAGCACTCTGACTATCATTGTATAAGGTAATAGGACATACATCTTGATTAGTAACTTCAGACAACAGTACTCTCAAATACATGGACTCTTTACATGCCTCTGCCATTGAAATATATTCGGCTTCCATACTCGAAAGGGCCACAGTCCTTTGTTTCCTGCTTTCCCATGATATGACCCCCCCTGACATCATAAAACAATACCCTGTGTATGATTTCCGATCAATACCATTATTAGCCCAGTCGGCATCGGCAAATCCTAACAATTCCGAGTTTCCTTTTACATACCTTATACAATAACGTTTGGTCTTCTTTAAATATCTAAGAATGCGTTTAGCATAGTTCCAATGAGCGCTAGTGTGACAAGAATTAAACTGACTTAAAAAACTAACACTAAAGGCTATGTCAGGCCTTGTTAACACAGACAAATACATGAGACTTCCTATTAACTGTTGATATGGAATATTAGTACCATTAACATTATCATTTTTATCTATATTTAGTTTTGACTCCATAGGTGTACTAGCCTCTTTACAATTTAACATGTTAAATTTAATTAACAATTGATCAATGTATTGTTCCTGATCCAAAGTACAAACATTATTCTTGCTATTAACATTTACTCTCATTCCCAAGCATTGCTTTACTTGTCCAAGATCCTTAATTTTAAATTTAGAACTCAATATTGAAATTAAATTATCTGTCTCTACCTTACAATTCGAATAAACAAAAAAATCGTCGACGTATAAAGCAATAACAACTTTAACATTATCATGAAATTTTGTGAATACACACGGTTCTATATCACTTCTTTTAAAACCCAATTCTGTCAAACACTGATCAACTTTTTCATACCATGATCTTGACGACTGTTTCAGTCCGTAAATAGCTTTATTTAATTTAACAAATTTCCTATTATTATTACTATCTAAATCAATTTGTGGATAAACCATATAAATATCCTCTTTCAAAATACCATTCAAAAAAGCAGTTTTAACATCTAAGTGAGTTACATTTAAATCTAATTGTACAGAAAGTGCAAACAACAATCTTAAGGTACAGTGACGCACTACAGGTGAGAATGTCTCTTCATAGTCTATTCCTGGTCTCTGGGTGAAGCCCTTTGCCACTAAACGAGCACGATACCGAACACTGTTATCACTACCTAATTTTCTTTTGTAAACCCATTTACACTGCACTAACGTTTTTCCTTGAGGCACTTCACTCACCACCACCCATGCATCATTCACTTCAAATGCCTGAAGTTCCTCTTCCATTGCAGTAATCCAATTGTCCTTGTCGGGGCCTCTTAGAGCTTGTTGGACACTAACTGGATCATTTTGATTCTCAGCATTCGACTGCATGCATAAGTTTGTGTAACCATAACGCTGTGGTGATCTCCTGATCCTCTTTGGTTCTTGTGGGAGTGGAATCTCGTCTACATTCTGCAATATAGAGTTATTAGCGTGGTCAATATTATCCGTCTGATTAGTATAATTTTCAGGTTCTGTACTAGTGACTATATCGACAGGCTCATCTATTTTACTCTTAACTTGTTGCGTTTCCGAGATTTCCCCCACTGAAACTGATATCTTATCATCTATGTTACTCTTCAAGTTTTCTTGGATTATGACATCCCTGCTCACAAACACACACTTCTTATTTAGGTCGTAAATCCTATACCCTTTGACGTTTTCAGCATAACCAACAAGAATATGTGGTTTGGACTTAGTATCCCACTTCAGTCTCTTTTCCTTAGGGATATGCACCATAACCTGGCTCCCAAAAATCCTGATGTGACTAAGATCTGGTTTACTATTAGTCCAAAGCTCAAACGGTGTCATGTTCTGTAATCCCGATGCTGGTGACCTATTCCTAAGGTAAACAGCTGTATTTACGGCCTCAGCCCAAAAGCTTTTGTCCAGTCCAGCATCAAACAACATGTTTTTTGATTTTATGTTTTTATGATTTTATGTTTTTTGATTATAGTTTTTTGATGTACTATACCAAATTCAGCCAAGTAACTATCAAATAACACATTGCAGAATTCCAGACCATTATCAGTTCGAAATATTTTAATTTTACTATTCTGTTGATTTTCAACCAAAGCTTTGAATTCCTTAAAATATTTAAACACTTGGTTCTTGGCCTTTAAAAAATAAACAAAGGTCATGCGTGTGTGGTCATCTAATAAAGTCAAAAAATACCTGCAGCCACCAATTGAAGCCACCTCCATGGGTCCGCACACGTCTGCATGAATGATATTAAGTACTTGATTGCTCCTCGTGCTCACATGGTTGAACGGTAATCGTGACTGTTTCCCTTGACAGCACACAACACATGTACTTTTATCAATAACAGCTTTATCCTTGAAGTCTATGCCCACAACTGCACCTTCTTTCATTTTATTAAGGTCATTGCTATTCAAATGGCCCATTCTTCGATGCCATAACTCGCTTTTCATACTGTCAGATATTGTAAACAAACAATCGTGTCTTTCCTCCACATTAAGTTTGTAAACACCATCAACTAATCTGGCCTCTCCAACCAGTTGATTTCTACTGTTATAGATGTAGCAACAATTTTTCTGAAAGTCAACTCTGTTTCCATTTTGAATCAATTTGCTCACTGATATCAAGTTAAACACGTCCTTTACCGTGATAAAATTTTTGCTTTTCGACGTGATTGTAACAATATCAACATCACCTGAGCATAACACAGGCATCACTTGTCTATTAGCTGCTGTGACCTCCTTTATACTCGTGTTTTCTGATGTGTTCTGAATATTGTTTACATTTGACGTGATATGCACACTCGCACCGGAGTCCAAATACCAACCATTCTTCCCGAAGTTTCCGCTTAAAAAAAACAGTAGAAAATGCATTCGAATTGTTTGTCTTTGTATCCTGAACTTGTTTACACTTATTCTTGTAGTGCCCGATCTGTTTACAACGATAACACTTGATGACTTTGTTTTTATTGTTGTTAATATTTGACGTGGCGCCATCTTTGAGCGAGTTCACTGTTTTACTGAACGACTTCGATTTTTGATCAACATGCTGGCGCCCTCTAGTGTATAATGCAGTTTCCGTCGAATCTTCACTTCCGGACATGTCTAATAATTTTGATTTTACAACATCCGCCGTAATGGCGATCCCTGAATGTTCGATGGCCATCAGCATTGGAAAATATTTTTCAGGCAATCCTGCCAGCATTAGACAGCCAATCCACTCATCGTTCACCAAAAAACCAGTTCTTGATAATTTCTGCCCCGTCTCAATAATTTGAGTAATGTAACTTGTCATAGAATCGGAAGTTTCGAGACGTATTGATATTAAAGTCCTCAATAACATAATTCTTCTCGAAAAACCGCAGTCGTCAAACATCTGTTGTAATTTCTGCCATAGTTCCTTAGTAGTTTTAGCGCTCTTAATATGTACATACAACGACGGATCTATAGTTAGGATCAACTTGGCTTTCGTCATGGCGTCCTCCGCAATGTTGACGTCGATTCCTTCAGTCTTGAGAAAATTTAGCTTTCCTTCGAGTACTAACAGATTTTCGGCGGCAAACGCCCACTCACTATAATTTTCCCGACCTTTTAGTTTCGGTACATTAGCAATAAAGGAGTTCGTACTAGAAGCCATGTCTTTTGACCACACCCGTTCTGTGCAAAGTTCACTACAGTGAATATAGCAACGCACCTACAACGCACGCAATAGTCCACTGTGCACTTATTATTCCTACGCTAACTAACAAACAAGTCCTCTATAACTTTACAACTTTAACCGACTTTTAAATTAAATGGAACTGGGCCATAACCTATTGTGAAAATAAAAAAAACTGCCCGTACGGTGGCTACCAGAGAACTACCCTTTTATTGGCTGATCATACACTTAGTATACAACACACCAGATGGCGCTACTAGTTAAATGAAATGTGATGTATTAAATTATTAATTTTAACAGGAACTTATCTAAAGAAATAATTTAAAATCCATACTATTATATTTAATATTATAAATGTTAAAGTGGCTCTGTCTGTCTGTCTGTCTGTTATCTTTTCACGCCTAAACCGTTGAACCGAATACAGGTTGGTCATGAACACCGAGCACTAAACCAATATATGTATAGTCATTAGTCATGAAGGAAAAGAAAACTAAATGTCATCTCTGGTATCAGTTACCCATGGTCATCGCAAATAAATTAATACGTATATTATATGATATTATAGTATATTATATTATATTAATCTACGGTCGTCGCCTTTCCCTCTTCACAGAAGCTGTAGAACACTCTTCACAGAAACGGTACTAACCTTAAGTTTACTAAGAATATTTGCGGGTGAATTAATGTTGTAACTAGTATATTTTCTTTTTAGGTTCCGTTGATTCGGAGACAAATTTAATGGTTAGGCGGGGTAGGAAGTTAAAAGAAAACGTTAGTGAGCGGCAAATGCGGAGACGGAGACGAGCCAACAACGAACTGCCAGAGGAATCCCAGAAGAGAATCGACAAGACCATGATGAGAAAGAACGCGATGATCCTTCTGGAAAATTCAACAGCCTGGGCGTTCAGGTGGTTCCATAACTCTTTCTACTGTTCGTACTGCGACGCCAGGTTCGTGGACGTCGATCCCTTGAGAGATCACGTCGGGAACCACTCGAACGAATTGCCCACAAAGAGAGTTTTCGCCAAATTGACCGAAAACAACATGGTCAAAGTGGACATAGCCAATTTGTGTTGTAAACTCTGCGGTCACAGATTCGATGATTTAGAATCTTTGAAAGACCATTTGCTTCTGCACGACAGAGCTGTGAATAGGAACTACAGCGACGGAGTTTTGCCCTTCAAATTGGAGACCGAGGGATTCACGTGTCAGAAGTGCTTTGTGAGTTTCGATAGTTTCGCAAGAATGAACGAACATATGAACACCCATTACCAGAATCACATCTGCGACTGTTGCGGAAAGGCTTTTATATCTAAATCTAGATTCAGGACTCACGTACAGTCTCACGAAGTTGGTAGTTTTCCGTGCGGCGAATGCAGTGAGGTATTCGAAACTCGAGCGACAAGAATGGGTCACAAGTTGCGCGTTCACAGGAAGGGTGTACGATACAGTTGTCCCAGATGTCCCGAGATGTTCACCACTTATTACGCTCGATCCAAGCACCTGATTGAGGGGCACGCTCAACAAAGGAAGGAGTATGATTGCACAGCTTGCGGGAAGAGTTTTGAGACGCGATCCAAAAGAGCAGCTCACTTGAGAAGCGCTCACAAACAGAAGAGGTATATGCACATTTACGTTTAAAAAATTACGTCCACAGTGTAGATTTTAAGGATGACTGAACATGTAGGGTATATTAAGTCAGTGTTCCGCAAATTTTTTGTGTTCAAGCTTAGGAAAATTTTGGAGGAACACCTTATGTTAAGTCGGCATACTTAACAACGAAAATAAAAAATCAATTTTTAATTATTTTTAATCAACAAACTTAAACTTAATTACAATTAACAAACGGTATTTAATGCGAAACATGAATCTGTTTAATTAAACAAATGCGATCCAAATTTGGAGGAATCGTTGACAAAGGCTTGCTCATCTCTTCGTCGATCGTCCTCATCAAAATCTTAATTCACATAAATAGGACTTAGCAAATGGCAAAAGCATTGCAATGGCATGCTTAAAAAGCAGAGAATATTCATTTTTCACACGTCTGGTCTGGATTTGAAAAGTAGTGGTAGGGCACACTGCGTTTCGCAGTCATTTGGGTAGCCCGCCTGGCGGCAGTGACCACCCCCTTACAGAAGACCACCGTGAAATAACAGCATAATACGTGCTGTTGTGTTTCGGTGAGTGAGTAAGGGATGCCAGAGCCCATTTCCTTATCCCCTCTTAATCCCTTATCCAATCCTACTGTAGTCGGCAGCGCACTTGCAGCGCTGTGGCGTTGTTTGTGTTATTTATAGGCGACGGTAGCCACCTACCATCAAGTGTACCGTCAGCCTGTCTGTCGACCTTAACATAAAAATTAAAAAAAAAAACATACGCCCGCCGTCTGCGTAATACGAAACAAAACGGGTGATTTGCAGCTGCGTGGGTATTCTTCCGTCCGTCTTTCTAACTTTGTAAGATATTTTTTCGAGATATACCAACTAATTACCACGGTACACCAGTGTGCTGCGGCACACACTTTGCGGAACACTGTATTAAGTAAATAATTGCGGCCGAAAAGCTATGTAGCTATGTTTGTTTTACTCATGGACGTACAAAAAATGTCTGAAGGAACTCCCGCTAAGACAAAACTGAGTCACCGTAATGGCGGCGGCTATTTATGTGTGCAACAATATTGGATACACTGGACTTGGGATAAATTATTTTGTTTTAGTGAATGAAAATTGATTTTAATGTATAAAATCGGGAAATTATTAATTTACCTTTCTTTCGGTCACTACGGTTTTTAAACCATTTCACCACACAAGACATGCTGTATATTTTTTTTCTCGCCGCGTAACGTGTCGGTTGTGTTGACGTTTGCACGCGTAATGGCCGACTAATGTGTAAATATGTGCGTGCCGGCCTGTATGTACAGGCGAGCAGCCCGACCTGAGTGACACGGCGCTTTGTTAGCGAGACTCTGTCCGACTTTTTTTGTACGTGCATGGTTTTACTAAGGACATGCATAATTCAATATTGCTATCGAAGGCGTCACCACTTATTCTTCTTTATTTAATTAAACTTAGGGGTAAGTTAAGAATTTTAGGAAGTTCCCGAATAGTAGGCGATTATAAAGGGTTTCTTTCTTTTTAGGCTCACAACCGTCAGACGACAGGGAGCCGACATCGGACAGTAACCGACAAGTGCAATGGAAAAAGAAGCAAAGGGTAGCCGAGGACAAAGCGAACGCCTCTATAATATTGAACAATTCGAACGCAGTAGTCTTTAGATGGCAAAGGGGGAGGTTTATGTGCGCGTACTGTCCTCAAATTTGCGCCAATATTAGTCAAGTTAGATCCCATACGATCACGCACGCCAATAAATTAGCGGTGTTCGAGAACCCCAAAGTTAGGAATTCCTTTCCTCTACGCGTGGATATGACAGATCTGACGTGTACGGTTTGCAATCAGCGTGTGCTCAGTTTACAACTTCTTAAAGATCATCTCAGAAACCATGATGTAGAGTTAAATCCTGATTACGGTGATGGTATTATTCCATTCGTGCTAACTGGAAACGAGTATCGTTGCGTGCACTGCGGAAGTCTTTTTGAAAGCTTCATGAGGTTGTTTACGCACATGAACAAACATTACCAGAGCTTTATATGCCACACGTGCGGCAAGGGTTACTCCGCAAAACACAAGCTCAGAGCTCATCAAATGTGTCATGAAAATGGACAGTTCTCGTGTCCGAAGTGTGATATGGTTTTTTCAAATCGTGTAGCGAGGAATCGCCACCAAAACCTTGCTCATGGCCCGAAGAAACGTTACAGATGTCCAGTATGTGAGTCTCAATTCGATTCTTACCATTCTCGATTGCGTCACCTGGATAAGTGTCACGGTCAGAAGGCTCAGTATAAATGTAATTTTTGCCCACTAGTTTTGGGTACCGGAACGTCTCGGTATTCTCACGAGAAACAGGTTCATTTAAAGAAGAAAGTAAACTGATGTTATTGTGATATATTTGTTACGGCTAGAACCCGAAGTGCGGCTACGCCTAGTTTTAGCCGGTTAGAACTAGGTGTAACCATTTAATCTTGGTTAAATCTAGTATAAGCCGATTTTTTTCGGGTAAAACTAGGTCTAGCTGATGTCATCCCGGTTAGAACTAGGTCCAACCAAACCCTAGTGGCTGATACTAGGTTTAACCAATATCATGTCGGCTACAACTAGATCCAACCAGTCCCTGGTAACTATTAATGGGAGTAACTTATACCGGTTGGTTCTAGCCGCAACATATTCATAAATATGCTAGACAGTTTCATTCTATTTTCGCCGAGTTAAGCTTTTTTCTCTGAAGAAATACTCCTTAATGGTCGCTTAGCCTATATAGATAAATGTGCCTTAAATCTCTCCAACTATTTCCCTATTCCTTTCCCTATCCCTTCCTATCATCATGTGGACCGTCAGCCTTTCGGACTACCTTAACTTTAAAAAAAATATACCTGCATCTACATGGTAACTTGTTGTCTTCTACATCTTAGCTTTCTCATTACACAAGCTATTAAAAAAGGTTTAGCGCAGGTAAAATTTAATTAATTTATAAATTATAGGTTGATATTGATTAGAAATTCTTTATAATTTACATTAAATCGATGCAGGATTAGTCCAACAACTATAAAACGATATAATTGCTAGTATCGTAATATTAACATCAGAAACCAGTCAGATACATCACAAAACCCATCTTAAGTCTAAAGTTCCATTTCACTCTGTCGACATTCTTCTGTCGCATACAAAATGTCATTCAAGTCTTCGTTTGGTCTTCTCACAGTGAATTTTCTTTTGTTTTTAGGCTCCGTCGACAAAGTAAAATGGAAATCCAGACGCAAGTATAACGATCACAGAGACAACGCTGCCCTCATAGTCGAATGCTCGAACGTATGCCCTTTCAGATGGAGACGGGGTACATTCACGTGTGCCTTCTGCCCCGTGTCCTACGGCGACATCGCCTCTCTCAAAAGTCATTTGATAGAGCACCCCAACAGACATGACGTCACGAGACTGTCGCGTACCTTCGACTATATCAAAGCTGAAATCAGTGATTTGCGTTGCACCCTGTGCCACGCATCTATGAAAGATCTGAACGCGTTAAAAGATCATCTAGTTGCTGAACACAAAATACCAATAATCAAAGAACACGACATAGGCGTTACGCCTTTCTTGATATCAGACAAGTACTTTGTCTGCACGATTTGCGAAGCAAATTTTCAATTTTTCACCAAATTGAACACGCACATGAACGTGCATTATCAGAACAACATATGCTTTCAGTGCGGAAAATCTTTTTCCGGCGCTCAAAGGCTTAAGGCTCACTTAGCAATTCACGAGACCTCAAAAAAGTCTAGTTTTAAGTGTACCAAATGCGAAGAGGTTTTCCCCACCCGAGCACTCAAAGACAACCATTCTTCGTCTGTCCACGGTCCAATATTTCGCTACAGATGTCCTCATTGTCTCGAAAGTTTCATGCGTTACGCTGACAGAAACAAACACCTGAAGACTGTTCACGGTAGGAAAATCGAATATCCTTGTCATCTGTGCAAATCTGTTTTCGCCATGTGCAACCAGAGAACCAAGCACATTCAGCAGGTTCACATAAAGAATAAGCAGTTTTGCTGTACGCTGTGTCCTTACAAATGTGTGACGGCTGCTCAGTTGAGGAACCACACAGTGAAGCATGGCGTTGAGAGGAATTTCCAATGTGATGTATGTAAAAAGGCGTACGCGAGACGGAAAACTTTAAGGGAACATCTGAGGATACACAATAATGATAAAAGATTTGCCTGTGAACTGTGCGATAATGCTTACGTCCAGAAATGCAGCTTGCAAAGTCACATGCGGACTCATCATCCCAATGCGGAGACTTTGAAATTGTTAAGAGTAATGCAATGATTCGTCTTCTTCTTTTTAGTCGTACATTCCTAGGGAATTGGATGTGGTCGTTGACCGTCTGATAGGTTGGTCGTGGTCTCTGTGAGAATTCTCCGTATCTCTATTGGTGGCACTGCATGTGCACTCAGTAAAGGATGCTTCTTAGACGATTTAATGAAGTCTGTCCATCTTGAGAGTGATTGGCCGCGCAAAGATTCATTCTTTCCTTTCCTCCTGGTCGAATCGCTCTTGGCAGAGAAATCGTGGCCATCATTTTCGTCGCATCACACGCCGCCACTCCTCCCTCGCCACCGCATTCCTGGCACATTTGTGTACGGAACAGTCGATGCCTTAATTTGGTCGGTTCACGTCACAGGCGACCTCCCACGCGGCCTTGTCTCTGCCCTGCACTACTAGGCGCTCAATTGAAGGCTCCTAGATAATATACCCAAAAAAAAAGGTTCAAAACGTGTCTTTAAAAATTCAGTACATATTCTTTTCTGCAATTTACTTACGAGACGAATTTCAGAGGAACCGTTGAAATTTTCCACGTTTTAAAATTTGTCCCAATTTAAGGTCATTATGCATAACTTTCAACTCTTAATTTAGTTAGTGTTCTGCATTTTTTTATTGCTCTTGTATTATTTACTAATGTATTGAGGCAATTGTATGTATTTAGATTTAAAAAAGGTTCTATCCTCTCGCAGAACAGAGGCTCTAGTATGAGTTTACGATACTACACCAATTCTACACTCGCTAGCGAGAACGTAAAACTTTTGTATGGGAAATCGTGAACTGTCAATGTCAAATTATCAATTTTCCATATAAATGTTTTACGCTCTCGCTAGCGAGTGTAGTATCGTAAACTCATGCTAGAGCCACTGGGAGGCAACAGAGCCCACTTAGCCCGTGAATTAAAGGAGCTGTGATCATTTCCAATCTTCGTAATTCGAAAAAAAAAATTCTTATGTTAAAGCCATTCGACAGACTGATGGTACACTTGATGGTAGGTGCAACAGGTTCTGCAAGTGTACTGCTGACCATAGTAGAATAAGGGATTAGGAAGGGATAGGGAAATGAGCTCTGGCATCACTCACTCGCCAAAACACAACAGTACACATGCTATTATTCTGTAAGTGGATGGTTACTGCAGCCAGACGGGCTGCCCAAATGACTGCGAAACGGTGCTTTTTTTTAACGTTGGGAAATCCCCATGAATACCCAACGCCTAAAACCCAAAGACTTTTTAGCGCGGCCGTAGATAGGCGGGAACGTTGTGGCAGTGCGGCGAGTACTGTGCTTGCTCCCTATTGGAACCTCGGCGTTCCCGAAAGTAAAGGTACGTCGGCCATCTCGGGGGACCTCACGACGGGCGGTAGTCTCCCTAAGATTATCCAGATCCCGGTCAAGAGGGAAGGTGGCGGAGCCCCTTCCGGCTGGAAAAGGGGATCCTCTTGCCGCTTCCTTGCGCGACATAACGTGTCTACAAAACGCGAGCATCGCCTGGTTCTCTGTCGACCATCTCTTTTACGACTGCCGGCAGAACGCAGTGCGCCCTGCTAAACATAAATGTAGTTGCTTTTTTAGTAGCAGGGCAACTGAATTTCGCAGTTATAAATTAGGTGATAACCACCTGCCATTTTTTTGCTAATAACTTTTGGTTCATACATTTTTTTAATACATAAATATGTACATACAGACGTTGCGTTATTACGTACATCATAATATATTAATATTTCGTAAAAATCCATATGCACAACTTGTTAAGATATTTAAATTCATTGTAACGAAGATAAATAACTACTAAATGAAGTTATCTGTGATTTAGTAAATAAAATATAATAATTCCTGTTTAAGCAGTTTTATTTCTTGTTTCCTGTGGCGTTAGTTCTATTGTCCAAACTGTCCAAAGTTCTTTATTGTCCAATTCATTTATAATTATCATTTAATTCATCAAAATCCATATTAGCAGCTACAGAAAACAGCAATATATACAACTAAACTAAACATGTATTTTAATTATATAGTAATTTTTTCATCAACCTTGTAGTGTATGCGTTTATTTTCTCTCTTCATCGCATGGGCAACACTGTCTCGTGCGCACCACGTTAGTAGAGATGCGAGCCACCGGCGAGAGTTCACTTGTCGGGATTCCGTCCGTTTAGTGCGTGTTCG
This sequence comes from Bembecia ichneumoniformis, assembly GCA_910589475.2. Classification (NCBI taxonomy): domain Eukaryota; kingdom Metazoa; phylum Arthropoda; class Insecta; order Lepidoptera; family Sesiidae; genus Bembecia; species Bembecia ichneumoniformis. Next base: position 2,031,935 of record OU342550.1, read on the forward strand.
AGCCTGTGATTCACCCCACAACGAAGGGTCCGCTACAAACCTCATTATTTTGTCGTATTCAGCCCCATCCAAAATATTTGTATGGGACAAGCGACCTTATCCATAATTGTTTTCAGAATGCTATTGTTACTGCCCTGCATCCTGTGCCATAAGGATGCCACCCTCTTCCTTCATATGGCATAAAAATCATCGGTATCATTTTGGACAAACATTTCTGACGCACTACAATAGCGTGGCAGTCTCAACAGCATCCTGAAGGTCCTATTATATTGGACGCGCAGAGTGTTGTCATTAATTTTACTTAAAAAATGGATTTATGAAAATATTTCTATTGTTGTACTAATTTTTCAAAAAGTTTTCAAAACTGTGAATACTCACATACATTTAGCCAAGATACACCATAAAATATAGGTGTCTAATTTACCACGTCCTTGCTAAATCTGATTAACAGGTCAAATGTTTCTTGCTTCATGCGTATACAGGGTATATCAATCCAAATGGTTCAGAGAGGGGAAATCTTAAACCGTAAATAATACGAAAATGTGCTCTTAGAAACTAAGGCTTCTATTTTTGAATATTTTTTTCTATTTTTGAAACTGCATTCAGCCTTTTTTAAATTACGCTCATATGCAACCAGGAATCGAACCTGGTGAAATCTTTAAAAAAATCGCATTTATTTTTATTATAGTAGTTGATAGGAATAAATTTTGCTATGGAACCTTATAAAAATAATAATCATATATCATAACCTATATTATGATAGGTACCCACCACGATCGATAATGTTGTATGTGAAATTTTTAAAAGATGTAGCAAATGATTTTGTTGTTCGTGTCTCACTACCCAGCACTTCGGTGCGGCCTTAGTCTTAGATATAAATCGCGGTCCTTTCTAACTTATCACACACCATATAAGTTTTTGTACAATGAAATTTATTCACTAATTAATATAAATATAAATAACAATTGTCTTTCCTACTATAAATTAAAATCTAATCGGGGGCCCCTTGGGAGGGTCTCCATCACGCAGGCAGCATTCCCGCGCTGAATTGCAATCCAGCGTGAGGGTCACCTGTTGCCTCCCTCAGGCGTTTGCATAGGTCCCTGTGGAGCCCGAGCGCACCCTTACCCCAAGGCCCCAGTGTCTCGACCCCAAACGGTATGAACTGATATTGGGCGCCGAGACAACTGTATTTAGAGACCTTGAAGTGCTCCCGGGCATCTGCCGCTGCCATATAAGTTATATTGATAAACACTTTGTATGTCTTTATATGAAGATGAATGGATTTGTCGATGTCTTAAGAATTATAGCAAACTTTGACTAAAGTAGCATTTACTACAAATTTGAGGAAGGCCTTATATTAGATATTTTTCTATTTTTAGGACAGAAAAGAGAAGATTTAGAGATTAAACAAGAAGAAGAGTATTATGAAATGCCAACTACGGTGTCTTCTAAGGATAATGGAATCGAAAGACGCGAAGCGTTCAGGAACAACATATCGACGATTATAAGTAGTTGTACGGCGTACCCTTTCAAGTATCGCAAAGGCACGTACCTGTGTTTCTTCTGCAAAAGCAGCTTCATTGAACCGGAGAAGTTGAGGGAGCACACGAGGACTCATGCGGACTTAAAGCAGATGTTAAAGCCGAGGAAATATGAACCGTTGAAGATGGATTTCATGATGGCTTCCTGCAAGTTGTGTGGCATTCCCATAACTGATTATGTGACGTTGAAACAGCATTTGTTTGAGCATGGAAAACACTTGGATTCCAAACACGGAGAAAGCGTGCTGCCTTACAAACTGAACAAGGACGTCCACCAGTGTCAGATATGCGGGAAGAGATACGAGATGTTCCTGAGCCTACACAAGCATATGAACGAACATTTCGATCATTATATTTGTGAAACTTGCGGCAAGGGCTTCGCTACTTCCCAGAGGATGATGAATCACGCGAGGATCCACGAGCGAGGGAGTTTTCCCTGCAAACGATGTCCAGAATTGTTCCCGTCTCACGCGTCCCTATACACGCACGTCACTAAGGTCCACAAATCTAACAAGCGATACAAATGTCCAATTTGCGACGAGAAATTCGCCTCCTACAAGCACAGACTCAAACATTTGAACACGATTCACGGAGAGAAATCCGCTGAGTTCTACTGTCCGCTTTGTCCTAAAGTCTTCGACTTGAGCAGCAGGAGAACAGCACACATTCGCTTCCAACATCTGCAGGAGAGGAACCACGTGTGCAGTGTTTGCGGGATGAAGTTCTTCACGAATTACGAGCTTCGAGAGCATTCGATAAAGCACGGCGGCGAAAGAATTTATCAGTGTGACGTGTGTAAGAAATCTTACGCTCGATTGAAGACTTTGAGAGAGCACATGCGTATTCATAATAATGACAGACGTTTCGTTTGTCAAATTTGTGGGCAAACGTTTATTCAGAACTGCAGTCTGAAACAACACACGAGGGTGCATCACCCAACTCATCTCAAATCTGATGTGTTTTAAGAAATGAATGTGGGGAAAATGGCAGACCTCTTATCCAACCTGCGCCCTTCCTGAATTGTTATCAGTTAGGCTAAAGGTATACGGAGGCGTAGGCTGATCAGCACAGCGTAGAACAGGGCAGATTGAACTGTCATCATCATCATCATCGTCATTATCTCATCCGTAGAACGTCCACTGCTGAACAAAGGTCTCACCTTTAATTCCCCAAAAGGACCTGTCAGAAGCAGCCTGGATCCATCGTCGACCTGTGGCCCTTATCAGCTATTTAGCCGCTCCGGGCAAAAATAATATTCGCCGCCCTTTACACAATACCATATACTTAGTCATGAGGTTGCTGTTGCAAAGTTTCTTTCCGTATCTTTCAGGATCTATAAGAATTTACAGCTGCTTAAGTAACATTTTTTACGTCAGGCCTGTCAAGCATTGTAATTTATTAATTTTTATAAGATTTTTCTTCTGGAGAGAAAATTGAGGACTCCGTCCCTCAATTTTGCCGCCATTCATTTTTGCCGCTCTGGGCATTTGCCCAGCTTGCCCACCCTTAGATCGGGCCCTGGTCCCGGGAGCTCGTGAAGTTAACCATTATTACCAGAGTCTCCCGGGTATTCCGGGAGGGTTGGAAACCCTAGGTGTATCTCGCAAAAGTAGCACTTGTGTTTTACATACGAGGGCGGAGTGATAAGTCTGGTAAAAATTAAACAAGGAGTAAAATTAATTAAATTATTTATTTTTCAACGTAGTCTCCGTGTAGCTCAATGCACTTCACCTAGAGTTGCCAGGCCTCAAAATCGAAAATCCGGACACAGACTCATATTTAGCCGGACATTTTGCCATAAAAGCCTGACACACTGGTTTTTAAAAGAAACAGTTCATTTTATCATTAAGACATTATCAGTTATCATTAAGACTTGCTCTACTCTTTACTATGTATCACATATTGTTTTCTTAAAGTAATTTGTAAGATCGCGAATTATGCGTGTCCGCGTGATTCTGGCCGCTGCGGAGTTGACCAAAAGCCTAACAAAAGCCGGACGGGCCGGACTTGTTTATATTTGGCCGGACACGACTTTAAAAAGCCGGACATGTTCGACTAAAGCCGGACACCTGGCAACCCTAACTTCACCCAACGTTTCTCTAACTTTCGTTTCTTCACCCACATCTATCGGATTTGGGTAGAACTGCTTGGTATAAACAGATGTAATTACGTTTTATAAGTTCAAATAGTTCATTTTTCCGAAGATACATGTCACTGCAACTCGTTCTTCAGCGCGGACTACACTTTCCACAAAACACGTCGCAGATTTCAAGGTGACAGTGACAGACGTAACGCTTTTTAGTTAATGCATGTATCAATTTTACACCTTATAAAATTTCCATACCGCGAGCCTTAAGAGCGTGCAGCGCGATCGAAAATCTTCGAGTTGGAGTAGCGGTGACGGAACGCACACAAAAATAACTTTACAGATTAGGCTTAACACAGAGTAAAACATATTTTTACTAATTTTTCTTTAGGAAAAATTAATGTAATAAATGATAATAGAATGTAATATATGTAAATAATAATTAGTTATTATTATAATATAACGTAATATTCAGCTGATCACTGTGTTTTGTTCATTTCTTATACATAATTTTACCTATGTATACTTACCTGCATATCTGGAAAAGAATAAATAAAGTATGAAAGAAGAAATGAAAAACTGCAAAAAATAATAAAAAGTTTTTATTATTAAATTTGTGATGTTTGGTTGTCGTGGTATTATCGTTATTTGTTAATTGTCGTTTATTTTTGACCTTATCTTTCGAGTGCTTTCAATATATAATCAGGCTCCTTAACGTATTGAATTTTTCCTCTGTCTTGATTATCCCAGGATGTTTGAATTTCTCCTATTGGTAGCCTGAAATAAAATTAAACACTAAAAACGACACAGAGCAAATTGTAAACACCGTTAGTTTATAATAAACATAACTGACGAATATTATGAAAGGAACATTGAATTTAAAATAGAACGCTTAAAAGTTGATAGTTTATAACCTCTCCGTTCCGAAATTGTCTACGAACATGCACTGTTCAGTACTTGGGCCTATCAATGAACAGTTTTACAAATTTACTGCGCGGTTTCAGTTTACAGTTTCGTTATAAACGGCTGTTATCAAAAGCAAAAAACCTAATCTAACCTAACCAATAAATGTTTGATTAGCTAAGAAACCTATTTGGTGACCAAGTACTAGACTAGGTCAACCAGAAAAAGTTGCTGACCAAATAAATATTTTGCTGAAAAAATATATATTCCTATTACAAACTAACATATGCAATGTTACCGGATAATAGCCTAATTGACAAAATTTGGAAATTAGTTTAAAACTATGGCTTAGCATCTATTTCACCCCAAAAATATATTATTTTAAGAAAAATAGGTCTTTTACATTAGTATTTTGAATTTTTAGAAATGAACTTGAAATTGACCGCGAAAAAGGCCAAGACTGTCATGGCGTCTTGAATGACGTCACACCTCGCGAAACAGCCGTGTTTGTTTATGACAGTCAATTGTGTTTTTTAATAAATAATGAATTCCTCGTATTATAAATACTGTATAGTGCCCCAATATAAAAGTTCAACGATAAAAACGCCAAACAAATTATTCATATACGTTCCAAACAATAAACAATAACAAATTGATGAAGTTAAGGTTATTACAGCTCTCAACAGCCACTATCAATACCTCGTTGTGAATCTTCAATGCCAGAGATCTAGATTCACAACAAAGAGATTCGAAGAGCACTACGGAGTCTTGACGTGAACAAAGCTAGTGGACCTGATGGCATACCTGCAAGGGTCCTGAAGGAATGTGGTCCTGAATTGTCTCCTGTACTTACACGCTTGCACCATCTCTCTCTCAGGACGAATACCGTGCCGGCATTTTGGGAGCTTGCCAATGTTCAACCAGTGCCTAAAAAGGGTAACCGTGCCAACCCCTGTAATTATCGACCAATCGCCATCACTTCTGTACTCTGTAAGGTTATGGAGAGAGTACTGAATAGTAAGCTGCTGACATATCTTGAAGTTAACGACCTGCTCAGTGATCGCCAATATGGATTTCGCCAGGGACGTTCAACCGGAGGTCTTCTTGTATATGTCACGCAATACTGGAGTGAAGCCATCGAGAAACATGGCGAGGCTCTCGCTGTGTCACTCGACATATCGAAGGTCTTTGAGAGGGTTTGGCATGCACGTTTACTTGGCAAGCTTCCTACATACGGCATCCCCTCCGGTCTCTTTGTAGCTGGATTTCTGATTTCCTGAATGAACGGTCAATTCGAGTAGTCATTGATGGCTGCTCCTAGGACCTCATGGCAATTGATGCCGGTATTCCTCAGGGATCTGTTCTCTCTGCAACTCTTTTCCTGCTTCATATTAATGACTTACTTCTTCCAGGAGTAGTTGTATACGCAGATGACAATACGGTCATAGAGAGATATTTGTCCAGGATTCGTTCTGAGAGGGAGGCAATGGTTGAGCGAATTAACTGAACCTTAAATCTTGTATGCCAATGGGGTGATAAGAATCTGGCTGATTTTAACGCCACCAAAACGCAAGCGTATTTGGTCTCTGCAAAAAGGAGCCCTTTCGACTTGGCTCTCTCTAACTTTCCGAGGTGCATCCGTACCTGTGGCCAATGACCTTGAGCTTCTTGGTATGAAGTTGTGCTCAAATCTCAACTTCGGTAATTCTATCGAGTCCAAAGCCCAAACAGCGGCCAAAAAGTTCGGCATCCCAAATAGAGTGAAGCGATGCTTCACACTTGGACAGCTCCTCTCTTTATACAAGGCACAAGTCCGATCTTGCATGGAGTATTGCTGTCACCTTTGGGATGGCCCATCAAAATACCAACTTGCCGCACTCGACTCGGTGGATCGCAGAGCTAGGAGGCCCATTGGCGATACACTAATAAGAACTAAGCTGCAGAGCCTAGCACATAGACGCAAAGTTGCCTGTGTATTCTATAAGATGTACTTCGAAGAGTGTGCTCGAGAGCTGCATGAGATCATACTGCCTTCCCCTTTCTTCTATCGGACATACAGACGTACGGCTGGTTACCATCCTCACCTTGTCGAAATCCCTCTAATTCGGACCAAGCGCTTTAAAACATCTTTTGTGATGCGCACTGCTAAGGATTGGAACTCCCTGCCGGCGTCTGTATTTCCGAGCTCATATAACCCAAATCTTTTCAAGGTTCGAGTGAATCTTCTGGGGCATCTTCTGGGTGAGCTCGCTCCATCGTCGGCCTCATCCTTCCTACATGGATAGACGCTGGTCAAGAGCAAACTCATCTTTAATAAAAAAAATAAAACTTTGTATTCGCTTACCTCAAAGTTAGCGGTTTTGAGTCAATGTCAAATTAGGAAATAAACGTAATCACCATTTATTAATATTGTCAAGTTAAGTTTTTACTATCGTATTAATTGTATTTTTATATATTTATTGTCCTGATATCAGTGGCAAAAGAAATTCATCGTGTGATTTGGTAAAATAGCTTGAAATTTACCAACGCGCCACCATTTAATTGTAATTTAACAGGTGAAGTTGAATATATACAGATATAAACAAACAATTTTTTTACATTTTCTTGGCTTCTCAGCCCAATATTTCAACATATTTTATATTGAAAATACTTTTATTTTATTTAGAACAAACTTTTAAGTAAGAATACTTTCAAAAAGTAAATCTTTAAATGTTTTAAAAAATTTAGGTTGTAAAAGCATTCTAGTCACAAAAGTTATAAGATTGTGTTAACAAGTGTGGACGTGTAAGCAGAAGATTTTACCGATTTAACAAAATGGTGGAACACATTTTTTGTTTCCATCGGTTCTCAAATTTTTATATAAAATACCATTTTCCATGGCGCTCACCAATGAGGGTTTGGCTCAGTTCATATCAGTTGTACCTAGTATATGGGTAAATGAAAATTCTGTCCAGTTTTGGTCAAGGGCAAGAAAAACCGGCGATCTTGAGACGGCTGATTCCACAGTAGGTAAATGCCACTCTCTGACTGGTAACTGCTAATTAAGTAAGACTTTGTTTGTTCTTCACATAATACTTAGATAGAAGTTTTACCATTGCGGAATTCCGATGAACAATAGTCGGTGTTCACTGCATAAAATTGTCCAAGCATAACGGCGTCAATTTTGGGCAATATACTGCTGTTTGTTTTGTTAAATCCTGATTCCATGGCGAATTATACCTGTCTTTCAAGATTAAACTAAAAACGAACTGTATTAATTTAACAATAATTGCTGAAAACTCGAAATAACCTGTTCACTTTATACGAAAATGACAGCCACAACGTGGTGTTTCGCGAGGTGTGACGTCACGCTTCCATGCGCTTCTCTGATTGGTGTTTAATGTCACATAATTAAACGCCTCATTTTGTCGATTTTATTTTCCAAAAATATTTTTTTTTTTTTTTTTTTTATGAAATCGAGGTAGCGCTTGACCACTATCTCACCTGATGTGAGGTGCAGATGTGGCCGAAGGTGGACCACGCTTACCTAGTAAATGCCCATTTACCCTAGTTTTGAAGACCCCGAGGTTGTAGTTCTGTGGGAACACAGACGCAGGCAATGAGTTCCACTCCTTAGCAGTTCGAACAAGGAAGGTGGAACTGAAACGCTTTGTTCGTGATCGAGGTACATCGACCACGAAGGGATGAAACCCCTGCCCACGTCTAGTGGTCCGCAAGTGGAACGGTTCCGGTTGGATTAAATCGTACAACATAGATGCACACTCTCCATAGTGTAGACGATAGAAAATCGATAGGCACGCTACTTTTCGGCGATGCTGCAGGCTTTGAAGTTGGGAATCCACAAGGGTGTCGTTGCCAATAAGGTTCTTTGCTCGCCTTTCAATCGAGTCCAGTGCGGCCAGTTGGTAACGGGCAGACCCATCCCAGAGGTGACAGCAGTACTCCATGCAAGACCGGACCTGTGCTTTGTATAAGTCCAGGAGCTGCCTCGCAGTGAAATACCGTTTAACCTTGGAAAGGATGCCCAGCTTTTTGGCAGCTGTTTTGGCAATGGACTCGATGTGCCTACCGAAGTTCAGATCGGCTGTAAGGTCCACACCAAGGAGTTGGAGATGATCCGAGATCGGAACAGTCACTCCCCGGAATGACGGGTTCAGGTCAATTGGATTTCGTTTCGCTGAAAAAAGACACGCTTGAGTCTTCGCTTCATTGAAACTGACCAAATTAGCGTCACCCCAGTCGGAGATATTTTTCAGTGTCTGGTCCAATCTACAGACCATGCCCTCTCTCTGTGAGCGGATCTCGAGGCTACCAGCTCGTGCATCGGACATATACCTCTCGACCACTGTGGTATCATCGGCATATCCAAATGTTCCGGGCATTGCCAATAGGTCATTTATATGCAGTATAAAGAGAGTGGCTGAGAGTACGGATCCCTGAGGGACACCGGCATCGATACCTAAAAGATCAGATGAGCATCCATCAATAATTACTCGTATTGATCTTTCCCTCAGGAAATCCGATATCCAGTTACACAGGCCAGGGGGGATACCGTAAGAAGGAAGCTTGCCAACAAGTCCGTCGTGCCAGACCCTGTCAAAGGCTTTCGAGATATCGAGAGACACGGCAAGAGCCTCACCGTGCTTCTCAATGGCCTCGCTCCATAGATGTGTGGCGTATACAAGGAGATCGCCAGTTGACCTTCTCGGGCGGAAACCAAACTGCCGATCGCTCAGGAGGTCGTTATCCTCAAGATAAGCAAGCAAACGTTTATTCAATACACGCTCCATAGTCTTACAGATTATGGAGGTAATTGCAATAGGGCGGTAGTTATTAGGGTCAGCACGACTTCCTTTTTTAGGCACAGGTTGCACGTTGGCAAGCTTCCAAGATTTAGGCACAATACCCGCTCTCAGAGACATGCGAAAGAGGCGCGTAAAGATAGGGGACAACTCAGGCGCACATGTCCGCAGAACTATGGCCGGAATACCATCAGGGCCACTCGCCTTATTCACGTCCAGAGATCTTAAGGTTTTAAGTACCAAAAATATTATTAATCTTTTATTATTTTAATAGAAAAGTTGTTTTTTGTTTACTAATTATTATGGTTAATCATTAGAAACTCTAAGCCATCCGATTTATTCTCAGTGGAAACAAGCCTGTTGTATACACCTCTGTTTGAGACATTAAATAGATAGGTAGGTATTTACCTGTATGCATTTGCATGTTCTGCGTTCGCACTACTCTGTACGGAATTAGACTCAACTGAAATATTTTATTTTGCATGTCCAGATTTTCTTATTTGCCTGAAAGTGAAACCAATGACATGATTAATTTAGCCATATTTAAGTATGCAAATTAGAAAAAAAACAGACAATTGCGTTCTCCGATAAAAATACTTCCAAATAGAAGTCTACTTACCACATTATAGCAGCATTCTTAGGATAAATTGTTTTATTTAGTTACTTAGATAATGATTCTTTTTCTGGTTACCCATCCTTCACTTCCAAAAAACACTTAAACATGTGTAAAATGTAAATACAAAATTTATAACACAGCTGACTTGACATTGACCTCATGACGTCATGTCATACGACAAATAAGTGCGCCTAGTGATTTTATTAGAGCAATGTTTTTTGTTTGGAAAACCATCAGGCGTTTGGGTTAAATATTGAAAAGTATTAATATTTTCATATTTATAATTTTATAATGAATATTAAGAAGGGGGGGATCTGCGGAATATCAATACAAACATTTTCATGTGAGAATTAGTGCTTCATGCGTAAAATTTAAGAAGTATTCGAAGAAATAAATTTTTAGAAGTCATCCCGTTTATGTATTTTTTATTAATTTTAAATGTATTTGTTTCAAATTCCAACAAGGCGGTGACCTTGTGCAAGGATCAGGCTAACCTACAAAAGTTACTTTAATGTATTTAACTAATTCAGCGCATAGTACTAGTCACTTAAAAATGAGTAAATTTCCAAAATTTTGTGCAGTACCCCCTTAAAAATCGATTCTTAAGGAGTAAATACCAAAAAGTTTAATGTAATTGTGTCTAATTTGAGGAAACACTGCTTTTGTCATTTAAAACGAAGGAAAAACATTATAATTGCCCTATTAACCAAAGCTTAAGAAAATCAAAATATTCACGGAAGAAATTTAAAAAACAATCCCTTGTATTTTTTTTATGAGAATCAAGATTAATCCGGTTATTTAATAGGCATGATGACGGTATTAAAGAATCAAAGGATAAATGGTTTTGGAGAAAAATATATGTTGAAAGGAGTTTAAAAAATTACTCATTTTTTGTATTAAAATTGAGATTAATAAGATTTTCAATAAAATTGAAGTATAAATAACTGCAATCGGCCATGTTAACTGAAACACCAATCAGAGCGAATGACGTCACGCCCAGGTAAGTGCCATCGTGTTGCTTGACTTTGCTTTAATGAAAAATCTGATGAGATGTCGGTGACGTCACGGTTCATCAGACGCGACGCCATGACACCTAAGAACGTTTTCCGCGTAATTCAAAATAGATTTAAAAACATTCAATAATTCGCGTTGAAATTTAGTTTCTTGCTGAAATATTATTTTTTTCGGATATGGTAGACGTGTATCTACATTATGGAAGGGAATTTCAAAATCTGTCATCATGCCTATTTATAAATGTTATATAATTTATTTATTGTTCTTCAATCATGATTAATAATCTTTAAAAAAAAGTAAAGCAGATCTATTGCATTGAGTAGGTATTTTAAGAAAATGTAAAATTACACTGTTTATTGTTGTGTATATAAAAGGTGATATCTTTAATAGTGTTGTTTATTTTATCTGAAATTTTTTCTTACCTCGTACTGTACAAATACAAAATAGTTTCTTCAACTTAGCCTAGTGTAGGACCCGCTCCTCCATCACCGCATTTAAAACTTAGACCACTTGTTGCTAACTATCTGTTAGAAAAATCAAAGAAATGAATGTGTGTGTAAATCTGAATCTGTATGTATGTGTGTGTGTGTGTGTGTACTATGTATACCGAAATCTGGTATCTGTAATGTATGTAGATCAGTAAGGGCCGGGCGCTTCTCCCCCCCCCCCCCCCCCCCCGACGCCCGGTGACGGTTCCAAGGTCCCCTATGGACTAGAACCACACCCATTTCGAGGTGAGTTTTAGTGCGGTAAGAGTCCCACATAACCTCTATGGGCATTTGCATTGCATGCGGCATTTGAGCATAAGGTATCTTTTGAAGATTTCTCTCCTCGTGAAAAAAAAAAAAGTATGTAGATCAAAATCGTGGTATGTCTTAATTTCTATTTGAAGATTACGTCGTACATTTTTTCCATTTCAAATACCTGTCATTAGCTATAGGAATGAAAATATTATTAAATAAAGACATTTTTTAAAATATTTTCAGCATATTTGAAAAAAAGCATACTTAGACTGTTCAAGAATAAATAAAATAGATAGGCTAGGTAAAAGAGATAGGATAAATAAACGAATAGATAGGCTATTGAATGGATACTAAATACGAAAAGTTATTCCATCCAACATATTCACTAGATGGCGTAAATTAAGATAACAACCCGTCCCTGGCTTCACACGGATGCAATTTTTTCTCAAATTATACATATACACAAACCTCCGTTTGTCGCTCTTTCAATTAGTAGAAGTTGTATCAAAATTCGTTAGATGGTTCAGAAGTTAGCGAAGAAAAATAAATAGGCTGACAGCGACTTCATTTCAGTAGAAGTTTCATAATTGATCAATTATTCTTAAAATAATAACACTAAAACAAACTGCGTTTCGCAGTCATTTGGGCAGCCCGTCTGGCGGCAGTAACCACCCCCTTACTAAGACCACCGTGAAATAACAGCACGTGTGCTATTGTGTTTCGGTACGTGAGTAGGGGATGCCAGAGCCCATTTCCTTAACTCTTCCCAATCCCTTATCCTCAATCCTAAATAGTTGTCAGCGCACTTGCAGCACCTGTGGCGTTGATTGTGTTATAGGCGACGGTAGTCACCTACCATCAAGTAGACCGTCAGCCTGTCTACCGATCTTAACATGATCAAATTGATTTCAGTCAACGCTCAAGATACTTGGGCTCAACTCATTCACCTTTTTGTCTCTCAATTAGTAATTAGATCAATTACACGAGACTGGGTAAATCTCGACGGGCGCCTACTGCTTGAAGGAAGTTCGTGGCCAAAGAAACTCCATTCTTGATTCACACACAACACTTTTCAAACACATGCACACAGAGAGAGCTTACTATCACGCTGAGGGCGCCATACGTCCAGTAAAAGCGGGGTTTGTCCCGCTTTTTAAATATAATTAATCGTCCTCACGTAAATTTACTTTGATTTAAATGTCTTGCATTGATTTTTATGATTATATCAAATCCAAGTGCACACTTATGAAAGATTTTCGCAGTTTAAAAAAATACGATTGATACAAATAAATAAAATACCTATATTAGGTGAACTTATACGGTGCTGGCTGAAAATCAGCGCTGTAGGTGTTTGACAGCACCTCAGCACAATGCTGAGCCAGAATCCGATTCGCTGCCGCGAGGACACACACACGTTTTTTTTTTATTAATTTCTTCCCTGTTCTTGTACGTAATGTGTCTTTCGTGCAGTGAATAAAAGTCTTTCTTTCTTTCTTTCTTTAACTTTTATTGTAACTATGTTACTCATAATTAACAATTATGTTAAAAAACAGAGATAATAACACATACAAACACTTATATATTTCTTTAATTTATTTTGTCCCGATTTTATGTGACGGAAACTTCTGGTTTCCCGCTTTCTTATACAGAGCACCCGATTTATGTCAAGGGCCCTATGGCAACCCTAAGCCGCGCGCGCATAAATAAAATTTAATTAGCAATAAAATTAAGTCGGAATTTAGGTTATGAGTAGCGTGGAATGTACACGGAGATACTTTAAGAAAAAATGATAGTAAAAAATTATATCCACACGATGCGGCAACACTTTGACAACGAGGAGTTGCCCGTTAGACAAACTGAACGATTCTTTGCAAACCTTGTGGAGATGATAAGGAGTTAGGACGTTACGGCAAGAGGCGTGCCTGTGGGACGCCTGCAGACCAGCGGTCGTACGTCTTCCCGGCTGCGATGAAGCAAGAGATCAAACCGCAAAAGTATTGACCTGAGCTATGAGGATGGCGTGACGTAGACAGGTGCCGCAGGGTGTCCCTCTTCCGCGTATGAAGGTGGCATATTCCTCCACGCTTACGATTCGGACAGTTGCCAGACATCAACATATCGGCTAAAAACCATAAAAACACTTCTTCAGACCGCGTGGTCAGCGTACTCGCTAAACGGCTGCTAAGAAAAATCGTCCCCAAGCTTCTTGCACCGAAAGAGAGCGCGTCTCCCCAACAACCGAACTTTCTAGAACAATCGCGTATACAGTCGGTTCTCGTTTTATACGCGCTACTTACAAACAGAGGTCTCTGCCCCCAATGCGTAGGAAATTTCTATGCCGTTTCACCGACGATCAAAAATGAACCATTTTTTTTAACAAGTAGAAATCCGTTACGGATACCCACCGGCTTTGGGACGGCCGGTGGGTTATGTCGGACTCCTATCCCAAGATGGTAGTGGGATAGTATACCGACTAAAACTCCTTAGCGTTCCTACGCGCTGCCTATGATGGTGGGACCTGGAGAACTAGGACATGAGCTCCGAGACACCACCGGCAGTTGTCCGGACCCAGAGCAGGCTCTCTTTTATGTGAAAAAACACAATGGCGTACCCGGAACAGCCACAAGTACGCCGTACATTCGCGGCGACCAAAAACGGGCGATAGTTTCCCCAAACTATCGCCCAGATCACCCTCAGGGAGGCTGTTGGCGGTTACCCGCCAGTCGTCCTGTTCTTTTGCGGCGGAATCAAAAACGAATCTAATTTAAGTATTGACAAGATATATATCGATCCGAATCCCCTTTCCCATCATCAACTTCGCTAGATGTCGCTAGTCCAATAATAATAATAATAATATTTATTAGTTCAAATTACATAAACTCATTATTATTATTTTAAGCTGTCAAATTAATTTATTATACAAACATTTATTTCAAAATAAATTAAAAATTATAATTTTTATTAACAAATAATTATTTGACGATGCCGCTAGATTTGGCGCAGCAGTGATTAAAGTGCCTACGATCCAGCCTGCTTGCGACCAGCATATTCAGAATAGTCTGCAGCTATGGTTTTACCGGTGTTCCCGTCACATAGGCGTATTAGTTAAGTCCACTTTGCGGTAGATGGCGCAATCCAATTTCTACATCTAGCTCAGTTAATGCATCACTTGTAGGTGAGATGACGCAGTGCATTGTCTATAATTATGATTTCAGTAACTTTTCCTAACGGGTTGATTTTTACACGTTACAGGTTTTCTCGTTTTAGGTGGAGAGAAGACCACCAAAACGCTGAATCCGAGCGTAGCCAATGCAAAACCCGAAGGCGAAACCGTATTAAAAGCGAGGAGAAAGAACGCTATGCTGCTCCTGGAATATTCCGAAATTTGCCCGTTTAAGTGGTCCAAAAATATCTTCAGCTGTTTCTATTGCGAAGAGCAATACTCTGACCCGACTCACTTGAAGGAACACAACAGTTCCAACCATAACTCTCCAAGCCCCCGACAACTCAAGGAATCAATGTCTACTCTGAGAAAATACGAAATTGTAAAAGTGGAATCCTCCAATCTGGCTTGTAGAATTTGCAGCGATATCCCACAAGATCTGGTCGGGTTGAGCGCGCACTTGTCTAACAAACACGAGAAAAATATAGATTCTAAATGTAACGACTCGGTTCTGCCGTTTAAAATGACTAAGAATCAATTCCATTGCGCGCTCTGCAACACATCATTCGAGGAGTTCAAGACGCTGAACCAGCATATGAACGTGCATTTTCAGAAATTCATTTGCGATCAGTGCGGTACTGGCTTTATAACTCCAGAGCGTCTGAGGTCGCATTTGAACAGTCACAAATCTGATTCGATGCCTTGTGAGGAGTGCGGCAAAGTTTTCCGGTCTTCCTTCGCTAAGAAGGAACACCACGCCCTAGTGCACCTGCAGGTCAAGAGGCACAGGTGTCCACACTGCCCCGAGTCCTTCCGGAACTACTTTCAAAGGAACAAACACATAACCTCCGTCCACGGCTTCAAAGTTAAAGAGTTTAAGTGCAACCTTTGTCCCAAGGTTTTCAAATCCAGCGGAAAATTAGGTCTTCATATAAAGACGGTTCACATGAAGATGAAAAGGCACGCGTGCGAAATTTGCGAATGGAAGTTTTACTCGAAGTCGGAGCTGAAAGATCACATGGTCAGACATAATGGAGAGAAAAAGCATCAGTGCGCGGTCTGCAAAAAGGCGTATGCGCGGAAGTATACCTTGAGGGAGCACATGAGGATACACGAGAATGATAGGAGATTTGTGTGCACCAGTTGCGGGAAGGCATTTGTGCAGAACTGCAGTTTGAAGCACCATATAAAGGTGCATCATCCGGCCGATTCTGGTGAAGTCTGCCCGAATGGTAAAAATCATATCGAAGGCACTTGATACAATTTGAAATTGCAAGTGTCAAGAATAGGGTATATGAGTCTAATTAAAAAAAAGGTTAAAAAAAAATTTTTGCTATAGAATTATGTCTATGTAAATATTTTTTAATATTGTTTCTTTTTCGTTAAGAAAATAATTATTAAAAAGTGCAAAAAAATGGCGGGAAATTCGAAATACTTGAACCGGTCATTTCGAATGTGACGTCGAAGTCTATGAAATGTCAACAAGCGTGTAGAAGTTTGTGATTTTTAACATTTGATTGTTATTGTAGACTGTGACGTCACGACAAGCGCGCCAAAAGGGCGGGTGTTAGTGTCGTGCGGTGTGTCTTAGGCCGCCTTTCCACCTGTATGAAAACTTCCGCGATGTCCGACAGCAGCCTGCAAGTGTCGGACATTTCTCGCGGAAGTTTTCTTGCAGGTGGAAAGGCGGTGTTAGCGAGGCCCGTGCCATACCGTGCGTTTGCATGACACGATCCGTTTCACGAAAATGGCGCCGCACCATAAGCCGCTGCTGCCTAAGGCTGGGCGCTCATTGGGACTTTTCGTCACGGTGACTTTTTTGTCACTGTCACCTACTGTCACCCATATTGCGCCCACTTGTCTGTCACTAAGTAACAAAATGTGCTCATTCTTGGAATGAATTTCGTACAGGTTGCCATAATTTGTGCTCTTGAAATACGTAGAAAAAAAATGAAACGAAGAAAACGCCACTGGGTCAAGACCACGTTGTATGGAGGGGGGATGAAGGGGGGGAAATCCGAAAACCTGGTTGACCCCCAGGAAGCTCCTCACGGAGGGATGGAATCCCGCCATAGAGACCGCCGGGATGGCTCCGACCGTGCATCCCATATACACTGAAAGATTATTTAAATATTCGAGTATTCCTTTAAATGTTTTTCGTATAACCATGGTCTCTTTTCTACCTCTTCTATTAGCAATTTGCTGTCAATGTTTTCCTCTTGTGGAGAAGCCGCCATCGTAAAACAATAGTACAACTCAACTGCCCGCAACACACGTCTTTTCGGTGCAATTCCGCCGACCGAGTGACAAAAAGTTGCCCAGTTAGCGCACTTCCATAGTAATGTACAGAGGCTTTAGTATGAGTTTACGATACTACACTCGCTAGCGAGAACGTAAAACTTTTGTATGAGAAATCGTGAACTGTCAATGTCAAATTATCAATTTTCCATATAAATGTTTTACGCTCTCGCTAGCGAGTGTAGTACCGTAAATTCATGCTAGAGCCACAGGTTGGGTGACAGTCACGTCACCTAGTGTCGCCGTCACGTCACCACAGTCAGCGCACTCCCATATGTCTTCATAGCACTCAACTTGGTAACAAAAAGTCATCGTGACTAAAAGTCCCAATGAGCGCCCGGCCTAAGATCGTACGAAATTTAAGTTTTTTATTTTTATTATTTTGAACTTTACTTAAATGTGAAACTATCATTAGGTTAAATCTCGCTTTAATTTGGTATATACTTTTTAATGTTACGAATTAAGGCGACGACGCAACGATAAACAATTAAGGGATTCACTGAGGCAAATGACATTTACTATAGAACTCGCTGGCGGCGGAGACAATTCAACAGGCCTAGAAATGGTGTTTTTTTGTTTTTACCATTAGAACATTACACAAAAAAATTTTTTTTATCAATACAATTTTTTAATCTGATATCAACTTATTAATAGGTACAGGATTCATATGCGTGCAATAAGCCGTTTTCGAGAGAATTTTCAATAAAGGTCAAATTCTTCTTGTGTTCTAACTTTTTTTGAGGAGTTTCTATTACTTTAACGAAAATTCTAATTAATACAATTGGTTCTTCACATGTTTAAGTATAATATTTATTTTTTTCAAAGCAATTGTCTTGTCTATTTCTTGTAACATTTTCATTAAACAATGGATATTTTTAGTATTTAGCGTTTGTCTCCCCCTTAATACGACTGTGATTGCACACGAAAACGAGAGCGCGCTTGTTTATGTCGTAAGGTCGTATGCGACAGAACGATTTTTTTATTAAAAAACTACTTATAATGTATTTTAAGAAATCCAACTGTAAAATTAAAGTGTATGTTTACACTAATGTACACAGAAAATTTGGAGGTATAAATTGGTCCCGTTTGCCTGTAAAAAGTAAATCTGTGTTTTAAAAGAGGTTTGTTTGAATTTTTTCTCTGTTACAAAAGTTTACCAATCGTGTAATCCACCTGAGAAAATGAAGTCAGTAACACGAAGAAACAGATTACCAAACGTCACTTTCATATGTTTTGTCATTGATGAGAAAAAATCTAAATCCCTGCCACCAAAATTTCCAATTCGTCGCCTTAATTATGAATAATAATATTTCAATGTAATGAGATAAACATCGAGAATAATTTACAGATATTTTTATGTAGCAATTTTTTTGTAAAGATAAGATCTTGAACCACACACGTTTTTTTTATTTTATTATTCTCTGTCCTGTTTTGTATATAATGTCAGTGTCTTTCGTGCAGTGAATAAAAGTCTTTCTTTCTTTCTTTAAATAAAATATGAGGTTAAAATATATTATAAACATAATTTTTTTTTTTAATTCATTTATTAACCTTTAACCGATTTTTTTTATATGTACCTACTACTTTATTTTCAGTTGTTATGGGTCATAACATAAGTAAGATTGCCATAATGGTTATAGTGACCTTAACATCGCCAAGGGCACAACTGTAAATCAGCGCTGTAACAATGTTGCAGCCTAAGCTGAGTTGTGTCCTTTTGGTGTTATTATACTTACTTATTACGTTTTTTTTTTTTTTGCTCATATGTTTTAAACACCAATAAATGTTTCTTTCTTTCCTTCTTTCTTTCTTAGAGTATATATAAGTTCCAATTCATCCGTTAATGGGTTGTTTATATATTTATTTCCACACCTAAATTCCATTTAAGTATTCCATTATATTTATTATATATATTCCATTTAAGTATTTAAGTAATTATATTTATTCCATTTAAGTAGTGGTAGGGCACACTGCGTTTTACAGTCTTGGGCAGCCCGCCTGGCGACAGTAACCACCTCCTTACAGAATACCGCCGTGAAATAACAGCATATACGTGCTGTTGTGTTTCGGTGAGTGAGTAAGGGATGCCAGAGCCCATTTCCTTATCTCCCTCCTAATTTGTGTTATAGGCGACGGTAGCCACCTACCATCAAGTGGACCGTCAGCCTGTCTGTCGACCTTAACATAAAAAAAAACTTTATTTGGTAAGGAATTTAGAATTACATAGGTTGCTGGCACCTGAGATACAGGGATTTGCCTAGTTCGGGTGTCAGAGTCATTGATTGGCATACATATTGTGCAAATATATAATGCAATATAATGTAAATGGCGATATAGTTGTGAGTATGTATAAGTATTTGTAATTTGTGTACTAAAAATGTCGTAAAATGTCGTAAATGTCGTAGCTACACTGCTATGACTAAAGATTGCAATATATTAGGTTTAAAAAGTAACGACTTTAATATTTTATAAGGTACCAGAGAACCACTTCCGGCTTCACACGCATGCAATTTTCCGGAGAATTTATTCAATTTTTTTCTTCATAAGAACATTCCTCGGAATTCAAAGAAAATTTGAAAATAAAAAAAATTGCCGAATTAGTCGTTTTCCAGTTTTACCCTTAGCACATTAGACGATTCATTTTTATTTTATACTAGCTGAACTCGGCCACGCTTCGCTGCGGCCCATATGGCTCATATAACCCAAATCTTTTCAAGGTTCGAGTGAATAGGCATCTTCTGGGTGAGCTCGCTCCATCGTCGGCCTCATCCTTCCTACATGGATAGATGCTGATCAAGAGAAAACCCTTCTTTAATTAAAAAAAAAAAAAACGGCGGCGTGCGCATGGGACGCATGGGACACTGATTATATATAATACTATATTGATCGTAGCGTGATGTTATATAGCCTATAGCCTTCCTCGATAAATGGACTATTCAATACAAAAATATTTTTTCAATTCGAATCAGTAGTTCCTGAGATTAGCGCATTCAAACAAACAAACAACTCTTCAGCTTTATAATATTAGTATAGATATATTTTTTTAGTAAAATAATTTAATTTTTTTTTGTGATAGGTCTTTTTTTTTATAATGATAGATCAAGCATTTGACCGCAGTCTCACCTGATGGTAAGTGATGACGCGATCTAAGATGGAGCATGCTTGTCTATTAAGAACCGATTCACTCGCGACTTGAAGAGTCCAGGGTTGTAGTGTTGTGGAAACAAGGGTGCTGGAAGTTGGTTCCACACGCTAGCAGTTCGAATCAAAAAAGTTGACCCGAACCGCAACGTGCGGATTTTAGGTATATCAACCATATAAGGGTGACATTTAAATGTGCGCCTTGTTGGATCTTGAGTCTTGTTAGCCTACCGATTGTTAGGAATACAAAGTAAAGCTGGAATTATATGCGACCGAGCGGCCGGGCCGCTGCTCATGTATTTTTTATTTTATTTTTATGTTAAGATCGCCAGACAGGCTGACGGTCCACTTGGTGACAGGTGGCTACCGTCGCCTATAACACAAGCAACGCCAAAGCTGCTGCAAGCGCGCTGCCAACTGCAGTAGGATTAAGGATAAAGGATAAATACGACGTGGATAAGGATAGGATAAAGGATAAATGAGTGTGATGTTTTGTCAATAAATCACTAGTGCATTCATTTGTATGATTGTTTATACGTTTTATGAGTTCAAATAGTTCATTTTTTCGACAAGAGATGTCGCCGCGCCGGCAAATTATAACGCGCTATCATTTCGTTCCTCAACGCGGACTACACTTTTCATACAAGATTTCGTCGTTTGCTTTTATAAGCTGTCAGCTGTCGCACTGATTTCAAAGTGACAGTGACGGATAACGTAACGCTTTTTAGTTAACGCTTGTATTAATTTTACTCCTCATAAAATTTCCATACCAGGGCCTTGATTCTGTATGGCAATTATGATTTCACACTTTTGTCTTACCTTATCAAAACACGTAATGTCTTGTCATGGCATTTATGTATTGTCGTGGCATAAGAGAATGACTTTTTAGCATATATCGTAACAATTTGAGGATATGACGTGGTTTCGAAGTAAGGAATCGCGTGGTATCGCTAAGTGGCATTAGTGAATTAGGGCCCTGGGGCCTTATATGAAAATCGAATCTAAAGGAATAAACTCCAAAATGATGATAAACCTTTTGGATACCTCTACTGCAAAAAAAGTCTAACACGTTTTTGTATATATACAATTTAACCACACTAACTGGAGATGGGTAACGCACTAAGCACAATTGAAATACATCATCGGATTCAATCCTATGTTTCTTTTCTAGGGAACAACACACCAATATCAGAAAAACCACCAACACAGGATAACATCGTGCCTTTATTCCAAGTCGCCTACGACAGAACTCTATGTAAACCTCTTGGAACGATTGTGGACTTCGAGAAACTAGAATTGGCGAGGATAAACAACTATTCTCGTGGACCTACGACATCGAATTACGCGGATCAAACTCCGTCCCGAAGCCCGTCACCTCTAGAAATTAAACCGGAATTGTTGCCGAAAAAACATTTAATGTTACCGAAAAACAAAACAAAACAGGCAGATTTCCGACAGAATCCCTTAACAGTCTTCGAGTTTTCAACAGTATACCCTTTCGTTTACGGCAATAACAAGTTTAAATGCTTCATATGCTCTCAACCGTTCCTGGAAACCTCTTCACTAAGACAGCACATGATCGACGGACACACCTTTGCGCCGTTGAAACGATTGCTCAACAATCGAAGGGAAAATGTCTTGAAAGTGGACGTAACAGATATGGTTTGCAAAATTTGCTCCCACAAACCTAAAAGTTTTATGGATTTGAAGAAGCATTTGAAGCAAGAGCACGATAAAGTCATCGACGTAAACCTCAGGGATAACATGATCCCGTTCAAACTGGAAGTCGAGGATGGACAATACAAATGTGTTATTTGCGAGCAGAATTTCATTAAGGTTCGTTTACTGGTCATCCATATGAGCGTTCACTTCAATAACTATAGCTGTGAGATCTGCGGTTCTGGCTTCATGACGTTGCGTCTCCTGAAGAAACATCTAGAGGTTCACGAGAACGGAAATTTCCCTTGCGATCGTTGCGAGAAAGTCTTCAGTACGCCTCACAAGAGATCTCTTCACGTGAGAGGCGTACACCTAAAACAGTATCCCAGACGTTGCCCTTTCTGTCCGGAGCGATTCAATTCGAACTACAGACGGACGATACACCTTCAAGACGTCCACAATCAGTCGACGCGAGTACACAAATGCGAAACTTGCGGGCGGGCCTTCAATTTGAAGTATCATCTGAAATGTCACATGAAATCGGTGCATCTGCAGGAGAGGAATCAACAATGCGATGTTTGCCATCAGAGATTCTGTAGTAAGGAAACTTTGAAACGACACATGGTGATTCATACGGGAGAGAAGAATTACAAGTGTGAGATATGCGGCATGGCATTTTTGAGGCGGAAAAATTTGAAGGATCATCTCAGATTGCATGATATTGTTTAAAGACTACGAGTAATGTTTTATAGGCACAACACTTCACCCAATGTCACAAAATAGATACATTTTGCTTATACAATGTTTGTTATTTAAACACGTTAAAAACACAATTCACCTATCGCCATTCTTCAACGAAGGCATATCCTTTAAATTAGACTTAATTAATCTATTTATAACTTTATTATTATAGTATTCTTACGACTAACTATGGAACATTCTGGAAATCGATCGAACCCTATCGATGGTAGCCACGCCCCTTTCCGATTAATGTCAAAGGAAATTTGTCCTTATGTTTACAACATATGTAGAGTTAACATTTCAACAGAAATAGCATTCCCGAACTTTCAATAGTTTTTACAATCTTGTTTATATTTCTAGTAAATTCGAAATACATCGAGGCGTTTGGCGTCAAGTATAAATAAGAGGCAGGGTCAAGTGGCCTTTAGTGGTGTGACAACCAGCGATACGAAAGGGACTCTTCGGAGCCTTTGCGAAGTTATCTGCGACAGTGAACCGGCGACACATTAAGGGAATCATTGACGACTTTTAGCAAGTTTAACGGTTTCATCGGACAAGTCTAGTGATTTTGGAAGTCATCTTATATATGTATATAACAAAATATATACTTGCAGATCCTGCAATTTTTTTTTCTATAGCATGGAAAACCTCAGAAGTTGTGAAGTGTTTCCAAAGTTTGTGGAATTTGTACCCATAAGCTTTAAGTAAATACAAAAAAAACTTAGTTCAACGCATCTGTAGTATGCAGTACCGTGCCAAAACTATGGGTAGGCATGAATTGGATCAAATCATAAGACTCATCATTATATATGTAGAGCCGATAGATCACACAAATGCATACACGATTACATAGCACTTGGTATAAACCTAGCCTAATGCCACAGCCTCATACATCACGATGATGTATGAGGTATACCTAGCCCAGTCATAAGTTCTGTTACAAATGAAAGTGCATTAATTTTTGTATGAAGTAAGGTAATCTTAATAAAACTTATACATACATACTTATTGAAAAAAAAAAAAAAAATTAAAACATATTCTACTCAAAATAGCCACCTTTAGCTTTGATACAGGCCTTTAATCTGCTTGGCCACGAATCTATGGATTTACGCATTGTTTCCATGGGAAATTAAGCCACTGCTTCCTCCAGAGATTTCTTAAGAGACTCAATGTCGGCGTGTCGTTTAGAGCAAGCCATGCCCTCCAAAACTGACCATAATTTGTAGTTTAAGGTGTTCAGATCTGGACTAGACGAGGGCCAGTCTTCAGCTCTTATAAAGTCCGGAACGTTGGTTTCGAGCCAGGCTTGGGTAGTTCGTGCCTTTTGACCAGGTGCAGAGTCCTGCTGGAAAGTCCACGGTACATTTTTAAAAAGTGGCTTGGCTGGCTTTGCTGAAAAAAACACTTTGGCTGAAGTCTTCACACCTTGATAAGACACCCTCCATTAAAACATAACTGCCGCAGGATGATGACCTTTCCTACCACTAGGGCAGCTTCTTTAGAACTGTGAGCGTACATTTTGTCATTTTGCTTGGTGTAGTGTTCTTCAATCTTGAAAATTTTTTCATCAGTAAAGAGGATATTTTTTGTGTCTTTCACCTGCGTATCGGTACGGAAGGCGTTTTGATCGATCCACTCTCTTTATCTGTAGGGATTGATTTAGGGCATATCCTGTATATCGACGATAAGCACCGAGCTTCAGTTCTTGTTTTAATATACGCGACAGAATCCTAGCGGCAATCTTCATTTCTCGCGATAAGATTTTTTTTTTTCTTATAGAGTTTCGGCGAATTCTGGCTTTAACAGCATTGACAGCCTTTGTAGTTCTAACAGCACGCGGCCGTCCCGATCTTTTATGGCCATCGACAGAGAAAGTGTTGGTATATTATTACGATACACGAATACGGCTGATATCAAGCTTTTGAAGTGTCTTGAATATTACCGACGGTTCCATACCCACTCCGTGTATTAATTGTAATTTAATAATAAACACGAAACCCATTTTGATGCGGTTTTCATCAATGTTAAGAGCGATAAATGAGTGAGGTTTGTGTATATAATTTGTAAAAAAAAATTCATCCGTGCGAAGACGGGGCGGGTATTTTATAATTAATACTTAACTTCTAATTTCCATTAATACAAAAAATGTATTTATTTATTGCCATCTATTTTTTTAAGAAACTACCCTTTTTTGTTATATCTGTCAGTGATGTTAGTTTTTCTCTTGTAGGTATCATCCAAGAAAGCAATTCAACGATTACAATGAAGGACGAAGATGGGGCCGACATTAAACTGACCGTTCTTAAAACGCCAATACCTTTAGAGCAGCTTGAATACGAGTGTATGAACATCAATGATTTTAAGGAGAGAAAAGATAAAATTCCAACTAGAAAACGGAGACGTAAACGTGATCTTAATAAAGAAGAAGAAAAGAAAGAAGAGATAAACGTGATAAAGGCTAAATTAGAGAAAACAGATGGCGATGAAATTTCTTCTGTAACTCTTTTGAAAGAGCCGATACCGTTAGATAATTTTGAAGAAGACGCGGTGACAATCAATGTTAAAACAGTCCAAGGCACGTATCGTCGAGCGTCAATAAAGAGGCCCAAAGAAACTGGTGACAATTGGAAAGAAAACGCGATTATACTCTTTGAACATTCCTACATTTATCCCTT
Source organism: Bembecia ichneumoniformis (assembly GCA_910589475.2). Taxonomy (NCBI): domain Eukaryota; kingdom Metazoa; phylum Arthropoda; class Insecta; order Lepidoptera; family Sesiidae; genus Bembecia; species Bembecia ichneumoniformis. Next base: position 2,057,320 of record OU342550.1, read on the forward strand.
CATACATGCTTCCAATAAATATAAGTGCTTCTTTTGCTCTAAAAACTTCCTAGAGGCATCCTCTTTGAAGAACCACACATTATTTGAGCATAGTATTGAAGAAATGAAACAAGCAATAAACAATAGGTCCAGGGACAGAAATTTTAAAGTAGACGTCAGCACGCTACAATGCAGGATTTGTTTGGAAACTGTAAAAAGCTTGCAGCTCTTGAAGAACCATTTAAGGGAGCACGGAAAGAATATAGATTTAAGTTTAAAAGATAATATAATCCCATTCAAGTTAGGAGGTAACGACTTCGAATGTCAAATATGCGGTGAAGTGTTTCTCAAATTGAGGCTTCTGATAATCCACATGAGTACTCACTTCAACAACTACAGCTGTGAAATTTGTGGATCAGTCTTCGTATCCCTAATATTGCTGAGAAGGCATCAGACAACTCACGAATCTGGAAGCTTTCCTTGTGAGAAATGCAACAAGGTGTTCACGAATTCCTCCAAAAGGTTACTCCACATGAGAGGGGTGCACTTGAAGAGGTTCCCGAGACGCTGTCCAATCTGTCCGGAGAGGTTTAACTCGAATTATCAGAGAACTAAGCACTTGCGTGTGGTCCACAATCAAACGTCTGGGTTATTCCGTTGCGAGACTTGCGGGAAGGAGTACGACATAAAATACCATCTCTTGATCCACATAAGATCAGTGCACCTGCAGGAACGCAACCAGGAATGCTCCATCTGTAACGCGAGGTTCTTTTCGAAGTATTGTTTGACCAGACACATGGTTATTCATACTGGAGAAAAAAAATTTAAGTGCGAAATCTGCGGGAAAGCGTACGCCAGGAGGAAAAACCTTCGGGAACATTGCAAGAGCCATGAACTGGGATTGATCGTGTGTAACGTGTGCGGAAGAAATTGTTTGGACCATGCTAATTTAATTAGCCACATGAACGCAGTGCATGGAATTCTTTAGTTTTCGTTGCTAATAAGAAGAGTTTTAGATTTAAATTTGTCTTTTATTTTGGCTTCAAATGTACATATGACTTGAGAGTTTACCTGACGATATGAAATAGGTACAAGTTTATGTAGTAGTTGCAGGACAACTACTTTCCGCAGCCGTAAACAGGCAATCTGTCTGGCAACAGAAACCATCCTTTTACAGAAGAGTACCGTAAAATAACAGCATGTGTTTTTGCGTTTCGGGAGTAAGTATGAGATGCCAGAACTCAGTCTGTTATCTCCTCTTTATCCCTTTCCCTCCGACTTTCAAGGCCCGCAAGCATTTACAATCTCTATGGCGTTGCGTGCGTTTATAGCCACTACCTCGAGTATACCGTCAGCCTGTCTGTGTGTGAGTACATAATCAACCTTGATGGAATAAGGATTAATATCAATTTGAACAAGAAAAAAACTGTTATTGTGACCAAATAAAAACAATAGTAACCTCGTGAACTTTTTTGTGGATACGAGTATAGATATGTAGTAAATTATTTTAAGAAAGAAAGAATTTTATTTCGTACACATAAACATACAAGAAATACATAAATACAAGAAATACATACATAAATAATAAGGGTAGTGGTGCGTCCGAAATAGGTCCCTGACTCATCATAATGCGGTGGATGGGACCCAGAGCGCTTTTAGGTATCATTAATAGTTTTTGCAGCGCACGCCACAAATAAAGACTTTTATAAGCAAATATTTGGATGCTTTGTGGTTCACCCTTAGTTCCCAAAGTGGTTCAGGTGGACCCCCAGGGGTCAACGGGAGACTCGACGGGAGTTTAAGTTGGCGTGACAAAAAAAACAATCAATTCTCACTTATTTCATTTAGAAAACTCTCCATTCGTGGTTGGAACTCAGCCGCAATGCAATTTGCCATACTTAGATCTAATCTTCACATTTTTTGTCGATTTTTGGGAATTTTATAGAAATGTCCAACGGAACCAGCTAAATTTTGAAAGTGTACAGTATTGTAATCACTTATTTATTTATTTGAATGAAAGGGCTTACCAACTAAAGACATAGGTACTTAAAACATACAAACACAGAAAGAAACATTACAAGTAACAAGAACCGTCACGTGATCATTACACTGAAGCGTCACACAATATTCGACTTGGAAATTTCTCTCTCATCGCATGCAAAGTTTTACTTCAAATACTCATTCGTCTTTTGCAAGCCCCTCAAGGTCTTTAGAATATCACTCGAATATTTGCTACATATCTGTGAACCTTCATGCCAAAACCTACCTCCACACAACATATAGTACAATATTATTAGCCGTTATACTATGAATATATAACGACATAAACAAGATTATATAGAAACACTTAGATACAGCAAATAGAAAGACGCTAAGGGTGCATTTTGTTTTGTGCAGGAGTAACAACCATCCAGAAGCCGGGACCGAGAACAAGTATCTGGCAAATGACCGTTTCCGAACGCGAGAACGCGGCGACCTTTTTAGAGCACACGACGGTTAAGCCTTTCTTCTATCAGCAAGCGAATTTCAAATGCTTTTACTGCAACGAAGTGTTTCCGGAAATATATTCGGTTTTGCAACACACCTCGTTCCACACGACGCCAGAGAGAAGCAGTTTACTGAAGCATCACTTGAGAAAGGGCAAACGGGTCATCAAAGTGGACATATCAGCTTTGAAATGCAGGATTTGCGACCAGAAATACTCAGATCTTGACGACATACGAAAGCATCTGATCAACGGCCACAAGAAAGAGTTCAACACGGCTGGCAATGGATTGATAGCTTACAATTTGAGCGTGAACAACGGCTTGCTATCCTGTCACAAATGCGGGAAGAACTTCAACTCTTTCTTCCTACTGAACCGTCACATGAACGCACACTTCAGCGTCGTCTGCGAAACGTGCGGCTTGGGTTTCATGTCGTACCAGCGTCTAATAAATCACAGGATCGTTCATCAGAACGGAGTGCACAAATGCGAGAAATGCCAGGAAGTCTACCCGACCAAACTGAAGTTGAGGTACCACATGTTCAAAAAACACGAAGTGACCAACGCCAAGAAGATGAAGCCGCTGAAATGTCCGCACTGCTTGGAGAGATTCGCGGAGCATTACCGGAAGATGACACATTTGAAGGAAGTACACGGAATCACGTTCACGTTCGAGTGTTCGGTCTGCAAAGCTGTTTTCCCTACACGTAGAGCTTTGACCGAACACAATACGAAGCTGCACACCCAGAAGATCCAATGCAAAATGTGCGGGAAATGTTTCGGGACGAAATCGTTGCTTAAAATGCATATGAGAGGTCATACAGGGGAGAGGAACTTCTTCTGCAACGTTTGCCAGAAAGCTTATATGCACGAGAGAACATTGAGACAGCATATGAGGGTCCATGGGCCAGTGTGGAAATTCACTTGTACTGAATGTGGAAATGGCTTTCAGAACCGCAACGATTATAACAAGCACATCAAGCAGTGGCATCCCCAATGGCATAAGACAATCGTTAAAGCTTTCGGCCCAGTTTCTTAACAATAACTGCTGATAAATACTTGTGTTTGTGAAGTTTAATTTTATTTATTATCTTTTCAACGTGTTTAAGGCCATTTTTAACATTGAGAAATTTCATGGATACGGGACCCCTACAGGCTAAAACCCAATGACTTTCTAGAGCGGCTGTAGATGGTCTGGGTCTTATGACACGATATCAGCGAACTGCTACGGCTCTCCAGCGGGGGAGGAATGCGTTCCTTATCGAAACCTCGACGTTCCAGAATGTGAAGCCGACCATCTCGGGAGACCTCACGACGGGCAGTAGTCTACCGACCACGTCCCGGTTGAGGAGGAAGGTGGCGAACATAGGTCAGCTGCCTGCGCCCAAGCCTCTTCCGGCGGATCGGCTGGGGGAGGGGATCTTCTTCCCACTGTTTTCCCGTCGCTTCCTTGCGCGACATAACGTGTTCACAAAATTTGAGCATCGTCTACTAGGCAAGGTCACTGCCGAAACATGTGTAAGGGCTAAAAAGCTTTAGGAACACAGTTTCTTAATGAAATCTTGATCATCTTAGTAATTTCTTGGGACTGCTCTCTTAGTAGGTGTTGTTCCTATCCATTCCAAGCATTTTATGGGCATTCTCTTTTGTGTAAATAAAATTACAAAGCTTTACAAATATGGAATAGTTGAAATATAAATTTGTTTTTCAAAATAGCGGAAATGTAATGTCTTGATGATATTCCAATAAATAAAGAATATTTTCTTTGGTTTTTTTTAATCTTGTAATTGGGACCCGTTGTGCGCCAATAGTAAGGGGTGCTGTCGTCAATCAAACCCACTTGAACGGAAATTGTCCTTTATTCAAACCAACCGGCTAGCGGTAGTTGTCTTCGTATGGCTAACATGCCCCTTAGAAAGGGAGGATTTTCATTGTTAGGTTGGCGCGGTAACAGTCGGGCATTAGCGATGCCCAAAACAAAGAAAGGCGCGGGCGGTATACTTCGGAATCGGTGAGGCGAGGGTAACCGTGATTGAGCGGGCATCGGTATCCCCGCGGAGGCGGAGAAGCCCTTTCCTGTGACAACCGATCGCGTCTCAGGCGGCTCGCACGAACACCGGACCTCCGAGGGGCGTGCATTCGCCGTCGCTACTCTATTCCTCTGAACTACCGATTCGGAAAAAAGAAAGTCCCCAGATCTTGATGAAAAAGTCCCTAGATTTTGAAATAAAATTACTTAAAAAATCCGCTAGAAGTCGCTAAATAAATATGAAAATATTCTATAGTAAAAATATTGTAGTGTAACAACTCTAGATCACTGTAGGGGTGGCGGTTGAAAAGAAAGATAGAGACGTCGAGAAAACACCACACTTTAATATCACTTAGTGTCCCTATTTGTACACCAGAAATCGCCGCGGTCCTTATAAAATTTCACACATATATAAATAATTGCCCTTCGTTCAGTGAGAACAGCTTAAATAGATGAGGCTGTGCACAGCGTTGGAGCTTCCGTGTCCGACAGGATCTTCGGTAAAAATAAGTTATTTTATTAACTCGTCGACTAAATAAAATAGGATTTAGCTTCGTTTAGCCTTTTGAAAAGGAATCTCAGTCGTTGTACATATATTTCTAGCACCTTTTTATAAGTAAATAAAAAAAGGTTACATTATAACAAAGAAACAAAAAGGTTTTTAATGAATGAGAAGCGAATGATGATGAACCCTACAATATGCTGTAAACAAAGCAAATTTGTTTAATCAAGGCTTATTCATAGTAATCAAATAAACAAACATTTCGTTGTCATACAGGTCATACACTATTCACACAAAATAGGTTTGTTCTGCAAAAACATAACATAGAAACTGGTTATCCATTCCTTCCTTTCTACAAATATAAACGGTGGATTGCTGACGAATGAATAAAAGAGTGAGAGGCATCAAACAGACCGAACATCGAACTTCATTCTTGTAGCAGATTTCCCAAAAAACCAATTAGCAATTCGTAGTGTTGCTAGTAACTATCTACATTTAAATTTGTACCAAAATATTTCTGTAGGTGTTTCAATAAACTGAAAAAGGCGCTCCTTTTTGTAATTTCACTGTACTTTTTTCTTACTTATTTCTTTGTAGCTTTGCATACAAGAAGTCGTTAAAAGTCGCTAAATTTTTTTAAGTCGCTAGATAAAAAAAAGTCGCTAAAACGGCAACAGAGTACCGAATCGCGGCGGCCGGCGCGGTGCGGCTGGCCTTGCGTATAGGGTTGCTAGGCCTCAAAATCGAAAATCCGGACACAGACTCGTATTTAACCGGACATTTTGCGACAAAAGTCTGATACACTGGTTTTTAAAAGAAATACAGTAGAGCCTCGCTAATCCGGACCCCCACGCGGTGATCGCGGTAATCCGGACGCAGGCAGCGGGTCTATTTGCGGGGGAAGCGGGAGGCATTTCACATAGCGCCGCGGGGCCCGCACCTGCGCTTTACTACTATGTAGTAGTAAATAATTTTTTTACTACATATACATATATTTACTAGTGTATCTTTGGATAATAAAAAATAATAACTAAACACATAAATTAGTCTTTCATTTAATTATTGGTAGGATTCTGGCAACACTTACTCACTCACTAAAACACAACAGCACACGTGCTGTTATTTCACGGTGGTCTTCTGTAACGGGTGGTCACTGCCGCCAGACGGGCTGCCCAGTTTTGCCCTGCGACTACTTTGTTGCTTATCTTATCAGTATTAATACGTTTTTCACAAATTAATAGTGTTATATATATTGAAAGTTTGTCAATATTTATCTAATATACAGGGTGGTAATTTGACACGGGTCAGTAAGGACAGCTACCTAAACCATTGTAGCTAGAACAAAACAAAACTATCCATAATTTTAAAACTTATTTATATTCAAAGTATAGTTTTATTGTTAGGTCTTACTAGCATTATATTTTAACTCATGTGATTCAGCATAGGTCACACATATCGACAATAGTATTTTGATTTTATTGTTCTTATTTTATATCATCACCATAATCGTCAAGTGACCCTTATCAGGACGTCTATCCACCTTGTGGGTGAAAGTCCTACACTGCGCTTGCTGGTCCGTGGCCTCCACTCGAGAACCTTCCAGCCTCAATGGCCGTCGGCTCTCCGTGTTATGTGTTCTCCCCACTCCCACTTCAACTTACCTACTAATCCGCCGAGTTATGTTTCTTACGTGGACTTGCACACTAGCTTTCTTACGAGGCCCACTGAGACCACGTTTAACCGCCATATGTCATATATACTAGTCTAGATACTAATATTATAAAGAGAAAAGATTTGTATATAAGTAGGTATGTATGTTTGTAATGAATAAACTCAAAGACTACTGGACCGATTTTAAAAATTCTTTCACCTATAGAAAGCTACATTATCAGCGAGTAACATAGGCTACTCAACCTCCCCCCTCCCATCTTACCCCTTAAGAGGGGTCTTTACCCCTCCATACAAATGTATTTTTGTAATGAATAAACCCAAAGACTACTTTACCGATTTTAAAAATTCTTTCACCCATAGACAGCTACATTATCAGCGAGTAACATAGGCTACTCACCCTCCCTCCATACAAATATATGTTTGTAATGAATAAACTCAAAGACTACTGGACCAATTTTAAAAATTCTTTCACCTATAGAAAGCTACATTAACAGCGAGTAATATTTTCTAAAGAGGCACGGACGAAGTCGCCTGCAAGAGCTAGTATTTAATATACTAGCTGTTTATAAAAAATAAACAATTTTTTCACATCTCCACTGATAACGATCTACAAATTAAGGCGTCAAACGACAACTTCCAGATTGTGGGCATCCCGAATCTGCATCTTGAACATTTGCTTGCATGACGATATTGAAGTGAGAAGAAGGTGGAATTAAAAGGTGACAATTTTATATTCCCAGGGATCGTCGCGGGAAGAAAACAAGGCGCCATCACGAGCATTTGGGAGATGACAGTATCAGAGAGGCAGAACGCGGCAACATTTCTCGAACACACAACGATACTGCCGTTTGTCTATTGCAGATACTTCTTTAAGTGCTTCTTCTGTCACGAAAACTATTCAGAAATAAACGCGTTGCTACAACACACCTCGTCTCACGAGATACCCGACAGACAGAAGATTATGAAGGAGTTGTTACCGAAAGGCAAACGCACGATCAAGGTGGATATATCAGATCTCAAATGCAGAATCTGTGACAGACGTTTCGGCGATTTGAACGAGGCACGTCAACATTTAAGCGAAGAACACGACGTTGAATTTACACAATCGGGAAACGGGCTGATAGCGTACAACCTAGCCCCGAAGAATGGTCAATTCTCCTGCCACATTTGCGAAAAAATGTTCCAGACCTTCATACTTTTGAATCGTCACATGAACGTGCATTTTAGCAATGCCATTTGCGAGACCTGTGGTGTCGGTTTCATGACACACCAAAGACTGATGCAGCATAAGGAAATTCACCAGCCAGGTTATTACTTTATTTTTGACGAGCCCGTTCGATGAGTGGTTAGGGTGCTTGCCTTAATGCTCTGTTCTAGGGTTCCTGGGTTCAATTCCAGGCAGGATCAACTTTGAAAAATCGAACTTTTCAATCTGGATCTCGCAGTAGTGACAGGAAATACTGCTTATCGCAATCATTTGGGCAGCTCGTTTTACGCCAGTAACCACCCTTACACAAGACCACCATAAAATAAACAGCATTTGTGCTGCTGCGTTTCGGTAAGCGAGAAAGGTATATAAAGGCCCTTATTATTAAAATCACCTCACTATCACCTCCTTATTATTAAAATCGGTAACAAAATTAGATCTCCTCTTGGTGGCGCTTGCCTCAGCTTGTCAGCCAGCTTTTACAGAAACAAGTGCGAGTTGAACTCGCGTGAAGAGGGTTCCGTACGATGTTACCTATCATGTTTTTTTAAATCTACGAACAATATTGAGTGACTTGCCATGTTATTTTAATATCATGGACTTCCTATAGGTTTTCCTATAATCTATAAGTAGAAAACTAATTTCTGTATTTTTTTCAAAATTTTAGGTTCAGTAGTTTCTGAGATAAGGGGAGGGGGAATGGTCAATTTTCGTCTATTTTCTTGAATAGCTTGGAAACTATTTATTTTAAAAATACATTTAAGATCTTCACAATAATTTGATAAGTCACACGATGCAGTTTTCAAATATTTTTTTTTAATTTCCCACTTTTCCCCCAAAAATGACCTCCCATATACAGATTTCATCTAATCGCGTCACCTCTGCGTTTGGGTCACAGAAATTGATGTGTGTACCAAATTCCAACTTAATCGGTCTAGTAGATTCCGAGATAATTGACTGTGACGGACTGACAGACGGACACACGAGTGATCCTATACAAATATTTTTTTTAATTTCCCACTCTTCCCCCAAAAATGATTCGTTCGCGTTTCATCTATTCGCGTCACCTCTGCGTTTGGGTCACAGAAATTAATATGTGTACCAAATTCCAACTTAATCGGTCTAGTAGATTCCGAGATAATTGACTGTGACGGACTGACAGACGGACACACGAGTGATCCTATACAAATATTTTTTTTAATTTCCCACTCTTCCCCCAAAAATGATTCGTTCGCGTTTCATCTATTCGCGTCACCTCTGCGTTTGGGTCACAGAAATTAATATGTGTACCAAATTCCAACTTAATCGGTCTAGTAGATTCCGAGATAATTGACTGTGACGGACTGACAGACGGACACACGAGTGATCCTATACAAATATTTTTTTTAATTTCCCACTCTTCCCCCAAAAATGATTCGTTCGCGTTTCATCTATTCGCGTCACCTCTGCGTTTGGGTCACAGAAATTGATATGTGTACCAAATTCCAACTTAATCGGTCCAGTAGATTCCGGGATAATTGACTGTGAGCGACGGACAGACGGACACACGAGTGATCCTATAACGGTTCCGTTTTTTTATTCGGACGTACGGAACCCTAAAAAAATCGTTTTTAACAAGTCCAAACAATTTCTTAGGGGAGTAACGTTTCTTCTTTAAAAAAGCCATCACCTTTTTTACAGGCGGTTATCCATGCGAGAAATGTAAGAAAGTTTACACAACCAGCTCCAATTTGAGATACCACGTGGAGAAAACACACGAGGGCACCACCAAGATGAGAATGCTCAGATGCCCTCACTGTCCGGAGAGGTTTTTTGAGCATTTCAGAAAATTGAGACACTTAAAGGAGACGCACGGCATCACGTTCACGTTTGAATGTGAAGTGTGCAAGTCCACGTTCACCAGCAGAAGATCTCTGACGATGCACACCAATAAGTTTCACACGCAGAAGACTCAATGCGAAGTGTGTAAAAAGAGTTTTAGCTGTAGAACTACGTTGAAGAAGCACATGCTATCGCACACGGGAGAGAGGAATTTCGTATGTGCCCTGTGTCACAAGGCTTATAGACACCAGAAGAGCTTGAAGCAACATATGAGGGTACACGCCAACGGGACAGACTTTAAGTTTACGTGTTCAGAGTGTGGAAGTGGGTTTTCGAATAGAAACGATTACAATAAGCACATGAAGGATTGGCATCAGAGATGTTTCTTCAATTTTGCCATAAGTTGATTATCTAACCGCCATAGTCATCCTAGCCATGTCGATTTCCTACTTTCTTTACCCTAACCATGTTTGTTTCCTACTTTCTTAACCCTAGCCATGTCGATTTCCTACTTTCTTTACCCCAACCATGTTTGTTTCCTACTTTCTTAACCCTAGCCATGTCTATTTCCTACTTTCTTCATCCTAGCCACGTTTATTTCCTACTTTCTTCATCCTAGCCACGTTTATTTCCTACTTTCTTCATCCTAGCCATGTTTATTTCCTAGTTTCTTCATCCTAGCCATGTTTATTTCCTACTTTCTTCACCCTAACCATATTTGTTTCCTAGTTTCTTCAGCTTAGCCATCTCTATTTCTTACTTTCTTCATCCTAGCCACGTTTATTTCCTACTTTATTCACCCTAACCATATTTGTTTCCTAGTTTCTTCAGCTTAGCCATCTCTATTTCTTACTTTCTTCATCCTAGCCACGTTTATTTCCTACTTTATTCACCCTAGCCATGTTTATTTCCTACTTTATTCACCCTAGCCATGTTTATTTCCTACTTTCTTCACCCAAGCCACATTTATTTCCTAGTTTCTTCATCCTAGCCATGTTTATTTCCTACTTTCTTCACCCTAACCATATTTGTTTCCTAGTTTCTTCAGCTTAGCCACGTTTGTTTCCTACTTTCTTCACCCTAGCCACGTTTGTTTCCTACTTTCTTCACCCTAGCCACGTTTATTTCCTACATTCTTCATCCTAGCCACGTTTATTTCCTACTTTCTTCACCCTAACCATATTTGTTTCCTAGTTTCTTCAGCTTAGCCATGTCTATTTCCTACTTTCTTCATCCTAGTCACGTTTATTTCCTACTTTCTTCATCCTAGCCACGTTTATTTCCTACTTTCTTCATCCTAGCCACGTTTATTTCCTACTTTCTTCATCCTAGCCACGTTTATTTCCTACTTTCTTCATCCTAGCCATGTTTATTTCCTACATTCTTCACCCTTGCTATATATAAGCAATTTTCCTTTCGTTCTTTCATGTATTAAGCATTTGTAATTTGACTAGCTACGCGGAAATGAAGTACTATTGGAACTATCTTATCTTACAAAATAGTAGGTATATTTTGTAATATAAGATAGTTCCAATACTTATAAATGAAATAAATGATCTCTTATTTGTATCTATACTGAGTGTTATTTGTCATCTTGAGATTTTTATACAAACTTTTGTCCGCAACTTCGTCCTCGTCCCACGGAACAGTAGGTACTTTTCTCTGAATTAAATGTGGGGTACGAGTATACCCCTCTTTTGTATCACTGACAAGGTATATATCCAAAATTTCAGCAGTATAGATTGTTACTCACGTACATTGGATTCTGGTACCATATTTTAAAGCTCCAAATTTCGCTTATATTTAGATGGCGCTTCTGTAGATTGTTTTGTATGTTTGAATTAAAAATTCGCCAAAATCAAAGGTACCATTTAAGACAAAGACTACAATTATACATACGTCAGACCGAACACCTTTTTACCAAAATAAGGGCAACCTATGAATTAAGGTGCCATATTACACACTCGAAAATAATTCTTAAGTATTGTGTAAAATATGAAAAAAGAAATAAAAGTAGCCGATTATAGGTAGTAACTTTAGCTTTAGTACACTGAATTTTTTTATTACTGTGACACGAATGGTTTTTTAGGCAGTAATGTATATTAATAATTTCGTCAAGGGGTACGGTAGACTCGATTGAAACCTTACCTGAATAATAAAACATAAAAAAATAAAGATTTCGAGTCGACAACATATATCCGCAAAATTCGGATTGTCAAGTATTTTGTTCTTCTTCTTCTTCTTCTTTTTTTAAAGTTGGCGATTCGGCTCATCCCGAAGACGGCCATTGTCCGCCAGTGTCAAGTAGAAAGAAATCTTCTATTGGACTCCGCCACGAGCTCCGTTTAACGGAGCCCACGTCGTGTGGGCCTTCTTTGTCCCCAAAACCAATCCGGTCAGTCGAGCAAAGGTCGGTGAGGAAAAAAGCACCGACCCCTGCAACCGCCCGGATTGCCAAGGGTGAGCCCCCCCACCACGACAAAGTCCTGGCCCACCTAGGGGGGGAAGTATTTTGTTAAATTCTAATGGTGATGACAGACAAATCGCAGTCGCCATATTGGCCACTCTAGCGAAACGTCACTCACTGACACCTGTGAGTGACATCTTGAGTGGTTAATAAAAGTTCCGTTTCATTCATACTAGCGCACATACGCCTCGCCACTCAATACGTCGTCGCACCATTCATTTAAAAAAAAAGTGTCCATTACAAAGAACTGTGACTCATGTGACTATGTGTAAAACGAAACGTCTTGCCGCAAACATTGAGCGAAATCTATACCGCTTTGCCTTTAATATTCCTTGAGAACCGATAACTACACAAATGTCTACCTACATTTTGTACCTACATGTGTACATATTATGAGTCACATTACACCCGAGCGAAGCCGGGTTTTCATCTAGTTTACTATATTTTTTCTCAGAAAATAGATTTTTGTATAGCCTACTATTATGCACTGTATTTTTATCTAAGTTTTAATTTTACTCTAATTAATTTAATTTTTATTTTATTCGCCTTAACTGAATTTGCACAATGTACAACAGATGGCACTGAAAAAGTTTTATAAAAATACAAGATAACGTTGGTGTAGGTATGTACATACCAGTGGCGGATTTACCAGCAGGCTGAGCAGGCTGGAGCCTAGACCGTTAGAGACCAAATTTTTTAAGGCTTACAGAAATTTAAGAGATTAGCATAGACAAACGCATAGACAAAATTTTTAAAAACTATTTTTTTGACCTCAGTAACATAAGTACAACGTGTACAAATTGTAAAAATGTACTGACACGTGTGGATTCCTCCATGTGCGATACACACACCCTAACTTTGGACGCATACTTACCTAAACGTGCGCGCTACGTACCATCACAGTTTTACAATACTAAACTGTGGCACCATCGTGTCGCGATTCGATACCAACTGACTCTTATGCTTAAGGTGGCGCTGTACGAGCGTGGGAACTCAGTAATAGGTATTTGGGATAATCTGTTGTCTCAACTTACTATAATGCGAATAACCGAAGACAGAATGCGACGCAACACATTCAATTCGCAAAAATAATAAAACATACGCCAGCAATTCCAATATTTTAGTAAAACCTTTATAAATGGTATCTATGGACATCCCAGTTCAAATGTAGTTACATTATAGGTAGGACGTTTTCATGGAAAAACATTTTTGGATTTTAGTCAGTAATTACAAGAAATCTACCCGCGAATATGTCACAAATTCTGCACATTTTAGAAATTAATTATAATATAAAATTAATTTGAGTTTCTTGTTGCGATGCAAACCTTCATATTATGTCCCAAAAATGTCATGTTTTTTATGTATTGCTACGACCTATAATTAATGACTAATCATGGAATTACGTAGTATCATAGATAAAATACTACTTAACCAGTATAGATGGTCACTCACGTACATTGAATCCGTACCCTATCAAATTTCGCTTATATCTAGATGCCGCCTGTGTAGTTTGTCGCTTATTTGTTGTCATTAAAAATCCGCTAGAGTCGCTGCAGTCGACCATTCAGTCAATTCTCATGTACAAGAGATGGCACTACTAAAATTTATTTAAAATATAAAAAAGTGGGCACGAACAACGATAAAAGGGCCGTATGAACGGTATAGGTTCTGTTCTAAAAAATAGGGCAATAATATCATACATAAAAGTCACAGATTAATGATAAAAGTACCTCTCAGCAACGTCGCCCTCTAGTTATTACCACGATAATAAGGAACTATAACTGCGTGATTGAATTTGTTGGTTATAATTTTTAACAAAATACACATTAATGTTAAATTCGAGACTCTTAGTGACATCTAGGGAGTGGAAATCCCAATATGAAATTGGCTTCAGATCGTTATATGGAAGTTGACCATCTATACTGGTTAAGTAGTATTTTATCTATGGTAGTATGGAATAAGTAAGCTGTTTCTATTGGAAAGTGCCCTCTTAAGTCTTAAACTTATATTAAGAATGTTTTTCTTTTTCCAGAATCAAAACCAACGCCAGGATCGAGCATATGGCAGCTTACGTTAGGAGAAAGGAACAATGCTTCAATTTTTATACAATTCACAACTGTAAGACCTTTCATTTTTGGTGGTTCAAGCTTTAAATGTTTCTATTGCTCAAAGTACGATTCTGACATAACCTCCTTACTCGCCCACACATCGTTGTCGCATAAAGTTATTGACAAGGGACTGATACTGCAAAAATATTTGCCCAAGGGCAAGCGGACTTTACAAGTTGACATTTCTGACTTAAAATGTCGTCTGTGCCAAGAAAGATATTCAAATTTGGATACGATAAAAGAGCATTTAGAAACGGCGCACGCCAAACAATTCTTTTTCGCGGGCAACGGCATGACTGAATACAATATGGAGTTAAAAAATGGCGCTTACACCTGTCACATTTGCTGCAAAGAGTACTATTCTTTTTCACTCTTGAATTCACACATAAACAGTCACGTGGGTAAAGTAGTCTGTGAAAAGTGCGGCGCGGGATTTCTGAATCAGTACATTTTAAAGAAACACAAGGAGTTACACTTGGATAGGAGTTTGGAATGTCAATATTGCGATAAAATGTTCTCGAAGAGAAGTCAACTGAAGTATCACACTGAGATCACCCATAAAGGCAAAGACAGGGCGGCTCCACAGAAATGCACTCTTTGCCACGAAGTTTTTAAAGAATATTATAGAAAAATATCCCACTTGAAATCTGTACACGGGATTGTAAAAACATTCAACTGTCATCTGTGTAAAACGACTTTCAACACGAGAAGGAATCTGACTGAACACACAAACAAGTATCACACAGAGAAATATAAGTGCAATATATGCTCTAAGTGTTTCATAATACGGTCTAAATTGGAACAACACATGCGAGGACATACGGGCGAGAGGAATTTTATATGCCCAGTATGTAAAAAGGCGTATATGCATAAGATGACGCTACAAAAACATATGAGAAGTCATGGATCCTTTAAATTTGTTTGCTCAAAATGTGGTAATGGTTTTCACACAAAAAGCGAATATTTGAAACATGAGGAAGAAATTCATTTAAGTCAACTTTGTCAGTTAGGTAATAATATTAAATAAAGTAGCTTATGTAATTTATAAACATTTTTTATTTTTATAGATCGATATCTCTGGCACAGTGCAAAAAATGATTTGACAACTTGTCTATGGCACAATAGGAATCCACAGTATCGGCAGTGTCTATTTGAATGTTGAATGTTTGACTCAAAGAATATACTACTCTCTAATCTCCAATTGTATGTATAGTACGGTCATTCTATGAATGCTTTTTTGACATTTCTTTATGTCCATTGCATAAAGTTCATTTCCGAATAAAATGTATGGAATTGACACCTGTCAGAACAGCACTCTTATAATGGCCGGAGTATAATTGAAATCAGTGCACAGTTGTTTAGGCCATCTCCTCTTTGTATATCCTCCGTGGATCAAACTTATTACACCCCTCTTTTACGTCGGGGGTAAAAAATAAACACAAAATCAATTAAAATACTCTTCATTGAACACCAACATGCGTTCTCTTCATGTGTCTACGCAGCGAATCCTTCGATGCGAATGGGTTATTACAGAGTGTACACGAGAAATTTTTCTCCCCCGTATGAGTTACTTTATGCCTGGCAACATCCGACTTGGAATAAAAAAGTAGATGGCACACTTCGCATTCGTGGTTCCGTTCCCTCAAATGCACACCCTTAATGTGATTATTGCACAGACTCTTCGTTATGAAGACCTTTGGACACCTGGAACACTTGAACTCAGGCTTAGCCATCCCGTGCTTATCGACCAAATGCTGGACGCGAAAATTCTCTTGAAAAAATCTCTCCTGGCAGTAGGGGCATGGAAAACGAAACTTCCTTTCTAATCTCAAATTGTGAACCTCAATATCGTGCTGTCTCTTCTCTGTTCTACTTTTGAAGGTTACATCGCACGATTTACAACAAAACAGGCGATGTAACCGCGTCCTGTGCAGACTCAGGAATATCGCGTTAGAGAAACCCGCCCCACAAATATGGCACACTTGCTTCTGAAAATGCTTATTCATGTGAATGTTCAACAATCGAAACATTGTAAACTTTTCCGAACACAACTGACATTGCAAAGTATCGAAGGCCGATTCGATTCCAATCTTGAACGGCACCAGCAAATCTTCCTTCAGTTCAAATATGATTGCGTGACAACTTTCAAGATGGCTTCGCAGCCCGTCCAAACTATCCAAGGCCGCATTACAAATCTTACAAAACAACAGCGACACCTCAACCTTGACCAGTTTGTTCTGTTGACTGATGATTTTCTTCTCGATATTCTTCAGCGTGTGTCTAGTGTTCGTGTGATCCCTCAGCAGTTTCATGTCCGAAAACGGTTCCTCGCAGCAAAAGCATCTGTACCTGCTCTTGTTCCATTGAAATACGCACATTGTGGAGTTCTTGATGAGTTTCAAGGAGTTCCCTCTTAAGAGAGGCCCGTTTCCGCGACGTTCGAGCAGTTTAAGCCAGTCCTTCTCTTTGTGACGGTCTGCTGAAAAAGAAAAAATGCTCTATGAAACCATACTTCTTAATAATATTATAAAAAGAAATTATTTATTTGTATGTGTTTTTGTATGTTTGTAGTAATGAATAAACTCAAAAACTACTGGACCGACTTTAAAAATTCTTTAACCTATAGAAAGCTACATTATCAGCGAGTAACATAGGCTACTCACTCCATCTCCCCACTTTACCTCCCTCCATACGAAATTGCCGTTTTCTGCGAATATAATATTTTATAAAGAGACGCCGACGAAGTCGCGTGCAACAGCTAGTATATTATAAACAAGCTGAGCCCGCAACTTCATACGCGTGGTATTCAGTATGGTGCGTAACTTTTATGTTTGCAAACCGATTGGAATGAAACAAACACTAAATTTTAATGGAATTTTGGTAAAATACTTTAATGAAAACCGCATTCAAATCGATCAAGTCGTTTAGCGTGCACAGACAAACAGACAATTTATATATAAAATTATATACTCGTATCTTAAGGTGAAGTCTCATAGCGAAGAGCCGGAAAGTTAACACGTGTTCAAGGTGTTGACCTTGAACAACCTTGAAGCAAGCTATATCTTGTATTTATATACCTGACACTCCTATAACTCACTGTACAGACAACCATATCAAATGTTTAAAACATTACCCCCCCCCCATTTAATTGCGTTCATAACCTTTGTTTATGATTAGATTCAGAAATCTTTCACATACCGAAATTGTCGTTGATATTCGATTGCTCTGTACACTTCTTAGGTCTCTTTCTTCTGTGACCTCTGTCATCGTTATCACCATTCACCGCCGCCTTCAGGTTTGATAATAACACTGAAAACGAAAAAAAAAATCAATCAAATACCTGCTTCTTTTATGCAAAATACCTGGACGACCAAACTGTGCTCGGTATTTTTATTTTAATATTAAGATCGACAGACAGGCTGACGGTTCACTTACGGTAGGTGGCTACCGTTGCCTATAACACAAGCAACGCCAAAGCTGCTGTATGTGCGCTGCCGACTACAGTAGGATTAAGGATAAGGGACTAGGAGGACATGGGCTCTGGCATCCCTTACTCACTCACTAAAACACAACAGCACACATGCTGTTATTTCACGGTGGTCTTCTGTAAGGGGGTGGTTACTGTCTGCAGACAGGCTGCCCAAATAACTGCGAAACGCAATATGCCCTGCCACTACTTTCCCGTTCCAGACCAGAGCCAAATTTGAAAAATTAATTTTTAAAAGTTGACCCTGCCGGGAATCGAACCCGGGGACCCCAGGACAGAGCATTAAGGCAAGCACCCTAACCACTCATCCTACGAGCTCGTCAAACTTATGTTACCGAGGTCAAAAAAATAGTTTTTAGAATTTTTGTCTGTTTGTACGCTTGAACACGCCAATCTCAAAAACGACTTAAGCCTTGTGTATTAATTAAAGTCTATTCGCGGTAAGAATGCAGTGAATGATGAGTGCAACGGTAGGGTAAAGGTGTCACTTTTATCGTTACGAATGGGTGAGGTATTCATTTTTTAAATTTTAAAATTGAAGGTAACGCACAAACGATACAACCATTTCGTTCAGAGGTCTGCCTTCAACTAGTCATTGTGAACTTGACTATAGGAGAAAAACATCGCATACAGGAGGTGGTCGCTAATTGTAAAATAAATAAAGCTTTAACATTTTCTAACATGCTCAATCTTGCTTTGCCCAAGCTTGCCATCCCTTAAACTTGTAGAAAACTCACCATCGTCATCGAAGTTGCCATCGCTGTGATGATCACCATCACTGTAACCATATTCAGTGGGAATATCTTCAATTTCAGATTTACACTCCAACATAAGTGCGGTTTCTGTGAAAAAAAAATACTAAGAACAATCAATGACTATTGTAATGTATGCGTTTATTTACTCTCTCTCTCTCTCTCACACACACACACACAGGCCATCATCGGCCATTTCAAAAATATTTACTGAGATATATGAGAAAATCCAAAGCGAAACGAGTTATTTTATTGTCTTTTTTTTATTAAAAAAAAAAAATAAGCCCGTCGTTTCTGTTATATGTGCGCATGGCAATGAAACACCACCAACACAAACATTTTCAACGTATATTTCCAACTGCATTACAATATTATTGGATGCCCTATACATATAGGGAATTTTGATGTCAAAGTTGCACCTCGCTCTGGTTGCCCTGTTGAGGATAAAACGGACGCCATTTTTTAAAATTGGAGCAAGATAGGCATGTCAGCAATTACGACATAACTGAAGAATTGGGGATTGACCACAAAACAGTTTTGACCATTTGATATTTGGGTGCCACACGAGTTCACTGAAAGAAACCATATCAACTGTGTACTCATTTGGGATTCTTTATGGAGACATAATGAAACGGAACCATTTTTTAAGATATCGATAACTTGTGATGGAAAGTGGATCACGTACGACAAGAAATTGCGAAAAAGGTTGTGGTCAAAGGTTGGCCAGGCTTCATAGACTGTGCCAAAACCCGGGTTAACTCCCAATAAGGTGATGCTGTGTGTATGTTCATTATGAGCTTTTACCACCGAGCAGAACCATCAATCCAGATCTCTACTGCCAACAACTGATGAGATTAAAGCTAGAAGTTGATCGAAAGCGGCCGGAATTGATCAATAGAAATAGTCTTTCATCATGACAACGCTAGACCATACACATCTTTAGTCACTCAGCAAAAATTAAGAGAGTTTGGCTGGTGAACAAGACTTTGTTCCAAAATGTCTTGAATTTTCAGATAAAACGGGAAGAAATTTTTTCCCCAACCTATTAATAAAATATTGTACATTATAAAAAACTCACCATTCCCACATGACTTTTCTATATATTCATTAAGTTTGCATTCACTCTGTAAAATGATTTCCTTAAACCGTGATGCGTCTCTGAGCCTAACGATGCATTCCTCACAAATGAGATAACTCATCCCAAGATGCGGAGATATCTGAAAATCATTACAATAGCTATGTTTATTACTTACTGGCTGATGACAGCGACTACACACACATTGAAAAATAAAGAAACACTATTGATGGCGCCATCTATACTATTAGATTTAGGTGAAGCAGCGACATCTATCGGACTTGTGTAGAACTGCTTGGTGATATGCTTCTGCATTATGCTCCAATTTGAAAACCCACGGGAACCTAAGGATAATGAATTATTCACCTGTAGATGCCTCAGGAATCACTAGACGAAAACCGTCACTTATAACACATGCAAAAAGGATTAAGGAAATGGGCTCTTGGCATCCCTTACTCACTAGCCACACAGCTGTTTTGATTTGGCAACCAATGAGTCTTCAAAAATATGAGAAAGAAGCTTATCATTTTTTCTGATATATATAAGAAATGAACAGTGTGAATACTGTGAACGGCCCATACACGAATCGTAAATGATAAGTAACACAGTATATAAATTTGTTAGCTTTAATTGCAAAGGTGTAAAACGATCCATTGAAGATGTAAGATGTCTATGTCAATCGTCCGATATCATAGCACTACAAGAAACTTGGCTTCTGCCACATGATATACAGTTTCTGAGCAACATCAATGAAGAGTTTGGCTGTACAGGTACGACTGCGGTGAATACGGAGGAGGGTATGCTGCGCGGGCGACCTTTTGGGGGAGTGGCATTGCTATGGAAGAAAAGTATTTTTAATAATGTTTCCGTCATTCAATGTGATAATCCCAGACTAAGTGCTATAAAAGTAGTTTTAGGTCAAAGAGCATTATTAGTGTTTAGTATCTATATGCCAATAAATGCGGAAGTAAACCTTACCGAATTCACGGATTGTCTCAGTTTGGCAAATGCAATTATTTCTAATGAACAATGTGAAACTGTTTATTTGTTAGGTGATTTTAATGCTCACCCTGGTGAGCTGTTTTACCGCGAACTTATAGATTTCTGTCTTGAATTGGACTGGAGTTGTATAGATATTAAGATGTTAGGTTTACCATCGGATACGTATAGTTTTATTAGTGAGGCAAACGGGGCTAGGCGTTGGTTAGACCATTGTGTAACAACTAAATCAGCTGGTCAGACTGTTATTAATGTTCATATTGAGTATGATGTCTTTTGGTCAGACCACTTTCCCTTGATAATTGAATGTGATTTAAATGTTATCAAACAGAAAAGTTTCTTTGATAAACATGTTATTTGTACAAAAGTGCGTTGGGAAGAAAGAAGTAATGACCAAATTGACAAATATAGTAAACTATGTCATGATAAATTAAGGGAAATAGATTTTCCGATAGAGTTTAATAATTGTTGTGATTATGTATGTAATGATTTAGGACATAGAAAATTTATAGATAAGATGTATGCCGATATTGTAAATTGTCTATGCCGAGCGGCCTTTGACACTTATTCGGTTAAACATTTTAAAAGAAGACCAGTAGTGGGTTGGAATAAGCACGTGAGTGAGGCTCACGGGAGGGCCAGGTGGGCATTTCAGACGTGGTTACAATATGGAAAACCCAAGGAGGGTCATGTATGGAGTGAGATGCAGGAGAGTCGGAAGATTTTTAAGTCTCGGTTAAAATGGTGCCAAAGAAATGAAGATAAAATTAAAATGGACATCTTGGCATCGTATCACTCCAAGCATGATTTTCGAAATTTTTGGAAGGCCACTAGTAATTTAAACAGTAGGCCTGGCGTTGCTGTAAGCATCAATGGTGAAAGTGATCATAAACATATAGCCGATATGTTTAAATATCATTTTACTGTCAAATCTCCTTTGGGGCCATCACAATTTGAGTCTGATGCTGGACTGTCTGGTCAGGAGCTTAAAACCAAGTTTACAGCGAAGGATGTCAGAAAAGCTATCGGGTCAATGTCACAAGGCAAATCTCCTGGCCATGACGGGCTTAGTATAGAACATCTGAAATATGCTGGCGTACATCTGCCTGGGGTACTAACGATGTTCTACAATTTGTGTATAGGTCATTCGTACTTACCGGTGGAGATGACGAGGACTGTGGTGGTACCGATTGTGAAATCTAAGACAGGTGACATTGGTAATCAAAATAACTACAGACCGATATCACTGGCTACCATTATTGCGAAGGTGCTTGACAGTTTGCTAAACACTCAGCTTGATAAGTATTTAAAAATTCATGATAACCAATTTGGTTTTAAATCGGGATTATCAACTGAAACAGCTATTTTGAGTTTGAAGCAGACCGTCAAATATTACACTGAACGAAGAACTTCAGTCTATGCATGTTTTCTAGACTTATCTAAGGCGTTTGATCTGGTTAGCTATGATTTACTGTGGCAAAAGTTAAGTAACATTGATATACCTGACGAAGTTGTGAGAATTTTTAAATATTGGTATCGGAGTCAGATCAACGTTGTTAGATGGGTCAATGATTACTCAGAGCCATATAGGTTAGAGTGTGGAGTTAGGCAAGGGGGGTTAACCTCGCCGAAGCTCTTTAATTTATATATAAACGACTTAATACAGACGCTTAGCAACGCTCGTGTCGGCTGCTATATTGATGGAATTTGCCTCAATAATATTAGCTATGCGGACGACATGGCGTTGTTGAGTGCATCGGTATGTGGTCTGACTAGGCTGATCGGCATATGTGAAAAATATGCTCTCAGCCATGGCCTTACATATAATGTAAAAAAAAGTGAATGCATGGTCTTCCGGGTCGGAGGGAAGTATCCTGATACTGTACCACCTGTAAGATTGTATGGTATACCCTTGAATAGAGTGGTTCAATTTAAATATCTGGGACATGTAGTGACCTCTGACCTGAAGGACAATGCAGACTTAGAGAGAGAGCGAAGGGCGCTGTCTGTAAGAGCGAATATGATAGTCAGTAGGTTTGCTCGTTGTTCGAGCGATGTTAAGATTTCTTTGTTTAAAGCCTTTTGTACATCGTTCTACACGAGCAGCCTTTGGGCAGATTATTCGCGGAAACAGTACAGCGCCTTGCGTGTACAATATAATAATTCGTTTCGGATGTTGATGGGGCTGCCCCGGTTCTGTAGCGCGTCAGCAATGTTTGCAGAATGGCGTGTGGATTGTTTTTACGCCATCATGCGCAAACGGTGCACATCCCTCGTACGCAGGGTTCGGGCTGGACCCGGCCACATCCTTCAAGCCTTGGCTGGGAGATTAGATGGGCAGTACTTGAATCATTGCTCTATGATTCATGTATTGACCACCAAGTCATAATTTGTTTGTTGTTTAGTGTGTAAGATTTTATATTATTATGTACATATTTTATTTTATTGTCTTAATTTTTAATTTTATGGTTACTATTATGACCCTCGATGGTTGATGTAAAGTAAATAAATAAAATATACTACTCAAAACAAAATAAGGGCCACTAAGATTTTTTGTTGTACCATGAAAACAATAAAGACATTAAATTGTTTAACTTATGTAACTACAAAATAATGTTATTGGTTATAATATAGGCTAATAATTGTTTAAAGTAATGATCATGAACTGTTTTTTTTTAAGTTCTTAATGAAATTGGCCATTTTGAATGAAAAACATGAACAAAAGAAATCACCGGAAAAAGACAAAATACTGTTCTTGTCACTTTTGTTTCTTCTTTTTAGTAACGAGTATGTCCTCCTCTCTTAACAATACACTCCTGAAGCCTCGTATGCATACTCTGGATCAAATTCCTCACGTTTTCATCTGGAATCTCCTCCCAGGCACGTTTTAAAGCGTCAATCAGCTGCTGTTGGTTGTAGACCCCTTGCTCATTCTCTCTAACCCTTCGTTTCAATTGGTCCCACAATTGCTCGATTGGATTTAAATCCGGACTGTTGGATTTAAATCCTCAATATGAGGCCCTTCTAGGACAGTTTGTGTCGATCGAGCTGTGTGTGCACGGGCATTGTCTTGCACCAGGATGAATCCAGGCCCCACTCGCCGTGCAAATGGGATCACTTGAGGCCTGATGACGTCTTCGATGTAACGTTTTGCAGTTACGGTACCCGCATTTAAAATGGTAAGCTCGGCTTTACCGTGTAAACAAATCCCACCCCAAACCATTACGTTGGGACCACCGAAACGGTCAACTTCGTGGATGCAGGACTCCGAAAAACGCTCGCCGCATCGTCTCCACACCTTAACACGTTGATCATCATTAAAAAAAATTACTTTGCACTCGTCTGTAAAAAGCACCTTGCCCCACTGATTAATCCCCCAGTTCAAATACTGACGGCAGAATTTTAAACGGTTTGCACGTTGAACCCTAGTCAGAGGAATTCGAATAACTTGACGTCTTGACATTTGCTGGTCTTCGTACAATCGATTACGTATAGTTTGATCACTGACACAGGTACCCGTTGTCAGCCGTAGGTGGTGTTGTAACTTACGGGCCGTTGCTGTACGATCACGACGAGCACTTAGTTGGATGTACCGATCCTCGTGCGCCGTTGTTACACGAACTCTACCTGAACCGGGTCTCCTGGCAACACTGCCGGTCTCTTGGAAGCGATTCCATACATTTTGGACAGCTCTTCGAGAAAACCCAACTGCAAACCCACGTAACGCTGAGAACGTCCTTCTTGAATCATAGTTATGGCTCTGGTTGCTGTAATTGTATCCATGTGCCTTCGTACTGGTGGCATGATTAACGCGAGATGAGAAATGAATCAATTAAAATTGAAAAAGTAAAACTTTTTTCCTAAAATAACCGAAACAAGTTAAGAAGACAATCGGAGAAAAACATAAGAATGACTTCCAATTATTTTTTTTCTTAAAACGATGGCCAATATTTTTCAAATTAGGAAGCATAAAAGAGATCAAACACCAAAGAGTTCGTAATATCAATATAATGCTACTTATCAGTTACTTTCAGTTTACTAAAGTGCACTTAAATGTAAATAAACCAGTGGCCCTTATTTTGTTTTGAGTAGTATATATATTAATGTTAAGATCGGCAGACAGGCTGACGGTCCACTTGATGGTAGGTGGCTACCATCGCCTATAAAACAAGCAACGCCAAAGCTGCTGCAAGTGCGCTGCCAACTACAGTAGGATTAAGGATAAGGGATTAGGAGGGGATAATTGGGTTCTGGCATCCCTTACTCACTCACCGAAACACAACAGCACTGTGCTGTTGTTTCACGGTGGACTTCTGTAAGGGGGTGGTTACTGCCGCCAGACGGACTGCCCAAGTGACAGCGAAACGCAGTGTGCCCTATGAATATGAAATAGTAAATTATGTAGTTATCAGTAATACTGAAATCAGAAGTTGAATAAAATTGATGGTTCTCTAATTTTTATGTGAGTTTTCTTGTATCAAAAAGTAAAAATAAAAAGTTACAGATGTACCTGTAGATTGAATGTATCCTTTATAAGAGTCTCGTATACTTCGTTCTTGCCACAATCGTAATAATTACTTGATAAGTTTTTGAAACAACTATTTTCGCCAAGACAACACCGACAGATATTTGTTTTTCTAAATGTTTCAATGTTATTGGACAAAACAGTTTCCATTTTTAATTATTTCTCCTGTTTTTTACTGCAAATATAAATTCATTTAATCACAACGTCACATAAATAATTAATAACTATTTTATTAAATATTTAGGAAGAAAGAAAAAAGTAAATAAACAGAGAACTTGAGAAAACCTATGAATTGAATAAACCATGATGGCTGATGGAATTGAATAACATATATTTTTAGTACGGTCATTCTATGAATGCGTTTTTGACATTTCTTTATGTCCATTGCAAAAAGTTCATTTCCGAATAAACGATACAGAAAATGTATGGAATTGACACCTCTCAGAACAGCACTCTTATAATGGCCGGAGTATAATTCGCAAAACAACCACAGTACAATAAAATATACAAAACAATGATTTGTTTGACGTTTGACATTTGATATATTTGATATGAAACCACAGAACATTATTTTGAGGCACCTTGAAAGCAAAATTATAAAAACACCAAAAAGCAAGTAAGAAATTGGAAATGTGAGTACATACAATTACAATGATAAATTAAATCTCATTCACACATATATTTGATGAGCCCGTTGGATGAGTGGTTAGGGTGCTTGCCTTAACACTGTGTTCTAGTGTTCCCTGGTTCAATAAACTTTCAAATTTGGCTCTGGTCTAGATCTGGAAAGTAGTGGCAGGGCACACTGCATTTCGCAGTCATATGAGCAGCCCGTTTGGCGGCAGTAACCACCCCCTCACAGAAGACCACCCTGAAATAACAGCACATGTGCTGTTGTGTTTCGGTGAGTGAATAAGGGATGTCAGAGCCCATTTCCCTATCCCCTCCTAATCCCTTATCCTTAATCTTACTTTAGTCGGCAGCGCACTTGCGGCAGCTTTGGCGTTGCTTGTGTTATAGGCGACGGTAGCCACCTACCATCAAGTGGACCGTCAGCCTGTCTGCCGATCTTAACATAAAAAAAAAACACATTCTGCCATTAATATGTGCGTACAAATAATATTTATTTATAACAATTAAAATGTATATAATATTAGGAATTAAAGTCGCTGTCCGCCTCTGTCTCTGTCTTCGCTAACTTCTTTTAAACCACTCAATGGATTTTAATACGGTTTTCACTAATAAAAAAAGCGATAAACATAAGGTATAACATAAGGTATGTGCAGAAACAAATTACACCCATGCAAAGCCGGAAACAGGTCCCCAGTTTAGCTATAATTTAAGTAAGTACCAACGTGTCTTATATTTGGGTTGTAGTCTATAGGTAACTACCCATTAGGCCTCCATACCAATCTTTTCATAATACTATTTACTGCTAGAACATTCATAAAATAATATTCAAAATTCTAACACAATATCAAAATCATATCGAAATATCATATAACGTTCTAGCAAAATCAAAATTTTATTTTGTATTGCCATACTATACTAAACCTATTTTTTGATGTTGCTGTCAAAACGAGTACCAAATTTTTTTTAAAAGAATAAAAAACAACGTCATAGAATTAAAATGAAGCATATATAATTTAAAATTGTTGAATTTCTATCAATAACAATGGCTGCAAGTAAATATCCTAATTGCGACCACATAAAAAGGGTAAAGCCATCTGATACAGTTACAAAAGGTTATGTGTAATAAGTAAAATTATATTAATATTTGTTTTCATAAAAATCATTGTTTTACGCATTTTTACGGATTTATTATGAAATAAGCATTCAAAAGGTTAACCTTATTACCGTTAATTTAAAAAAAGTGATTAGATATACCTATCACGGCGCTTTTTGGCCACTCATTAATAAACTAATTTACATGCCTAAAATACACCTGCAAAACACAACTATTGCCAATACCTCTCTTTAATATATCCAGTTATAACCAGTCCTGATGGCTTTTTTTGTTAAAAGAAGATAATATTTACTAATATGTCCGCGGAGTTATGTCCCCTATTTTTTCCGAGTATTTATGTCCTGAACAAAAATCCCTACGACATTATATTATGGTTTAAAAGTAATTAATAATTAAATTCAAATAGTCTGGCGACAGTAACCACCCCCTTACAGAAATCCACTTAGAAATAACAGAAAATGTGTGAGTGAGTAATGGATGCCAGAGCCCAGAGCCCATTTCTCTATTGCTTTCTAATCCCTTATCCCTGAACATACTACTGTGGCGACGGTAGTCACGATACATCAAGTCGACTGTCAGCCTGTCTGATGACCTCAACATAAAAAAATAAGAGCGTAGCTTTATGAGTTTATGAGTTTGTTTGTTTGTTTGGTTGAACGCGCTAATCTCAGGAACTACTGGTTCGAATTGAAATATTCTTTTTGTGTTGGATAGTCCATTTATCGAGGATGGTTATAGGCTCACGTATAATATCACGCTACGCGGAGCTTCAATGAAAAATGTTGCAGAATCGGGAAAATTTGTTACTTTTGAGACCTTCCGTTGTATGCGCTGCGTAAACGGTTAAAGTTACGTAAGAATGATGTATGACGGAATTGTTCCCCTTTAAAAGTCCTAAAAAAAGGCCATCAAATGTTGTTCTAAAATAATGCATTATTAACGAAGGTGTTTTTATAAACATGATACTAATTCTTATCCAAATAAATACGTTATTCATAAAAAGTATTCAATTTTGAAAAATATTGCCCTTGACATCATTTGATTTCAATGAAAATCTTAGGAGATATCTATGTTAGTTAGTAATTCATTTACGGAGTTATATATTGTGATAACCGTCTACAATGCTCATTACGGTGGACCCTTACTAACTGCACGTATGTGATTTTAAATTAAATTAAAAAGTACGCGGGAGAAAATAAATTGAACCGGTCTCGCACCAACGCGACGCGAACGACGGGACTCGCTTGATGCAGACTCAAGCGTTATGTTTTTCATTTATATTTTTCATTTCAACGCGGACGTAGTCACGGCCACCAGCTATACTCCGGCCATTATGAGTGTGTTCTGACAGGTGTCAATTCCATATACATTTTCTGTATCGTTTATTCGGAACTTTATGCAATGGACATAAGGAAATGTCAAAAACGCATTCATAGAATGACCGCACTATAGTTAATTATATGTGGCCTCCGTGGAGGCCCCGACGTGTAATCAAAAATTCGTAAAATGTTATCCACAATCTCACTTAATTTTTTTTTTTTTGTTTGTTTTCTTTTAAATTTCATTTAAATTTCACTTAATTTTTTTTTTGAATTCTTTTAAAAAATCTACTTTTTACTTGGGGTAAAATTTGATTCATATAAATGGTCAGATCAGAAGGATAAAATTTGATACCGGCTCAATCTAGGGCAATGTACGCCACTGCGTCCCAATAATTGTTTTTTTTTTTTTTTTTTTTTTTTGCAGAAGTGGTAGACGCACTTAGCATTGGTTATCGAATGCTGCCGCTTTATGAGAAAGGTCTCTTCGAATACACACGGACCAAGCATTACTCTTTAAAAAGTAACGAACTCTTGAAATGCCGATGGAGAGAATACAAGGCAAATATTGCGGAGCGTGTTTTCGCACCTTTTGAATTTTTGGATATAAGGTAGGTTTGTTTTGTTAGAGAAAAACCACTTGAATTTCATATAAGTGTGTTTATTCCGTAGTCACATAGTGAAAAAGTCAATTTAAATTGTCAAAGCTATTCTAACAGAAAATAAACGTTCCTGTAGAAAACAACCAGTCAATACATATTAGAACATGTAGTTTACATATGTTCCAACACCACCCCTTAAACTACATGTTCATAGTACAAATGAAACTACTAAGAACTAAGCATATAAAAATCTCTAGTGAAACGCCGGAACCTTTCAATTGATAAAGGCTTTGTTAAGGCATCGGCCAACATGTCGTCAGTACATTTATATTTTATCACTACCTCGCCATTTTCGACAATCTCGCGAATGAAATGGTGCCTAACATCAATGTGCTTAGTTCTTGCGTGAAACATGTGGTTCTCAGACAATTTAATTGCAGATTGATTGTCATTGTGAATCATTACTTTGACATCTAACTTCAAACATTCCGACATGAATGCTTTAATAAACAATGCCTCTTTGCATGCATCGGACAGCGCCATATACTCGCTCTCCGTACTGCTCAGGGCAACCGTGCGTTGTTTACGACTCTCCCAAGAAACTAAAGAATTTCCTAACTTAAATATGTAACCAGTGTAGGACCGACGATCGACTACACTAGCCGCCCAGTCTGCATCCACTGACCCTGTCACGTTTAATCCACTCTTCTCATACTTGATGCTGTATTCTATCGTACCCTTCAAGTATCGAAGCACGCGCTTCGCAGCCTTCCAGTGAGTTTCCGAGTAACAATCGTTAAACTGACTTAACATACTCACAGCATGTGCGATGTCAGGACGCGTACAGACCGCAATATACATTAGGCAACCAATCAAGTTCCTATACTCATATTCTCCAGTTTTTTCAGTTTTTTCAAGTTTCAAACCAACTTCCATCGGTGTCTTGGCAGGTTTATAGTCAGTCATTTTAAACCTTTCCAACACTTTGCTGATATAACCAGACTGATCCAGGATGATTTTTCCATCTTTCCGGCTGATGTGTATTCCCAACACACATTTCGCAGGCCCAAGATCCTTCATAACAAACAGTTTCATCATCTCCTCTTTTACAGCGTTTTTATTAGTTTGATTATTGCTCAATATCAAAATATCATCAACATAAAGGCAAAGAATGACGATTCCGTTGTTATTCGATCTAACGTAGACGCATGGCTCGGATGCCAGCCTCTTGAACTTCAATTTTTTAACAAGCACGTTGTTTATTTTCTCATTCCATGACCTGCTGGCTTGTTTCAATCCGTAAACAGCTTTCAGTAAACGAAACACTTTTCCTTTGCCATTCTCTACTCCAAAGCCTTCAGGTATTTCCATATATACCTCTTCTTTCAAGTCTCCGTTTAGAAAGGCCGTCTTGACATCCATATGGTCCACTTCCATATCATATTCCACCGCCAGTGCTAAGAGTAATCTCATCGTGGAGTATCTCACGACGGGTGAGAAAGTTTCGAAATAATCTACTCCATATTTTTGTGTGTATCCCTTCGCAACCAATCGAGCCTTGTACTGTAGGAGCTCTCCATTCAGACCTCTCTTTTTCTTAAATATCCACTTGCACTTGACAGGTTTCTTTCCCTTCGGCAAGTCCACAAGTTCCAAACATTTGTTATCTAAAAAGGACTGATACTCATCTTGCATCGCTCCCTTCCACTGCGCAGACTCAGGACCGTTGAGTGCCTCGCACACTTCAGTTGGCGTTTCCTTGCTGCAACTCACACCGGTGTTGAGTACCGAACAAAATGCATCTTCGAAATCACTCCGTCCTCTCGATTCCTCCGAATCCCAAGATGACAACCCAGGAACGTAGTCTTCATCCGAAGTACTGCTTTCTTCATCTTCGGTATTACTCGTGTCCTGGTCCTCGCTCATAGGTTCCGCGACGTCCATGCATTCCGGCTGTACTCCTATATTTTCAGATTCATTATTAATGACCATGTACGGAGTCGGCTCGTTAATTACAGGTTGCTGAATTAAGTCCTTGTAGAATTTGTCCTCTACAAACACGACATTGCGTGAAAATATGCATTTCGTAGGATGATCAGGATCTACAAGCCGACATCCTTTTGTATTCTCGCAGTAACCAATAAAAATGTATGGTTTACATTTCGGATCCAGTTTCTTTCGATCCTCTACGACAGAATAAGCAACACAACCAAAAATTCGTAAATGGCTCAAATTTACCTTCGATCCCGACCATTTCTCCTCAGGAGTTGCGCCCAACACAGCCTTGGTTGGCGATCTGTTCTTCAGGTAAATCGCGGTATTCATTGCTTCTGCCCAGTATTTTTGATCCAACCCAGCTTCCTGCATTATACACCTCGCAGCCTCGACAATCGTGCGAATCGCCCTTTCCACGACTGAGTTCTGCTGTGGGCAATGAGGAACTGTCAGTTGGTGTCTGATGCCATGCCGCTTCAGAAATTCATTAAAATTTTTATTTACGAACTCGCCTCCCCGGTCACTTCGCAGAATCTTTATAGTTTTATTTGTTTGATTCTCGACTAGGGCTTTAAATTCTTTAAACTTACTAAAAACTTCGTCTTTCGTTTTTATAAAATAACAAAAAGTTTTACGTGAAAAATCATCAATAAAGAGTAGCATATATCTTGAACCACCGTACGATGTTTGCGGCATAGGCCCGCAAACGTCAGCATGTATCAGCCCTAAGACTTCAGTCGCTCTCGTAAACGATTTCTTTGGAAAAAGTAACTTTGGAGTTTTCCCTTCAATACAAGAAATACATTGTTTAAACTCAGAGTTATTAAAGTCAATGCCGATGGCCATACCTGATTTCAGTAGATTCATGCTCCTTGAATTCAGATGAGCTAGACGTTTATGCCATACATCTTGAGTGAAGTATGTGAAGTGTGTGAAGTATGTGAAGTATATAACTATATGAACTATACGTACATAGGTGTTAAGTATATAAGTGTTACACATTAAGCTTGACAATTTGGTCAGTAATAAATAAGTCGTACAACAAGTCGGACGTATTCTTTATCTCCATCCTCCCTGCGCCTCGCCTCACCTCATGGCGACCCGGCCAGGCGTGTTCTAAGAAATTTAAGCGCATCGGGCGAAAAGTGCAAGCGCGGCGAATTCCGTGTGTGCCTCGGTGTCGCGACTTAATAATTTAAATAAAATGGACACACTCATAAAAGTTGACTGTTATAGTGCTACAAATTGTCTTAAACATGGGTAAATCATATTCTAAAACGGAGGAAAAAGAAGTGATAATCACGCAAAATGGACTTCGGCTGGAGATATAATTTTAAAAGAGTCTGATGGCTGTTATAATTTTAATTTTTGTGTACTTGAAAATCAAAAACTATTATTAAAAATGGATAAACGGTCAAGTGGAGCAGGCGTTCATAAGGAGGATGCGGCTTCGTTTATCCGGAAGGGCGGAGCAGGTGCGTCGTGAAGAAAGTGTTTAGTTTTGTTGTGCGTTTCTTTTTTTTCCAAAAAGTGAGTTTCTTAAAGATTAAAGTGTGCTAAGTTCAGGTGATGTGCCCACGAAATTATAGATATAAGATACATAATAAGTAAAATAGTTTTAGTTTATTATGATAAATTAAGGTATGTCCACTAATTTTAGTTTAAGAACAATGTGGGACTCAATCACTTCGAAGAATTACAGTTTAATACAACTCATCAATTCCTTATCTGTACCTCTGTATGAAAGTGCCTCAAGTTAAACTTATTTAAAATGAAGTGAATGAAATATGATACAATGCCATAATGATTTTTCTAATTATAATGTTTTACTTAGCGTAGTATGGCTGAAAAATTAATAGATTTATATGAAAAATTGTTAGAAATACGAAAATATTTAATAAAAAAGGGACAAGGTAGATATAAATGCTCACTTACGCCAATTAAACTAAAAGAAGCAGAAGAATTGTTAAATGAAAGTAATTCATTATTTTATGCTTTAAGTCAAAGCCAAGACAAGACTGAAGTTGAGCTAGTTCATGATACGTTTGAAAAGATTTGTCAGTTATTTTCTGAAATATCTAATATGTGTTCTTCCTCGAATTTAGAATTAAGGTCGGACAAAATGGAGTTTGATATAAAAGGTGCTTGTAGTTTAATCCCTATCTTAGATGGTAAGGAAGATACAACGAAACGATTGATTGATGCGGTGGAAATTTATGCAGAAATGCTAAACAATGCAGGACAACAGTTGCTAATTAAATTTGTACTTAAGGGGAGATTATCGGAAAGTGCTAAATTACGAGTAGCTAAAAATTATTCTTCGGTTAGTGACATGATTAAAGATTTTAGGAACAAGCTTCTGACAAAAAAATCTTTCACTGCTATACAAAATCAAATCCAATCATTGAACCAAGGGTTTAGGTCTATCGATGAATATGGGTCACAACTCGAAAAACTGTTATTGGAGTTAACTATTTCACAGGCCGATGGCGACGCCAATACGTGCGAGATCCTGAAGCCTATTAATGAAAAAATGGTAATTAAGAAATTTGCAGATGGACTTAAAAATGAAAAGCTTAGCACGGTCATCGCTGCCCGAAATTATACGTCGCTACAGGATGCGATTCAGGCAGCCAAAGACGAATCAATATCATCGTCATCCATACCTGGGTCAGCAGAGGTAATGAGGATGACTCCGACATTCAGAGGTAGGTACGATAATCGTTCTAAGTTTCGTGGACAAAATAGAGGCCGTGGATATCAAAATTACAACAACAAGCAGTGGTACGCTCAAAATAATAACAGATACAACAACTACTCAAACAGATATCAGGGTCATTTCAGACCCTCTAACTATAATCCTCGCTTTAGAGATCAGTATAACAGATATGGCTCTAAAAATAACATACCCCGTCTATATCAAGGTCGTAATCAAGGATTTTACAATAAAAATCTTTTTCCAGTACAGAATGACAACGGCCAGGCTCATGGTTCTGGTACGTTGCAACAAAAACATAATGAAGTAGGCAGTGACCAGTTTTTTCGTTCTTAATAATTTTGTTTATAATTGTAGTGGTAATTCTAAGTTTATTAATTTTTACTCTAGAGGTAGGAAACTAATATTATTATTGGATACTGGTGCTTCAATATCGGTTATTAAGGAAGAAGAACTGCCAAGGAAAGCACAAGTTCTTTACGATAATTTAGTTGTTAATGGAATTGGAGGAAAGATTCATTCCTCTGGTTATGTACTATTAGATTTAAATATTTCTAGAGCTAATAAAATTCAAAATAAATTTCACATTTTTAAAGACTTGCCTATCCTAGTTGACGGGATATTGGGATTAGACTTTATGAGTAGATATGGAGCTAACATTGACTTACATAAAAATTTGCTAACATTGCAAATAGAGGGACAGCGTTATGTTTTACCTATTTATGACAAACCAGATTACAGTAACTCACTATTAATCCCACCTCGGAGTGAATCAATACATTATGTTTATTTAAATGCAAATGTGGAGAATGATTGTTTTGTTAGCGCGAGAGAGTTAGAGAAAGATGTTTTCTTAGCAGGTACTATTGTACGACCAAAAAATAAAAAAGTTCCTGTTAAAATTCTAAATACTCGAGACGAAAAAGTCAGATTGGATAATTTTATATTAAACGTAGAACTTTTAAATGATTATGATATATTCAAGTTTAGCCAATGTGAAAGTACTTCAAAGAGAGCTGATACCCTATTACCTTTATTAGCATTGCAACATTTGAATAAAGAAGAAAAGGAATCCATTGAAAAAATTTGTAGTAAATATTCTGATATTTTCTTTATACCCGGTGATAAGTTACAAACTACAAATATTTGTGAACAATCAATTACATTAAAACGTAACATTAATCCTATTTATACTAAGCCATACAGGTTACCTCAAGCTTTAAAATCGGAAGTAAATAAACAAATAACAAAAATGCTCGAAGATGATATTATAGAAGAATCCTCTAGTGAATGGTCAAGTCCAATTCTACTCGTTCCAAAAAAATCTCAAGGTTCTCAAAAATGGCGTTTAGTAATTGACTTTCGTAAAATAAATGAAAATATTGTTGATGACAAATTTCCGCTACCTAATATTACTGATATTTTAGATTCTTTGTCAGGTTCAATTTATTTTACACATTTAGACCTCCAACAAGGGTACTACCAGGTAAATTTGGCACCTGAAAGCCGAAAATATACTGCGTTTTCAACTAGTACAGGACATTACCAATTAAAACGTTTACCAATGGGTCTTAAAACTTCTTGTAGTGCTTTTAGTAGAGTGATGTCAATTGCAATGTCTGGTTTAACTTTTGAGAAGTGTTTTGTCTATTTAGATGACCTTGTAGTTTTTGGAAGGTCATTAATCATACATAATAAAAATCTTATTGATGTTTTTGAAAGACTGAGAAAAGTAAATTTAAAATTAAACCCTGGTAAATGTCAGTTTCTAAAGAAAGAAATTTTATACCTTGGTCATGTAGTTTCTAGTAATGGTGTTTCACCTGATCCAGAAAAGACTAAAATTTTAGAAAAATTCCCAATCCCTCAGAATGTAGATGACGTCCGGAGATTTGTTGCCTTCTGCAACTATTATAGGAAATTTGTACCTTCTTTTGCAACAATTACTATGCCTTTAAATAATTTACTGAAAAAAGATGTACCTTTTGTTTGGAATCACGAATGTCAAAATGCTTT
This sequence comes from Bembecia ichneumoniformis, assembly GCA_910589475.2. Classification (NCBI taxonomy): domain Eukaryota; kingdom Metazoa; phylum Arthropoda; class Insecta; order Lepidoptera; family Sesiidae; genus Bembecia; species Bembecia ichneumoniformis. The sequence goes on from OU342550.1 coordinate 2,092,822, forward strand.
CGATTTCTTAAAAACTTCATTAATAACACCTCCTATATTAGAATATCCAGATTTTTCCGAAACAAATGAATTCATTTTACAAACAGATGCTTCTGATTTAGCCGTGGGAGCTGTATTGTGTAATAAAAACATGAAACCCGTAGCTTATGCCAGCAGACCATTAAATAAAGCTGAAAAAAATTATCCTGTAATACAAAAAGAATTAACATCAATAGTTTGGGCCGTTAAATACTTTAGACCGTATTTATTCGGCAGAACTTTTACTATAATGACAGACCATAAGCCTTTAGTTTATTTGTTCAGCATGAAAGATCCATCTAGTAGGTTAATTAAATTTCGGTTAGTATTGGAAGAGTATGATTTTAAAATAGTGTATGTGAAAGGTAAAGACAATGTAGTCGCAGATGCATTGTCTAGAGTATGCATAACATCTAGTGAGTTGAAAGGAGTGAAAGAGCAAGTTTTGGCTGTTACAACTAGAAAACAAAAAAGAGAAATGGAAAAGGCTAGAGAGAAAGAGAAAGCTGCGCTTAGTAAAGACACTGATGAGTGGCCTGATCAACCACGAGTCGTGGAATTATTAAGACAGCCGAATGATTCTGTTGAAATGAAATTAGTAGAAGAAGAAACTGTTAACAGATTTATGAAACATAATTTAATTAAAGAAATGAAGGATTGTTTTGCGTATGTTCCAAGTAAAATGTTACTATGTATTAACTTAGGCTTTAAGTTGCATTTCTCGCGAGCCGAATTTGCGACAAAGCTAAAAGAGTTTTGTGGAATAATAAAGATAAAAGAACTATGCATAGTTAAATGTGATAACAATAATGAATTTATTAAAGAATTATGTAGTGAAATTAAATCCTTAAAAAAGTGGACCGGTCCCCGAATATGTGTTTTGAAAGGTGTTGAAAGGATTTATGACGATAAAGTGAAACAATTTATTATGAATGACTATCACTTATTGCCCACGAGCGGTCATAGTGGCATAACAAGAATGACGAATAACATTAGGCGGAAGTACTACTGGCCAGGTATGAATGCTGATATTCGTAACTACGTAAGTAAATGTCACTCTTGTCAAAAAATGAAACAAAGTAGATATACTAAGCAACCAATGACGATTACTACAACTGCTTCGACTGCTTTCGAAAAAGTGTTTCTTGATTTAGTAGGTCCTTTAGATAAAGACGTAAATGGAAATTGTTATATATTAACTATTCAGTGCGAACTAACTAAATATATTGAGGCGTATCCTTTACGTAACAAGGAAGCAATTACGGTAGCACAGGCTTTCGTAAATAATTTTATATTACGATTCGGTATACCAAAATGCATAGCTACAGACAGGGGAACCGAATTTATCTCACACGTTATGGTAGAGGTATGTAAATTGTTAGAAATAGAAAAATTGACTTCAACTTCATACCACCATCAATCGATCGGTTCTCTCGAAATAGCTCATAAACATTTAGGAGCGTTCTTAAGAACTTACACAACTAATGTTTCTTATTCATGGTCACATTGGATACCTTTCTGGTGTTTTAGTTATAATACTTGTGTTAATACACAAACCAAATATACTCCATTTGAACTGGTGTTCGGCAGACAATGTCGTTTACCTAACAGTTTAGATCAAGATGTAGAACCTCTGTATAATCCTGATAATTACAGTTTAGATTTAAAATATAAGTTACAAGTTGCTTTAAGAGATGCAAGAAAAAACCTTGTGAATTGTAAAGAGAAAAGGAAAAATAGTTATGATAAATCTTGTAATCCTGTATCTTACGATAACGGTGATTTAGTTTTAGTTAAAAATGAATGTGCTCGTAAATTGGACAATGTTTTTAATGGACCTTTTACAGTTTTAGAAGATTTAGGCACCAATGTTAAAATTTCTAGAAATGGTAAGATAGATGTAGTACATAAAGATAGAACAAAAAAGTTTTGTGATTAGAATTATTTTTTTTTTCTTTCACCCCCGGAGGTGAAGTATGTGAAGTGTGTGAAGTATGTGAAGTATATAACTATATGAACTATACGTACATAGGTGTTAAGTATATAAGTGTTACACATTAAGCTTGACAATATGGTCAGTAATAAATAAGTCGTACAACAAGTCGGACGTATTCTTTATCTCCATCCTCCCTGCGCCTCGCCTCACCTCATGAGAAATAACACGTCTAGTTCTCACGTTTGCCGCGACATGTTCAGTGAATGCAGATTCAGACGATTTCGGTTTACTATCACGAGTTTTCGAGACGGTTTGTAATTTGTAAAGACCATTCTCACATTTTGCAATAGCAATTAAAATATTTCTAAAATAAATGTTACAAACATTAGAAACAAATACGACTTTAAAACCTTTTGACGTCAAAGCGCTGACAGATATCAAATTACATGACAAGTTTGGAATATTAACTACATTGCAAAGAGTTTTTATACCGTCCTTAACATGCAGTTCGGTACTGCCACGACCCGCACTACAAAGTCTTTCGCCGTTGGCCACTGTAACTTCTAAGCTCGTGTCTGGAACAAAGTCGTAGAGAATGTCCCTCCTGTTGCAGAAATGGCTCGATGCACCCGAATCGATGTACCAGAAGTCCTTCTGCACATCCACCGACAGTGCGCCCAGTATGCTTATTCTCTCTTTAGCAACGATTCCCTTCGTCTTCTTGTTCTCTGGACAATTGTTGGAAATATGGCCCAGCCTTTTACAGCGGAAACATTTGACAGGCTTTTTCTCACGTCGCTTCGCCACCAACACAGAACCACTGTTTGTGTCCATTTCGTTAGTCCGGCGCTGATGTTCTTGTAACAATTTTTGCTTTACCAGCTCGCTCGACAATTTCACATTGCAGTTTTCTAGCGCCATTATCAGCGGGTCATAGTCGGATGTGAGCCCACTTAACATTACTACGGCTAGAAACTCGTCGCTCAGCGGAGCTTCAATGTCAGTTAATTGCTGTGCGACATCACATATCTTTGTCAGATATGATTCCATATTGGGATTCTCTTGGAGCTTCAACCAAAACAACTGCCGCATTAAACTCAATCTTCGGCAAAGCCCCCTGTCTTCATAAGCAATTTTAAGACTTATCCACGCCTCCCGTGCGGTAGTTGCATTGCGCACGTGCGTGATAACCACAGGGTTTATGCTTAGACAAATACGAGCCAGAGCTTTCTGTTGCTTCTTTTTATCGTCGCAAATAGGATTCACGTCGTCATTGCTTTCTACGCACTCCCATAAATCTTCTTGGATCAGGATCATCTTGATCATGAATTTCCAAGATCCATAGTTCCCCATGCCATTTAATTTCTCAATACCAGGAACAAAGGCCGCCCCCGAATTGGACGTTGCCATCTTTATTTTGGAATTCGTGCGTACAATACTCACAATATAAAGAATAACGCACACAGTACTCCGCAGACGCTCACTTTTCTTTTAACTGACTGCAACCACGCTCTGCTACCATGTTAGAGAAAAACCACTTGAATTTCATATAAGTGTGTTTATTCCGTAGTCACATAGTGAAAAAGTCAATTTAAATTGTCAAAGCTATTCTAACAGAAAATAAACGTTCCTGTAGAAAACAACCAGTCAATACATATTAGAACATGTAGTTTACATATGTTCCAACATGTTTCACTTAGTTTTATATTTCACTAGCGACCCTCCTGCGGCTTCGCAAGTTCGCAAGGCACTGCGAGTTTTATCTGAAAAAGAAAAAAAAACTCTACACAAAAACCTTCCTCTTTTATTGCTCTTTGTATTAGTGAAAACCGTATTAAAATCCGTTGGGCGGTTTTGAAGAAATTAGTGGAGAAACAAACATTAACAGCGATTTTAATTTATCTATAAATCTATATATATAAAAATGAATCCCCATTTCCCTTGGTCACGGCATCACGCGTGAACGGGTAGATCGATTTTAATTCGGTTTTCACTAATGGAAAGAGGGATAAACGGGGAACGTTCTTATACATAAAAATTGCATCCCGGGCGAAGCCGGGGGTGGGTCGCTGGTATTGTATAGATAGGATGAGACTGATAGCGCCATCTCTTGATAGGCCAAGGGTTAAGCAAGTAAGCACTAAGCAGAACCATTAAATTTTATTGTTTTTTACTTTTCTCGATAAATCAAAAAGAAAAATACATCCAAACAACTTCTAGACCTTAATTAAGTAGTTTTTTTTAAAGTGGCATGGGGCATTGCGTTTTCCCGTACATATCCTCAAAACGTAGTCTACTTAAAAGACGAAAAATTGTGTGTTAGCTTGTGACTACACGATAGAAGTTAAAACAAAACGTGGCAGATAACTGGAGCAGAGTATATATGATTCAATGCGTCACCAATCTGAGCGCGCTTCGCGTCGAGTGGAGCCGAGTAAACCCGATTCGGCGTCATCGATCCCGAGCGTGACGATTCACTCACGTTCACTCCTCAGCAAAACGTACCTAAAGATCAATAAAGAAATAAAAAACGGAAAAATAGTTTTAATAGGAGCAATCATTTTAATAAGTGATTAAATGAAAATTCTAATAAGTGATAACATTTCAGAGACTACCATTTTTACAACTGTCGAAACCGTCTGTTACCAACCGAGTCAATTCATACTAAAACAGACTTCAGAGCAAAGTTAAAGCCGGGTCCGGGCGTTGACTTTCGTGGACAAATGCCAATACCACAGGAACTTTTGATGAAAAGAGGCGAACAGAAGAAAGAGAAAAAAGACACAATTTCTAAACGCGTCGAAAAATAAAGTTTCTGCGTCAAAAATGTGGTTTTTTCAATTTATAATAAATATTTTTAAAGTCATTATTACCTGTATATTTATAAACACTTCCTAAACTAATAAATTATGAACCCTTACCTGTCTCCAGTTCAAAAAGAATGTATTGCTATCATAACCCTTAATTTCCTTTTTAAAAGAAGTTGGTTGATATCTTTACACACAAAGATGTTGTATTAGTTTGTACCTTTACACAGGTGTTACTTAATTATTTATTTATTTTATTTATAATTTTAACAATTTAAAAAGAAAACTAAATATACATTAATATAATGATAGCATTAAAAACCACCTAGGTTTAACCATTTGCTATCATAATGCTTTAAATTATTATTAAAATATTAAAAGATTTAACATCTAACTATGTACAATTAATTACAATGTTGATATAATCAAATACAATTTAAAAAATATTAACACATATACAAAAATACAAATTAAACACCTTAAATTCAATACAAACCAGAATTTTAGGATATAAACTGTACCTACCTATTTATCGAATAGTCGCTCTGGGCAAGCTAAATTATCTAAATTTGAAATAAAGTTTTAGGCTTTATCTACGTCAAAAGATGTGATTTATTTCAACTAAAAGTCGAAATAAACATCTTTTCAATCGATATTTCAATATTTAATCGTCAAGTTATAATAAACGGATTTACTGGTTTGATACCTATAGATTCACACCAAAATCAGTGCCACAGAACCAATCAGGAAAGTTTCCTTTTTATCCTTCATACAGTTGTCACTGTCAAGTAAGGAACTGTCAACTCTCTTGCTGTCAAGGAAACTGACATTTAGTCTTCTGTGGGTTTTTGTTTTGTTTTATTTTTCCAGGGTTTATAAAATTGGAATAAAATTATTTTAATTTTTTTTATCCACATTAGAACTGCGAAGGCTTTTTTCAAGATGAATTTGTTAAATGTCTGTCGTTGTTGTCTCGCAAGCGATTGCTATAAAGACATGTCGAACGAATATTTTTGTAACGGCGAAAAGGAAGTGTATTCGGATATGCTTTTGGAAACTTTCAATGTAAATGTAAGGTTTTTAAATTTAAATTTTAATAAATTATTTAACTAATTGTAAATTTTCATCATTATTGAGCAATTCCGAGGAAATTACATATGTAACTATAATATAAAAAAATAGAAGCACACCCCTGCTTCAGTTTTTAAAAATCCTTTCAGAGCCGATGCTTACTTTATAAAATAAACTATGTTCCAAATTTCAGCTATCTAGACTTAAGCGGATATTACACTACGCGGTATTCAAGGTCTCCAATCCTGACTCAGGGTGGTGTAATAAAAGCGAGTTAGGGTCCCTCATTAGGGTGACCGGAGCGGTCTGGTCTACCTAGCACCTTGACTCTCTTTCTACTGGGTGGTGTAATAGCGTTTAGGGCGTTAGGATGCTCACAGTCTCACGAGACAAATGGAGTGAACAGATGTGTTGAGTATGTGATATTGAGCCGATTACGTTGAGTACATATATTATTGAAATTTATAATGAAATGGCATATTTATGTCAGAAAGAACACAAAGACCATAAAAATAATGACATGAAGTCTGAAGAACCTATTTTTTTCCAGCATTTATACTGTCTTGAAATTGTGTCTTCTTTTTCAATAAAAGGAGTTCTAAACTTATTAGCTCTTCTTATTCAACACTCTTACGTAATTTTAAGTATTCCGTCAATAAGATCTTTCTCTTTTTTTAAATTATCTGTCTCTTCAGATATCAAATCCAGATGACAGCAACAAGAGATTGATATGTGAGACTTGCATAATGATATTAAGAAATGCGAACGCTTTCAAGAGAAAAGTTATTCAAATTGAAGAGTTATTCATGAAGAAATTTGATGATTGCAAAGAGCATACTGGTAAGGTTAATTATTTATTTATTGATTTATCCTTAATCCTACTAAGGCGGCAACACAATTGCAGCACCTGTGATATTTCCATGTGAATTTTCCAAGAGAATTTTCCTGTGAATTTTCCAAATGAACCAACCACCAGGATCCATTGCCGACTCACTACCCTTAACAGGTCATCTGTCCACCTTGTGGGTGGACTTCCTATGCTGTGCTTGCCGGTTCATGGCCTTCACTCGAGAACCTTCCGGCCCCAATGGCCGCTCTCCGTTCTGTTTTGCCCACTGCCACTTTAGCTTACTAATCCGCCGGGTTATGTCGGTAACTATCGTTCATTCCTGATTTGAACTCGCAGTAACCCCGAATATAGTCCTCTCGACGTTAAGCTTTACGAGGTTAGAGACCACGTTTCAGCGCCATATTTCATTATTGGTGGAAAAAATTTTGTTTTAAGACACTAAGGAATTTTGGACGAGAAAATGTCTCGGAGCTTCCCAAAACGTTGTCCATCAAGCTAGATTCGACGATTTACCTCCTTCTCGAAGTTGTATCTACCTAATAGGACTGTTTGTCCCAAATAGATGTACTTACTCGTCAACAACTTCGGGAGTTGAATTCCCAACCAACATAATTTTCGTCTTGTTATTTTATTCATCTTAAAGCCTACCCTTTGGGAAACTTTGTTGAAGCCTTGATGGTAAAGTCACTAGGAGACTAAAAAGGTTTACCAATACATACTTGCCTTAATGCTCTGTTCTAGGAGTCCCTGAGACAGAGAATTAGAAAGAGCCGCTCAACCAAGGAGCTCGTCAAGCTACATAAAACAACAATAGCTTAACAGATTGAGCGAAGTTCTTATTTGTTACAGAAATTTTTCTACCTAAGGAGGAAACGGATGATACAATATACAGTGACGACAAACAAAGTAGTGATGAATTAAATGATGACTTCAAATGGACGACAGGTGCTGGCGATGTTGAAGGTGAGTTTTATTTTCCAGGAGGTAAGGTTTTTCATCTGATGATCAGTGAATGGCCCAAGATCCCTGGCATGTCAGACATAACTAAAGGATGTCAGACATGCCAGGGATTTTCTTTTGTAAAGGACAAAATATGAGGAATCGAGTAGTGTTCCTATGTACTTTGAATGTATATGTATCTTCTGAGTTCGGTAGACGGCCAATTTAAAGCTATCAGGTGAGAAATGTAATTAAAAATAGGACTAACTTATTTTGTATTGTATGTAGTCTGTGTCCTTTCTAAGGTCTCTGTCTTGGCTATTACCATATCAAATCTCGCCTACTTGGTTTAACGGTTCAGCCGTGACACTAACAGACAAACACTATCGCATTTAGGACGTCCACTGCTTGATAAAGGCTGCCCCCTAATTTTCCAAAAAGACCGATCAGAAGCAACCTACACTGCGATTATTGGTCCGTGGCCTCCACTCGAGAACCTTCCAGTCCCAGCGGCCTTTGGCTCTCAGTACTATTTGTCCTGTCCTCTGCCACTTCAACTTACTAATCCACCTTAACTTTCGCTCATCTATGGATCCCCTTATTCCTGATTCGATCTCGTAGTGTAACTCCAAACATAGCCCTCTACATAGCTCATTGAGCGATGTTGAGCTTTCTTACGAGGCCCATAGTTCCATAAAGTTGCGTTAATAAAGTGTAAACTATATTTCCTACTATGATGTTCCATTAAAATTTAAGTACTTCTTGTGCAATATAGTAACATACATTCCTTCATGCTCAAAAACGTTCATATTTAAAATATTAGTAGGATTTTGTTACAGAAATAATATCTATTAAGACAGAAGTAAAAGACGAAGCATTTGGCCTATCGAAGTGCTCCCGAAGGCGATCCAATGTTTCTGTCATAAGGTCCAGACGTAATTTGGAAAAGAAAATCGGAAATACACATAAAAAGACTGTCTCCAAGACTGATAATAGTAAGTACCTACAAATACTCGTATATTAAGAAGTCGAATGGCAGGCTAAGACTGCGATTACGAAACCGTTCCACCATGTTAGAAACCAAAATTAAGTTCCATACATTTGTATGATTGCTGTCGCCCGCTCTGCTCCGCTGGATTCGTAACGTCAGCCTAACGGTCCATCTGATGGTAGGCGGCTACTGGTGCCTATCAACACAAGTGACTCCGAGGAGTGGCTCCAAACACGCTGCCAACTTTGATGGAATTGCCACGGGCTCTGGCATCCCTTACTCATGCAACGTAACACAGCAGCATGCTAGTATTTCAAGGTGATTACATTTACACAATAACATGCTGTTATTTCAAGGTGGTTTTCTGAAATATTTATGACTGCGTACCGCATTGTGCTTTTCTACTCAAATCAAATCCTTTATCTCTCAAAAATAGGATAACAATATCACTTTTTTGAAGTCAATTATACATTTTACCAGGGTTTCGGAAAAAAATAGCCAAGATGATGACGATCCTGAGAAGAAACCCCGAAAGAAACTCAGGATTCTATTCTTTTTATCATTTTTAAAATAATATATAAAACAAATTACAATGATATACAAATTACAGTATATACAATACTAAACATAGTATGAACTCAGAAACATTTAAATCCAGGCTTCATTATCACTAACATAATCAGCGATATTATAATAACTTTTCGAACAAAGTTTGATTTTGATTACTCTTGTAAATTTATTTATAGGTAAGGTTCTTATTTTCTCAAGGAGTTTATTATATACACTGACCCATAAAAGAATTACTTATCTTGTGAAGTCGCATTTTATATTTATCATTTTTAAATCATTTTTATCATTTTTAAACCTAGTATTGATATTGTGAATATTACATTTTCAATTAGATTGTCTAATATTTTTATGCCTATAAATTAAATTTTCATAAATGTACTGACAAGTAACAGTTCAAATCTTTATTTCCTTGAATTTCTCTCGAAGGGAAGACCGCGGATCTAGTTGGTAGATGGCTCTAATGGCCCTTTTTTGTAGAATGATGATAGTATTAATCTCCGCAGCATTACCCCAAAGAAGAAACCCGTAACACATTATACTGTGAAAGTAACTGGATAAAATAATACTATTGACATCCGTTAGGCGTCTAATCTGTTTTAACGGCATAAGCCGCAGATCTAAGCCTTTTATTTGGTTTTTGAAATTTTCAATATCCCATGGTAATTCCAAATCTACAGTAATACCTGAAAACACAGTCGATTCTATGGGCCCCAATTTTTCTAATGTCTGAATAAAGGCTACTAATGTCTAAATTAAAATTTACAGAGAAAGACAGCAGTTCCATCGATAGATTAAAGCGAAAATTTAAATCAGATTATTCTGAAGCAGAGAAAAGAAGTCAAATCAACTTGAAGGAGAATTCCAAAAAGCTCATACTCAACTCAAACCTATGCTTGTTTCGTTCGTTAAAGATAAAGTTTCAATGTTTCTATTGCAAGGAGGCGTATCCCCACATAAAAGATCTAAGGGAACACACAAAGATACACACAGATGGGAAAAAGTATATGTATAGAAGAATTAATGCACTGCGAGGCCTATCCTACAGGAACGTGGATATATCTTCTTTAACTTGCAATCAGTGTTCGCGGCCCTGCAATGATTTGACGGAATTAAAGAACCACCTAATGACACAGCACAAAATTGAATTTTCCGACGGGCAACACTTTTTGATACCCTACAAATTGGAGAAGGGTTTCAATTGTTTGGTATGCAACGAAGAGTTCAGCGCTTTCTTGACTTTGTCTATGCACATGAATAAACATTATAGGAATAATGTGTGCGAAATTTGTGGTGTTTCGTTCATAAATCGTCTTAGTTTACGCGGTCACGTTCACATGAGGCATAGAGAGAAGAAATGCACTCTGTGCTCGGCCACCTTCATCTCAATATACCATAGAGAGAAACACATGAGGACGATGCACAAGAAACTGACGCCGCCAAAAAGATACTGCCCGCTTTGCAATAAGACTTTCTCTTACGCTTATCAGTTGTACGAGCACAAGATACAAAAGCACGGTGTCCAAAGACCGGCGGCTGTGTGCAAGGAATGCGGGAAGAAATTGTTGTCTGTGCAAAATTTGAAACTCCACATGCGTTCTGTGCACATAAAGGAGCGCAACTATCCATGTAGTCTGTGCGAAATGAGGTTTTTCAGGAGTTCGGATCGCGAAAGGCATCAGAAGACGCACAGTGATGACAAATCGTTTTCTTGCACATTTTGCGAGGTGAAATTCAAAGCTAAAGACTCGCTCAGAAGACATTTGAAGAGACAACACGGACAGTCTTTAGAAAAATGAGGATTATTTTCAACTTATATGTAAACAAAAGCAGATCCCATCGGGCAAGCCTTCAGTTCTGGGGGTTTTCAATTTGTACTAATTGGGAATTTATGGGTGATTCCCTGTAATTTTGAAGGAAATTGTGAGGACAATACCTGTCTGTCCGAGGGGATTAACATCTTTGAAGACGGTCTGTCTGTTCCCAGTAGTTACACTGATGTAACTGGTGGGATTATTCCATTAACTAACATTATTTTATTCCCATTAACTAACATTATTTCGAAAATTTTGTTTGACATAACTAGTGGGACTTTTTTTTTGTCCCAGTAATATAAATTTGCAGGACTGGACTGAAACTTTCAATCAGATAGAGTAGTTTATTTTTTTGAACACGGTTAATAATATAATAATATACTCTCCAAATAATTTATAAAAATACTATTGTGCGTTCACCATAAGAAGTCCAATGGATTGGTAAGTGATAGCACTGCGAGTAGTGTTGCCACTTATAGTACATATAGTATGCATTGCAAATTAACTACACACATGACTGGAATAATAATAAAAATGTTCTTTAAGAAAGTATGGAAATGAAATTTATTGAAGAAAATAATATTTTTTTTAATTATTGTGTTTTTTTTAAACAATATGTATGATCTAATAGATTGATTCCTGATAAATCATCATCATCTCCGCTGTAGGACGTCCACTGCGAAACAAAGCCCTTCCCCTAATTGTCCAAAAGGACCGGTCAGAAGCAGCCTGGATCCACCGAAGACCTGCGGCCCTTATCAGGTCATCTGTCCACCTTGTGGGTAGATCTGCCCTATGCTGCGCTTGCCGGTCCGTGGCCTCCACTCGAGAACCTCCGGCCGCAGCGGCCGTCAGCTCTCCGTACTATGTCTCCTGCCCACTGCCACTTCAACTTACTAATCCGTCTTAACTTTCGTCTACGGATCTCCTCATTCCTGATTCGATCTCGCAGTGTAACCCCAAGCATAGTCCTCTATAGCTGGTTGTGCCACGTTGAGCTTTTTTACGAGGCCCGTAGAGCCTACGTTTCAGCGTCATACATATGTCATCACTGGCAACACACATTGGTCGAAAACTTTTGTTTTAAGATACTAAGGAATTTTTGACGAGAAGATGTCTCGGAGCTTCCCGAACCCTGCCCATCCAAGCTAGATTGGTCTTCCAGAAGTTGGCTCTATCTAATTAGACTGTTTGTGATTGAAGTAGGTATACAACGTGTCGCGAAATCCCTTTACGCGTTGTTTATGTCGTATCGTAGATAAGAAGCTACAATGTTTTTATGTGTGCGTTGTTACACCTTTATGAATTGAGGATTGATTACCAGTTTAACCACGACAATGATGGCCTTTTATTCTAGGACCTTATGGTCTCCTGAATGGCCTCTCTTTGCCTCCTCTTACAGCCATTTACCGACCCCCGTACCAAGCATGCATTTATATTTATGCATTTTAGTTCTAGGTTTCATAATTTTAAATGACTCACCGAGACATTCCATTTCGTTACCAGCAGGTCCACGCTCACTATGCTCCTTCGTTTTCTGACCATCTCCTTTCTCTGTTCCTAAAATCCTACTGCCCCGCCACTCTGCTCTCTTCCCCCGCTACGTTCCGTTTTACACTAAGTGCTCGCCTTTTGCGACACAACTGTCCATAGAACTCCTTCAGCACATCCGCTCTAGATGACTTTACACTACCATCTTCTCTTATCAGCTTCGTTAGCTGGCTTTGCCCAACAGACCAGGTCTGTTGTGAACGCTTTAGAGCGTTCATTCTGCTCGATTTTTTAATACTCTTAGTATTAAAAGCAGTGCTTTTAAAGCACGAATGTCCTGTCGCAAGGACTTATAACCGTCTAACTGCAAATACCTATCACCTCGGCATTCCTTACTCACTCATCAAAATATAATAGCACACGTGCTATTATTTTACCGTGTTCTGTTAATTTGTAGTTGTACCTCTTTTTGAGTATATAATTGTCTGTGGAATGTACATAGAACATGATATACTCACAAGTTTGTATTAAAAAAAAACGTCAATGTCATGTCATGTATTTCACGTCATTCAAAAAACAAACAAAATAGTTCAATAGGTTTATTTATTCAATTTTAATGGAAATCATATGATTTTTATCTTTAGTGGTTTTCATTTAACACAATGTGAACTTAATTAATAAGTTTTGGATGTTGAATATTAATTTTAATTAATATAGTATTGAAAATGGAGTCGAATATAGTTGTAGTGTCACTACCTATGCCCGATATGTGTTCATTGTGTCTTAAAGTGGGCGCAGTTAAGAACATGTTTCTTTCTTACGGAGACGGCAATCATAAAGAGGTGTATTCAGAAATGTTGAAAACTTGTTATTCAATAGATGTAAGTACGCATTTGTCTACATTAAACTAAAAAGAGATCTTTGTCCAAGTATCATATATACTTTGGTCATACATTTCGGTGTAAAAACAGGTTTATGTTGTAATACAGGGATACATTGATAAGTAATACGCCGATTAAAAGGGTAAGTACACTATACGCTGAACCGCTCAACTACGGCACTTCTAGCGAGTCTGAAGCCCAAACAGCGGCCAAAAAGCTGGGCATCCTAAATAGGGTGAAGCGATGCTTTACACCTGGACAGCTCCTCTCTTTGTACAAGACACAAGTCCGATCTTGCATGGAGTATTGCTGTCCCCTTTGGGATGGCTCAGCAAAATACCAAATTACCGCACTCAGCTCGGTTGATGCTAATAAGAACTATCTAGGCCTGGCACATAGGAACAACGCTGTTCACTGTCGTTAACATGTGAATATTAAAAAAACACTTGTCCTCACTTTCTGCCTGTTTGGTGCTAAAGCTGAATAGACTTTGAAAGCTGGATGCCTACACATCTCTATATTTCCTAAGGTCGAAAGCTGAATTGAGCTGAATAAATGTAGTTACTCCCTCATCATCATCTCAGCCATAGAACATCCACTGCTAGACAAAGGCCTCCCCCTAATTCTCCAAAGGGACCGATCAGAAACAGCCTGGATCCACTTTCGGTCCTTATCAGTTCGTCTGTCCACATTTTGGGTGATGTTCTATGCTGTGCTTGCTGGTCCATTGCCTCCACTCAAGAACTATCCGGCCCCAGAGGCTCTCCCTACTATGTGTCCTGCCCACTACCATTTCAACTTACTAATCCACCGGGTTATATTGGGATCAATCACCTGATTCTATCTCGCAATTTAACCCCGAGCATAGTCCTCTCCGTACCTCATTGAGTGAGGTTGAGCTTTCTTACGAGCCCCATAGTTAGATATGTTTACAAGCACCATATGTCATCACTGGCAACACACATTGGTCGAAAACTTTTGTGTTAAGACTGAGGAATTTTGGATGAGAAGATGTCTCAGAACTTCCTAAATGCTGCCATCCGAGCTGGATTCGACGAGTGACCTCCGTCTTGAAGTTGGCCCTACCTAATTGGACTGTTTGTCCCAAGTAAATGTCCCAATGGGACCTAATAGAAGTGTGCCTGGCTGCCACTTTCAGTTAATCTTTCAGCAAAATATTGAGATGGCAGGATGACAGATGACAACAAAAACAATTATCATTAATTATTTTCGAAAATATATTTCAGATTGCAATGGTGGAACTCCATGATAGGAAACCGTTGATATGTGTGTCATGTATAAACAAATTGAGAGCTGCTGTTAGGTTCCGGAAGATGGTGGAGGAATCCCTTAACAGTCTACAGGAACTAGCTCAGGGTGAGCATTTTGTCTTTAAAAAGTTATGCTGTTGACATTAATCAAGTAAATAATATCAAGAATTATGGGGTAACACACGACAAGAAATGTGTTATATAAATTACGGGAGCCAGGCTGATGGTCTACTTTATGATAGGTGGTTGTTAACGCAAGCAATGCCATGGGAATAGGGAAAGGCTCTGACATCACTTACTGGCTGTTTTGAGGTGGTGTTCTGTTGGGGAGGTCATAAGGTTATTAATCTATAGAATCATAAATATTATCATTGAAAAGACATTCTTTACTAAGGCATTTTGGGGATGCCTAAGCCCATTTCCCTATCCCTTCCTAATCCCTTATCCTTACATATTGAAAGCGGTACCGGGAACGTTCCAGGGGCGGAAATTTTTCACTGCTATTACAAATATGCGGACAGCATATTCACATCCAGCAGCCGCAGAGTGCCCCATGCTGCGTTTCCAATTCATGGTCTCCATTCTGTACACCATCAGTTATTCACTCTGTGAAATATGTGACCGGTCCATTGCCACTTCTTCTTAGCTATGTCATCAACTTTGGTTCTTCGGTGAATTTCAGAATATTCAATCCTAAAAGAAACTGCTTTAAAGACACACACCTTCTAACTAGAAACATAAAAAAATCGGATCCTAGGAGCTCCAACCCCAAAAAAATCGATATAAAAGCATAAGAAGAAATAATAACAAGTAGAACGGAATCATGTTTGTCCGATTCCCAAACGCCGCCATTTATATAACTACTTCCCCCTTCGCGTCGTTACGCCCCTCTGACGCCCAGGCTTTTAGCCAGGGTTGCTTACTGTTAAATATTGCTAACGAATAAAGATAATATCGCTAAAATATAAGTTTTTCTTTACTTTGAAACCATTATTTTATTCCAGTTTTATAAAATATGACATTTAGAAATACTTACCTACATTGTTATGGTACTTGTAAATATTAAATACCTACATTAAATATATTTATAAATAATAACTTTGGGTGAAATAATTGACTACACAAAAAGAACTGTTTATGTCCTTTTGATTAAGTAGGTATGAAAACAAAATAATATTTAGAAAATATTACTCACTTCTCATCATCTTTGGGTAAACTAAAAAAACTTAATTGTAGCATCGTTTTTGAATTGTTTGTACAATCAAACATACCACAGTAACTTGACGCACAAACAGGCAAACGCACGTGCGGAGACGGCGGCCGTGACGTAACAACCCTACTGGGATGCTCAGTTTAACGTGTAGGCTAATATCGTGACTTTGAGCGCGTCCGGAGCGGGAGTTTCCGTTCTACGTATTCTTATTTATTGTTGTGATAAAAGCAAAAAAAAAAGGATTTTTTAAATTTTTTTAAAGATGGGTTTGCTTTGACCAGCATCTATCCATGTAGGAAGGATGAGGCCGACGATGGAGCGAGCTCACCCAGAAGATGCCTATTCACTCGAATATTTTTTTAATTTTTTTTTTTTAATCTTTATATCCTTATAATGTTTAAATTTCGGACACCAAATTACACAATCAAATCCTCCAGAAATCACCTGAATAATAATGCCCTTTAATATTCAGTACGACTTTCCCTATTATAACTTTATAGATTTTATAAAATGAAGGTCCGCTAACTTCTTTCATGCCACTCAACAGATTTTGATACGGTTTGCACCAATGGAAAGAGTGATAAAGGAGAAAAGTTTGTGTTGCAGAATAAAAATTACATCCATGCGAAGCCTTGAGCGGGTCACTAGTTTTTTGCATTATAATAAAACATCCTGTATTAATTTTTACAGATATAAAGAAGGAACAAAGTGATAGTTTTGTCGGAGTAAACAAAGCATCCTATGTCATAGATGCAGATGACAACAACGATGCCGATGAGGACTGTGCAGTTGATGAAGGTCGGTATTCAAATGTTTTAATAAAGGAAGGATCACTTTACACCGAGATGTGACGCGAATATTTTTTTCTTTCGTATCTCTTTATGAACATAGGTTAGTTTATCATGTTTGAGACCACCATCAAAAAAAAGTTTTTTTTTTTTTCATGTTCCACAGACAGGCTGACGGTCCACTTGATGGTAGGTGGCTACCGTCACCTATAGCACAAGAAATTCTACATTTAGCGCTTCGACTACATCAGTAGGATTAGGGATTGGGAAGTGTTAGGGAAATGGGCTCTCGCATCCCTTGCTCACCGAAACACAAAAGCACATGTGCTGTTATTTTACAGTGGGCCATTTTTAAGAGGCTCGTTACTGCCTCCAGACAGGGTGCCCGAATAACTGCGAAATGTAGTTTGTATTGCCCCTACTTTCCAGATTCGGACTTTGAAAGGTTAATTTCCAAAGTTGACCCTGTCGGGAATCGAACCCGGGAACCTTAGAACAGAGCGTTAAGGCGTCCTAATCACTCATCCAACAGGCTCGTCAATTTTGTTTTTCATTATTATTTTGTTGTCATTTTAATCATTTTGACAAAAATAATGAGAATGTTATTTTTATCAGAAAATCTCAAACTGATATCTATTTTAATTCTCAAAATTTTTTTAACATTCAAATTAGTGCAGGTACCTTGTTTTCGAGCGACCTCTAAATATGAATATTAATGTACTAATATTGAATTTGATGTATGAAAGAGTAGAAACTCTAATATCATACAGAGGTAAAGTTTGTGTGTTTGTATGTAGGACGTAATCTTCAAGATTACTCAACCGATCATCATTAAATTTTGCATACATCTTGTCGGGTATACAGGAAGGGACATAGGATACCTTTCATCCAGAAAAAAGTACTGTTCCCGAGCGATCATCTACATTGTGGCGGCACAATAATGTAACTCAAGGTATCAAAAGGTTGCCTATAAAAGTCATTATGTGGCTTGCAATGCGAATACTATTATTTTTTCTTTAGTTAATAATATTAGTTTGTTATAAAATTATATATACGTGTTCAGTATGAAACCTACACACAGCGACATCTATGAACCGAAGACTTATACTATAATGTCACCACTCATGTCATCTACCCACTTTGATATAATTTGTACCAAAAAGGAATTATATCACGTCGTTCGTAAAAGCTATATCGTTTTTTATTACAAAAATTAATAATTCAAGAAGTCTCCTCTCCAAAACTAAATACCGCAAGTAGAATCAACGCCTAGCTCAAACAATACGTAACTTAAGGTTGCGATTAGTAGGTTATAAAAGATTATATTTTTTAAAGAATTTAAAAAAAAAATTGAACAAATTACAAAAAAAATTAGGTTAAACAGTAAACATACAGAAATTGCCATTTAGAGAAGAAAAAAAAAAACTTTTTGAAGTGAAACTTTTTGTTTTGTGATCGAGTTTTGTGTGACGATTCGGTGTGTAACGATCACGTGACGCTTCTTGTAAAAGTAAATACTATTCATAATTTAAAATGTTTATTTTATTTTAGTTCTATCTCTCTCTGACATCTACCTCTTACTATTATTTGATCTCCAAAGAGGTTTAACTTCTGACACGCATACTCTGCAAACGTGCATGTTTTTTTTTATATTTCTACAAATATCTATAAAATTACATCATTTCTTGGTTGATACAGACGTTAAGAAGGAGAAAGTTGAAGGTTTCGCTGATGGACCGAGCGAGCCGTCCTATGTCAACGATATCGATGACCGCAATGACGCCGATGTGGACTATTTACCTGACGAAGGTCGGTAATTTAATTTCGATACATAATTTTATGAGACAACGCAAAAAATGTAAACATAGCCTACGGCTAAATTATACAACATCAAGTGATTATGTATCTCTGTCCTTTTCCCTCACCCGTAAAAATTTCAGAAGGGGGCGGCGATGTTTAATTTTTTGGTTATGTTAAGGTCTACAGACAGCTGACGGTGCACTTGATGGTAGGTGGCTACCGTCGCCTATAACACAAGCAACGCCACAGGTGCTGCAAGCGCGCTGCCGACAATAGCGGGATTAAGAATAAAGGATTGGGATAGGGAAGTGGACTCTAGCATCCTTTACTCATTCACTGAAACACAACAGCACACGTGCTGTTATTTCGCGGTGTTTCATAAGTAAGGGGCACCTAGTTACTGCCTAAATGACTGCGAAACGTAGTGTGCCCTGCTACTGCTACTGCTTTGAAAAGTTCATTTTCGAATGACTGAAAAATGTCTATCTCTTTCCCTCGCACGTAAAAAACGACCCCACAGACGTCCTCTCAAAATCTATTGGACTATGGCAGCTAATGTGTAATTGTCAGCTGGGAATTTTGGATGAGGAAAGAAAAATTTAGTTTTTACGTTTTCCTGGGCAAATTTTCCAATTTTTCTCTTTATAAAACGTTCCTTGCTCCAACATAGTCTAGTTGTTCTCGAGTCACAGTCTAACCATACTTACAGTCAGGCAACGAATGCAATTGCGTAGAGCAGGGGTTCCCAACCTTTTACCTAATGCGCCTCACCCAACGTTTTGCAAAAATACTACGCCCCCCTAAGAAAATTAAATTAAACAAACATTAAAATCAGTTTGTTTATTTTTATTCAAATGACAAGTAGGTTACAGAAATACATTTAGTGAGAGCACTGTGGCTGAACATTATTTACAAGTTTGTGAATTCGTGGTTTCATCGTAGTAAGTGCACAGCGGAGTAATCATCACAGTATTTTCTTTTTTTGCTAGCAGTGCTCATATTTGCCAAATTTGTATTAATATCGTGCGTATACTAGAGCGTAAGCGTCGCTATCTCACTTCACAACCAGAATAGACAGCAGCTAGTAAACTGAACCAAACTGAAGCCTGCTGAACCGAACTGAACCAAACTGTAACCAAACTGAAGCGAGTTCGCCGAACGTTGCTCTACGCCGTAGAGCAACGTTCGGCGAACTCGCTTCAGTTTGGAGGCTCGAACATTGAGCGTTGCCCGACTGTATGACGTTATGGTTAGACTGTGCTCGAGTTTTGCGCTTAGCAACACGTTTAAAGATTAATTTTTATATATATAGATTAGCAAAGTAGTTCTAAATCGTCTTCATCGTCATCTCAGCTGTAGGACGTCAACTGCTAAAATTTTCCCCAAAATAAGTCTCTCCCAAAATTTTCCAATAGGACCTCTATAGTAGACGCATTATCATCTGAGTCGTCGAGCAAAAAAGGTCAACGGCGACAGCGACGTCAACACTCCATAAGACCTGTAAGTGCGAGCGAGATAGACAGATAAATTGATTTATTACCTGACGACTCAGATAATCCGTATACTATAGTAGCAACCTAGATCCACCGTCGACACGCAGCCCTTATTAGATCCTCTGTCCACTAATCGTCCATTTAATTAAAAAAAATGTTTCAGATATAAAGAAAAACATAAAAGAAGAGCGCGCAGAAGAGAAATCTAAAAGGGTGAAAAAATCACATTCCGTGTTGAAGTATATAAAGAAGCAAAACTATAGCGAGACAGAAATGATGCTCGAATCGGGACTCTTTCCCTTCAAGATCAGGAAGAATCAACTATACACGTGCGCTATATGCTCGGAGGCGTCCAGTTGCCTCGACGAGCTGAAGACACACGTGATGGACCACAACAAGAAGAATATTCACAAGGCGTTCAAGAAAATGCTTCTGTCAAACCTGCATAGATACTACAAGTCGGACACTTGCCTCCGATGCAAAGTTTGCACGACGGACGTGAGGAATTATGAAGAATTGAAGAGCCACAACGATAATTGCTCACGACTGAAAGGCAACAAGTGGAATCGGTTGCCGTTCAAGCTGGAAAAGGATCAGCTCGATTGTCCGGTGTGTCAAAAGACGTTCTTGAATTACGTGAATCTGAACACCCATATGAACGTGCACTATCCGAATTATATTTGCGAGAGTTGCGGGAAAGCTTTCGCTTCTAAGGCTCGGTTGCGCGGTCACATGAGGACGCACGAGGTTGGGGAGTTCCCTTGTAAATATTGCGAGGCTGTCTTCGATAGGGTGACGAAGAGGGAGAATCACGTGTCCAAGGAGCACAAGGCTGGGGTTCGGTACGCTTGCAAGCGCTGCAATATAACTCTGCCCTCTTTTTACGCCAGGCAGAAACACCTGGCGGAGATACACGACGAGGAGTTGAAGAGATACAAGTGTAAGGTTTGTCCGCAGAGTTACATAACGCCCGGACACCTGTCGAGTCACGTCCGCAGGGATCACCTGAACGAGCGCAATCATAAATGTGAGCAATGCGATTTGGCGTTTTACACGAAGAACGCCCTGAAAATGCACATGATTAAGCATGACGGTGAACGGATACACGTGTGCAATATATGTCAGAAGTCGTATCAGCGGAAGAAGACCCTGAAAGAACACATGAGGATCCATAATAACGATAAGAGGTTTGTGTGTCCGATTTGCGGGAGGGCGTTCACGCAAAAGTGCACCCTGAAGGGACACCTTAAGGTGCACGATCGCAAATTGGATGTGGAGTTGACAGTTTTGGAAACTCTGCATTCCATATAGGCTCAACTAAGTTAGAATTTATCGAAACTGCTTCAACTCGAAACTGTGTCAACTCAAAACTGGTTCAACTAGAAACTGTGTCAACTCAAAACTGGTTCAACTAGAAACTGTGTCAACTCAAAACTGGTTCAACTCGAAACTGTGTCTACTCAAAACTGCTTCAACCCGAAACTGTGTCTACTCAAAACTGTTTCAACTCGAAACTGGTTCAACTAGAAACTGTGTCAACTCAAAACTGGTTCAACTCGAAACTGTGTCTACTCAAAACTGCTTCAACCCGAAACTGTGTCTACTCAAAACTGGTTCAACTCGAAACTGTGTCTACTCAAAACTGTGTCAACTCAAAACTGCTTCAACTCGAAACTGGTTCAACTCAAAAAATCAATGGTACTTTTTCTGTAAAAAATCAATTATTTCTTTTTTTAAACTTTTAGTATTCTTTTAGTAGTTGCAGGGCAGCTACTAAAAGCTACTACCACCTCACAGAAGGGTTGTTGTGTATTGGTGAGTGGTACCAGAGCCCATTTCCTTATCCCCTTCCAATTCCATATCCTCTATCTTACAAAGGTCTGCAGTGTACCTGCAGTATCTGCAGCTTGCTTGTGTTGTAGACACCTACCATCGAGTGGACCGTCAGCCTGTCTGGAATTTAAATTTATTTAAATTTTTGAGTTGTAACGGTTTCGCAATATACCCAAGTAATTGTTAGGTTATTTTCGAGGCCTTATTTTGTAAGCGATCATTGATTTTTTTTTTCTATTAAAATAAATGTTTTATTTACATTATTATAAAATTAAGGTTCAGCTAGAATTATTTAATTAGTTAAATGTTAATAATTATATATAAATAAATATTTGTATTGTAAAAATTCGCTTTAGTTAAATTTTACGACTTCTAATTTACTAGATTTATTTAGTTATTTAAACAAATTATTTTATTTTGTTTTGTTACTATTTTCCATAAATGTAGTTTTAACGAAAATGTCTATTTTGTTGTTAATGCTTCGTCCAACTATTTATTTGACTTATGAGAGCTCGATGTAGTACATAGTGCGTTACAGAATCAATTTCTTACAACAATGGACTCTATTTATGAAGAAGTTTTAGTCGATTTTGTCTCACTATTTTGTATTTAATAAAAACTACATATATTTTATATATTAATTATTGATATTACTGAGAATTCAAGTAATGATTCCAGTTTGTATGGAGAAGAATTCAACGATTAATTTTTTAATTAATATTTTTTTCAAAAATCAAAATATTTATCAATTAGGTTTCCCCAAGAAACTTATGATCGTCATTTAGAATTACCACTTAAATTAAATTTACCAGGGTTTCGGAAAAAAGCCAAGATGAAAAAATAATATTGAAGTGTTTTAGTTGCTGTATATTATTATTTTCTATATTTATACATATATTCTATTTCCAATATTACTCTATGTGGTGTCCGATAACTTATAAGTCTGTGCGTTAAATGATTCACTGGAACGTCAATATGACGTCATTGACGGACACTGTTTTGAAAAATTTAAAGAAAAAATTAGTTCTTTAGTTTCGGGATCTTGCTACTTTTGAATTTAATTTGAATTGCGAGTTTTTTATTTTGCTATTTTTACAAATTACCTGGCAAAATCATCGGAGAAGATCTGACGGAGCTAAAAACCAAAAGAAGAAGACGATGAATGGATGAGTGGTTACTGGTTAGGGTGCTTGCTTTAACGCTCTGTTCTAGGGTTCCCGGGTTCAATTCCCGGCAGGGTCAACTTTGAAAAATTAACGTTTCAAATTTGGCTCTGGTCTGGCTCTGTAAAGTAGTGTCAGGGCACACTGCTTTCGTAGTCACTTGGGTAGCACGTGTGCTGTGTTTCGGTGTGTGAGTAAGGGATGCCAGAACCCATTTCCCTATTCCCTCCTAATCCCATATCCTTAATCCTACTGTAGGCGGCAGCATTGGCGTTGCTTGTGTTATAGGCGACGGTAGCCACCTACCATCAAGTGAACCATCCACCTTCAGTATATATTACATTACTCTATGCATCAACCTGTCAAGAACAAGAAGAATTGAGGAATTTTTTCATGTAGACCTAATTATCCAGAAATTCGCAATTTGACAGGCGTATAAATGTCAAAAGTAAACTAAATGGTTGGATTGAGTACAATGTGGCAACATTTGTACACATTGCCTTTAAATATATTATGTTATAGGTATAGCATTTGACATACTATGTAATAAATCGAACACAAATGTAATAAAAGTTAAAGACAACTTTTTTGTGTTTTATTATACACTTAGCGTACCCAGCAGGTGTCCTGCCCGAATCCGAAAATAAAGTCTGTAACCCGATGGCAGGGTCACATATCGGGGCCCAATTGTAAGTCTATACCTCAGGTCTATACCATCCAGAGACTCCCAGTTGTCTGTTTGTAAACAAACACTAAATGTTACAGGAAGCTTGCTACAATACATCAGTGAAAACCGCATTCAAATCGGTTAAGCCGTTTCCGAAATTAACGTGCACAAACAGACAAAAATTCTAAAAACCATTTTACCTCGAACACGTGTACATAGTTTTTTTTTTAAAATACTTAATGTAGGTACAAACACGGCACTTTTACGATTTTATTATATGTAAGTATAGATATGGATCGAAAGTTTCGTTTACAATTTTAAAGTTGGGATATGTTCTAGAACTTTTTTTTTTTATGTTATGTCGACAGACAGGCTGACGGTCCACTTGATGGTAGGTGGCTACCGTCGCCTATAACACAAGCAACGCTACAGGTGCTGCAAGTGCGCTGCCGACTACAGTAGGATAAGGGATTAGGAGGGGATAAGGAAATGGGCTCTGGCATCCCTTACTCACTCACCGAAACACAACAGCACGTATATGCTGTTATTTCACGGTGGTCTTCTGTAAGGGGGTGGTCACTGCCGCCAGGCGGGCTGCCCAAATGACTGCGAAACGCAGTGTGCCCTACCACTACTTTTCAAATCCAGACCAGAGTCAATTTTGAAAATTACATTAAAATTTCCAAACTTGACCCCGCCGGGAATCGAACCCGGGGCCCCTGAGACGTTAGGCAAGCATTCTTGCCACTCGCCCAACGGGCCGTCAAATAAAAAATATATTTTTTTTATATTAAATAAAAAAAAAAAACACCAAAAATGTGAGATAATGCTTTATTTATGAAAAGAAATCCAACAAATTGACATCTAGACGATTGAAAACAATTGACGCTTCAATTATATTATATATTCAACATTATATATGTACGTAGATGGAAGCAAAAAATGAAAGCGACTCACTATCCGCGCTTGGTTCTTATAAACTGAGTCCAAAGGTCTCAGTTGCATTCAGTACATGTTCAAACACTTAAACGGCTAATAACCGCTTCCGTTTGTACGTCGATGCGTGGCAGTGACTCATATGGTTATCTCATTCACGCCACCGTTTAAATGTATTTGATTATCTCTCTCTATTATTACATTGGAGTTACAGTTGTGGGTGAGTGAAAGAGTACTGGGGCCTTAGACAAAGTAGCATTCGCTCCGTAGCGATGCGATATCGAAGTTCGTTATCGTCTCAGAGACAAAGGAATCGACACTGTAACACGTGATAAACACGTGATACCTTGTCATGACTTTGTCTCTGAGACGATAACGAACTTCGATATCGCTTCGCTACGGAGCGAATGCTACTTTGTCTAAGGCCCCTGTATCTTCTTCTTTTTTGCTTCTTATCCACGATTTACTTAATTATATAAATTGAAATTTAAAGTAATTTTTTTTTTCTATAAATAAAATTGAAAATCAGTATGGCTGCATATAAGAGTGTAACATAGGACTTTAATATACAAACTTAAAGCTAAATTTTTTACACGAATAAATGAAATACATCTGATAAAATTATTTACGTAACGAACGGTACGTATTACATAAACGGCTACCTACTATCTATTTGCTATTTTAATGTAATAATCTTTATTACGCCTCTTTGTGACAACGGCATCCGAAACCAAGCCGCGTTTTCTATTTAAAAAAATTTGGAAACGTCAAAACGAAAGACAGTTTTGTATTAATTTTTATTTAACTATTTAAATTGAACATTTAGAATGTTTAAATGTCCATCCCGATGAGTTTCTTGTCGAAAATGAATTCTCCAAGCGCTTCATGCTCGGCCACCATCTTCTTAAGGGTGGACGCTTTCCCGGCGAGATCGCGCTGTCCCTTATACTGCTCCTCCAGGAACTCGCCAGTCAAGTAGTCAACGAGCTGTCAAAATCAAATGCAATCATTGTTATAGGAGAATCAATATTTAAAACTAGCTTTGGCCGCCGACTTCTTTCGCGTTAAAAAAAAAAATAAGTGACTAGAATTTACTCTTGATAATTGATAAGTACTAATTGTCTTTGACTATGCAATAGGAAAAGAGGTTAAATAAATAACCCATCTGGCGGCAGTACCCACCCCCTTACAGAAGACCACCGTGAAATAACAGCACGTGTGCCGTTGTGTTTCGGCGAATGAGTAAGGGATGCCAGAGCCCATTTCCTTATCCCCCCTCCTAATCCCTTATCCTTAATCCTACTGTAGTCGGCAGCGCACTTGCAGCATGCATGCGGTATGCACAGATGTCACTACGTTTTATAAGTTCAAATAGTTCATTTTTCCACAACAGATGTTACTGCGCCGGCAGGTTAGTATGCGCTATCGTTTCGGTCCTCAACGTGGACTATACACTTTTCATGCAAGATATCTTCATGAAGATAGACGTTTGCTTTTATAAGCCCAGAGAATAGAATTAGGGAACAGCTGTCACACAAATGCCAGAGTGACAGATAACGTAACGCTTTTTAGTTAACGGTTGCATTAATTTTACTCTTCATAAAATTTCCATATTCTTATACGAAAATCGATTCTTAAGGAGTAAATTCCAATAAAATTTCAATGCCTTAGAAAAAAGCGTGCGGACAAAAGATATTTATTTATAAAGACGCGCGTCTTATAAATAAGAAGAGGTATAAGAAGGGTCCCGCCTTCTTTGACAAAAACCGTGATAACTCGGCAAATATAAATATGATATTCGTGAATTATACACAAAAACCATCCTCAGAAATCCCTCTTTCTATCGATACAATCGGGACCAAAATCAGTTCACAACTTTCTGAGATTAGCGCACACATGCAGACAGACAAAGAAAAAGGAGGACTTCATGCTATGTACTGATATTTAACTTACATGGTAGTCATTGAACTCCTCGTCTCCTTCGCAGACCTTAATCACATTTCTGATGCTGTTGGTAACTTCGGATTCCATCTTCAGAGCATGCTCCAGGGCTGCCACTCCGCTGTCCCAAGCCTTGCTGGGAGGCGGCTGAAAACGTCATATTATCTTTAATGTATTAGCGTTTTAAATAAAAACTTATCTTTCTTCGAGATCAAAGCACTTTTATGTTAAGTAACTATGTTAGGTGTATTATTTTCTTAGGCTTCGTACGGATACAACTCATTCTGCATATTATACACAAACCATTCTCGTTTATCAAAATTTATCTAGTGAAAACCGTATCAAAATACGTTGAGCGGTTTAGAGTATGGTGTTTACGAGTCGCGTACAATCCGTCGGAAATTTCTTAGCACCTGGAAATCATTTGCTACGGCCCGCAGAGACCTAAAAATAGTTAATGTATGTGTTTTTTTATTTTAATATGCATCAAACATTTGCATACAAAGCAAAGTTAAAATAGATTGTTGCTAAGTGCCGTGAAATTTCCGACGCGTTGTAACTTCTGCATCGATCCGCAATAAAATCAATGCGAAACTTTTGGGATGCGGATATGCGAATCTGAGAGTATTAGGAACTAGTCCTAACTCTCTCGGATTTCTCCTGGAAGAACTATGGCGTTGTTTAAGTTTTTTCAATTTCAACATCTCAGCGTTAGGACAAAGGCCTTCCCCATAATTTTCCAAAAGAACCGGTCAGAAGCAGCCTGGATCCACCGTCGACTCGCCGCCCTTATCAGATCGTCTGTCCACCTTGTGGATGGACGTCCTACGCTCCGCTTGCCTGTCCGTGGCCTCCACTCGAGAACCTTCCAGCCTCAGCGGCAATCGCCTCTCAGTACTGTGTCCTGCCCACTGCCACTTCAACTTACTAATCCGCCGAGTTATGTCAGTAACTTTAGTTAGTCTACGAATCTCTTCATTCCCGATTCGATCTCGCGCTTTAACCCCGACCATAGCTCTCTTCCTAGCTCGTTGAATGACGTTGAGCTTTCTTAGGAGGCCCATAGTTAAGAGACCATGCTTCAGCTCCATATGTCATCACTGGCAACACAACTTTTTATTTGTAATTTAAATTGTTTCAACTTTCTACTAAAAGTTTGACTATTAATTTCAATAATTTATTTCTGCACTTAAAAAATTTCATTCCAGGCTTATTCTTTTGTTAAAAAAAATACAGGTTTGTACGTATTTTTTCTGGTTAGTGTTGCTTGCATAAAAAATGTATTCTAATCAATTCTTATGCAAGAAAACACAATTAACCGAAATCAAATTAATCAAAAATAATTGTTAACGTAATTTTTCAATTGCAATCTCTAATAATATGTCTTGGGGATATATAACTATATTGATTATAATATATATAGAGTACAACTATTATTGTATCTTATTCGATTTAATATTTACTTACTGTATTAATATTCAGTAGCTGTATAAAAAAAATAGAACATTAAGAATAAATTATGTTGAAATCGATTTTGAACAGATGTAAATGAAGTTGGAGTAAATATCCTAAGACATCCTATGATAAAGAAACGAAAGAAATAAAGCCCGGTGATTGGTTGTTGTAACAGTTGTAACTTCAACAACCAATCACCGGGCTTTATTTCTTTCGTTTCGTAAGTACGCAAAGGAAGCGTATGCATCTTGGCTAGGGCCCCAGAACGATCGCAATTTTTACGCACAATCTAACAAAATTGACATAATGGAACAAAATTAAAATTTGAATGTCCGTTTAGTATGAATTTTGACTCGGAGAAGCTAGGACGTTCGCTTGCGTTAATGAATAATGAATAAAACGTTAATGAAAATACATACAATTTTAAAACCTGCCCGTTTCAAACTTTATTAAAATATAGTCTGTTATATGCACTGTATTTTATAATTTTGCTTCCTCTAAGGCTTAGGTTGCACTATGGTTTTTTCCGGGGAGCGATTAACCGCTACGACCGCGAAACCGCTCGAGACGCACACACTACGATTAAAAACTGCGAAACTGCCCGCGATTTTCACAGTTTGAAGATGGAATTCAAGAGAGCAATATGTATTATTACTCTAATAGGGGGTCGTCCATTAATCACATGAGGCTTTTTTTTAGAATTTTTTTAACCCCCCTCCCCTACCCAAAATCACGTGTATTTTTTTAGTACAAAGTATCTTAAAAATTTTCTTTAAATACAGGATACATATAAGTATAATCAAATTTAATTCTGGAAAATTGAGGACCGTGATAACAATGTCCAGATAGACGTTGCCTGGCAAAAAAAATAATACACGTGATATCGCACTACACCCCCCACCCCTCCATTAATATTTCCCGATTTTTACCTAACAACCCCCTCCCCCCCCTTCGAGCCTCACTTGATTAATGGACGACCCCTAGTAAGAAATATTGGGTTCATCCACTCGCTAGCCGTACATAAGAAATATCATATTTAAAAAAAACATCGTGAGAAATTTTTCAATTATTATCGGATGTCAGTAGCCTAAATTTTTGCATGTGCGTCCATACATCACCTTCACGGCGACGGTTGCCGAATACTGGCCGAAAAACCGCCGGCTATTAACGCATAGTGTGTGTGCACCGACTAAATTCTATAGCGTCCTCTACACTACTCACGAAGTTGACCGAGGTTAAGCGAATTCGAGAGTGTGGAGAGGCACTTCGTCTTACTTCGTCCAACTTTACCTCGCCTCGGGCGACTTCCAATTTTTGTCAGTTTTTGCGCCCGAGTCAAAGGACTCGAAGTTGCCCGAAGTGGCCCGAAGTGCGCACACAGAGTGCCTCTCTACACTACTCGGGCGCTGGCTGACTTCATTTAGCGTCGATACGTCTTTGTGAATGCACATGCGTGATTTATTATTTTATTTACACACGACAAGATTATGAGCGGTATACAGTGGTCACAGGAACAAATTATGTTGTTCCTTGAAACATTGCAAACAGAGCCAATTATTTGGGACCCAAATGAAATGAATGAACCCAAATGAATTTTTCTCCTTTTTTTATTTTCTTTGTAAGATAAATGCACGTAGTTACAATAAAAAGAGGGCACATTGCGACAGCAGCTGCTAGTTGAGCGTCCATTATGAACGACATTCGCGTGTTGCCGGCGCCACAGCGCGAATGAGCTCCTCGCGAAGTTCTACGAGTGTGTAGTGTCGCACTTCGGACTTCGGTTAACTTTCCCGAGTACTTTGTCGAGGAACTTTGCGAGTAGTGTAGAGGTAGAGTATGGATTACAATTTACCGCGGTTTCTAACCGCGAGCCATTTTGTAACATTTCACGGTTTTAAAATCAGTCGCGGAAAAAAACCGCAAGTGCGGCCGCTTGTATTAGTTTTCTTGAATCGCATAATCGCACGTTTAAAAACCATAACGGTTTAGCCGTAGTGCGACCTAAGCCTTAGTCCTCTTATGAGGATAGCCATAGAACTTACATATATAATGCTTAAAATATACTTATTGTATTACTAAAATGAAAATTACGGACACCAATCTGAAAGAAATGTTTATTATTATTATTATTAAATTAGCAGGCACTCTAAGAAAAGGCGAACCCAGGGCCCTTAGATATATATAGATAGTCCGTTTAAACGAGTCCTCGCCCGCGCGTTACAGGGGGGCGGGGGTATGACGACAAAGGGAACCGAGAGAGGCTGGCCTCATTTAAACGGTCTAACTATAGCTGCTGGCAGTGGATGGATGAGGATGGCAGAGGATTGAGAGTCTGATGGACTGATAATAATGTTGATATTGATGAAGAGTTCGCTCCAATTAATCCCGGTTTCCCGGATCACAGAATAACACAGAAGGCGCAGCTGCAAGAGGGACACGCGAGTTTAACTGTGCAGTCACTCACCCTGACTTGGATCAAGTCGCTGACACGTGAAGTGAGTTCTCCCCTCATAAGGAAGTACTCGATGAGTTTGGTGGCGTGTTCCCTTTCTTCGGAGGCAGCGTCGAAGAACAGCTTCGCGAAGCCTGGCCGGTTGACCTGGTCATTTATTTTTTTCGTGAATTAAGCATATTAAATAAAATTGAAGTGTTCGTTTGTAATGTTTTTTTTTATTTTTTATTATTTATTAATACATTAATGTTTCATTTGACTTAACATTGGTGTAAACAAAAACTCATTAAAATTAAAATAAAAAAAATATCAAACTCAGAAAAATTATATCAGCTTTTTACTAAATGTATATGAAAGCATAATATACGGCAGCTATAACAAAAAAAAAAATCAATCACATCCATTCGCTTTTTGAAGAGGGTTTTTTTTGTTTTAGGGTTCCCGGGTTCGAATCCCGGCAGGGTCAACTTTGAAAATAAACTTTTCAGATTTGGAAAGGGCAGGGCACACTGCGTTATCGTAATCATTTGGGCAGCCCGTCTGGTGGCAGTAACCACCCCCTTACATAATACCACCGCGAAATAACAGCACGTGTGCTGTTGTGTTTCGGTGAGCGAGTAAGGGATGCCAGAACCCATTTTCCTATCCAACCCCTTATCCGTAATCCTACTGTAATCGGCAGCGCACTTGCAGCAGCTGTGGCGTTGCTTGTGTTATAGGCGACGGTAGCCACCTACCATCATGTGGACCGTCCACCTGTCTGCCGATCTGAACATTAAAAAAAAAGAAATTATAGATTTTACTGGAAAAATATCGTGTAATGGGGTTTCATAGATATTTAAGTTTGAAAGTATCAAAAAATCTAATCGTTCCAATAATAAGTTTTTAATTTTCGAATTTTATCCCCGTTTATAAAATCCGAAACATTCACAGGATATTACTGAAATTAAGACAGACTTTTTTTATTATAAACTAGCGACCCGCCCCCGGCTTCGCCCGACGTACAATTTTTATATATTTGAACATTCTCCCTTTTATCCCTCTTTCCATTAGTGAAAACCGAATTAAAATCGGTCTACCCGATCACGCGTGATGCCGTGGCCAAGGGAAATAGGGATTCATTTTTATATATAGAGAATGTATCAATAATGCTTCCTGTTAAATCTTTATTTATTTGTTTTGCCAGATATTAATCCTGACTATATTATATGCGAAAGGGAGTTTTTTTTCTACATTTTCACGCCTTAACTAATCAAACAATCATCATGAAATTTTACCTACACTCTGTCAGGGTACAAAAATAGACCTAGGGAACCTTTCATCGAGAAAAACGGGACAAGTGCGAGTTGAACTCGCGTGAAGAGGGTTCTGTACGATGTTACCTATCCGCACAATATTGAGTGATTTACCATGTTATTTTATTATCATGGACTTCTTATAGGTTTTCCTACAATCTATAAGTAGACAACTAATTTCTGTATTTTTTCAAAATTTTTGGGGGGGAATGGTCGGACAGACGGACACACGAGTGATCCTATAAGGGTTCCGTTTTTTTATTCCGACGTACGGAACCCTAAAAAGAAAAAAAAATACTATTCAAACCAAAAAGCTGTGTGCTGTTTCAAACCAAAAATGGTCGAGTGAAGTTTGTGTGCCATGTTATTTTAATATCATGGACCTCTTATAGGTTTGCCTGTAATCTATAAGTAGAAAACTAATTTCTGTATTTTTTTTCAAAATTTTAGGTTCAGTAGTTTCTGAAATAAGTGGGGGGGGGGGATGGTCAGACACGAATGATCCTCTAAGGGTTCCGTTTTTTATTCGGACGTACGGAACCCTAAAAAAGTACTGTTTTCAAGGGATCATCAAAAAATATAAAAAAAACTAGCTTTTACTCGCGACTTAGTCCGCGTATCTTTAAAAATTATTACTTGCTGATAATGCAGCCTTCTATAGGTGAAAGAATTTTTAAAATCGGCCCAGTAGTCTTTGAGTTTATTCACTGCAAACATACATTTGTATGGAGGGGGGTAAAGGGGGAGATGGGGGAGGGTGACAGCCTATGTTACTCGCTGATAATGTAGCTTTCTATAGGTGAAAGAGTTTTTAAAATTAGTCCAGTAGTTTTTGAGTTTATTCATTACAAACATACAAAAATACATATATACATATTTTTTTCTCTTTATAATATTAAGTAAGTATAGATATAGATTAAAGGCTTAAGCAGAAAAAGGGAAAACCTAGTAAATAAACAAGGGTCAGTGTACACTCACCCCGTCCCTAGAGAAGTGGGCCCCCATAGCCAAGTACTGCAACGCGGCTGCAACCTCCGTTTGAATCTGACGCCTCATACTCTCCTTGCAACTGTTCACCATGGTCTTCCATTCTCCGGGGATGTCCACGTGGTTCATGTAACCTGCAGACCATACATAATAATTCTTTACCACTTTTTACCATCGAAACTGATTAGTTAAGATCGTAGCCTCATAATGAGCTCAAACTACACTTACTTCGGCCTTATATGACAATCGATTCTTAAAAAGTAAATTTTGTATGGAACGGCCTTTTATTCTGAGGCGGTACGAATTTCGCCGGGTCAGCTAATAAAACCCATTACAGGAAAAAAGTATAATACGGTTATTTTATTACTAGACTTGTGCTTACTCGGTCACTACTCACTACAATGATTCGCTCAATATCGGTCACTGATTTAAATGAACTAGGTCGGTCAAATCGTTCAGATCGGTCAGTTGACTCACTTGTTTCTTTTCGGTTTTGGTTTCGAGCGCTCAATTGAGCGTCTGAAGTGCAAAACGGGATAGTGTAATTAAGTTTTTAACAAGAGCAAGTGAGCAAGGTAGACTAGAAACGATACAAAAAGAGACGGTATTGGTAAACGAACGATTTCACATCGCTAAGAAAAAGTAAATTTTAATTTCAAATAATGAGAGCTCAATTTGCGAAAGTGAAGTGTTCCGACGACTGCCATATAAACGAACGAACATGAATCAAGAAAGCTGTTTTGTTGAGATTTTTGAGCTGACCGACTTAGTTCAATAAAAAGAGATGGCTCAGTTCGGTCGGTCGTTCGCGAACGACACAAGTCTAGTTATTTATTACTAAATTTCTATTGTGTGATGTCATTGTAAGTACAATGCCGTATAATCGTACAATACAATGCCAATTTTTAATGCCATTCAATTCAGCCAGTTGGCCTTTAAGAAGCCGTTAGTTTTCCTTGAACATTGCTTCGGGGATTTTTTAGCTCTATATAATGTTTATAATTTAAACTAAGTATTGATAGGGCAAAATTCATTTCGCATTCTTACCGACCACCGTGTTATAACAGCATATGTGCTGTTGTGTTTCAGTGAGCGAGTAAGGGATTCCGGAGCCCATTATCCTATCTCTAATAATCCATTCATTCATGTTCCCACTGTAGAGGGGCTCGGGCCTACCCTCTCAACAAGGGCCTATGGGTTATATGGTCCTCCACTCAGGCCCAGTGAGGGTTGGTGGACTTCACATGCGCCTTAGAATTTTCTCTTTGGCTTATGTAACCACCCCCTTACAGAAGACCGCCGCGAAAAAACAGCACGTGTGCTGTTGTATTTCGGTGAGTGAGTAAGAAATGCCAGAGCCCATTTACCTATTCCTTCCCAACAATACCTTATCCTTAATCCTACTGTAGTCGTCAGCGCACTTGCAGCAGCACATGTGCAAGTAATCAATTCTACTGCAGTCGGCAGCGCACTTGTAGCAACTTTGGCGTTGCTTGTGTTATAGGATAGGCGACGGTAGCCACCTACCATCAAGTGGACCGTAAGCCTGTCTTAACATTAAAAAAAGGTTTCCTCGCGTTGGAACTCGGAGTTACCCACTGCGCTGACACTCATAATCCCTTACTTCTCATTTAAAAAAAACTATACTCATAAATAAAGAACATATAAAAAGAAAAATATATAAATATGTCGGAGAGTCCTGAAGTGGCGCCACAAGCGGAAGGCTTTGGAATTGTTTCTAGATAGCATAGAACGCCACCTAACGACTATCTTTGAAAACGTCAAGCAAAAGCTTGGGTGCAACAAACCGCGTTTCCAGTTAAATTCATTTGTATCGGTCTAATTGTTAACGTTTACAGGGTAACTTCGATTATTATCGGAATATAACGACATTGGCTGGAGCGCTCGGCGTGCTACTGCCGTTCACGTCGCACGAAGACCATGACTTCTTTCAGCACCTCGAGATGCACATGCGCAGCGAGAACCCGCCTCTTTGTGGCAGGGACCACTTATCCTTCAGAAGCTATTACTACCCGGTCAAGAACGTGATTGATGGCGACCTGTGCGAACAATTCAACTCGCTGGAGCCGGCGAAGCAGAAGGCGATCGCGGGCGATATGGAGCGCACACCCGCAGAGGTCTCCAAGAAGCTCGAAGACATTAGAACTAGATGCGCGTTTTAACTTACTTTTCTCATGAGTACTAATTAAGTAAAGGAAGTCATAATATCGGAATAACTAGAAGCATCGAGTCTTATTTCGTGTTTTCGACTATTCCTGAGGCTTATGTTGCCTATAGGTATCCCAGATATACATAAAAAAAATAGAACAGAACTACTTTGCCAATATTTGTTTCGAAACATTTTATCGGTCTTTAACGACAAACACCTGTCTACCAGACAATATATCAAACATCATGACCTGGCTCCAGATGTCAGATAATATGATACGTGACCGTTTACATATTATATCTAAATGATTTATCTGTAAACACTTGAGAAATGAGACTTGTCTATTCAAATGCAAAAGATAAATGTTATAGACATTATCTTTTTAAAATATGCTACAATCCATGTCTTTTTTAAGGTCGTCAGACAGGCTGAGACACTAGTGGTATAATACAGGTGCGCTGCCGACCACACCCACCGAAACACAACAGTACACATGATGTAATTTCACGATGGTTTTCTGTAAGGTGGTGGTTACTGCCGGAAGAGCGACTGCCTAAACGACTGCGAAGGCCAGATCCAGACCAGAGCAAACAATGAAAATTCATTTGCAAAGTTGGCCCAGCCGGGAATCGAACCCGGAACTCCTCGGAGAGCACGGAGGCAAGCACCACTCGGTCAATGGGTTTGTCAGAGTGATTTGTGATTTTATACATATAAATCATTTTTAAGTACATCAAACTAAACTTATTCAGATACTACGTAGCTGAGCCCGCAACTTTGTACGCGTGGTATTCGGTATAATTACGTCACTTTTTTGTTTGTAAACCGATTGGAATGAAACAACCACTAAATGTTACGGGAATCTTGCTACATCAAGCTGAAACCGCATTCAAATCGGTTAAGCCGTTTCTGAGATTAGGGTGCACAAACGCACAGACACAGACAGACAAAAATTATAAAAACGTATCTTTTTAACCTCACAGTAACTAAGTACCTATAACGTGTAAAAATTGTTTTTTTGAAAAAATATTTAATGTACAAACACGGCTCATTTAGAATAAAGTGGACGCTTTATGTTCCAAGTTCTGTATGATTAAAGTGGACGCTTTGTGTTTCAAGTCCTGTACGATTAAAATGGACGCTTTGTGTTCGAAGTCCTTTATGATTTAAGTAGACGTTTTGTGTTCCAAGTCCTGTACAATTAAAGTGAACGTTTTAGTTCCAAGTCCGGTATGATTAAAGTGGACGCTTTGTGTTCCAAGTCCAATTATTGGACTCTACGTGTTATGTTCCAAGTCCTAAATGACTAGCGTGAACACTTTGTGTTCCAAGTCCTGTGTGATTAACGTGGACGCTTTATGTTCCAAGTCCTGTATGACTAACGTGGACGCTTTATGTTCCAAGTCCTGTATGACTAACGTGGACGCTTTGTGTTCCAAGTCATGTATGATTAACGTGGACGTTTTGTGTTCCAAGTCCTTTATGATAAAATAAAATAAATAAAATAAATCTTTATTTGCGCGAACACATGTTTACAGGATTTTAATTTGTATACAGCAGTTACAGTACAAAGTATGTTCTACCCGCCAAGGGCACGCAAATATTTGTGTTTAATTATTTGTAAACTAATATATTAATAAAGGAATTAATGTTTCTTATTATAAAATTCTTTAACATCATAATAACAACAATCTAATAACCATTTTGTTAATGTTCTTGTAAATTTAGGATCCGGCAATTCTTTTATATTATTAGGTAGTTTATTGTATGTTTTAATTGCCATAACGTAAACATTTCTATTAAATAGTTCTAATCTACATTTTGGTCTTTGCAATAAATTACCTGGTCTAGTTATTTTGGTTCCTATTTCGTTATTTTACTCGTAAGTAGACGCTTTGTGTTCCAAGTCCTGAACAATTAACAGGGACGCTTTGTGTTCCTAGTCCCGTATGATTACAGAGATGCTTTGTGTTGTGTTACAAGTCCTGTATGATTAACGTGGACGCTTTGTGTTCCAAGTCCAATTATTGGACTCTACGTGTTATTTGCATGTACCAAGTATTTGTTATCGAGCCGATAATTATTTGGACGGGTACATTTTTAATGCTTTGTTTACTGTTACATTGTGTGTCATATTGATCTATTTATGTCGAGCGTTGTTACGTTGGGAGCGCCGCTCCATCAAATTTTTATAATTTCTTGTACATCATTCTTTACCCTATCAAAGTCTTCAATGCGTGCATAACCTATCCTCAAATACTGTTTTTTTTTATGTTATGGTCGATAGACAAGCGGATGGTCCACTTGGTGGCTACCGTCGCCTATAACACAAGTAACACCACAGGTGATGCAAGTGTGCTGCCGACCATAGTGGGATTGAGGATAAGGGATTGGGGATAGGTAAATGGGCTCTGGCATCCCTTACTCACTCACTGAAACATAACTCCATCCAGACTTTTAGATTCTTAGATCTGTTGTTTAGATCCTATTTTGAAAAATTAATTTCCAAAGTTGATCTTGCCGGGTCTCGAATCCGGAACGCTAAGGCAAGCACCCTAACCACTCATCCAATGGGCTCGTCAAAAAGCCTAAGTAGTCTAAAAAAAACTAAACCGATTTCCTAAATTCAATAACACAACTTTCTTTTAATAAAGTGTTTTTTTTAATTTATTAATTTATATATTTATATACACTCTTTTTTCAGCAATTGGTTAGCTAGACACATAACATCTAGTATTAGGACTAATTTAATTGTTATTTCGAAATATCACCTAAATAAGAATTAGTTCATTCATGGCCTGTAATTTAAAATTATGAACTAACATAGGGACATTCTATCGAGGAGGTTCTATTGAGATCTCTTATTAGATCCATTCTAATTTTATTTTATTTTATTTTATTTATATTTGGGAAACATACAATATTTTGATACACATTATATACATACATATAAGAAAAACATAAATCAGCAAAGTTTCCACTAAGTTACTAAAACATATTATAATTTACAATACACTACAGAACATCGGAGTTAGGAGAAAACATGTAAAAAAGCAAGCAAAAAATAAACATACAAAAGAAAGAGAAAACAAAAAATAAAAAGATAAACTGGTCGCTACTAAAAGAAAACTACACGAATATACTTTCGAGGGCCTGTTTAAGGCTTCGTTTATAGGCTCCTATAGGACAACTGAAAATATCCAGATCCAGTAAGTGTTCATTATAAAATTTGCAGGAGCGATGCAAAAATGTATTGCTAGTATATTTCTTTTTACAGAACTGAATATGTAATGAACACTTACGGCGCGAATTTATTCGAGGGCAACTCAAACCAATATTGCTTAGTAAGAGCGGTGAATCAATGTAATTATTTATAATCTTGTATAAAAACAGTTGATCCTTCTGAACTCGTCTATGAACAAGAGGCACGAACGCAGGCACCTTGTTAAATCTATATTGAAAATGTTTCAAATACAAGTTAAACACTCTATCTAACCTCTTAATTTGAGTTTTATATTGCGGGTTCCAAACAGTAGACCCGTACTCGAGTAGCCTAATGAGCCTCAAAACACTATATCTGCTGTGAGTTGCTGGAGTTGGGTATCCCGCAACTACTTCAGTGGTATTTCCATGTCATGGAAATACCAATGAAGTAACAATATATTAAATTTCAAATCAATCGGACCTATGGAAGTTAGTGAGATCCCTTCCGTCAACTAGGGAATGAGCTGATGATCTTCAAATGCCTGAACAGAACCTCATAAATTATAGCTAAGAACTACCTTCATCGCGTCAGCTTTCCAACAAATATACCATATACCATATGTTTTGAAGCTAAAATGCCACATACACAAATTATACAGAAACAAGTCAAACTTATAACATCCCTCTTTTGCGTTATACATCCATGGTAAAATACAGTAAGTAAAATGCTTATTTTAAAATTAAAATTTTCCAATGACTTTTAAAAAAATGTTTATGATTCACAGAATTCTTAAAACAGATTTACTTGGCAATAAAACTGTTTACTTGAGTGATAATAAATTTTGCCAAACAAAAACTCTCACTAATTAAAGGGATTTATTTACATTTACATGTAACTAATATGAACACAAAAGTGAGTTCGTCTGTTTGTTTATTAGCTTTCACGCCTTATCTACTCAAGAGATCATCATGAAATTTTGGATACAAATTTATCAGTGATAAAAAACGGCATAGGGTACTTTTCATATCAATCGAACATGTGGAAGTTAGTGAAATCACTTTGTCAACTAGGAAATGGGCTGATGATCTTTAAACGCCTGAACAGATCTTCATAAATTATATTGATTTATGAATCAATATGATCATGTTAGCCCTTATCAGGTTGTCAGTCATCTTTTGGGTGGACGTCCTACGCTGTGCTTGCCCATCTGTGGCTTCCACTAGAGAACCTTCCGGCCTCAGCAGCCGTCGGCTCTCCATGCTATTTGTCCTGCCCACTGCCACTTCAATACACCAATCGGCCAGGTTATGTCGGTAACTACTGTTTGTCTATGGATTCATTTCTGATTTAATCTCGAAGTGTAATAGCTCGAGAATAGCTCTATAGCTCGTTGAGTGATGTTGAGCTTTCTTCCAAGCCCATAGTTACAGACCATATTTCAGCGCTGTATGTCATCACTAGCGACCCACATTGGTCGAAAACTTTTAAGGAATTTTGGAAGAGAAGATGAGAAGAATTATTGCATACAACAAACATATGAGCATAATGTTAGATAAGTCATTGACATGATAATATATGTATAATTTGTGTAATATCCTTTCTGTAGTATAAGGAAATAGAGAACAAATATTTTTTCCATTGATTTACTCACTTAACTAGTTTGAAAGTAAGAATTAAAATATTATATAAAAATACAGTTAAAATAATTGAGAGAAAAATTCAGTGGGATAACTAGGTTAGTTAGAGCAAAATTTCTACTAAATCCCTAGATTAAAGGTGACAGCTCTGAAAACGGCCCGAGGAATAAGAAGACAAAATAAGCCGTGTGCTCTTATTTCCGACAGTACGGGTCAACCAAAGCAAAAATGCCACAGTGTGCGTTTAAATACTGCGCTTTATTGCTTGGACTTAAGGTATATTTTAAGTTAATTTAACAGATATAACTTTAAGTATAATCAACACAAGATCAACATGGACTGTTTTTCGCTTTGATTTTTAGGTGTATCGTTGATCGAAGACTAAACCACACAATGGATTTCGATACGGTTTCAATAATGAAAGAGCGATGAACAAGGAAGTTTGTGTTTATAATTTACAGAAAAAAAAAATACATCTATGTTATTCGTATAAATAAATTTAAAAAATCAAAGGTATTTTATCAATAATAAAATTTGTACCTATGCTTAAGAATATGCATAAATTATTTTGTATTTGTATCAATCAATAAATATGGAAGGTATATTTACGTAATTATAGTACCTCTCTTAGGCGTATGAAGAATTATGTCAATAAAGATACTGGCTGCAATTTATCCGTAGGTTGGTTATTTGTAAAAAAAAATAGGAAGGAGTTTTAACCTCTTTCAACACAAATGAAAAAAAAAAAAACTTACATTGTGTGCCAAAGGCAGGGGCGCAGACAGCCAATAGTGCAACAAATACGAAGACGGTCTTCATTTTTCTACAATAAAATCACAGATACTTTGACGAAAGAAAATTAATTATAGCGGGGTTGTGCAGGGCAAGAGTTCTCGCGAAAGTCTAGCCTTTACACACACTGGCGCAGAAGGCGACTCTCAAATTCAATAAAATATAAAAATAAGCGCTATTACACTCAATGGTTCCGATTATAACAAAAATAATGAATTACGCAGCGAGCGATAACAAAAGCATCTCGTGTTGTTGACAATGACTAGTTCAAATGAGTGAGCGAGACCGAGGACGACATATTCGGGTTATATAAAAAGTTCCCGACGAGGTTTTGTGTTTCAAGTTGTGTTCCAAGTGGAAATTTACTTAGTAATAAACTAACTTTTTAAGGTTTAAAATGTACTGTAAATGATTTTTTAATTATTTTCGCAACGTTTGGTACTTTTAGTATGCAATAAATTCTTTAAAAAATTGAAAATGATGCAATGGAAATAAATTTCTTGAAACACAAAACCTCAACGTCCTTTGTGTGACAGAGATGATAGATAACGTCATAGCGGGGAAAAAAGCGGGTCTGGCTGCAGTGGGAGGGAAGGTAATAGGGTTGCCAGGTGCTAAGTTTTCTCCATTTTTGATGTAAAAAAATATACTTTTCAATTATTCCATTACGACTTTTTTTTAATATAGAGAAAAAATAAACAAGATCAGACCTTCCCACTCCCCAATTTGTACGTCAGTAGTAGATATATTACGATCGTAAATAAAAAAAAATCGGAGAGAATAATACATATTAAAATCTATTAAAAAATATTTTACAAC
Organism: Bembecia ichneumoniformis; assembly: GCA_910589475.2. NCBI lineage: Eukaryota > Metazoa > Arthropoda > Insecta > Lepidoptera > Sesiidae > Bembecia > Bembecia ichneumoniformis. Next base: position 2,134,104 of record OU342550.1, read on the forward strand.
TACTGCGACTTTTTTCACATATTTAATATAGCCCCCTGAACACTACTTCTTTGGTATTTCGAACTAAACTCATCTATACTGTATGTAGCAGAAACTGCATGAAATACGTAATAATACTTAATAATATGTATCTTTTAATTTAATGGCGTATGATGGTTATTAATTAAGTGGAACTTGCATTTTGAAGTTCCACTTAATTATTAAGTTCTTTATTAAGTTAATATTTTCATATTACCTATTTTTTTTAAACAAATTACACCAAACAACGTCATTGAAGCCCAGCATAAACGTGGCCATAATACATTGTATATAGCAACGCATTTGACAATATATTTTGTGCGGCAGCACAAATAGCTATAAATATATATATATTTACTGCGTTAAGGGTTGTACTGAAAATTATATACACTAATGTACAGTTACATATACTTATTATAGCAACGTGAACTTAGTAGGAAAGTCGTAGTATTGTGAAGTCAAAATGTGAATGATGCTCTGCGCATCCAGTATAATGACGCCTTTAAGATTCTGTTGAGACTGTCACGCTATTGTAATGTGCATCAGAAAGAGAGATGGTGGCATCCTGGCATCCTCATGGCACAAGATGGCAGTAACTATAGCATTCTGAAAACAATTATGGATAAGGTCAATTGTCCTATACAAATATTCTGGATGGGGTTAAATACGGCAAAATAATGAAACTGATAAAATAATAACAATATTATTAAAAGAATTTAATTTATTAAAATATTTGTACTGAAATTTTAGTTTAGTTTAGTTAAATTTAGTCATATATTTTGTAACTTTTTATAGCTGCTAATATGGATTTTAATAGAGGAATTAAACGATGATAATGATTATTGTTTACCGTGTGTGGTATACTTATACATATTACAGCAAAGTCTAAGCTATGTTCAACTAGGGATTTTTATTACGTTTTTATGGCAACACAAATTCATCATGTACTCGCAAACTCCCATTTGCCGATAACTTCACTTCAGTTTGCGACGGAATTTTTATTGCGATTTGTTTTGTTGCAACTGTCATCAAGTCGAGTGAGCCGAGTCAATCAATCGTTTTCTGCGCCACAATAAGTACCTATCTATTATAATTTTGTCCCATTTGTGGACAGACAGACACGAAATTTTATCAGTTAATTACCTTACATTGTTGTTGGAAGACGCCTTCTGCGCCAGTGTGTGTAAAGGCTGCACTTTCAACGGGTCTGCTTTAAGATTTCCCCTTCGATTCTTCGGATCATTATTCGGTAGTAAGTGAATAATTATGTCCTCTTTTGTTTCGTACCTACGATATTCTTTACAAATTGAAAAGCATTATTTTTAAATTTGGAATGATCGAAATTAATTATTAATGACTCGACAAATTTCTTATCGGCTATAGATTTTGATAAAATTGCGTGTTTTATTACTTTAATTCCTTTAATAAGCGATATGTTTTGATTATTATATCATTAGTCTTAACATAACATAGATTCTCATCTAAAAATATCTTTTAATACTGGCTATTAATAATGTATCTATTTTATCTACCTAATAAATACATCAGATTATTAATTTTTTTCAAACATCTTGTCAAAGGAACAGTTGTTAATTTTTTTTTCTAACTTTTTTCTCTTTGTACAGCACAATGAAGGTCTTCACCGCACTGTGTGTCTGTTTCCTGGCTGTATCTGGAGCTTTGGCTGCGGACAATTGCTACAATGATGTGTCCTTGGATTGTGCACAAGCATCTACGAGATTGCGTAAGTTAATCTTGAATTAGGCCATATTTTCAGTAGAAAATGACTATTCGTTTATTACAACCAATTTTTGTGATCCCGAGAAGGTCACCATTACCGATTTTCACTAGTTTTTTTTTATGTTGAGGTTATTAGACAGGCTGACGGTCCACTTGAAGGTAGGTTGAAGGCTACCTATAACAAGCAAGTCCACAGCAGACCAATACGATAAAGTATAAAGAATTAGGAAGGGAGGGGAATGTGCTCTGGCATTCCTTACTCACTCACAGACACAACAGCACACCTGCTGTTATTTTGCAGTGGTCTTCTGTGAAGGAACTGCCCAAATGACAGCAAAACGTAGTGCTCTGCCACTACTTGCCAAATCCATACTGGAGCCAGCTACATATGGTTAATTTCCAAAGTAGGCCCTGCCGGGAATGGAACCCAGGACTCCTGACACAGAATTAAAGTAAGCACCTTAACCACCTATCCTGATACTACTGATCGAGTCCATTGATGCCTACTGGGCTTTGGTCCTATTATTTTAATGTTTCCCTTGATACAGGCCTAATAATTAAGTAATTAAAATAGACTTCATTTTAGCTGTAAAATTGTTGGTGGTAATTTAAATTCTAATTATTTAAAAACTATGGTCAAGATTCTAGTTGGTCTAATGTATCCATTTTTTATGTTGATGAGCTAACATTAACATTAAAAAAAGTGTGTGCGTGTGTGTGTTAGCTCCGAAGACGCACAACTGAAGTTTACTCCATTAAACATATAAAATTTTCCTTGTAGATTCAACACAATAATCAATAAACCTACCATCAGGACCTTCAGCCTGTCTGGTGACCTTAGCATTAAAAAAAAGCTACAAAAATTTGTTGTACTATATCGCACCTCAATTCATAGGTGATTAGGTTGCGTTCATTTTGGTAAAAATTGTGTTCGGTCTGATGTTAGTTCTTGTTTTATAAGCTATTGCCGATAACAAAGAATATATGTACAATCATTTACAAAGTACTCAATTGATACATTAAAATTTGATAGTGTTATCTTGTCAATATTGACATGAAAAATAGACTAGGTACAGTTGCAGACTCGGCTAGTTCCATATATAAAAAAAATCTAGATTTTTACATTAAGTGGCGTCATCATCATGAAATCTGGAATCATTCCTATTTGCTATTATTTAGAACCATAACTTGGTATTACACTTTTTAACCTATCTGAAATCCCATTACATTTTATAAATAGTCTGGAACTTGGTCAGGAGTACAGAAAAGGATACCTTACATACAAGAAAAAGTATAGTTCCCGAAGGATTATATCGAGGGACTGAGTTCCCGGGTTCGATTCCCAGCAGAGTCAACTTTGAAAATTAACTTTTTAAAGTTTGCTCTGGTCTAGATCTATAAAGTAGTGGCAGGGCACACTGCGTTTCGCAGCCATTTGGGCAGCCCGTCTGGTGGCAGTAACCACCTGACGGTGTGTAGTAGTAAGATGAAATAATAGCACATGTGCTATTGTGTTTCGATGAACGAGTAAGGGATGCCAGAGCCTGACATATTGTCATTGACATCGATGACTGTAAGGAAGAAAGATCCACTGTATCCGTTTAACTACTGGAAGAGATAACAGTCTTCCAGAATGTTCCAAGACTCTTCAAATCCAGCCATGGCTTTTTTATTTTATGTTAAAGTCGGCAGACAGGCTGAAGGTCAACTTGATGGTATGTGGCTACCGTCGGTCGCCTATAACACAAGCAACGCCATAGGTGCTGCAAGTGCGCTGCCGGCTACAGTAGGATTAACGATATGGGATTGGGGTTGGTTAGGGAAATGGGCTTTGGCATCCCTTACTCGTTCACTGAAACAAGAGCCAACTTGAAAAGTTCATTTCCAAAATTGACTCTGCCGGGAATCTAACCCACGAACCCTAGAACAGACCATTAAGGCAAGCACCCTAACCACTCATCCAACGGGCTCGTCAATATCCAATGGCTTGCTATAATTATTATGTTATCTTTCCAGTTCTTCCAAGCTGCAACGCCATCTATGGAGGTTACGGCCACCATGGAAATTTAGCCACTGAAATGCAGGCTTACGCAAACCTTCATCTTCAGAGGTCATTCGAGTACCTCCTCTCGTCGGCGTACTACAACAATTACCAAACCAACAGGAAGGGCTTCTCCAAGCTTTTCAGGAAGCTCTCTGACCACGCGTGGGAGAAGTCCATTGAGCTCATTCAACATGTTACTAAGAGAGGTACGTATAAAGTACCTATGTTGGGCACTACAGGTGATCTTGAGACTTTTTATTATTTTCCTATACTTTTTATTATTTTCTGCTGTATTATTAACTACCTGTAGCACGCGATTTCGTCCGTGTCTATTTTTATTTTTAAAATAAATTAAAATGTTAAATAAAGTAAAATAAATAAAAAAGCCTTTATTTGCTTCGAATAGTAAAATTATTATTATTATTATTATTTATTTATTTATTATCTCATACATGATTCAATACACAATGTTTACAATGTCTGTAAACCATTATTGGTTTGTCTAGACATTTACTTCACGCCAATACACATTACACTATAAATCATATATACAAGAAATTACAATAACAATGTTACAACTCAATTTAAAAGATGCAAAACCGGCCGACCGAATCATCGACACACATCGGTATGCTTTGTGCGTGTGCAACTCGCTACACAGGATGTCCCATTCTATGCAGTCATGTGTTTTTATAGAATAATTATTTAATTTAGTCATATAAATATAATTTTTAATTATATTATTCAATCCAATAAATGTAATCTTATTATATTTAATTTAGGTAATATTTTTTTAATGTACTCTTTAAGTTTCTTTGTGCTATTTCATTTTTTATATTGATAGGTAAATTGTTAATTAGATGGGGAATTATATATTGCGAGATTCTTTTACCATACTCATTAATAAATTTTGGTTTATATAATAACTTACTAGTGGCCCTTAGTGACTATTTTGTGACTTTTGACTACCTGAATTTCCTCGCGAAAGTACTGTTCCACGAGTAACGTATAGTCAACTTTTTTATGTATAGGCATCACTCCACAATACTTAAAGAGTCCCATGGGATCTTCACTATATTTATTTTTAATTTTCAAAGGTACTATTAATTTCAACAATCTATATTGAATGTTATATATTTGATCTAGGTACGTTTTTTAACTGTACTAGTTTTAGACAAGTATTATAGGATGTCTCTTAATTCGAAGTGCCTTGCGGCAAAGGCCTCCTCCAGGTCCTTCCATTGAGCTCTGTCTGTAGTTATCTTGTCCAGTATGGGCCCAAAGTCAAGCGGATCTCATCTTCCCAACGTCTCTGGGGTCGACCTTGATTGCGCATTCCATGTTACTCACTGATAAAGTAGCTTTCGGATGAAAGAATTTTTAAAATCGGTCCAGTAGTCTGAATTTATTCATTACATACATTTGTATGGAGGGGTGGGGGGGGGAGGGTGTGATTAACCTATGTTACTCGCTGAAAATTAGCTTTCTATAGGTGAAAGAATTTTTAAAATCGGTGCAGTAGTCTGAATTTATTCATTACATACATTTGTATGGAGGGGGGGGGGGGGGGGGGGAAGGGTGTGATTAACCTATGTTACTCGCTGAAAATTAGCTTTCTATAGGTGAAAGAATTTTTAAAATCGGTCCAGTAATTTTTGAGTTTATTCATTACATACATACGTACAAATCTTTTCTCTTTATAATATTAGTATAGATAGATGATGTGATTTTGAGGTCCCTTGGATTTAAATTTATTTTCTTCTGACTAACTTATTATAAGCAAGCCTTACTTATTATAAAGCAAAGTCCCCCGCCACGCAAAGTCGCGAGTGAATCGGTTCTTAATAGACAAGCATGCTCCATCTTAGATCGCGTCATCACTTACCATCAGGTGAGACTGCGGTCAAATGCTTGATCTATCATTATAAAAAAAAAAAAAAAAAAAAAAACGTCTGTCTATCTGTATGTATATATCGTCGCCTTGGTGATGAAAAGAGCTAACCCACACTTTTGAATGAATAATTGAATTATGAACATCATCATACTCAGCGTTAAACGGAGATTCTAGTGGTGAAGAGATCTAAGAGATAGCTCAAATAGAAGTTGTTTTTTTCCTTCAGACGTGAAAGGAGTTAAATGAAACTAGGAACAAAAAAAAAAACAAAAAAAGGGCACTTAAATCGAACTTCCTTAATTTCAACACATTAATTATTACCTTCTCACAAAAAATTGTGAGAATCTGGATACAAATAGAGAAGATAAAATTTAAAATTTTTTTTTGTGGGTGCTTATTTATTTCAATTGTCATTATCGTGGAACCAATTTAGTGTGGAATAGCTCACTTCACCACTAAGGCGACGAAATGTTGGCGATAATCTTCCCCTTTCATGCGGTTTTCATCTATCAACAGAATGATTCCAGAGGAATCCATAGGTGTATAATCCGTTAAGGTTTTATCTTTAGGTTGCCGAGGGTTTGCAAATTGGAGCACACTGCTCAAAAAAGCAAAACAAAAACCTAATGATTTATCAGGCTAAGAAATCTATTTGGTCAGCAAACTAGGTCAGCCAAAAAAGTTGCGGAATAAATATTTTTGCTCATCAAAAATATTTATTCCTGTTATAAATGAAGTTAATTTCGAATGACAGGTGGCGTGATGGACTTCGCCCGTCGCAGCCTACAGGAGTCGGCTCCCAAGAACTACACGGTGGAGCTTCATGAGCTTGAATCGCTTGCCAAAGCTCTCGACTTAGAGAAGGAGGTCGCTGAGAGAGCTTTCTACATCCACCGCGAAGCCACCAGGAACAGCCAGCATTTGCATGATCCTGAGGTAATTAAGTGTTTTGACGAGACCTGAGTGGTCAGGGGTCCCGAGATAATTACCCGACTTTGGTAAAGAACTTTTTAAAGTTGGCTCTGGTCCGGATGTGAAAATAGTGGGCAGGACACATTGCGTTAAGCAGTCATTTGGACAGCTCATCTGGCAGCAGTAACCATCCCCGTAGACCACCGTGAAATAACAGCATGTTTGCTGTTGTGTTTCGGTGAGTGAGTAAGGGATGTCAAAGTCCATTTACCAATCCCTTATCCTTAATCTTACTGTAGTCGGCAGCATACTTGCAGCAGCTGTGGCGTTGCTTGTGTTATAGGCGACGGTAGCCACCTACCATCAAGTGGACCGTTAGCCGTTAAACCATTACCATCAAGCGATGGGGGAAAACGTCGCAAATACTTTCAAAAGTGTTACCCTTTCTTTGTCTATGTCCTTAGTTCTCAAAGTGGTCCAGGTGGACCACCAGGGATCCATGGGGGTCTACGTTGGCGTGACAAAAAAAAACAATTCTCACTTATTTCATTTAGAAAACTCCGCAGTCGTGGTTGGAGCTCAGCCACAACACAAATTTTCATAGATTTTTCACATTTTTTGTAGAGTTTTGGGAATATGGTAGCAATGTAGCTGCAGGGGGTCCACCGGAAGTAGCTAAATTTTGAAAGTGGTCTATAAGAAAAAAAGTCTGGGAACCTATGTCATAGGATCTTAAACGCTATGCCAAGCTCGTAGAGGTCAATTTGCCTTAGAAAAAGTGGCCCGTTGAAAGTCACGGGTAAAAGCTAGTATATATAATCTGATACGTATAATGAATGAGCTATAGCGTTCCTTTTGAAGAGTACTATAAATTTAATCCTAAAATATTAAAAATAAAGTTTGGGAGGTTTGAAAAGGGTTAATAATGTCACTTACCACCATTTAAGTAGACTGTCACCCTGTCGGCCTTTTATCTTCGGCACATAATTTATTGTATTGTTACACAGATCGCTCAATATCTAGAGGAAGGGTTAATCGAGTACCAAGCGAAGACAATCAGAGACTTAGCCGGACATACAAATGATTTAAAATCCTTCATCAAAGCGAACGATGGTCGCGATTTATCGCTCGCGTTATATCTCTTCGACGAGTACCTTCAGAAGATATAATAAACAGTTTAAAAAAAATTCTCAAAATATTGTGTTAGTACTAACAATGATAGAAAAAAATTAAATTAATCCATTTTTTTAATATGGCAATAAAAGTTTTTTCACTGGTTTAATTGTCTTGTAACCAAGTTCGTATAGCCATCATTTTTTTCAGTGTACAAGAATTAGGCTGTTATTTCGTGTAATGTTCTTTTTTTAAGTATTATGTTAACCTAACCATTAGTACCTATGTAATTTCAGTTTAAAAATAAATATGTTATAATTAAATTATTGGTTTTATTGTTTACATATATAATAAAATCGTAAACGAGCCGTGTCTGTTTGTGCATGCTAATCTCACAAACGGCTTAGCCAATTTTAATGCGGTTTTCACTGATGTATTGTATTCACTGATTTTCACTGTTTTCACCACTCATCCACTGAGTCCGTGGGATGAGTGGTTAGGGTGCTTGCCCTAACGCTCTGTTCTAAGGTTCCGGGTTAGATTCCCGGCAGGGTTAACTTTAAAAAATGAACTTTACAAATTTGGCTCTGATCTGGAAAGTAGTAGCAGGGCACACTGCGTTTCGCACTCATTTGGGCGACCCGTCTGGCGGCAGTAACCACCCCCTTACTAAGACCACCGTGAAATAACAGCACGTGTGTTGAATAAGGGATGCCAGAGTCCATTCTCCCTATCCCCTCCTAATCCCTTTATCCTTAAATCCTACTGTAGTCGGTAGCGTACTTGCAGCACCTGTTGCATTGCTTGTTATAGGCGATGGTCAAGTGGACCGTCAGCCTGACAGACCTTAACATAAAAAAAACTATAACGAGGATATACCAGAGACATATTCCGAATATATTAAATTTTCATAGAAGGAAAATATATTTTATTAAAGCATTCCAATAATATTTCTTGAAATTTATCAGTTTTATCCGAAATACCGTTTACAGTTTGTACTTTTTTAAAATAAGCTTAAGTTTCTTAGGTACTTTAAAAAAAAAGTCTAGTTACTTATTTATATATTTATAACCCTTTTCCTTATTAAAATTAATGTATTTTTAGTTACTGTTTCATTTCGTTAGTATGGTCGAATTGAGTATATTGCGACTAAACGTTTGCCGCCGCATTGTGGAACCTATCGCAAAGACAATTTGGCTTATTATTGATCCGCCGTAATACAAAACGGCGCTGTTTTTTAAAACAGCTAGCCGTAATGTATACGTCGGATTCTACAATCAGACTGCGACATTTATATCAAATACACACAGGACTTGTAACAAAAAAACTTTTTTAAATTTTTTGTCTATTTGTTTCGGTTAATCTCCGAAACGGTTGGACAGATTTTAACGGAATTTTCACTGGCGGATAGCTAAAATATAAGGAGTAATATTGTTACGACTAACCATGGAACGTTCTGGAAAAAGCATTCGCGCCGGCCGAAAATCTCGGAGGTCCCACCCTATCGATAGTAGTCACACCACTTCCCGGTTTCAAAGGAAATTTACAACATAGAAATAGCATTCCCGAACTTTCAATGGACTTGTTTACAATCACGGAATAAACAAAATTCCGTGTTTACAATTTTATTTATATTTCTAGTAAATTCGAAATAGATCGAGACGTTTGGCGCCAAATGTAAATAGGAAAGTGGCGGGCGGGAGAGAAAGTTGTGTGCGTAACAGCGATTCGAAAGCGACTCTTCGGAGCTTTTGTGAAGTTAAGGGACTCATTGACGACTTTTGGCAAGTTTTCATCGGACAAGTTTAGCGATTTTGGAAGTCATCTTGGTTTGTGGAAATAGATAGTTCATTTTCGCTCTTACACGGCAGTTTGACTCACCCCGCACGTAACAATATTATATCACGCACACCACCGCAGCGAAGCCTGGCCGGATTCCAGCAGGTCCTTGGTTCTAATATCATAAACGCGAAAATTTGTGAGGAAGTATGGATATCAATTTATCCATACATCCTCAACGGATTTGGTTGAAATTTGGCACACAGATATATTATTGTAGTACCCAACTGATATGGCTTACCGATGTACCTGCGCAGAAGACGAATTTTTAAAGCGCGGGAAATGCTATCGACCAATCGGCTCGCTCCACACACTGCGCGCCTTTTTCCAGTACCGCTATTGGTCGTCAGCTGCCGCCATGTGAGCGAGCGCCGGAACATGGCTGCATTGTATTATGAACCTTATAGATATCGTATCCAAGGTTAATTGTAGCTTTAAGCTTTCTTTATTAATCGTCGGAGCCGTACTTTCTTTTCTGCGCGAACGAAGATTCACGACGTGCCTTATCAATTGTGTACTACAATACCTGCTTGTGTTACTTTTTATCCTGGAAAAATCTTAGGTTCCCGAAGGAAAATATAAAAAATAAGGAGCCACCGTTGTCATTGTGATAAAGATGTCAGGCTTTATTTTTCAACGCAGACAAAGTCGCCGTCACCAGCTAGTGTAATAATATAACTATTGTTTGTTAAACGTCTCTTTAGACATAACAACGGTCGACACTGTACATTTTATCACGGAGATAACTCCGTCTAAACGAGATTAACTTCAGACGTGACTGATACAACGTTTTGACCTTACGGAAACTTTAAAATAAGCAATCGCACACTGATAAGCAACAAAGAAGTCGCATTGACCACCTCCTTATTGAAGACCACCGTGAAAATAACAGCACGTGTGCTGTTGTGTTTCGGTGAGTAAGGGATGCCAGAGCCCATTACCCTATCTCTTCATTATCCCTTATCCATAATCATCCAAGCGTTATAATCTTTCATTTTTAGGGTTCCGTTCGTCCGAATAAAAAAACGGAACCCTTATAGGATCACTCGTGTGTCCATCTGTCCGACCACCCCCCCCCCCCCTTATCTTCGAAACTACTGAACCTAAAATTTTGAAAAAAATACAGAAATTAGTTTTCTACTTATAGATTATAGGAAAACCTATATGATATTAAAATAACATGGTAAATCACTCAATATTGTGCGGTACACATCGTACGGAACCCTCTTCACGCAAGTTCAACTCACACTTATCACTTTTTTTTTAAATATAATGTGACAAGATAAGAACAAAACTATATGACAAGATAAGAAACAAAACTAACAATGACACAGAAAAACGTTTACTCAAATCTATTACAATTCAACTTATCTCTATCCTTAAGCTTAGTCGGAGTCGCTCGAGTCCGAGGCGGGCTCTCCGACGTCCACATTAAACTTGTACTCCTGGTCGGCGCCGAGGTAGGAGTCCGACATGAAGTACAGCGTGTAAGTCTGGCGGCCGGGTGCTCCGCAGACGAAGTCCAGGCGGACTTTGGCGCTGCGAGCGAGCGACACCCGCTTTATGGACAACAGAGTATTCGTCTTCGGATCGCCGATCACCACCCACCAGCCTTCTTCGCGTTTCTGTAAGATGAGAAAAATCCCAGGCTCATTAGTTGGCACTCAGATCATAGAAACATCTATTATTATTATTATTTTATGTTAAGCCGACAGACAGGCTGATGGTCCACTTGGTGGTAGGTGGTTACCGTCGCCTATAACACAAGCAACGCCAAAGTTGCTACAAGTGCGCTGCCGACTGCAGTAGAATTGAGGATAAGGGATTAGGAGTGGATAGGGAAATGGGCTCTGGCATCCCTTACTCACTCACCGAAATACAACAGCACACGTGCTGTTATTTCACGGTGGTCTGTAAGGGGGTGGTTACTGCCGCCAGACGGGCTGCCCAAATGACTGCGAAAACGCAGTGTGCCCTGCCACTACTTTCCAAATCCAGACCAGAGCCAAATTTGAAAAGTTGATTTTTCAAAGTTGACACTGCCGGGAATCGAACCCGGGAACCCTAGAACAGAGCGTTAAGGCAAGCACCCTAAACACTCATCCTGTTGTGCTGTGCTGTTGTGTTTCGGTGAGTGAGTAAGGCATGCCAGAGCCCATTTCCCCTCTATCCACTCCTAATCTCTTAACCTTAATCCTACTGCAGTCGGCAGCGCACTTGCAGCAGTTTTGTCGTTGCTTGTGTTATAGGCGACGGTAGCCACCTACCATCATGTGGACCGTCAGCCTGTCTGCCGATCTTAACATAAAAAATAATAATTGTATGTTTGTAATGAATAAACTCAAAAACTACTGGAACGATTTTAAAAATTCTTTAACATATAGAAAGCCAGATTATCAGCGAGTGACATAGGCTACTCACCCTCCCCCCATCTCCCCCCTTTGCCCCCGTCTGAACAAAATTGCCCTTTTCCACGAATAATACTGTATAAAGAGACGCGTAAGTCGCGTACAACAGCTATTATAAAAATACACGGCTGATTGTAAGTGAACCGGAATGGAACTGAATAGTTACCCCATTAGTTGTAAACGCATTTGTTCAATAAGAAACATTACTTAGGAAAATTCCTTAGGTTTTGTTGAAATAAAAATTTCAAGAACAGTTCTAAAGAATTTTTATGCCTCTGATTCCAAGGCCATAAAGTTAGCTTTGATGTGGAATATAGTGCTTATTTTGGGGCGACGTAATTGCTTATTTTGACGCAAACAGTCCGCGATACGTTAACCGCAGCTTAATCATTTGTAACCAAGCCGCGAACTCTTATAAAAACTGACCTGCGGGAAGTAGGGTGCGATGACGGGACCGACGACGTCATCCTCGCGTTCCAGCGACACCTCCACGACGACCGGTTTTCCGGCGCGCAAGTGACGTTCGTCTTTTACCTGTAAATACAATAAATTATAGGTATATCTCTAGAAATACAATTTAAAAAACTATATGTGATCCTAAAGAGATGATGGCTCCCCTATCCCTTCCTAATCCCTTATCCTTAATTCTACAAAGATCTACAGGGCACCTGTGGCGTTGCTTGTTTCATAGGCGATGGTAACCACCTACCATCAAGTGAGCCTGTCTGACTACCTTTACATTTTAGATACCTTCTGCTTTGATTTGTTTACATGTAAAGACCTTGAACCGATCTGCCATATCGACGCGCCGCCATTTAGATTTTTTTTAAATCGCGGGCACCATGAAATTGGTATGTATGGGTAGAGGACACATAAACCAACAAAAAACGGGACAAGTGCGAGTTGAACTCGCGTGGAGAGGGTTCCGTACGATGTTACCTATCCGCACAATATTTAGTGATTTACCATGTTATTTTAATATCATGGACTTCTTATAGGTTTTCCTATAATCTATAAGTAGAAAACTAATTTCTGTAATTTTTTTTTCAAAATTTTAGGTTAAGTAGTTTTGGAGGTAAGGGTAATGGTCGGACAGACTGACACACGAGTGATCCTATAAGGGTTCCGTTTTTTTTATTCGGACATACTTTTCGGACGTAAAGTGTCACGTTACTAAGATATTTGGAGGTAAAAATCGACATAATTATATGAGTACAACGACTCTTATAATTATGTCGTCATACGTTGAGGTGTTTTCGTTACTTTTCAACTGTCACAAAATATGTCAACAGCGTTCTATAAGAATAACTCAGTCTTATATTGTAAGCGTATCGCCTTTGAGTGTGAAATTCTTTGTCTACCTCGTAGTTGAGCTCGACATTGGGGTACCGATTGCAGAATCTAGCCACGTCAGCCATCTCAGCCGGTTGCAGTTGCAGCAGTTTAGCGCGAGCGCTGTCTTCTAGCTCCATCACGTCGAACACAGTCTCCACACCCTGAAACACAAAATATATTATGTATTATATTGTTATGACTCACCAGGGAACGTTCTAGTTATGACTCACTATGGAACGTTCTAGAAAAGCGACTTCGCCTGTCTACAATTTCTGGAAAAATTATTGTCAAGGGAAATTGATCCTTATGCACACAACATATAACAGAAATAGTGTTCCCGAATTTTCAATGACTTTGTTTACAATACGTGTTTACAAAAGTTGTTTACTCCTAATTGTTTGTTGTTTATTTGTACTAAATTCGAGAAAGATCTAGACGATTGGCAGCGGGTATAAATAGGCGAAGTGGCAAGCTAGCGGGACAGTTCGACTCTGCGATTCGAAAGCGATAATACTTCGGAACTATACCTGCGACTCATTACGGAATTACGGACTACTTTTGGCAAGTTTAACGGATTTAAAGAAGTTTAGCCCTATTGGAAGTCATCTTGGTTTGTGGCAATAAATAGTTGATTTTCGCCCTTACACGGCAATTTGACTCACCCCACACTTAACAATATTCTATACAAGTAAATTCAAGTGTCTGTTTGTAATGTCAAAATAACTGCTTTCGACGCGTCATTAGTACCATGCTGTCTGTTACGTTAGACTGTCAGTTCAGTCAGGCTTTCAGACCACGCGTTACTTAGGTGTCGCGATCTAACAACAGTACCTGTAGAGTTGGATACGAGTGGGAAAAAGTGCGTTACCTTATCGGCGCACCTATGCACCAATTCGTGGGTGAAATGCGGCAGCTGCCGAAGGTAGGAATCCTTAGCCCACATGGCCTGGGTCACCATTTGAGCCAGTTCCATGGCTGCCACCGCCGGGGACAGCCATCCACTGCTCGACACGACGTCCACGCATGCCTGGATCAGCCGGATCGCCTATAAACAGACAACAGAGTGCAGTGTTAAAATGCCTTTCCCGTTTAATAAGTTAGTAAACATTTGTTAAACTGTACGGTTACCAGCTGGCGCCCGCGCCTTTGTCCGCGTTTAAAAATGAGAAAATAATATATGAGTAATATAAGCCAGTTCCGTCGTCGCGTCGCGTTGGTGCGAGACCTTTTGAATTTATTTTCTCGCCCGTAATTTTTAATTTGCAATAACTCCTTAAGATATTAATTTAAATTGTATGGTGTAAATTTGATAATGATTAATACTGTATCCGTCTATCCAACTTAGCAGGTTCACATACGTTCAAAGTAAAGTCAGGGTTAGAAAAGGTTCGTCACCTGAAAGTCGACATTTGCTTGCACCAGAATAATAGGGGATCGGACAAATTTTCAGAAAGTGTTTTAAATTAATCTTCATGGATATTTATTCCCATAAAAAATACTATTTTATTTATTTATAGCCTTTTAGATACTCAAAATCATGTTTTAATATTGTTTGTTTGAAAATGCCGCCAAAACGCCACGATAGTTCATCTGAGAGCGCGTAACGTCATTTGTGGTCATATCATAACAAAACAGCTGCATTGGCATAAGACAATGATTGCCCACAAATGACGTCACGCACTGTGATTGGTGTTTCAGTATAGATTAAAAATATCGTAAATAGTAAAATTTTATTTCTTCATTTAAAAATATTTAAATGAATTATATTAAATTATTATTCGATAAATAATCGTAAAAAATCATATAGTTTCCTTCTAAGTACATTTTAGATTTTAATCTGACTACTGTCCGATCCCCTATTGTCAGTCATGCCAAAATTTCATTTCAAACGTCTGATAGTTGTCCGCTTAGTACTTTAGTTTCAAAAGGTACTAAGAGTCTACGACTTGATAAAGGAATTAATTTGAAAACTGACGAAGGTTCTCGTACCCCGACTGTACAAAGGAACACTACTCGATTCCCCAACTTTTTTGTCCTTTAGAAAATAAGTATATCTGGCATGCATGGGATCTTGGGCCATTTCATCGGTAAGTCAATAATTGTAACAAAAACTTTATTTATTCATTAAAACGTGTTAATATTTATGAAATTCCAAACAATAACGATATTATTGCAAAAAAAAAACATACATTGCTCGATATGTACGCGCTTGCTCATTGCCATCTGTATGCCGGCACGCAATGTATCGCGTCCGTAGTCGTATCGTTGCTATCTCTCACGTATAGATTAACGTGGTAGAAGGATGTTTTCGATAGTGTTGTTTAAATTCAGTATACCGCATGATCACCACACCACGTTAACGAGACCAGTTCTTTCAGTACCCTAAGTTTTAAGAGAACCTTAAAAAACACTGTAACATTGATGACCACTGACCTTTGTAAGCACCTGTGCCGTGTCGGCCTGCAGTTCAGCGGGCAGCTGCATACGAGAGAGATGAGCTTGCAACAGCACGTGTGCTTTCACGTGCGGCTCGTTGTACCTTACAGTGCCGCCGGTTGACGTCGGCTTGTGGGGTACTCTGAAACAAAGAATTATGAGAGTTACGCTGGTCGTTCACTCTTACTGATAAGGCAGGCTTACGTGTTTCAGGTGCAACAACTTCTTAAGGCTAAATGCAAGATTGAGAGCTTTATGTCTACTTTGCTATCTTGTCTAGTAAAAATTATGCATCGTTTCGCTCAGTACTCAATAACACTTTGAATGTAGTTCTAATTTAGCTCAAAATCGTGAGATTAAAAAAGAAAAAGATTTCTCGTAGCAGGATTGTGGATAAGGAATTAAAAAAGCATATGGAAATGGACTCTTGCATCCCTTACTCATTCACCGAAACATAACAGCACACATGCTACTGTTTTAGCTCCAAAAAGAATAAAAATTCTACAGTTTTCATGTAACAGTATGAACTTGTGATTGACGATATTATTGACAGCGCAAATGCTTTTATTGAATTTTATTATTATTGTATCTTTTATTCAACACTAGCTAAACTCGGCCACGCTTCGCTGCGGCGCATACGGCAGCGGCGTGCGCATGGGGCGCGCGGTACTGGACACTGCTTATATATAATAGTATTGATCGTAGCCTAATGTTATATAGCCTATAGCACTCCTCGATTAATGGACTATTCAAAATAAAAATAATTTTTCAATTCGAACCAGTAGTTCCTGAGATTAGCGGGTTCAAACAAACAAACAAACTCTTCAGCTTTATAATATTAGTATAAATAACGACCGAGAAAATGTGTAAAGCAATATAACACCTGATACACATCGATGCTTGTTATTATACTATTTTTGCAAGTTTTTTTTTTTTTCCGATGATTAGTTTCGAATATTACCTTCTACATACAAACAAACTTTAGCTCTCTATAATATTAGTATAGATAATTGCTTTTGTTATGAAGAAGATAATTTATATAGTAATGAAATTGACTCGCAATGATTACTTAACGCGATACACAACAAAATGTTTCTTCATGCAAAATAAATATTACACCTCATTCAGGGGTGCTCGGACTCGAACTGCTGGCGTGATCTACTTCAAAATTATTAGAATAGAAGCGCAACAATGTGTGATGCACATACTTAAATAGTGTAGGAAGATGTACACATACCTTCCTACACTATGATATCATATGATATGATATGATATGATGTGCGATTATGATACACCATACCTTTATTACCAGCGATCTTAAAGATCATGTTGACATTGAAAGAGAACGCAGAGCGCTGGCGGTTCATTGTAATATGTTGGCTCGCAGATTTTCTTGTTTTAAAGATCAAGTTAAAATTACTTTATTATTTATTTATTTATTTTATTTTTGGGAAATTTACAGGTACTAATATTACATAGTAATAATTCTACTAGAAACATACACCAATTAAAAAATTTCCACTTATAGCATGAAAGAGTAAATACAATTACAACTAGCATTCATAGTAGGCAAAATACACTAAAATAATGGATTATAGTTTACTGAAAGAATTTTTCGGTTAAAATATTTCTAGTTTTAACTATAGAGCTGTGGAACAGGTTGACATCTGTATCTAACAACATTTCATTAAAAAGCCTGCATGAACGAGGCATATGCATATTTAAAGCATATTGTCAAAACCTGTACACGAGTAATCTGTGGACCAACTACACCAAGAAATCCATCAACGTATTGCGAATCCAATACAACAACGGTTTTAGGATGCTGATGGGGTTGCCTCTCAAATGTTTGCCGAATCAAGAACTGACCGGTTTTCATGCAACCATTAGGAAGAAAACAGCGTCGTTGCTAGGGAGGACACGAGCTAGCGCCAACAGCATCTCAAAAACTATTGCTGAAAGATATAACTCTGCGATTTTGAATATTTTATTACAATAAGTTTTTCGGCATTGTACATATGTAAATTAAATAAGAACTAAAAATGGATAATGTTATCCGAAATGTAAATAAAAAAAAAATAAGCCTTAATTAAAGTTGTATAATAATCAAAGTTGTATAGCGAAGGTAGGTCACAAAAGTGTAGGTCACTGTCCGAAGAATCAGCGCCAATCAAAGAGAACACGCGCCCAGGATTTTCTTTAATAAATAGCGCACTTCCCTTTCATATAGCCACCTTTCGCCGCTAGCAAGTGAGTTATTCCTATATAAAAAAGTGATAAGTGGTTCATTTTGGCTCAACTTAATGATCAACTGTCAATCAACTTAAATATGAATCAAGTCATCTAATTTTTGGACCTACCTATATCGGGAAATACTTCCGCCTCAAAAAGCTCAAGACGATAGACCGTTTGAGTTGACCGGATGATTTCATTTCGACTTTGAACTAAGGTAATCCTCTTAAAAAGCTATTCGCAAGTTCTTGTACTCACTTGGCGGCCAACGCTTTGATGATGTTTTCCTCCCGGTGTCTGATGCAGAGGTCGGTGTACTCGGCAGCCGAGGATATGATCTCGAGCAGACCACGTATCTTCGTCTTACTCGTCAGCGACAGGCTGAACAGCTCTATTCGCAAAGAACAAAGGAAGTTAGTGCTTGCTTACTATATATGTATGTATTTAAAATAATTGGGCCAATATGACGGATTCCTTATATACTTTGGCGTACGATCATTCTGCATTGGCGCTTCGATAAAGATGAATGTAGAAACTCTTGCAATTATTACCTAATTAAACGTTCTTATATTGTGTATGCTTTGGATTCCATATTACTGGTTCATTACGATACATTTCAATAAATTGTAACACCTCATTGCTTGTCCACGCCATCATCAGCGCCGTCGTAACTCGGGAACGTAAATGTCACTCACGCGCAACACTAGTGTTCAGTACGTTCAGTTCACTAATTCAGTACGTTGTTATGCTGCCTAATAACAACGTACTGAATACTGATTAATACGCCAACGTGTGAACACTGTTTGCGGAGTGCGCCAAGATCCTTTGATGTGTGTCCCAACACTATTCGGTTCCAACACACCAACATAACGCCAAGTACATCTCTACACGTTGGCCCAACATGCTGACCCAGCATCTTGGCCCAATGTGTACAGCTCCCATTAATAGGTGACGGTAACCACCTACTTTCAAGTGATGGTAACCTCCACTAGTGGATAGAGCGATAAACGAGAAAGGTTTGTGTATTTAATCTGAAGAAAAATAAACATGCGTACGAAGACATGAGCGGGTCGCTTGAAATCTATAAACGTGTGATCTAGCTAGTCGTAACACTAATGTGCAATTTGAATTTAAAAAAACAAGGTTAATAATGTTACTAAGATAACAAAAATACTAAGATAATTAAATTACTAATATAATGTTCTTAGCGAGGACTTAGTAGAAAAGCTAATTTGACTTGTTAGAGCAAAATTAAAATTTAGATAAAAATAGAGTGTATAATAGACTAAATTGAAAAAAAAAAAAAAAAAAAAAACAATTTTCTGAGAAAAATAATAGTAAATTACTGCCCAATTGTTACTTAAAATCTTTAATCCAAACAAATGTGAAAATAAATTTGTTTACTTGTTACGCTCTCACGCTTCAGCTACTCAACAGATCATCTTGAAATTTTCCATAGACGTTGTCAGGGATTCAGAAAGGGACATAGGGTACCTTTCATCCAGAAAAAAATTACTGCTCCCGAAAATTAACGACCGACAAAAATATGTGCTACACGCGTCGGGGCGCACTCACCGATTGTTGTGTAATTGATGTAGTAGTACGAAGCGATCATGCCAAGGTTGAGAGGTTGAACGTCCATTTCGTCCTCAATGGAGATACATTTCGATTGCTCCAAGTCTGTCAGGGTAGTCTCCACCAGTTCCGACAGGTGATCTGACAGATGCCTGTAACAATGAAAAGGAGAATCGTATTTGGCTGCATTGAGGGCTTATTTGCTTCATCGTGACGTTAAATGTATAAAATTTTCCTCGTGTCAATAACTGGATATCTAATTACTTATCATTTTTTTTTTTTATGAAATCGAGGTAGCGCTTGACCACTATCTCACCTGATGTGAGGTGCAGATGTGGCCGAAGGTGGACCACGCTTACCTAGTAAATGCCCATTTACCCTAGTTTTGAAGACCCCGAGCTTGTAGTTCTGTGGGAACACAGACGCAGGCAATGAGTTCCACTCCTTAGCAGTTCGAACAAGGAAGGTGGAACTGAAACGCTTTGTTCGTGATCGAGGTACATCGACCACGAAGGGATGAAACCCCTGCCCACGTCTAGTGGTCCGCAAGTGGAACGGTTCCGGTTGGATCAAATCATACAGTATAGATGCACACTCTCCATAGTGTAGACGATAGAAAATCGATAGGCACGCTGCTTTTCGGCGATGCTGCGGGCTTTGAAGTTGGGAATCCACAAGTTACATTCTTCATACTCAGGTGTCACGTGTTCTAACAAAAGTTATGTTAGTTGCGTTCGGTATACACAGATGTCACTACGTTTTATAAGTTCAATATTTCGATTTTCGACGACAGGTGTCGCTGCGCCGGCAGGTTATAACGCACTATCGTTTCGTTCCTCATCGAGGACTACACTATTCATACAAGATTTGGTATGAAATTTGAGGGGAAGCCTTTGTTCAGCAGTGGATATCCTACGGCTGAGATGATGTTGATGAATTAAAGTGGAACACATATATTTTGAATTATGAATGTGTTGTGTTTTGAGTTATACTTTTTATGAATGTTGTACTATTAGAGACAAAAAATTGCATTTTTTGCGTTGTCTCGCTGGCGTTGCTCTAAAACTTGTGCCCGTCATGAGCCAGACGGAGCAGATGTTTCCCTGATATACCTACTTAACCCAAATAGTATCTAGAGGTTAAATCTACGATCAACAATACACCTAGATTAAAGGTCTCATACAAAATCAAAGCGAAAAACAGTCCGTGTTGATCTTGTGTTGATTATACTTAAAGCTATATCTGTTTATATCTGTTAAATTAACTTAAAATATACCTTAAGTCTAAACGCTTTTTAAGAGTTTTTAAACGCACACTGTGGCATTTTAATGCGTCCGAACGTTGGCTTTGGTTGAACCGTACTGTCGCAAATAAGAGCACACGCTTATTTTGTGCTCTTATTTCTCGGGCCGTTTTCAGAGCTATCACCTTTAATCTAGTTGTATTGTTGATCGAATGGTTAAATAATTAATAAAAAAAGCATCTTACTTTCATTTCGTATCTCTTTACCCCAATCTTCACAAATGATATGGCCATGTATTATACATGGCTATATCATTTGTGAAGATTGGGAAATTTGTATGTAAAGATTGTATATTATCATTTGTGAAGTGGGGAATGAAGTGAAGTGAAATTTGGGGAAAAGAGGTACGAATTATATGTAGTATACCTGTGAGTGACTCCCTGGAGATTGTAATAGTTTGGATTCTGGGTGAGACGGCGGTACAGGAACGTCCACGTCAGGTAATCCACGGCGTCCTGCTTGTTCTCTATGGTTTTCGTCACTATTTCCGCGTTCATGTGGTCGTGGAGGCGGTGGTCCAAGTGACTCTGAATATAATACACAACATTAATTAATTAAGAGACAGACAGGTCAAGTCAATTAAGTGTATGTGGTTACCAAGATCTACATACACAGGCAACACCTCAATTGGATCAATAAAGATATTAATGCTAACTAACATTATAAGTGCCAAAGTAAATTTGTTTGTCACACTTTCAACGATAACTATTAAATCATTCAATCAGTTTTGTATGGTATTTTCGTTTTAACGATTGAAACTTGTACCATTAGGTAAGAATA
Source organism: Bembecia ichneumoniformis (assembly GCA_910589475.2). Lineage (NCBI taxonomy): Eukaryota > Metazoa > Arthropoda > Insecta > Lepidoptera > Sesiidae > Bembecia > Bembecia ichneumoniformis. Next base: position 2,155,733 of record OU342550.1, read on the forward strand.
AATTGGTGAATAATAAGAATAAATCGTGTGAATTTGGTAAAGGGGTTTCATGGATATTTAAGTTTAAAAGTATCAAAAAAAATATTGTTTCAATCAAGTAATAAGTTTTTAATTTTCGAATATTAACCCCGTTTACAAAATTTGAAATATTCACAAGAAATTACTGAAATTAAGAAAGACTTTTATTACCAAAAATCTCAAAAGTTTCAGTTAAAAAAAATGTCTTTTTGCATACACGTTGTCAGGCGTATAGAAAAGGACACAGGGTACCTTTCAGCCCGTTGGATGAGTGGTTACGGTGCTTGCCTTAATGCTCTGTTCTAGGGTCCACGGGTTCGATTCCCAGCATGGTCAACTTTTAAAAAAAAACTTTTTTTAAATTTGGCTCTTGTTTGGATTTGGAAAGTAGTGGACTGCGTTTTCGCAATCATTTGGGCAGCCCGTCTGGCGGCAGTAACCACCCCCTTACAGAAGACCACCGTGAAATAACAGCACGTGTGCTATTGTGTTTCGGTGAGTGAGTAAGGGATGCCAGAGCCCATTTCCCTATCCACTCCTAATCCCTTACCCTTAATGCTACTGTAGTCGGCAGCGCACTTGCAACAACTTTGGCGTTGCTTGTGTTATAGGCGACGGTAGCCACCTACCATCAAGTGGACAGTCAGCTTGTCTGCCGACCTTAACATTAAAAAAAAGTACTTTCCCCAAGGGATCATCTAAAAATCAACGCCTGACAAAAATATATAAGCAATAACGATTGAATAAATGTTTCAACTAGTTTTAAAAAAAGCTAGTGTTCAACATGTGTCACAATATAGTCTATTGGATCAGTCTCTGAAAACCACAACAGATTGTTTGGTGGTGTCTGTTGAGGTGTGAAGAGTATCTTTAATCTTCAAAATTTTTTGAAGAGTTTCTTTTATTATAGTTCAATATTTATCATAAAAATTTTAAGGGGTCTCCTGTAAGGGGGTGGTTACTGACGCCAGAGAGGCTGCCCAAGATGACTGCGAAACGTAGTGTGCCCTGACACTACTTAATGACCAAATGAAAGCTATAGTTGAATCGAACCATCTTATAACTGTGCGAGAGATTGCAAACCAGCTAAATGTATTACACACGACAATTGATTAGTTTTTTTTTTTAATAAAAAAAAAAGTTTTAAATTACACCTTTAAAACGCCGTTAGCAACGCCAAGCGATTTAACCAACCGTTCAATTTAAAACGACTTGGGCTTGCCCATCATGTTTACTATAAAAAAAGTGTTCGATACCTCGGTGGGTAGACAGTCGTTGAGGAGTTTCCCGAAGAAGGTCTTGTGGTGAGCGGCGCACATTAGTACAGCGACCGCGTGTTCATCCTCTAGCGGACGACAAGCGCGCCCCAACATCTGAAGCACTGTCGTTATGGGGTATTGCTCGTACGAATGCAATTTCCCATTGTACCTGTAACCCATCAATCAATGCATAGCAATTTTATAATAACCTTCCGAACCATTAAGTTGAATTATGTAAAAGTTGGATTTCCGAAATGTTGAATCCTCATATGTTAAATTCATATTATTAGTTGAATTTTTACCCGACTGTGGGTCCAGAAGCTCGTTAGAAATTAATGTTTGTGAGTTCCAATTAATGTTAATTTGCCTATATATTGAAACTTTATAGTTTTTTTTTTATGTTAAGGTCGACAGATAGGGTGACGGTCCACTTGATGGTAGATGGCTACCGTCGCCATAACATAAGCAACACCAAAGCGGCTGCAAGTGCGGTGCCGACTACAGTAGGATTAAGGATAAGGGATTAGGAGGGGATAAGGAAATGGGCTCTGGCATCCCTTACTAACTCACCGAAACACAACAGCACGTATATATGCCTGTATTTCACGGTGGTATTCTGTAAGGTAGTGGTTACTGCCGCCAGGCGGGCTGCCCAAATGACTGCTAAACGCAGTGTGCCCTACCACTACTTTTTAAATCCAGACCAGTCAATTTCGAAAATTACATTAAAATTTCCAAAGTTGACCCCGCCGGGAATCGAACCCGGGGCCCCTGAGACATTAGGCAAGCACCCTTGCCACTCATCCAACGGGTCGTCAAATTAAATAGTATATTATTAAAGCAAAAATGTCATTCCCACAAAGCGTGTTGAAAAATAAAGTGTGTGTGTCAGCTCCGACGCACGACTGGAGTTTACTCCTTTAAGGCCGGCCGCATACATACGTTTTCCGAATTCGTTTTTCGCGTTCGGAGACCCGAATGCATCAAATCTATAGAAAATACATTGACTGCCGCACACATTCGCGTACGGAATATATTCCGTACGTACGTTTTGAATGTGGGCCCGTGCGTTCGGAATCCTCTTACGGAAAAAACTTAATGACATCATTTGGAACGCAGCGCTTGCATACATTTTGTTTGTTTCGGCGCACACGTTCCAAAATTTCCGTTCGGAATCGCGAGTTTTTTGTGTTGTGTGTTTTTCAGGTCTCATCATGAGTGCATCAATACAATGTGTGAAGCAGAAGCTTAAGTTTAGCTGTTGAAAAACATCCCTGCTTATGGAATATACACGACAATATAGATAAAGCCCTCTTTAGATAATGCAATCGCAATTAAATCGTTGTTCTCCATGGTCGTGAGTTCACAAAGCCACCACTGAACGTGCTGGCAGTATAATATTCCGAATGCAAATTCCGAACGTCTGCGCTAGGCACACGGAATTCCGAAAACGGAAAACGAATTCGGAAATCGAATACGGAAAACGTATGTATGCGCCCAGGCTAAACGTATAAAAATAAATGTATAAAATGTTCCTCGTATACCTATTCTGCATACTCAGATGTCATGTGTCCCAACAAAAGTCACAGATGTCACTACGTTTTATAAGTTCAAAACTGTCGCGCAAATGTCAGTGACAGGTAACGTAACGCTTGTATTAATTTCACTCCTCATAAAATTTCCATACCGGAGGACTTATATGAAAATCGATTCATAAAGAGTAAATCTACATTTTGACGCTACTTACTCAATTGCTACTTACTTAGTTAACTCGCTACTGTACTTATTGAAGTGTAAACCGGAGCTCACCGTAACTTTCAACTTGCCTACACTATTCTGTGAGAGAAGTGATTTCAAAAAAAGTATACTCACGTGCAAGTGTCGGCCACGATGACCGTATGCACGTGCGCGGCGAAGGCCCACGCAAGTTCAGCTGCCACCGCGCACAACTGTATAGCACCCGACTCCAAAAGCTGTTGGACGAGGCGCCTGTCCCCAGAGTCCACGCCTTCGTGAAGGTACGCTACGCCCGCCGACAGTGTCTCCTTTAGCATCTGAACAGACAGACAAATCAAATTGCTTACAATATAATTTTATTGATGTATCTGTTTTTAATGTCAAAATAATTGCTTTTTAAATGAAAGGAAGCAGGATATTTTAAGAAAAGGACTAACGTCAGACCGAACTCAATAACCTACGAATTAAGGTGCAATACAGGGAAAGGCTAGCAAAATGCCAACGTGTCATGGAAAGAAGCATGCTAGGGTTGAAAATCAAAGACAGAGTCAGGAGCGTAGATATAAGGACAAGAACAAAACTTACAGACATTCTTACCCGGATAGATGTCCAAAAATGGAGATGGGCTGGTCATATGCTACGCCACCCCATCAACAAATGGAGCAAGCAAGTCACCCTCTGGCAACCAAGAGATGGCAAAAGAAGTAGGGGTCGTCAAGTCAGGAGATGTGAAGATGACTTGAAACAGACAGCGGGACCATTCTGGTTGAGAGTAGCAAGGGACAGGACCCATTGGAAGGAATTGGAGGAGGCCTATGCCAAAAGGCACACCGAACTTAGGGACCTATTGTAACCCTATGTATAGGAATAAAGGGCTATTATTATTATTATTATTATTATTGCACAACAAATTTTTGTGTTTTTGGAAGGTTTTTCTTAAATATTGTTACGAAGAAGTTAGCGGAGAAACAGACAGAGGAAGACAGCGACTATGTTTCATATTATATACATATTATGAAACAAATATACAATGTATCTATATATATACAAATATAGATACATAAATACATAATAAAATTTTTGTGTAAGATTTTTAGTGAATTGACGATCCACGATCCATCACTTATAAACACAAACATTCCATGGGGGAGATGCACTTGCGCAATTTCATTATAGAATCTATGATAACGAAATTCCATTCAGGCAATGAAGAAGGCATTTGCTAAAGTGATAAAAATAAATACAGCGAAGGCTCCTTCAAAGACCAATTGATCCAACGAGCTCATCGGATCATTGGTTAGGGTGCTTGCCTGCGTTTATCACACTGCGTTTTGCAATCATTTGGGTAGCCCATCTGGCGGCAGTAACCACCTCTTTACAGAAGACCACCATGAAATAACATCATATTATGTGCTGTTGTGTTGGGTGAGTGAGAGATGCCAGAACCCACTACCCAAACCAGCCTAATCCCTTAAACCTATTATAGTCGGCAACACACTTGCAGTACTCGTGGCATTGGTAGTGTTATAGGCGACGGTAGCCACCTACCATCAAATGGACCGTCAGCAATGTGTCAGTACGGCAGTGAGATACACAAATTAAAACACATTACCTTATCGTTGACCTTGTCGAGGAACGGCTGAATGAGGTCCGGTCGCGCGTTTAAGAATCGCGCAGGCCGTCCGTGCGCGGCCGCCAGCGCGAGCAGATCGGCGGCTAAAAGACGCGCGTGTCGACGCGACGGCACGAAAACGGCGCACGGCCGTCTTCCCGCGTGACGCACTACGGCGCTGTATATCGGCTTGGTCATGGCGGCGAGACGCGACGCCGCGTGCGATATGTTGAAGCCCTGTTCATTCGTTATTCAAATTTCTATTTATTACACTATTTTCAATAGTGTACACGTTCACTTAAGTTGTGCGATGATAAACCGACTGGCGTCGGCTCGTCGTGAGCCTAGTTCGTGCGACATGATACGTTACCCAAAATCAAAAGAATAGGGGATCAGACAGTAATCAGATTAAAATCTAAAATGTACTTAGAAAGAAAATATATAATTTTTTACGATTATTTATCGAATAATAATTTAATATAATTCATTTAAATATTTTTAAATGAAGAAATAAAATTTTGTTATTTACAATATTTTTAATCTATACTGAAACACCAATCACAGTGCGTGACGTCATTTGTGGGCAATCATTGTCTTATGCCAATGCAGCTGTTTTGTTATGATATGACCACAAATGACGTTACGCGCTCTCAGATGAACTATCGTGGCGTTTTGGCGGCATTTTCAAACAAACAATATTAAAACATGATTTTGAGTACCTAAAAGGCTATAAATAAATAAAATAGTCTTTTTTATGAGAATAAATATCCATGAACATTAATTTAAAACACTTACTGAAAATTTGTCCGATCCCCTATTATCCTGGTGCAAGCAAATGTCGACTTTCAGGTGACGAACCTTTTCTAACCCTTTTTCAGACAACGAACGTATCAGACACGTACCGTCTCAGACACAGCTTATTTACATCTAGCACCAGAAACGCGCCATATCAGACAAAAACAGACAAGTGTGCACGGTTCCGATTGTGGGGCACAAGCCCCCAGACACGTTCAGACACGTTTCCGCTCAGACAAAATATTCTCTCCGCGAATGCCGTCCGTGCGCGGACAGTGTCTGATGGCGCCCGAGCGGACACGTTACACTAAATATGAATAAGTTCTCACATATCAATAATATGTATTTTTAATAATAAATAATGTTTTGTCAGACACTCTACGTGTCTGATACGTTCGTTGTCCGAAGATATAAGCGAACCTTTATTCTTAACCGTAGTTCTGACTACTAAACATTGAAATAGTCAACTGGTGAATGCTAATTGTTCATTTCACAACATTATGGACATAATTTTTGTGCATTTTTGTTAGCTGTAATCATTTTTAACATTATTTATTTGAATGTGTACTCTGCTGCTTACCCAATGGTAGGCTTTTGCTCTGAACTTTTATTTGCGCATGCTGTTGCCTCCATCTACCATCTGGTACTTTTGTATAAAGCCCAAAACACTTTGATGCTTGCCTCGTTGGAGGCCATGTAAAAACAAATAATTACGCGTTGTATTATAATTAAAAAACAAGATATCATATAACAGAAAAAAACAACACGCAAGCTTACAGCATGGATTAGTAAAAAAAAGTGAGAAGATAATATGATACGCGCGTATGTTTAAAGATCAAACCGTCGATCAAGCGACGTGGCTCCTTGTAACCGAACTTGCGCGGTAGTATCTCAGTAGCAACCACAAAGTAGTTTATTTATAATACAATAGAGGAAAGCAACGCGCACACATTTTTTCCAACAACGTTTTCTTTAGTTTTAGTTTTCTAAAAATCATATAATTCCTGGTATTTGCGAACCATATTAATTAATTTTTCGTGCATCGACGTTCTCTCGCTCGTAAACAGACTATTGTCGCCGTCATGAGAAGCTGTAAACGATGTAAACAACGTTGCCACACGGGCAATAGGCATGATGACGGCATTAAAGAAGCAAAGAATAAATGGTTTTGAAGAAATATATGTTGAAAGGAGTCTAAAACATTACTCATTTTTTGTATTAAAATTGAGATTAATAAGATTTTCAATAAAATAGAAGTATAAATAACTGCAATCGGCCATGTTAACTGAAACATCAATCAGAGCGAATGACGTCAAGCCCAGGTAAGTGCCATCGTGTTGCTTGACTTTGCTTTGACAGAATGAAAAATCTGATGAGATGTCGTTGACGTCACGGTTCATCAGACGCGATGCCATGACACCTAAGAGCGTTTTCGCGCGTAATTCAAAATAGATTTAAAAACATTCAATAATTCGCGTTGAAATTTAGTTTTTTGCTGAAATATTATTTTTTTCGGATATGGTAGACGTGTATCTACATTATGGAAGGGAATTTCAAAATCTGTCATCATGCCTATTATCAAGCTACGTATCTGTATAGCGCATACTTCGACGCTCACAACCAACTTCATTTGACTGGGTTATAAAGAAGCGAACGTAAACATTTGGATTTTATTACTAACTAGCGACCCGCCCCCGGCTTCGCCCGGTGCGCAATTTTTATATATAAGAACATTCCCCGTTTATCCCTCTTTCCATTAGTGAAAACCGAATTAAAATCGGTCCACCCGTTCATGATGCCGTGACCAAGGGAAATGGGGATTCATTTTTATATATAGATTTTAAGGTTTTATTATTAGAAATCAGTGTTGTTTTGGTTAAATATTGTGTTACATATAATTATTATTCGATCCAAATGTTGTGAACTCCTGAATGTTTGTTTACATAATTTACAGGCGACTATAAAATAGAAAAAAATATGGCCACGCCGTGCAACTTCACTGTTGCGAACTATCACGTACTTGAGCCGGCACGCGACAACTCGGCCGCGTCGCGCCGCTTCGCGCAGTGCAGAGTCGCGTAGCGCAAATGCGGTTTGACCTTAAACGTGTAAGCGTATAGACAGACCTGAATATGAAGATCGAGGGGCAGAGGCCTGACGCTGGGGTGGAAATTGAATGTTGCGTTTGTATTGCAGCCGAGCCACTGAGCCACGTCGCGAGCGTTGGCTAGCGGCAGAGACAGAGCCACCATACGGATCTGACGACCTGAAAACACACAGTTACAAAATTTACATTCTGGTGAATATGTAATAAATATTGTTGCGGAAGGGCACACTGAATTCTGCAGTCATCAATTGGCACCAACACATTACAGAACAGACAGACCACTGTGAAATAGCAGCATACGTTTCGGTGAGTGAGAAAGAGATGCCAGAGTCCATTCCCCTGATCCTTCCCAATTCTTTATTCTTAATCGTACTAAGGTCGGCAGCGCACTTGCAGCACCCATAGCCCATATTGTTATAGGCGACGGTAGCCATCTACCACTGTTCGGTTTTCTCTCATCCAAGTCAGATGAGAAAACCTATGGCACCAACCAATACACAGACTAATATATGATGTTGACCTGACAGGGGCGGGGTCGGCGTCTGTGACAGTGACATTGATTGAGAAAAGAGACAGTTGTTTTTCTGATGTGTGAGGTGAAAACGAAAAACGGTTCGAATTAAGGAAAGTGTAATTAAAATATATAAAAAATTCGGTTGTTGGAGCGACTTGTGGCGGTTTATAACTTTATCCGCGTCGCGAGTGAAAGTGCTGAGTGTGACGCAATTGTCCCGTTAATCGGATGAACTGTTACAATTGCCGGCCATCACAAGACCATTGCTAACCCATTCCCTTCAGCTACCCTTTCAGAACCAGGGCCCTTAAGGTGAGGAAGTTGGTAGCTGCACGACGGGCAGGATCTTGCGTAGGTGAACTATCATTGTTCCAGTTGATTCTTAAATGATCTGGTAGCGGAGTTGTATAATAGGGTATTTTAGTCTATATGAAAAAAAATCTAAAAGTATATTATTGAGATAGCTTAGGAAAAAAGCAGTCGGAAAATGTTAGTTTTAGTTCGTAAAATAATAAAATAAATTTTAAAATTAAATTCAAAGTTTTCAAAATTTTTAGTCTGTTCTTAAACACAATGAAATAGTAGTCGCCATGTTTACGTCATACGGTTGTGTAAACAAAAAAGTGTCAGTCAGTGATCAGCATTTGTTTACACAGCCAACTGACGTCATGACCACAGAGCAAAATGGTTTCCAGCGTTTTCGTCAAATTACGCGCGAAATTTGAAGATGTAAATTTTAAATGCATTTTTATTAAACTTATGGATTGATTAAAAATTTGGTGTTTTTTTTAGTGGTTCATTAGCACTACAGAATCTAATTGAGACACTTTTTAAAAATGGGGGTAATACCCTATTGGGCGGCACGAATCGTAGACATTGTCGGATAGCCATCACCCGGGATGGGTGGTTATCAGACACAAACAACCACCAAGTGGACCGCAACCTATCTGTCGAGCTTAACATAAAAAAAGAAAAAAGAAGACTACGGTCCAATAACAATTTGTGCGTTGTTGTGTTTCGCTGAATGAACAAGGGATGCCAGAGTCCCATTGCCAGAGTCTCCAATGCCCCGTATAGCTTAGTCTTTATTCCATCAAGTCAACAGCACGCTTGCAATCCCAGTGGCGTTTAAACTATGTGGACATAGGAGCATTAGATTCTATTCTTGGCAAGGTCACCCCGAAGCAATTAACTCTTCAGTGTTAACTTTGGTCTGTTTGCATAGGATTTATTGATAAGATCGTCTGAGATATGCAATTGCGCCGCCGACTCTTAACAGTAAAACCCTTACAAATTTGAACATTATTCAATTCAAAGTAAATATCAGATTCAAGTATCTATAAAGTAACTGACCAATTTGAGACGATATATATCTCATCCTGGAGCAAACCACCTCGAGAACTGGACCTTCTTCACCGCCCAGCAGTTGTAAGGCGTCCACTATGAACAAGGAGACGCTTTGGACACTCTTGCGCACTTTCCACCTGAAAAAAATGTATATGTATATGAAAATTTATATGTATACGAAGTTCGTCAGATAGGCTGACGGTCCACTAGAAGGTAGATGGCAGATGGCTACCCCTATAATACAAGACCCTATAAGACAAGCAATGGCACAAGGGTTGCAAGTGCACTGCGGACCTTAATAGGATTAAGGGTAAAAAATTTGGAATTAGGGAAATGGACTCCGGTATGCATGATTTACTCACCGAAACACAAAAACAAATGCAATTTATGACTGTAAAAAGTGTATCTTGTTAAAATCGGCAGACAGGCTGACGGTCCACTTGATGGTATGTGACTACCGTCGCCTATAACACAAGAACGCCACAGATCTTGCAAGTGCGCTGCCGACTACAGTAGGATTCGGGATAAGGGATTGCGAGGGGATAGGGTAATGGGCTAAGGCATCCCTTACTCAGTCATCGAAACACAAAAGCACACGTACTGTTATTTAAAGGGGGTCGTTTCTGTCGCCAGAAGGGCTGCCCAAATGACTGCGAAACGCAGTGTTCCCTGCCACTACTTTCCAGATCCAAACCAGAATCAACTTTGAAAAGTTCATTTTTAAAGTTGACCCTGTCGGTAATCGAATCCGGGAACCCTATAACAGAGCGTTAAGGCTTGCACCCTAACCACTCATAATGATAAAATAAGATAAAAGATATGGAATAATGGATGGATAATTGAATGGAATAATGGGCTCCGTGGCATCTTTTACTCACTCAACAGCACATATGCTTTTAATGTGATGTTGTGAAAGTGAATGATTACTGTCGCCAAATGTTTACTCTGTTTATGATTGTGCTCTGCTGATTTGGGAGCTAAACTTTATCGAAATTCTGATAGAAACACAGATTTTTGTGGTCGAGAATTTTGGTATTTATTTATTTCATGTGTATTGGATTTATTTTTACCTCCGTGATAGAACGTCCCATTTGTCGGCCGTTGTTATTATGATCTGTCCCTTGTTGAGCAACTTGTGATCAGTCGCCGTCTCGCCGGTTAACTGGACTACCTGAAACATCAGACAACACCTTGGTTACCTATGAAGTAAATTTCATGGTTATCGTTAAATATCTGATCATTTATATTTTTATGGTGGTTTTTTTTTTAGAGTTTAAGACATTGCCCACAATTTCATTGTAATGTAACCATTTGTTTATAAACAAATCAATTATTTAAACGAAATGTTAATCTATGTAACAATATGTGCGAAGATACCTTCAGTTGGAACTTAGTGCCAAACTTGTGGTACCAGTCCGCGAAGACTATGTCCGCCAAGGCGTCTTTGGGAAGCAGGTAGACCGCCCTGGCGGCCGCGTTGGTGGCCAGCAAACGCAGCAGAGCCAGCTCAGCTATCACCGACTTCCCAGAGCCCGAAGGCGCACCAACAAATACGTTTTCATCTGAATTGTACACCGCGTTGAACACCTTTAAATAATAACATTTTAAAAATATTAGATATATTATACAAATTTTCTTATTAAATTGAAAAACAAAATTGTATTTTTGTATGTTTAATAGGTGCTGTACGTACACGTTGGGCCAAGGTACTTGGCAGTATCTACTTGGCGGTATGTTGGTAGTAATATTAGGTAATAATTACACGTACTGTATAAATAAATTGCCGCGACTGCAAGAGTTTCCACATCCGTCTTTATCGAAGCTTCAATGTAAAATGAACAATACGCCAATGTGTATACGGGATCCGTCATATTGGCCCAACATGCTGGCCCAGCACCTTGGCTCAATGTCTACACAACCCCCCATTTATTTAGACAGTGCCGCCCATATAGATTTTTTATATTTTTAGACGATCCTTTGGGAATCTACATTTTCCGAGGACATTTTCCATTTAACTGTATACCTTTTAGTGTAGTAAATAAGTTCGACATTCTATTGCTATCTTTAAAAAAAAAAGCGCTCAGCGCTGCTTTCCCATGTGAGTTGACCCTTAACAGCCAAACGGCGGCGGCCAATGAGATCTTGCTTTAGTTTAGTCGACCAATAAGAGAGAAGTTAGTCGGTTCAATGTGGCCAATGAGGCTTGGCCGAGACGACCTGGCCGCTATATACGCTTAAATTGGTTTTAAAGGGTGCATTTGAAATAATGTAATGTAAACTAAAAATGCAAGAAAATTATTAAAATGGTTTCGAAAATGGAAGTTTATCGAATAAATAAATGACACGTTACCTGCGTTTGCACCGGATTGAACTGGGGAAAAACGTCATTGTACAACTCTTCGAATTTGGAGTTCCTCAGCGCCGATATGGGAAGCGGTTGCAGGTCCAGTAGCTCGGTGGGGGGAAGGTTCTTCTCGGGAAGTATGAGGTGTCTGAATGAGACGGGCAGCTGCGTTTCTGCTGCTATCCACCTTGAGGAACATGATTTTTATTGAGTTTTTTGAGGACACTTTATTCAGCAAAGTTTTGCTCACTTTCATTGACTTCGCGGGGTAAACTTTGTTTAGCAGTCACAAACTAGGCGGCCCACCTGGCGACAGTAACAACCCTCTTACAGACTACCGCGAAATAATAGTAAATTTTATATTGTTTTTGTACATCAGTATAGATAGAACATCATTCTTCTTCTTACGGCGCTATATCCTACCGGAGGTTTGCGAGCAATTTTAACTTTGTAAGCAACCGCTCTGAATAGGGTTGCCAGGCCTCAAAATTTAAAATCCGGACAGAGACTCATATTTAGCCGGACATTTTGCCATAAAAGCCTGACACACTGGTTTTTAAAAGAAATACTTCTTTTTATTTGTATGTTTTTATTACTTTAAGACTTGCTCTACTCTTTATTATGTATCTCATATTGTTTTCTTAAAGTAATTTGTAAGATTCGAATCATGCGTGTCCGCCTGATTCGAGCCGCTGCGGGGTTGACCAAAAGCCTAACAAATGCCGAACGGGCCAGACTTGTATATATTTGGCCGGACACGACTGTAAAAAGCCGGACATCTGGCAACCCTAGCTCTGAACCAATCGTGTGCTCCTCCCGAACCACTCGTGAAGGTTTTTATCAAGCCAAAACGTTTTAAGTCTGCCTGGTCTTCGGCGCCCTTGTATATTTACACTTATAACACTATCAAGAAAACATACAGTGAACTCACACAGACACGCGCATGCACATTGCGAGACGCCGGAGCTCACCGACAACAAATGGCTCCCTATATAAAACGGCCGTAGGCGCTACTACATTCAGGTCCAGCCAAACCTTCCCTTATTTCGATGACCGTTTACGACCACGATATTGTCGCACAACCGACACCTAGGCACTCATGGAGAGGCAGAGGTGTATCTCCCAGATGCCCCCGGGTGGTCTCACTATCAAGCTGGATAGTCAACCTTCTTTGTCAGTCTTAATGAAAATTTCCTTTCTTTAATCTTAACCTTTAAAGACCAGCAGGCAGGCTGACGGTCCACTTGGTGGTAGACAGCTACCTTCGCCAAATAACCCTATTATCCCCAATTTTTAAATATAACGCATAAATTTTTAGAAATCAAAACTAAATTTAAGAGATGTAAAGACTATTTATTAATAAAATAATAGCAATAGCCTAAACCAGACTTGAACTGCCTTCGATCTACATCAAAATTATTAGACTATAAGTGTTAGACAATTCGGTAGATGCCACAAGTATGTATAAGAATTTCGTTTGACAAATACCGCGCGTTCTATTTAGCCTCTGTCTCTAAGGAACAGAAACCACCATTACCTGTCGGAGACGACCCTCAAGTAGTACTGGGGTGGCAGCGGTTCATAGACAGGCACGAATAGCTTGACCTGATGTTCATCCTTGCAGTACTTCTGCTTGAGCAGGAAGAACTCGTGATGCAGCACCGTCTCCGAGTCCACATCTTCCACTAGGATCCAGAAGGCTTCTGACTGACCGTGAATCTAAGAAAATTTAAGATTTTTTTTTACAATTAATCTAGCATTTCTAAACTTCAAAATCTTAATGCAATATTAGCTGTACAGAAACCTTCATTCATCTGTACTACAGATGAATGTCGCGTTAAATGAACTATTCATTAAAGTTTATATAATTATTCGGTGACCTTTGCACTAAGCATAGCTTGAATTGCAAAAGCCAAAAGTTAAAAATAGACAGAGATGTAATTTAAATTTAAACACTAAAATTATTACAAAGAAAAAGATATTTGTGTGTATCGTGTGTGTGTGTTCGCGCCAGAAAAATCCTATAACTAACTTACTATACCTAGTAAGTGAGTGTTGTGACTTACTGGATTCCTTTCATTATAAGTTCAATACTGTCATATTGAAGTCCAAAAAGGCAATTTCTAACAATAAATTTGATGCCGTTGACTTTTTTGTCTTATATGTTACAATGATGGTTTAATTTATTTTTCATATTTTTTTTGGAGTTTACTCCTTTAGAATCGATTTTCATATAAGGCCCACCGGTATGGAAATTATATTAGAAGTAAAATTAACACAAGCTTTAACTAAAAAGCGTTACGTTATCTGTCACTTCCATTCTCTGGGCTCATAAAAGCAAACATCGAAATCTTGTATGAAATTTGTAGTCCGCGTTGAGGAACGAAACGATAGCGCGTTATAACCTGCCAGCGCAGCGACATCTGTCGTCGTAAAAATGAACTATTTGAACTTATAAAACGTAGTGACACGTGTTGGAACACATGACATCTGAGTATGCAGAACGTAACTAAATAATATAAAGTAATTAGGTATCCAGTTATCTATTGACACGAGGAAAATTTTATACATTTAAAAGAGTAATTCCAGTCGTGTGTCGGAGCTGACACACGCACGCACCCACACACCACACACAGACGCACACACAGACGCACACACAGACGCACACACAGACGCACACACACGCACACACACACACACACACACACACACTACACACATTTTGTTAAATGTTTGTTCCGATGACTCACGTTATATGTTTATTGCGAAATTAATTTTATTTATTATTATTAAATCTTTTTTTACAATGTGTCTAAGGTCAAAAGGATCTTATTTCATGTACAGCAGCTACAGTACAAAGTGCATGCAAATATTTCATATTAATTGCTTTATGTCGTCTACTATAACTTTCCTTATTTTTCTAATAACCAATGTTTTAATGTAATAAATAAACGAATTAATGGCTTTTATTTATAAAATTCTTTAAGTCATTCTGTCAAAGTTTTTGTAAGTTTTGGATCTAGCAATACCTTTATATTATTGTGTACTTTAATTGTCAATATAAAACACTTCTGTCTACATAAATCATCAACTTACCTTCTCATCCCACTGGAAGTCCGGAGTGATCGTAAGCTCCACCCTGAGGGTGGATCTGGTGATCGGCTGGATGTGAGTGGACAGCTCCAGTTTGGGGAACTGGTGGACGTACTTGTGTATCATCTTGCCGAGTTTCGGTGCCCTCACCAGTTCTCCGATCTCGTTCGGTCCCAGCTCGTACAGTTTCTCCCAGGGGAAGGCTTTTTTCTCTAGTTTCTTAATCACCTGTTGCAAAAGCAATAATTTTAACAGATTTGCTAGATGCTTAGCCTCTGCTCTAAGATTTTATTATTCTTTTTAAGTAGATAGGAGAAAAAAATTCTACTGTTCTAGTAAAGTCTTGGTTGCTAGTTCAATGACAAAAGTCAGAAATTGACAAGAATGCCATAGAAACGTCAATAATCTATATATATAATAAAATCGTAAACGAGCCCTGTTTGTACGTTAAAGATTTAAAAAAAAAAAAACAATTTATACACATTGTATACTTATGTTACCGATGTCTAAAAATAGTTTTTAGGTATATCGGTTCATCTGTGCGTTTGTGCACGCTAATCTCTGAAACGGCTTAACCGATTTGAATGCGGTTTTCACTTATGCATTTTAGCAAGCCTCCCTTAACATTTAGTGTTTGTTTCATTCCAATCGCTTTACAAATATAAAAGTTACTCGCTATACCGAATACCACGCGTACGAAGTTGCGGGCTCAGCTAGTCTATACTAATATTATAAAGCTGAAAAGTTTGTTTGTTTGAACGCGCTAATCTCAGGTACTGGTTCGAATTGAAAAATTCTTTTTGTGTTGAATAGTCCATTTATCGAGGAAGGCTATAGGCTATATAACATCACGCTACGATAAATAGTATTATATATAAGCAGTGTCCAGTACCACGCGCACGCTGCTACCGTATGGGCCGCAGCGAAGCGTGGCCGTCTTCAGATAGTATTAAATAAAAACTTTAGCTTTTTCCAGTCCTTCTCCATATAAACTTTAAGTGTACCAAATTTCACACACCTGCGTACGCGCAATTTTCTTTAAAAAAACTGGGCTTAATCTGTGAGATCAAACCAAGAAAAACTGGGTCCGGCGATATGTGTTTAAGAGGATGCGTCTGTAAAAACGCATATATGTATTACTTACTTCTTCTGGCATTTTCCTGAATTGCCTGAGAGGCGACATTGACTGCCACATCCGACGATCCACCATCTTGCATAGGGCCAGTGTCTTGTCGACCAACTGAGCCCAACCTGATAACAATTTGAACAATTATTGAATAAATCATTTAAAAGACATCTTCTGTGAAGTGAACAGACCCACCCATCGACTTAATTGATATTCAATACTAGCTGGCACCCGCGACTTCTTCTGCGTTAAAAAATCTTTATCGCTGTGATGACCGACAGTGGTGACCAATTTTTTATATTTTTATCCGATTCCTCGAGAACCTAATATTTTTCCAGGATAAAAGTATTCTATATGTTAAAAGAGCGTCGGTGGCGCAGTGGGAAAGACGCGGCCCATCACAATTTTTTAAAAAATTTTTAAGACAATAAGCTTGAGCACTGTAGCATTTGTATGCGAATGGTATGTAATAGGCTTATATGTGTATGTATGTACAGTAGTACCCAACTGATATGGCTTACCGATGTACCTGCGCAGAAGACGAATAAAGCGTTGGAAATGCTATCGACCAATGGGCACGCTCCACACACTGCACGGCTTTTTCCAGTACCGCTATTGGTCGCCAGCTGCCGCCATGTGAGCGTGCGCCGCTTGGCATTAGTCAGCCGGACGGACGGAATGAACACGTGCGAGTGCGACGGAACTAACAGCTGCATTGTATTATGAACCTTATAGATATTATATCTAAGGTTAATTGTAACTTTAAGCTTTCTTTAGTAATCGTCGGAGCCGTACTTTCTTTTCTCAACGAAGAATTCATGACGTGCCTTATTAATTGTGTACTACTGTATGTATGCATTTATATATAAATGTGATGGTGTATGACTTAGTTGTTTATTTCGCGAGGAAGCCTACATACGCCAAAGAAGAAATTCCAAGGCGCATGCAAAGTCCACCAACCCGCACTGGGCCAACGTAGTGAACCGTATAGCCCAGCATACGCCCTTGTTGAGTGGGTAGGCCTGTTCCTATGCAGCGGAGACATATAATAGTCTGTTGGTGTTGATGGTATACTAATCCAGGTAATAAACTATCTGTGTGCGAAATTTCATCCAAATCCCGTTCAGTAGTTTTTACGTTGAAAGAGTAACAAACATCTGCAGACCCTCGCTTATTTATTTAATGACACACCAACAGATTACCACATCAATAGTTCAATTATGTTAGGTGCATTGATATAACAGACACACGTTAGTCAATGAAGCCAATTACATGTGTGACAACTTTTACCCCTAATAAACAAAACCAATATTAAAATCAAGTCCCGGACTTGAAACGTGGGGTCATCTCGTATCCCGAAACTTTGAAACTGACGAGATTACGCAAACTTTAAAGATTACCCCTAAATTACTTACTTTTTGACGAGCCCGTTGGATTAGTGGTTAGGGTGCTTGCCTTGACGCTCCGTTCTAGTGTTCCCGGGTTCAATTTCCGGCTTTGAACTGAAGTTTTCAAAGTTGGCTCTGCGTTTCGCAGTAAATTGGGCGGCCCGTCTGGCGGCAGTAACCACAGAAGACAGAAGACTACCGTGAAGCCATAGCCGATTTCCCTATCCCCTCCTAATCCCTTATCCTTAATCCTACTGTAGTCGGCAGCGCACATGCCGCAAATATGGCCACCTATCATCAAGTGGACCGTCAGCCTGTCTGACTGCTATATACAA
This sequence comes from Bembecia ichneumoniformis, assembly GCA_910589475.2. Classification (NCBI taxonomy): domain Eukaryota; kingdom Metazoa; phylum Arthropoda; class Insecta; order Lepidoptera; family Sesiidae; genus Bembecia; species Bembecia ichneumoniformis. Next base: position 2,173,408 of record OU342550.1, read on the forward strand.
ATAAGTGTATATATATATATATAGCAGTCAGACAGCATAAATATATAGCAGTGTGTAGATGACCAATCATACATACCTCTATGAAGTACAATCTCGAAAATGGCCCGCAACAGTCTGCAGGCCGACTGCGTGACATAAACCATGTCCGCCATTAGAGCGAAGCCCTCCAGCTTCAACTGAGATATGTACGCTTGAAGTAGAACGTTGACCTTAGCCGACGATTCCTCAATACTCTCTTTTATTGGTATCGGTACCTGATATCACAGTAACGGTGTGTTTTTACACTTTGCATATTAATATTAAAATGTTAAATATAAAGTTATTTATTTCTTGCGTAATTAATATAAATAAATAAAAGTCGATGTCTGTGACTTCGTACTTCGATTTCAGCTTAAGATATGTATATATTTTTTAAACAAAAACTTAAATTTAATAGTAAAATAAAAGCGGTGGATATATCAAAGATTTTCAACTGCATTGATCGGGCAAGATGAAAGAATCCGTAATGTGACATTTATAACCACTTGGTTCAAAATCACTCAGTCCATCATCAATTTTACAAAGATATTTAGCTAAGCCATGACCATCCTGATTACGGCGATCAGGATCAATATTTTTGTAGAAAAATTTTCTCAATGCCCTCTCTATATATTATATTCTATTTATTTAATCTTTTCGGGATATATTAAAGAAACTTGTTATTGTTGAAAGAATTAAGATTCTCGATATCATATTTGGGGTGAACAATGTCAATTTTATTAAGTATCCAAGAGTTTGTAGATCAGACCACCAGGTATTTGGATATAATTAGCTTGAATATCAGATGGGCACTCATATTCAAAGTACAAATTTAATGGGTGAGTCTGAAGTTGCCTAGCACAACCTCAGGATGGTTCAACACCTAAGAAAAAGGAGCACGGATGGAGTAGCAGACAAAATCCAATTATTATGTACTTACGTATTTAAATTTTAAACGTCAATATTCTGGGAATTTTTAATCACTCGTTAACCACTTAACCAAAGGTTAACTTTGGTTAACCACAAGGGATAATTATACAACAAAAAACTTACCCGATCCATGAGCTTGTGAAGTTCCAATTTCTCCTCTTCCCTGACGGCGATATGTTTGAACTCCGCCGACAGAGAGAAAACTCGGAACAGCTCGATCTCGCTGAGTGTAGGCTTCAAGAGCTGATTGTACGCCTGCATAGTCTCGTACGTGCAGTAGAAGTGGGACGCTATGCGGCCCAACTCGGTCGGTTGGAAGTGGCCCGATTTGCGTTCGTACTTAATGAGACCGGCCCTGGAATGCACGTTGTATGATATGATTTATTCATTTTAATGTTAAGGTCGATAAAGAACGACGGTTCCACTTGATGGTGGGTGGCTACCGTCTGTTGCAATTGCGCTACCAATTACAGTAATATTAAGGATAGGGGATTTGAAAAAGGTTAGAGAAAAGGGCTCTGGAATCCCTTACTCACTCACCGAAACACAACAGCACACTTGGTGGTCGACCAAATTATTGCTAAACGCAGTGTGCCTTGTCACTACTTGTCGGCTATCCAGAGCCAACTATAAAAAGTTAGCTATGTCTAAAGTTAGCCGAGTCGGGAATCAAACTAGGGACCCCTCAAAGCTTGGTTTGTACGTTCGCTTTATGTTTGTATTCTGCAGAACACACTGTGTTTCGCTGTGATTTGGGCAGCACGTCTGGCGTCAGTAACCACCCCCCATACAGAAGACTAACGTGAAATAACAGCATGTGTGCTGTTGTTTCGGTGAGTAAGAGATGCCAGAGTCCATTGCCCTGTCACTTCCTAATACCTTATCCTTAATCCTACAATGGTCTGCAGCGTACTTGCAGCACACTCTGCAGCGTACTCATCTTTTAATATCTAATATATAAAATTCTCGTATCACAGTGTTTGTAACAAAACTCCTCCAACCGATTTTTATTGATTTTTAGGGTTCCGTACGTCCGAATAAAAAAACGGAACCCTTATAGGATCATCGTGTCCGTCTGTCCGACCATTCCCCCCCCCCATCTCCGAAACTACTGAACCTAAAATTAAAAAAAAAAATACAGAAATTAGTTTTCTACTTATAGATTAGTCCACGATATTAAAATAACATGGTAAATCACTCAATATTGTACGGATAGGTAACAACGTACGGAACCCTCTTCACGCGAGTTCAACTCGCACTTGAGGTTTTTTTTATGTATATTTGGTAGGTATGAGAATAGGTCGTAAAGTATTTTTCACCCTCCTTCCCTCACCCCCCATTTACTAATTGCGATTTTTGTACGAAGAATATTCAAAACTAGGAACAAATTCAAATAATTTAACCGTTGTTCATTAACGTGACTTTAACACATTGTTTAAAAATAAAATTGGACACGATAGGTGGCGCCACAATCAGGTTACAGAATTATTTTCGGGTTCGGGCAGGACAACGTCTGCTGGGTCATCTAGTATTAATATAAAGTAGTGAGCGGCAGCGCGCAATGCGTTAATAACAGCATGTGCTCTTGTATGCCAGGTTCCATTCCCCTATCCTCTCCTTATCCCATTAAAACAGGGAATCCACCTGCCATTAAGTTCTTCAGCCTCCCAAAATCAAAAAACTTACTTGTCCAACAAATTTGCAGCGGTGTGTACCAAATCAGCCCTGTGCAACTCGAGTAAGGTGTCGTCCTGTATCTTCTCGGGAGTGATACCGTACAAGGCCGGCTGACGGAGCATCCTCACGTACAGGTAAGTGTATCCTAGAGGATAAAATTAACCGAATGGATTAGAGTCTAATATTCAAAGTATAGTTCTGAGATACGGCACTGACACTGGTTACTAACGAAACGAAATGTCTAACAAATTACAAGTCGCTCAACGAGCTATGAGGAGAAAAATATTTGGCATTTCTCTGAAGGTGATGCTCCGAAATACGGAGATTCGTCGGAGAACCCACAGACGTATGTATAATATAGAAGCAGACCCAATATAACAGATATCAAGTGAAGCTGATTTACCACATACACAAATGTCACTCGAACGGGGCCGAACTAGGGCGTACTAAATTTTATTGACCAATCTTTATGTCCTGCATGCGAATTAGTAAGCGCTTGTTATTTAGAGCGGTGCAATAGCGAGCTGTCTGAATATCGACTGCTGAATAACGCGTAGTCTAATAGCCGCACTGATATTGGTACACATAATAATATAAATAAATGTTCGCACTGAGTTCGGCCCTGTTCGTCAGTTTACATCGACAGCGTCACTCATCAATATGGCGGCCGACTGTAATCGGGCGTTGCGTCGTCATTTGTTTATGTGTGCGTTAGTGTTGCTACACTGGAAAACACAGGATGGCGCATATTACGACGTGATGGGTGAGAAAGAGACAGCAAGTCACAGTTAGAAGTATAACTATAGCTACGATTTAATGTTGGGTCTGCTTCTATATTATACGTCTGTGGGAGAACCAATGCATCAGTCAGCTGTGGTATACGTGGCGTTATTTGACTGTGGTCTCCTGTGAGAGGGTGGCTCATACCTTTGAAGGCTGCAGTTAGACGTACGCGAAAAATGTAATAGCCGCGTACTTGTGTTCATTCGCAGCAAATTTAAACTCTACATTTAAATTCTTTGCATCACCGAACCGCGCGCCCTTCCGTTCAAACGTTCCGATGGGGTTTATTTTTCCATAACAAGAGGTCGCCGCCCTTATTCATTCCATGCGGTTGTGTGAAATAATATTAAATTGTCAACTAGCTGAGCCCGCAACTTCGTACGCGTCGTATTTGGTATAGCGCGTAATTTTTTTGTTTTTGCTTAAGGGATTCACTGAGGCAAATGACATTTACTATAGAACACGCTGGCGGCGGAGACAATTCAACGGGCCTAGAAATGGTGTTTTTTTGTTTTTACCATTAGAACATTACACAAAAAATTTTTTTTATCAATACAATTTTTTAATCTGGTATCAACTTATTAATAGGTACAGGATTCATATGCGTGCAATAAGCCGTTTTCGAGAGAATTTTCAATAAAGGTCGAATTCTTCTTGTGTTCTAACTTTTTTGTGGAGTTTCTATTACTTTAACGAAAATTCTAATTAATACAATTGGTTCTTCACATCTTTAAGTATAATATATATTTTTTTCAAAGCAATTGTCTTGTCTATTTCTTGTAACATTTTCATTAAACAATGGATATTTTTAGTATTTAGCGTTTGTCTCCCCCTTAAGCCGTTTCTGAGATTACCGTGCACAAACGCAGAGACAAAAAATCTAAAAACTATTTTTTTTTGACCTCGGTAATATAAGTGCATGCACAATTGCTTTTTTTTTTTTTTTTTTTTTGAATAAATCTTTACTGTACAGACACGGCTCGTTTATGATTTTAGTATATGTATAGAATATAGATATTTTTAATTAGCGAGACCCGGAGACTTAGTTTGAGTGTTGTAAACTAAGTCTTGTAGTATTGTAAAAAGAATCAAAAGTTTTAAAGACTGGGAAAAGAATTCTATATAGTTTTACACTATATTTACTCAAAGAGATCACAAATCAAGATAGCATTCTGGAAGGGCATATACCATTTAAAATAACATTTTTAGATGACAAACTGCAAATGTTGAAGATAAACAAAGAGTGAATGATGGAGTAATATGACTATGTACCCATAAAGATATTAAAACATGACAAATTAATACATGTAAAATGATAATAAGATTATATTTTTAAGTGTAATTCTCAATTATAAGCAATAAAAAATATGATTACTACTATTGTTTTCGTTAAATTATATACCACTAACCCTATTTCTCGCTAAAACAACATGAGTCAAGAACTGTTTTTCAGGTTTTTTTCATTATTTCTATTAATAAGCTGTAAAGGTTGTTCGCTATTTTAATTTTTTACCACTCAAATACTAAATTGAACATAAAAAAGTCCTTTAAAACTCATTTGTTTGTGTATGAAACAGTTTTTATTGATTTCTGAAAAATTCTAATTAAGTGACTTATGAGGTTTTTGAAATGACCGATTCAATTAAATTTGTAAGAATAATATGCGTAAAGAGTGTAACACCTTAATTTGAGTTTAACTAAGACACTAAGTACAGTGATTTTTATGTTGCCAAGTTTTTCGCTTTTATTTACATGTATTATTTTGCTTTAAACTCTTAAAAAAAGTGTCGCCTTGCGTAATATCCTTGGAGAGTAGAGGTAAGGTGGACCGACTTACACGGGTGTTAAAATAAATAACTGGCAAGATACAACCAATAAATGGTGGTTCACAAATTGGCCGGAATGGCGCTTGTGTAGCATTGGGGTTTGGTATGAAATTAGCGATTTTAAACGAAGTGAAGTGTACTGACTGGGAATATGTATTTGTTGCGTCGTTCATGTAACCACCGTACTACGAGAGTATAGCGTCTTCCGGACACTTTTTCATATACAGAGTTGGTCCACCTTGCCTCTACTCTGAATGGTCATTTCTATATACACAAAATCTCACAGTTTGCCTCCAAACCACAGTCCAAAAAAACATACCGAGCCAAGTGACAGCGTCTCGGACGCTTCTGACCGAGCCCAAGACTATTTCAGCGTTGAGCATGTCAGGCAGTTTGCTGATAAGCTGCGACTCAATGGGAAGTTGCTGATTCAGTAATGACAGGTAGTATTGAAGCTCCGAATGATTTGTTATCAAAATACCTGAAAATAAGATACGAAAAAAATTCGAGTGGACACACCATTTAAAATTTCAGCCAAAATTTCAATATGGTTGTTTCTAAATTTAAGTATACCAGAAAAATACAATTTACAAGGACCTTACAATTTATGTCAATAAAGCTAAGCACTCCTACAGTGGATTCTGATGTGTATATAGGCGACGGTAGCCACCTACCATCAAGTGGACCGTTAGCCTGTCTGTCGACCTTAACATAAAAAAAAAATATTATTGACGGCCCGTTGGATGAGTGGCAAGAGTGCTTGCCTAACGTCTCAGGGGCCCCGGGTTCGATTCCCGGCGGGGTTAACTTTGGAAATTTTAATGTTATTTTCAAAATTGACTCTGGTCTGGATTTGAAAAGAGTGGTAGGGCACCACTGCGTTTCGCAGTCATTTGGGCAGCCCGCCTGGCGGCAGTAACCACCTCCTTACAGAATACCGCCGTGATATAACAGCATATACGTGCTGTTGTGTTTTGGTGAGTGAGTAAGGGATGCCAGAGCCCATTTGCTTATCCCCCTCCTAATCCCTTATCCAATCCTACTGTAGTCGGCAGCGCACTTGCAGCAGCTGTGGCGTTGCTTGTGTTATAGGCGACGGTAGCCACCTACCATCAAGTGGACCGTTAGCCTGTCTGTCGACCTTAACATAAAAAAAAAATTATATGTGATATATATTTTTTTAATATATTTGATATATGTATATATAAAAATAAATATTTTTTTTAATATACAGATATTAAAATTAATAAATAAGGAGTCAAAACTAAACACATTGTACATATTTACTCTAGTCCAGGAATATTTTATAACAAATAAAATTTGAGTCTCTTAGGGGCATTTTTGATATAAATTTCTTGCTAGAAGATATGTAATATCCATGGGTGAAAAAAAAAATGATTTCACCTTGTAAGAGAGGGATGAAAAAAATAAAAGATGTTTTCTGAATTATACAAAAAATGGTAATAGAAAAAAATCAAATAAGAGTTTAATTTTATATAAAAATGTTCATTGAACATCTTTTGCTAAAATTAAAATTAGCAGAGTTAGGGAAGTTACAAGATAAGGGTTGAAACATTTTTTTTTCTAGGTGTTTCACCATCAAGTTAAATCAGTCTACCATCAGTTGAACTCATTGAGCTAGTAAATAATTAATCTATCATTCTCGTATACGAAAGGTTCCACCACAAACCAATTCCTCATTTCTTAAAATTACCTTAAATTTAGTATTTCTGGTGTACTATTATATATTGCGTGTTTATTAAAAAGGTCTGAGTTGTCGACATTATTTATTGATTATTTTCTCATGTGCGGCGAGCGGTCGAGTCCACTCCCGCGAACCTAACCTAACCTAACACACGTCAATATTGCATACAAACTAATACATACTTATGAACCCTACATAAGTTTCACTCACCCTCGCCCTTGGTGTCGTACTGAGGTCTTCCAGCTCTTCCCAGCATCTGCAGCACATCTAGAGCTCCTAGTTCCGTCCAGCGGCCTTTCTCCGGGGAATAAACCTGGGTCCCCTTCACGACTACAGTGTGTGCTGGAAGATTCACACCCCACGCGAGCGTAGCGGTAGACACTAGCACCTACAAACGTAACAACGATATTGATTCGGTCTATGATCGCTGGGCACATTACAGCCCACGGTCCACAATAGGGAATATGCGTCTACGAGTAGGTAATTCAAAAAAGGGTTATATTATTTTTATGAACATTTATTTATTTATTTATTTATTTTAAAATTTACAGATAGTTTACACATATGAATAGTTTTTCGGTGACCTTTACACTAAGCATAGCTTGTATTGTAAAGGCCAGAATTTAATAAGATATAAAATTTTAGAATTAAAAATAGTCATTAAAAGAAAAGGAGATTTGGGTGTCTGTCTATGTGTCTGTATGTATGTGTGTGTGCGTGCGTGTGTGTGTGGCCAGCAAAATCCTGTTTCAGATAGTAAGTTAGTGTTGTGACTTATTGGATGCCTTTCAGTAAAAGTTCAATATCGTCATAATGAAGTCCGAGAAGCCAATTCCGAACAATGGGTTTGATGCTCTTGGTATTTTTGTCTTTTATATTACAATGCCGGTTTGTTTTGTTGTAAATATAAATATGTGAGAAGTTAACAGAACGCCGACCAAAAGAAGTATTAATATGTGGTAGTGGAATTTGAAATGTCCGCTGCTTTAAATATTGCTTGTATTGAGTAGAGCGGAGAGTATGTTCGTGTGCAGTCGTCACCGCTCTGTGGATGTATAATCCTCGAACACTTAGTAATTCACTTTCTGTATGCAGTAGATTAGTTGGATATCTGAACGGTTTTGCCATATCTGAACATTATTGCCTTAGAATCATGTCTACGTAAATATTTCTTTTTCGTTAAGAAAATAATTATTAAAAAGTGCAAAAAATAGTGGCTAATTGAAAAGACTTGAAACTCCACGCAATTAGTCAGATTGAATGTAACGTCAAATCTATAATGAGTGTCAACAAGCGCCAAGTTGTTTGATTTGTGATTTTTTAACATTTAACTGTTATTGTAGACTGCGACGTCACGTCAAGCACGTTAAAATGGCGGGTGTTTGAAGTTGATTTAAAAAAAAAATAGGTTTTAGGGGCTGGAAATTTTGTTTACGGTTAATAACGATATAGTATAAAAATATTTTAAAAAAATGTTCATCGGGGAAAAGAAAATGGGCTCTGGGGTATTTTCCCTGTGTATTGTGAGCGTATGTGTACACGCGGCACAGCCTTCACAATCCTATATAAATTGTTAAGTAAATGTTGGGACGTAGCTGTGGTCTTTAAAATCACCTGTATATGTCTATCGGCGAATAAATCCTCCACCAGGGTCCTGTCCACCCTGCTCATTCCGGCGTGATGGATGGCGAACCCGTACGGCAGAAGTTCGCGCAGTTCCGGGTTCTTCACTTGTTCTGCTTCCGTACGGAGCACCTCCATGCTGGCTGAACCTTCCCTGAAATTCAACAAAAACTTTCTAATGTGACCTCACGACACAACGAAGCTCCAGCTCACGTCGTTATCTGTGAGGCTTTCATATAAGGCAGATTACTCGGTAAATGTCACTCGTATATATTTCAAGATGTATCTGCGATGCTACACAATAAATTAACTCTTTATCTTTTCATAAATATATTTCAACTAGCGTTTACCCGCGACTTCGTCCGGGCCTCTTTTCTTGGGTTCAATCTTATTGCTCATATGTCTTTTGAAGATGTTAAATTTTTATTTTTTTTAGTGATTTTATTTTATTCTCTAAAACAGAATTTTTATTTCTCTAAAACAGTACTTTTTTCTAGATGAAAGGTCTACTGCCTATGTCTACTGATGGAACACTAAATTTATATATGTAACTAGCTGAGCCCGCAACTCAGTACGCGTGGTATACGGTATAGAGCGTAACTTTTTTTTTGTAAACCGATTGGAATGAAAAAAGAAACACTAAATGTTACGGGAAGCTCGCTACAATACACCGGTGAAAACCACATTCAAACCGGTTAAGCCGTTTCAGAGATTAGCGTGCACAAACGCACAGACAAACTGACAGACAGACAGACAAAAGTTCTAAAAACTATTTTTTTTACCTTGGTAACATTAGTGCAACATGTACAAATTTTTTTTTTAAATATTACAGACACGGCTAGTTTACGTTTTTACTTATTATATGTATAGACTAGCTTTTGTGAAGACTAGTTAAAACTTTAACAAATTTATCTAATCTACAATTTCGAACGGACTAACGCCACGCGCCGCGTCTGCGACGATCTGCGGTCCAAAGGGGGGGAGGAGTGGCACTCCAGACCACGCAAATACATGCGCGTTACAATTTTCTTTTAAAAATTTGCATGGATCAGCTTAAATAAATTACATATACAAAGACCCACTCTGCCGGGTAAAGCATCTTCACTAAGCTATCACCATAGTTAACTCCCGGCGATTCGCAAGTTGTCTTCGAAGACCATCAGTCGTTAAGGTGTTATCGACGATGTCTGAATAAATCCAGATTTTTTATTGCTAAAATTGCTGGATCTCAAGCTGATGCCACTTTGAGAGAAATTAACAATTCGATTCTTCTCACCTGAGGAACTGTCCCAGGGTGTCCTTCTCTAGGCACATATCGCGTATCGCACGTGCGGTCTTCCCAGTTTCCTTCCGGGAATGGACGAACACCAGTATCTGCAAATTAATATTAATGCAAGCGTCAATTTAAGTCAAAGACCTAAACGGAGAAATATACTAGTCAACTTTTACAGTTAAAATACAACAAAAAAAAGTGTGTGACTGAAGTTTACTTCTTTAAACGTATGAAATAAAATTTGTTAAATTTTCCTCGTGTCAACTGGATACCTAATTACTTTATAATATTTAGTTACATTCTGCACACTCACATGTCACGTGTTCCAACAAAAGTTATGTTAGTTACGTTCGGTATACACAGATGTCACTGTGTTCATAAGTCAAATATTTCATTTTTCAACGACAGATGTCGCTGCGCCGGCAGTTTATAACACGCTATAGTTTCGGTCCTCAACGGTGATTACACTTTTCATACAATATTTCGACGTTTGCCTTTATAAACCCAGAGAATAGAATAAATACACGCGTCAGCTGTCGCACAAATGTCAGTGACAGATAAAGTAACGCTTTTTAGTTAACCTCTCGGATGATTAGACGTATATCTACGCAGGTCACTGAATGAGTTTTGACGCAGATCTACATAGAGACCGACTTTTACTCGATTTTAAATATTAAGTCTGTATGAATAAGGTTGAAATTTGTACAATAATTTACTCGCACAGATCTGTGCAACTACACGAATGTGTCCCGCGACGCAGATCTGTGTCGAGACGGACTTACGACTTTAAATCTGTATGAATAAAGTTGAAATTTGTACAATAATTTAATGTAAATGAAATTGAAATTTGTAATTCAACTTTTTTGTACGAATTATTCAAATTCATACTATAAAATTCAAATTCATACTATAAAATTCATTTACATTCATCATTCAAAACAGACGAGAGGTTAATGCTTGTATTAATTTTACTCTTCATAAAGTTTCCACACCGAGGCCCTTATATGAAAATCGATTCTTAAGGAGTGACCTCCTTAAGAATAAAGATGCAGTCTGCTTGTGTCTTTTTTCCACTAACTTCTTCTAAACCATTAACTTTTATTAATTGAAATATGGATTAACGAGGAAAGTCTGCGTTTAAATTGCATCCATGCGAAGCCGGGATTGGATCGCTAGTATAGAATAAATACCTGATTCCTTCCGGCGTGTTCCATGGTCTTCTCGTAGACAATGTCGTTCATCACTTGGAAGCGTTTGAGTGCCTTCTTTTCTGTGACACCGATGTACTGTTGCTCCAATGCCACTGGTCTGAAGAGTCAGATTCAACGATTTAGATCAAGACATATAAAAGGCTGTTGATGACGACGATGACTGTCAAATAAAATACCACTTTATCTCCATTGACATAAAACTGGATTTTATCAACACGCAACAGGTATTGCAGGTAAACTCATTTCGAATCGGGAATAGGGGAAAACCAGATATCTATACAAGAGAGCAAAACCATCGCACACAGTAAATGGGTGTATCTGTGTATTTGCGGTGGAGTCGTAGCTCCCAACGAATGGACCGATTTTAACCGAAAGCTGACGTGATCGAGATGTTCTTAGCTACAGTTTGAAGCTAGATCTGTTCAGGTGTTTGAAAATCATCAGCCCATTTCCTAGTTGACGAAGGGATTTCACTAACTTCCACCAGTTCGATTGATGTGAAATTTGGCATACTGCTACTTCGGTGGTATTTCCTTGACAAGGTAACCTTGATCTGATGCTGCTGCATTAAGTAGTCTGCGGGACAGCCAATTTCTCACCAACTTACAGCAGATATTGCGTGTTTGGCCTCAATAGAAAGTCAGGGATTTGTTTATAATTTTAATTAAGGCCTGTGTAATTCAGAATATCGATTTAATTAGAGTATAAGTTATTAACAAATACCTCCGCGTAAGTGGCGTATACTAACAGTTCTCAGCGATCCAAATATGCCGATAAAACCAAAGACAAGGTCTACAAAACAGCTGCGAGGCCTACTTTACTCTATGGTAGCGAAACGTGGGCTTCAAAGAAAACCCATGAACAAAAACTCCACTTACTCACTCACCGAAACACAACCTTAACACAAAAAAAGTTTTTTATTTATTTAAAAACGACCTTAACATAAAAAAATCATTTTTCTAAGTTTCAGAGACCAGAGTACATACCTGAACGAGTTATCGAAGTAGAAAAGTCCCTTTTCGGGCTTCACGCGAAGAAACGCAGCCACGTCCGTGTAGTTCGGCAAGGTCGCCGACAAACCGACCAGACGCACCTGAAAACGCAAACGCAGTAACATTTTCAATAGGCAATCGGACGGCCGAAGAAAAAAAATGGAAGGGTTAGGTTGGTAAAAAGGTTAAAAAAGGTTTAGCACGCCGATTTGCGCACTGCAATCTAGACGAACGCTTTTTGAATCATACTGACAATCATTTTATACATGCAATTTGAGACAGATTTTAACAGGAAATTCAATGGCAGGTAGCTGATGTTATAAGGAGCAACTTAGGCTACTTTTAACGTAACGTTAAGATGACGCGCACTCCGCGACGAGGCATGGCCGCGTTCAACTAGGGTGTAAAATTAGCAATTAAAACAATGACTAAGACTTGTGTATACTTACATCTTCCTGCGTCTGCTCCACTGTTCTGAGAGTCCTGGCGACGAGAGCTTCCAGCACCGGTCCTCTTTCGTCGTGGAGAAGGTGGATCTCGTCAATTATGATCAGGCGGACCAAGTTCGTGAACGATCTCTCGCCACCTGTTCAACAATAAAAAAATAATTTATTTAAAAAAAGCTTACTGCATAGGTACCTAAGCTTTAAAAAAAGCTTAGGTAGCCAAGCTTACTGCATTTCTACACCAGTGACGAGATAAGTATAATAATACTTACATAAAAGTATTTTTATCAAAATTTTGATATATATTTTTAAGTCTGGGTTAGATTAGATTAGTTAGAAACAAATTAGATTTGTTAAGAAATTACAAAGCTTTTCCTATAACTTACAAGTTTATTTAAATTTTTTATCAATTTAATGATCTAACTCTTATTCGTACGTTTCATCATAATACCAGCAGTATTTTTTGTACCTGGTATTGCCCAGGCGCCTGCCGGCCACTATTTGACTCTGTGGTAACTGGTCTTTCTTTTTTTTTTTTTTTTGACGAGGAATAATCCGCTTACAAATCTCCTGCTGCTGGCTAGACGGCAGGAGTATGTGGGGGTCGCCCAGCGCCTGATCATAGCGGCACTGAGAATACCCACTAAAACTCCCCGGTGTCTCCTTGCCCTTTGAGCGGGGTGGACCGGGCTCTGCCCAGGCAACTCTGATCCACCCCAGGGCAGCCTAGCCATTGCTGACTAGGCTAACTCCATTGGGGGATTGCCCGGAGGCACCGAGGCAATCCCCGAGGTAACTGGTCTAACTCTTAAACGACTCTACATCATCTCAGCCGTAGGACGTCCACTACTCGACAAAGGCCTAATTTTTTATTTTCCCCTATTTTCCAAAAGGACCGACCCATGCTTGTCGGTCCGTGGCCTCAACTCGAGAACTATGGCTCTCCATACTATGTGTCCTGCCCACTAATCCTCCGGGTTATTTCGGTAACTTTTGTGCGCCTACGGGGTCTCCTCATTCCTGATTCGATCTCGCAGTGTAACCGCGAGCATAGCCCTCTCCATAGCTCGTTGAGCGACGTTTCGCTTTCTTATTACGATGTCAATAGTTAGAGACCTCGTTTCAGCGCCATATGTCATCATTGGTCGAAAACTTTTGTTTTAAGAAACTAAGGAATTTTGGATGACGAGATGTCTAGTAGCTTTCCGAATGCTGCCCGTACGAGCTAGATTCGACGATTCACCTCCTCCTCGAAGTTGGCTCTACCTAATCTGCGTTTCTACGCCCATTATGAAACTTTAAAATGATTATCTATACCTACACCATTAGCTAATTTTTAAAAATCACTTAAATGGTCTATTGTATGTCCTAACATAATCAAAGATTCAGTACCGCTTCACGTGAAATGCAGTGACACCAAAAGAAAAAAACGGGACTAGTGCGAGTTGAACTCGCGTGAAGAGGATTCCTTACGATATCCGCACAATATTGAGTGATTTACCATATTATTTTATTATCATGGACTTCTTATAGGTTTTCCTATAATCTATAAGTAGACAACTAATTTCTGTATTTTTTCAAAATTTTTGGGGGGGAATGGTCGGACAGACGGACACACGAGTGATCCTATAAGGGTTTCGTTTTTTTATTCGGACGTACGGAACCCTAAAAAGAAAAAAAAATACTATTCAAACCAAAAAGCTGTGTGCTGTTTCAAACCAAAAATGGTCGAGTGAAGTTTGTGTGTAAAATTACCTTTTCTAGTGATGATGTCCCATTTCTCCGGAGTGCACACTATGAGTTGTGTGGCGTCGATCTGTTCCCTGGTCAATTGGTGGTCACCTGTCAGTTCTGACACTTTCATGTTGTACGCCGACAAACGCTTGCTGAAGTTTCCGACCTGTCACACATATAATTACACTCTTATACTAGCTGTCTCGCGGTTTCGCCCGCCTCGAAAACGGACAGCGTAAAAACCTTCTCCATGAAAAGTACAAGCATGTAACACCTTTAATGATGAATTATAAAAGGGTAATGGAATTTGGCAATTTACTAGGGCGGAGTGATAAGTCTGGTAAAAATCTGTTTCGGATTAAAATTATCGCAAATTGCATGGAACCTCCTTGTTCACAACTCTTTTTAAGGACTAAATTAAAATTTTCAGCCAGTACCGCCGCCGGTTAGTTTTTTTTTGTGACAGCCATTAAAGAAAAATTATTTAACAAATTTTTGCAAAGATGGAGAAAAGTGAATTTCGTGTCTTGATTAAACATTATTTTTTGCGCAAAAAAAACTAACCATCTCCTGTACGAGAGACCTCATAGGCGCCACGTAGATGACCTTGAAGTCGTTGACGTTGACTGTCCCGTCATCGTTGACGTGTTTGCCCACTTCCCTCATGATGGTCAGGAGCGCCACGTTTGTCTTACCGGCACCGGTCGGAGCGCACACTAACAGATTCTCATCTGACTCCAGTGCGGCTTTTGAAATACGACTCTGCAAGGAAAAATACGTTTTAATCAAAGACGGACATTGTCCCCACCCACCGGACGTGGCACTAGTTTCAACATTATTATAACATCCCAAAAAAAGATAAATAACCATTTTCAATCCAAAAATCGATGGGGTTCTTAAAGAAAATATTTAAAAAAAAGTTTGTTTAAAATAAAAACATATGTGTCGGGGATTCCTGTGGTGATGCCACAAAATGGATTTAAGAATCGGTTCCCGTTAACATACAACGCCATCTAACAATTTCCTTGGAAATGTCAAGCAGTAAGCTTGGGTTCGGTCGACGCGGAACTAGCAGCCGTGATGTGTATGAGACTTGCGAATGACAGGCGCCTCGATTTTTCCACCGATAAAAAGGACCATGACCATTCTAGAGATAGCGTTCGAACAAAGAGGTGTAGAGCTAGTTCCACGGCAAACACAGCGCGTTTTCCACTTAAAAAAGTGTCTGAAAAAACTATGTGCTCCTATCTAGATCTAGATCACTAAAAACTAGATCACTCAATTCAAATGGGTCATTATAATGAACTGATATGATAGTAACATTCTGCCAATTATTTATACAAGGTTCCATAGTAAACCTTATTCCTTATGACCCCACACTATCAACTACAGTAATAAAAATAATTGCAATTGTTTAAATTAGAGATTTGGGTATGATTCCTGGTCGTGTATGAGCGTAAGTTAAAAAAAAAATTTGAATGTAGTTTTTCTTAATTCAAAATTCGAAGCCTCAGTTCCAAAGGACAAAGTTTCAGATTTGGCCTCACTGGCCTATTTGAATCGATTAGCCTGTATATTAAGTCAAAAATGTATTGTAATTTTAGGTGCTTTCTTCTTAGATTTCAAAAAATAATTTATCTATCCAATTACAGAACAAACATGGCAACAAAATTTGACAGTTCCGTAAAATTTTATTTCTGTAAAATTTTTCAGTCGACCGCCACCACACCGTAATAGAGGAATACGTTACCTGTATCCTGTTCAAATTCTTGAAACCTTCGAAAGCGGGCTGCACGTACTTGGGCAGTTTCTCCACGGCGACCAACGTTTCACCTTCATCCATTGGCTTCGGCTTCAATGCTGGCACGTGGACTTCTTCATAACCTGTTGACAGAAAGTCCTGTTTGAGAGGACTTGTTTTGGAGTCGAACACAAACCGACATACCACGACATTTAAAAATTCGAAAAAAAAAAACGGTAACATACCCTTACGCTGCTTCCTGAAGGAGCCCGGTGGCAGCTGACACCTCTTGTTGGCCATGAAATGTGCTCCGGCCGCGAAGACCAACTCTTCGAGCTGCAGCATCTTTCTCGCACCGGTCACCTGTCCGACGGCATTCGCATCCGCTTCCGACTTGTGTCGCTTACGGGGCGCCTCCGATTGCTGCGTCGTCTGGGGAATGAGAGAATTGCACATAACATCTCGCTGTTATCTACCCACATAACATGTAATCATGCATCAGACATCACTGACCTCATCATCCCCTTTGCCGGTGTCTAATTGCGCCAATATCTTCTGCAGGTGAGGTTGCCTCGCCATTTCCTCTCTTATGGCGGACCGTTCGCTCTCAGACTGGGACGAGGCAAGTTTAGTGCAGTAAAGTACTGAAACACATCAATATTATATTATTATACTAGCTGACCCAGCAGACGTTGTCGTGCCCGAACCAGAAAATAATTCTGTAACCCGATTGTGGCGCCACCTATCGGTACTTTGACTTTTATTGGCGTAGGCTGTGCCTCCTTTAATTGCGGCGGCATCTGCCATGTTATTTTTTCCTGTTCCTTGTTGTGTTTTTTTCGGTGCCTGCCTCGTTGGAAGCCATGTAATAATAAATAAATAAATATGTCAAAGTGACGGGACACTTCACGTCAATCAACGACGGTTAAATTATTTGGATATTGTTCATACAAAAATACTAAAATTGCGATTAAAAAATGGGGGGTGGGGGTAGGAGGGTGAAAAATACTTTACGACCTATTCTCATACCTACCAAATATACAAAAAAAATTCATTAAAATCGATCCAGCCATTTCGATACACTGTGACACGAGAATTTTATATGTATATTAGATTATATATTAGATGATATTATTGCTACAAATATAAATATTAAACTATTTAAATATGTAGAAAGAAGTTACCCTTACAGCAATGATCAGGTTTTAAGGCTTAGAATCCACATGAACTCTTTAAGCTTAGAAATTAAAAAAAATAAAATTCTAGATTATACCATTAATAGAATATGAAATCAATAGCGGTATCCAGAAAAACAATTATCTTTTTACATAAAATCGGGCTGACAGTCCACTTGATGGTAGGTAACTACCGTCACTTATGACACTAGCAGCGCCAAGGGTGTTGCAAATATCATAGTAGGATCATCATCATGTCAGCCGTAGAACATCCACTGCTGGACGAAGGCCTCTAGATCATAAAAGAAAAGTTTTCGAGCAATGCCTGTTGCCAGTGATGACATATGGCGCTGAAACGTGGTCTCTAACTATGGGTCTCGTAAGAACGCTCAACGCTCAGGGTTACACTGCGAGATCGATCAGTGTAACCCCTCAATCAGTGTAACCCCTCAATCAGGAATGAGGAGATCCGAAGATGAACAAAAGTTACTGACATAACATGGCTTATTAGTAAGTTGAAGTGGCAGTGGGCCAGACACATAGTACGGAGAGCCGGAAGGTTCTAGAATAGAGGCTACGGACTGGCAAACGTAACGTAAGACGTCCACCTACAAGGTGGACAAACGACCTGATAAGGGCCGCGGATAGTCGGTGGAGTCAGGCTGCTTCCGACCGGTCCTTTTTGTAAATCAGGGCGGAGACCTCTGTGGACGTCCTAGTTGAGATGATGGTTATGATAATTTAATTAGGAACCCGCCTCTGGCTCCCAACGAATGCAATTTTTTTCTCCAACTTCCTCGTATATCGCTCTTTTCATTGGCCTCATTATTTACATGTACATTTTTTTTAAACAATATGGAACCTATGACAAATTAACACAGTTACATAAGCAAACAGGCTGACGGACCACTTGATGGTAGATGGCTACCGTCACGTGTAACACAAGCAACGCCACGGGTGCTGCAAGTGCGCTGCCAACTACATCAGTAGGATTAAGGATAAGGGATTGGGAAGGGTTAGGGAAATGGGCTCTGGCATCCCTTACTCACTCACCGAAACACAACAGCACATGTTATTTCACGGCCAGACGGGCTGTCTAAATGACTGAAACGCAGTGTGCCCTACCACTACTTTCTTGATCCAGACCGCAGCCAACTTTGAAAAGTTCATTTCCAAAGTCGACCCTGCCGAGAATCGAACCCGTGAACCCAGGAACAGAGCGTTAAGGCAAGCACCCTAACCACTTATCCAACAACTTACTTGTGTATCTATATTTGTTCAGAAGCTTGACGAAATCGAAGCAATCGTATCCCAGCAGCAGTACAAGTCTGTTCTCGAGGTCTCTATCGTCCGCCGCATCAGACAGAGCCTTCAGGACCTCGCTACTCTTTGCTTGGGAGACCATCGCGTCCGGGAAGTGACGGGAGAGACGCCTCTGCAGCCAATACGCGTCAATGTCCATCGGATGGAGGGCAGCATGACGTTTTTGAGCTTGCTCTTCTAGAATCTGGAGAAAACGATCAATCTTTCACATGTTGGCCTTAAGGTTTAATTTACATTGAGCCAGAATGGAGCAGAAGCGATTTTTTTTTTGTTATACCAGGGCCCTAATCTCGCTGCATTAGTCATAGTCTATACTATAATATAAATGTGAAAGTAACTCTGAAAATTCTGTTAACTTTTCACGCCTTAACTACTCAATCAATCATCATGCAATACAATGTGTATCAGATATACAGAAAAGGACATAGAGACATAGGACCTTTCATCTGAAAAAAGTATTGTCACCGTCACCGATATAGTCGGCCAACACTCGGCCGTCACATGGCGCGGACGGGTTGCGGTCTAGTGTGTTTTTAGCAAGATGCAGATAGCGACTTTATTATTTGAAATTATTTCAAAAAATATTTGAAACTAGCGACCGCAGGGTGCAATTTTTATATATTTAAACATTCCCCGTTTATCCCTTTTTCCATTAGTGAAAACCGAATTAAAATCGGTCTACCCGTTCAGGCATGATGCCGTGACCATTCCCTAGGGATATTTTTATATTATTTGAAACAAGCAATTACAGAGGTTTCCTACCGGTTTCTTCATGATAGAAACAGCTTTCGGAACCATTGAAAAACTGATTTACTCTTAGGGCAGGCACCCACAGATGGCACGGTAGGGGATTTTTTGGCGACTAACAATATTGTGCAGGAAATTTGACATTATTGTTGAAATTTTAATGATAATGGTCATAGCTACAAAAAGAGGCTGCTATAAGTTTGGAATGCCGTGTCGGCAGCCTACAGAATGCCTAGTTAGACCTCGGAACTGCAAAGATATAGATGTGGTGCAGCTTCCACACTGCGTTTTGCAGTCATTTGGGCCGCCCGTCTTAATCCTTATCCTTAATCCTACTGTAGTCGGCAGCGCACTTGCAACAGCTATGGCGTTGCTTGTGTTATAGGCGACAGTAGCCACCTACCATCAAATGGAACGTCAGCCACTGTCTGCCAATCATAACATTAAAAAAAGAATTGAAGGAAAAAGCGGCGCAAGATGTCGCAACGCCGCGGGATACCTAAGGACACCGCGACATTACTAAGGATACAGTCCCAGTGGGGCGCCCCGGGGCGAATTTTATACAATTCTAAAGATATCTTCCGTGGTCATTCTTCGCAAAGAGCCTTGCAATCTCTGCTGTTGGTTAAATCCTACGGGAAGCATCATATTGGGTACTTACATTGGCGTGTATAGCATTTTTCTTGCCTTCACTATCACTGCCTTCATCGGCACTGACTCCCTCTTTGTCCCCTTCATTGTCAGACGCATCTCCCTCTTCTTTATCCTCCTCGCGAATCTATAAACAAGAATATATTTATATACTTATATTATATATATATATATATATATATATATATATATATATATATATATATATAAACCACACTAGCAGCTATTGAGCTGATGCGTGTGTATAAAATAGTTTGAAGATTATATTTTCATCCATTTTGTCCAGTCTGTTTCTTAAAACAATTCACTCATGGCGCCATGACAACACTTTCAGGAAGTCTGTTCCAGACCATCTCCACTCTGTTAGGCAAAAAGTGCTTCCTAGGTATTTTCTTACTTGGATTTTGGCATAGTTTTAAAGGGTGTCCTTGTAGGTCGTTTCTCATAAGGCTTATTACGTAGCGTGCTAATCATTTTTGTAGCTCTTCTCTGTACATTGTCAAGTATCTTAATGTCCTTTTTAAAATATGGGTCCCATATTACGTGGGCATACGTGGCATACATGGCTACGGTCGCCACCTTACATTGAGGATAAAATAATACTTCCGACTTTAATAGGATTAAGGATAAAATATGTAGGAAGGGATAGGGAAATGGGCTCTGGCATCCCTCACTCATTCATACACGGTGGTCTTCTGTAAGGGGTTTCTATAATATGCATATTGCATAACTTTTAATATCAGTACGAATAAAAAATGAAACAAGTATAAAAAAGATCGATCCTACCTCACCATATGCGTCTTCGTCGTCCTCTTCTGATGACTCTTCAAACTGCACGTTAATGCCATAAGTTTCATCGATATCTGTGCTGCCTTCTGTGGAAGTGTTCACGTTGAAATCCGTAATCTTTTTGCCTGTAAATAACACATTAGTAATGAATAGAAGTTGACTGAACTCTTTGGATACCGAATGTTCTTATTTATAACATTAGTATAGATAAGCCTTCAGGGTGTATACGTAGGCTCTTCTTGCAGGTGAAACCGCGAGCAATAGGTAGCATTAAGTGCTTTTAATACCAACATTTCAAAATGGAACTCTTTGGCTGTATAATACAGTTTGTTCATCTGTCACATACTTTTAAATTATGGAGTCATTTTAAAAATTGCGTGTATGATATTCTACGATTTTAAGAGTAATTGACTTTTGTCTGGATATCGATTTGAACCAACTCGAAAAACGTATCGAGTACGTGATTCGCTCTCAATGCGTTAATTTTCAAACATTCACAGTGAATTCTGAAATATTCACAGGAAATTACTGATAATAATAATATAATTATTTATTTATTTAGACCAACAAGGATCACTTTGTTAGTAACAACTTAAATCTATGTTAGTATTTACACACATTTATTAGTCAGTACATGAACCATAGAATAGTGGTTCAGATTCTGACAGTCAAGTTTAGCAGCAAATGTGTTTTTGACATTTTTAAATCTCACCTAAATTGACGAGCAACGCGAATCTTTCGTCCGCAATTGAACCCAACAGCATCTCAATCTCTTTCTTCTTCTCGAGATCCTTTAGCTTGTCGTTCTTGAGGATCAGTAACACCTGAAATTTATAAGACACTCTATTACCATGAGTCAAAGTAGGCCTGATTGAAATAGACATGGTTTACGCTTTATTTATTTTGATGAGCCCGTTGAATGAGTGGTTAGCCCGTTGAATTGAACCCGGGAACCCTAAAACAGAACGTTAAGACAAGCACCCGCTTGTCTTAACGTTCTGTTCTAGGGTTCCCGGGTTCAATTCCCAGCAGAGTGAAATTTGAAAATGAACTTTTCAAATTAGGCTCTGGTCTGGATCTGGAAAGTAGTGGCAAGGCCCACTGTGTTTCACAGTCATTTGGGCAGCCCGTCTGGTGGCAGTAACCACCCCTTTAAATACCACGGTGAAATAACAGCATGTGTGGTGTTGTGTTTCAGTGAGTGGGATACCAGAGCCCATTACCCTAACCCTTATCCTTAATCCTACTATGGTCGGCAGCGCACTTGCAGCACCTGTGACTTTGCTTGTGTTATAGGGGACGATAGCAACCTGTCATCAGCCTGCCTGATGACCTTAGTATAAAAAAATATAATCTTTTCTGAATAAAGGCTTATAATAAAGTATATTGTATTAGACCTTTTTTTTACAATCACTTAGCTAAATGTTAGCAATCAGTTCCTATTTTACTAAATTGCCTATTTCTACAATAAAAATAAAATGAATTACATATATTCATACCTCATCACAAGCCCCGCACAATATGTCTCTCGGCTGGTCACCAAGGGAACTCTGCATGAATGATAGGAGCAACTCATAGGCGTGCCTTGTGTGTTGGGCGCGAGGCCTATACAACACTCCTGGGGTGTCATCGGCCCATGCGACCCTCGCAGTCTTAGACTTGGAGAGCTCATACGATGCTTCGTCACGTTTTTGGCGTCTGGAAATTATTTCATGTCATGCAATTTGAAAACTTCAATATAAACATTTTAAAAGTAACAAAAAAAACTTCAACAGGGCGATATAAACAGACAAAAGATTTGGTGTCTGTTTGTATTTAGTTGTTGAATGATTGATATGTCATTGTTTCATCAATGACTAACTGTTGCATACGACTTTGTCTGCATCTCTTTATAAACTACTATGTTACTCATTGATAATGTACATTCCTATAGGTGAAAAAATATTTGTTAAAATCAGTCCAGCAGTCTTTGAGTTTATTAATTACAAACATATGTTTGTATGGTGGGGGGTAAACGGGGGGAGATGTGGGGAGGGTGAGTAGCTAGTAAGATAGCTTTCTATAGGTGAAAGATTTTTTTTAAATCGGTCCAGTAGTTTTTGAGTTTATTAATTATAAACATACATACCAATCTTTTCTCTTTATGACATTAGTACAGAAGTATAGATGCTAATTAATTGTGCAAACGAAATAATCTGCAACGATTTTACATACACACGTTCGATAAAACTGCGCAAATTGACTCTACAGATAGGATCATTACAATGGATCGTTGTCGTGTGTAGCCGCCTTAATTTATACACTTACTTAGCTTTGCGCTCTTCTGCTTTTTCGGGTTTCGTACGCTGCGCTCGATCACCCATTCGTGTCCCGGTAAGTTTACCAGAGAGGGACAGGACCTCGCCTGTGGCTTCATCGCGACCACGGCGTTCTATCAAACGAACATCCGCTTGCAAAACGAGATTAGAATTCTGCAAATAGTTAAAAAGTGTCGTTAATGGGCATTCTATGCAACAAGTTACCGTTTATAATATTTAATAAAAAAACAGGTAACATAATAATTAGTTAAGATTGCAAAACAATAAGAAACAATAATGAACATCAATTACCGCTTTGTATTCATATTGCAACTGCCTAGCAGCCGCGTCAGCCATTATTTGTTTATTTCACTAAATTTTATAGTAATATTTGCTTATTCAGTAAATGTATAACACAATTTATTTACGTATTATAATATAAACAATGAGGTTAGGTTTCAGTTCAGGTTTTTTCTTTTTATGACTGTAATTGACAGCGACGCCCTCTAAGCTGTCCATATCATGTGCTGTCATTGTCAATGTTTTGAAATTAAGCATTCCGACCGCTTTGGTTATGTATAGACTACATACACAAAATTATTTATCGTGTTCAGCTATAATCATTTGAAAAGTGGGAGATCGATGGGGTCAAAACACTAAAATTGGAAATTGGAATTGAAATAGCTCTTTTTCTATTTACATTCTCTAATAAATTCAGTTCTTCGTCATCGAATTAATAATATAATAGGTACTTAACTACTTACTAGTTAATATTCCTCCATATTAACTAAATAAATAACGACTATAATAAAGATATATTTTTTGTCATTGATAAGTTATTATTACGAGGTGTATCCATAGGAAAAACTTCAACATGTTTTTTATTTTTTTATATGTTGGCAGTTTTTCTCTATGCCCGAACAACGTGAGGGAAAGAGGTGAGTGACGCATATGTAAACCACAGAACACTATATACTTAGTTTGAAAGAAAGTGATTTTTTTATCAGTGATGTCGATTGTATCAATTATCATATTTGCATACGAGCTAGTACTTCATCTTAAATCTAGTTTATTTAGTTACCCAATAAATTGTTAAATTCAATCATAAGAGCTTGCCTTATGATTGAATTCAATGATTTGTTAAAATCACAGTCAAAATCACACTATTCATGACCTAAATTCCAATCAAGGTCATCTTCGATGATTTACATAAAATCAGCTGAAGTAAACTAATTGTTGATTGGCAATGTGGTGAAACCTCGATCCGCCGGTTGTTGCTACTACATATAAGTATTTTACCTACAATATTTAAAACCGGATTACTTAGAAGTAAAGCTCGATAAACATTAACCTCTTATTCTATGTTTAAAAAATATAAGTACTTTTTCATATGTATTTATTTAAAATTACATGGATATTTTACAATATTCGTGATTTAAATATACACATGTAATAAATATACACACACGACATAAAACAAAAACACGTCAGTCGTAGGAGTAATGTCAGAAGTGAGAAAACTTAGTTTTACAAATATATTGTATATGTATACATACTACCATACTAGTAGTCGGCAGTCAGCTAGTCGGTTACTCGGTTGCTCGATGCCGCGGGCTGCGCAGCCCGCGGAGCGTAGTATTTTTCGGTTGTATTTACTCTTTTAAGTTGGTTTGTTTTGGTTTTGGGTCTTTGTTTGGGTTTTGGTATTTGTGTTATGTTTTGTTGATTGGTGGAGGGTTTAGTTTCAATAAGTTCATTTTGCTCCACCGCTCCCTCTCCGGCTCCCTCCTCGCCACTCGCCCCCTCGACCTCAAGACATTAGCGGCGGATGAAAGTTCGCCATTAAAGTGTGATTTTTTTATGGAGGGAGGGAGGTAAGGGGAGGGTGACGGTCCTGACAGATGGACCTCGGGAAGAAACTGTAATCCCCGAAAGAATTCGCTGGGATAAGTCATACCGTTTGGGAGCAACGGGGACTTGAAATTTCAAAACAACATTAAAAACGTTACTGAAGGTGCCGGTCCGTGAGCGTGATGCGAGTTCAGTGTATTTTCCCCATACCTAAAATGCTATATATGTACCTCTTTAAATGTTGTATATATCTCTCTTATATAATTATATGTTAACGAAAAAGTATGTAATCCGTCATTGTATACAATTCCTAGGAAATATGTACAATTTCTAAAATAGGTAGGAAATGTATGATTTTTGTTATATGCACTTTTTCTGGGAAATCTATACATTTTCTATTTAGCAATTGGAAATGTATTATATTCGGGATATCATCATGGGTACAGCGGGGCGGGATGGGACGATTCGTCGCCAAGCCATTTCAGCGCCATTTTCAAAATGTGTTACAAGACTTATTTGTACTGGAAACAAAGTTAGGTTAGGTTCTGGAATCTTTATGTAATTAAATGCGAGCAGACCGAGCACACCCGGAATAATGGTTTTGGCAACAATACTGTTGATGTGTATGTATTAAAGAATCTTGAAACGATATTTTACACATTTCCTGATTAAGCTCGGAATTGTATACATTGTAAAAATCCTAGGATTCCTAGAATTCCTAGGAATCGGTAACATATACACACATACACATCTGTATATATGTACCTGAGGGTGTCACCAAGTCAGCGTGACGCGAATTCAGTGCTTTTAAAGAAGTTACGGGCCTAAAAAAGTTTTCACTTCAAAAAATACGTAGTGATTTTGTTACATTCTACATTCTGATGAGTTGGTAAAAAAAATATTGCCTACTATAGATCATTTGATTATGTATACAATCTTATTGTTGTAACATATTAAAATTTATAAATGTTGATTCCACGTTTACTTCTAACTTATGTTGTTCGTTTTGTTATGAATTTACAAGTAAATATATGCACGTGCAAGCATGCTGGTAAACAGTCAGTGATCATGAATCACGATCAGTAATTACGTCATAGGTCGTTCATTCAACCTCAGAATCAGCTGTTTTCATTCAAGGAATTGCGTTCCGTATTGCTGTCTCTGTCTATTACAGCAAACACTTTGTATATGACAGTAAATAACCAGAGGCTCAAACCGACAAAAAAGACGATATTATAGGTTAAGTATTATTTTTTAATATCTTTGAATTAAATATATATTTTTTTGTGAATTATCTATTTACACACAAAATTTACTACGGAACTTATCTCTTATTATTAAAGCGAACTTAATTAAAATAAAATCACATTAAGAACCTAAACGCTCGACAAAAAACCATATCCATCATAATAATTGAGATAATTTATGAGGATAGAGTTAAACATCAATATTAATGCAACATATAACTTAATTTTTTAAATCAGATATTTACAAAAAGTAATAATAATTATTGATTCATAAAAAATTGGGAATATTTCATAAACTATAACATAAAACACATATAAATATGTTATATATTTTGATAACACTTGACTTCAAGTACAGTATTGTTTTTGACAGCCCTAAAAACATCAAAAACATTGATTGTGTAAATGAGATAGCGTTATTTTGAGCAAGCATGACGTAGAATTATTTCATTGGTGACGCTTCAGGAAGGGGGGCTCTTTGAGCAGGCGCCTCGCTTGTTAATGAGTAAGGTTTTTAGTGAGTTAGAGTGAGAGATGACATAGAGTTGAAACAGAGGATAATGACGGACGGTGTATCTGTGTAACATTGAATAATAAAAATCAATTAAAGTCCGACGGATAAGATGGCGGCACCGTCAAACGGCAGCGGAAATTTGGTTGAAGAATTTGAAGAATCATTTCAAGTGAGTGAAATTCAATTTTCTTTAATATTTTATTAAAATAAATACATAATTCCTTTTTATAACCTTTATTGTATATTCTCTACCTACTGTCAAAACATCATTGATGCCAACATGACTAAAAATTCATTGTCTATGGCAAGAACGCTTTCGAAGCTTCGTATAGTGTAATTTACTATTTTAATGAAAATTGTAGGTTCGCGTGTGGCCTACGTGACTTGTATTCGATTATGCAGCTTCGATTGTAAAAATTTTTTGTTGCAAGCGCATCTCTTTCTATCTCATTCGTTCGTGTAATTGTAATTTCTATCGTAGTCGGCCATTTTACTGATAATATTTTGTCGTGAATTTATCGAAAGTTTTGTTTCGTTATTAATTAATACCTTGCAGAATTATAGATATTAATATGACTTTTTGAAACGTGGTCGTGACATAAAAGTCATCTCGTGTGCAATGGTGTAATTATTGTGAAAGTCGGAACTTTGTTGATAGTGTGTCTCGAGTGTTTTGAAAGATATAACAATGTTGGCTACCGGAGACGATGGGAATGTGTCAGGAGCCGGAATTTCCATTCAGACTTTTCGTCCTACGTGGGACGAGTTTAAAGATTTCAACAAATATGTACAGTATATGGAATCGAAGGGTGCTCACAAGGCCGGACTTGCGAAAGTGATCCCTCCACCTGAATGGGTACCTCGAAAAAGTGGTTATGATTTAAACCAACTGGACATTACAATCCCGTCTCCGATATGTCAAGTGGTAACTGGTAAACAAGGTTTATTTCAACAGATTAATATCCAAAAAAAATCTATGACAGTGAAACAGTTCTCTATATTGGCTAATTCTGCTAAATATTGCACTCCAAAACACTCCAGTTATGAAGATTTAGAAAGAAAATACTGGAAGAATGTAACATATATATCCCCAATATATGGAGCCGATGTGAATGGAAGCATCACGGACCCCGATGTAAATGAGTGGAATATCAACCGTCTTGGAACCATTTTGGACTTCGTCAACTCGGATTATGGCATAGAAATTGACGGTGTCAACACTGCTTACCTATACTTTGGTATGTGGAAGACCACATTTGCATGGCACACTGAAGACATGGATCTGTACTCCATAAATTATCTCCACTTTGGGGAACCTAAGACTTGGTATGCTATTCCTCCGGAGCATGGAAAAAGATTTGAACGTATTGCAGCTGGATTCTTCCCGACTTCGGCTAAAACTTGTCAGGCTTTCTTACGCCATAAGATGACACTCATTTCACCGCAGATTTTAAAGCAGTACTCCGTACCCATTAATAAAATAACTCAAGAGGCTGGGGAGATTATGATAACATTTCCCTTTGGATATCATGCCGGTTTCAACCATGGGTTTAACTGCGCAGAATCCACAAATTTTGCTGCACCGAGGTGGGTGGAGTATGGAAAACGTGCAACACAGTGCAGTTGCAGTAATGATATGGTGAAAATATCTATGGATACATTTGTTAAACGCTTCCAACCTGATCGCTATGAACTTTGGCTGAAAGGGCAAGATATTGGTTGTCATCCTGAACAACCGGAAAAAATGGTTCCTGCTCCACATCCCTCTGGACAGGATATTCTTTGCAATAAAAATAATACCGAGTTGCCAGAGTCATTTATTGAAGCGGAGGTTGAAGGTTTAAAGAAGAAAAAACGGCATCCCTTGCATTTAAAAAGAGCTATGGCAAGCAAGAGCATATCCGAAGGTGCTATTGCTGTGTCTATTCTAGGTGATAATGTCATGGATGATGACGAAATGACAATGGCAGAGGGAGACCTAGATATGATGACATCTATGAAACGCCCTATGATGCCAGATGACACACAACTCGATGTTCTTGAAGATATATGGCTAAAAGGGGATGAGATGGAGCCATCTGAAGCTCAACTACCTGATGTCGGCTATATGGACTCTGACACTGATTTTGATTATGGCAAAAAGCCGAGTACCAAGCCTCGCAAAAAGAGGAAAGATACTAAAAAAAAGAAGGAGAAAGCAACAGATGAAAGTAAAGAGAAAAATAAGAAAACTCCAACTACACCTAATAAGAAGGGAAGAAAAACTAAAAAGCTATCTAATGACCAACTCGAAGAATTAGCCAATGCTGTATCTAACTGGGAATCACCACCACACGATGATAAGAGTCCAGTAGAGACTGACAAAGACGATATGACAGCTCCTCTACAAGAGCTGTCAACATCGCAGGATGAGGTCAAAATAGAGCCAAAAAGTCCAGTTGTAACTGATACTACCACACAGGCACCCAAAGTATATAAAAAGCGCAGCCCCAAACCTAAAGATCCACAGGACAAGGATAAACCGAAAAAAGAAAGAAAAAAGAGAACACCCAAACCGGAAGCAGAGAAAATGAAGAAGCCAAGAAAACCACGAGTACCAAAAAGCTCATATAATTTTGAATACAATTCGCCACTGCAGCCAGTCATGAACGCACCGGCGGCGAGAGTCATCCCACCAAGAAACCCGGAACCTTCGCATACGGTCACAAGTTATTCGCAGTTAGTCAGCAGGCAAAAGCCGGCGGTATTAAAATCGTATAGTGGGTTACGAAATGCCCAATGTCCGAGAGTCCCGGCTCTAGTGCCACCGGTGAACAAAAATCCGAACGCTTTCTTAGGAGAGTTCCACAAATTCATGTCGAGTCAGAGTAAAACTTTGCCGGTCTTGCCCGAACCCAAAGAGAAAAAACGTAAAACAAAAGACAAGTTTCAAACGGACATGCCAATACCGCCGGAACCGGCTCAGTCACAGTCGGCCAACGACTTCCCGATGCCAGTAGGTCAATATAATGATAACATATTTCTAGACACGCCATTAGATTATAGCACATATAACAACAGTTACAATAAATACCCTAGTCATCAGCCGCCACCCGACAGAAATTCATGGAGGCACGACCCGTACACAGCAGCCATGAATCAACCTAACTTTGCGAGTTACAACACAAGCAACCAGTACTACAGGAGTCCATATCAAACACCATGGTATGATTATTCTAAATAAGCGATAATAATTAATAGAATAATCTGTATTTTTAAGATTACAATATTGAATCAGTGATAAAATTACAATTTATACAGTTTATTACTTTAACTGACTTTAAACAAATTCTCCTTGCAGCTATTTGTAGAATAACCCCACCATTCAGCTCGTATTTCCTGTGACTATGGATTTGTTTATATTTAGGTAAAGACTGAAAAATATAATAAATTTTAGATTAACCCTTAGAACAATGTGTCCTTGCAAGTTTTATTTTGTATGGGTGTATCCGAGAGATTTTAAATACATATTACGTTGTCAATGATAAAAATCTCAATTATAACTTTGAATTACATAAGCACAATATTATTTTAAATGATTATTAAAATTGTGTCAAGCTTGTGTAATAAATATATAATAGATGAATTCATAATTATTATGAATTTATGAGAAAATATAACAATGAAAAGGGCAAACATTGATACATGCATTTTAAGAGATTTTTTTTTATGATTTGGATTTAGACGAGGCAATCTATAATTAAGTTAAAACGGAAAGTTCCTAAAAATTTATCTGTAGCAATGAATGCATAATATTAATGCAGGCTGCCTAAACACTAAAAAAAAAACACACCTTATGCAATGACATTCATTTTAATGAAAACACAGTTTTAATTTTAAATTTTTCAACATTCTGAACCAATCATAGTAAATATGATTTGTCTACAATACAGTTTCAAAATTTAACTGGTTCCGGTGGACCCCCTGCAGCTTAATTTCTACCATATTAATAAATCTCCACAATAAAAGGTGAAGATTAGATCTAAGTATGGAAATTTGCATTGCGGCTGAGTTCCAACCACGAATGGGGAGTTTTCTAAATGTAATCGGCTGCGTCCCGCCAAATTAGACCCCCATCGAGTCTCCTGTGGACCCCTGGGGGTCCACCTGTACCACTTTGGGAACTAAGGGTCTACATTACTATTGGTCAACACTACTGTTACTGTTTAGGCTTAAGTAGTCGAATTCTCAATTCATGTCTGAATTAATAATATGAGTCAATTTTAAAAAAAGGTACAAGATAAAAATAAACATGTTCATATTTATTTAATGGTAAATATTGACATTACAAATATGTTTTTAATTTATACCAATTTTTGAACACATTATCTATAATAATAATATTATAAAGCTGAAGAGTTTGTTTGTTTGTTTGAACGCGCTAATCTCAGGAACTACTGGTACGAATTGAAAAATTCTTTTTGTTTTGAATAGTCCATTTATCGAGGAAGGCTATAGGCTTTATAACATCACGCTACGATAAATAGTATTATATATAAGCAGTGTCCAGTACCGCGCGCCCCATGCGCAGCCGCCGCCGTATGGGCCGCAGCGAAGCGTGGCCGAATTCAGCTAGTAAATAATAAACACATTTCTACAGGTCTCAATTCATATACCTACAGCAGTTAACAAAGTATCTTCTACCCGACGAGCGTACTTAATTGTTTTAAACTTTTAATATAATAAATAAATTTATTTATGTGTTTTATTTATAAAAATCTTTAAAGTCGTAATAACAATAGTCTAATAAACATTCTGTCAAAGTAAATTTTAGAGCCAGCAATACCTTTGTATTATTCTGTTGTTTTTAGACTATATTTTGGTTTTTGCTTTAATAAATCACTATTTTTATCCTAAAAAGTGTCAAGATTTTTTTTTTTTAGAAAATATGATGAGTATGGAAATATTTACAACATCTATTGTTGAATATTTTTTTAATGACTGCACAAGTGGCTTTAAATATAATAGAGTCCCTGCTTTATGCGTGATAACCGACTTATTTCAGTTTGAATTGTATTCCGAGGTCGTAGACCAAAGATTTTCAACTGTGTAGATCGGACAAGACGAAAGAATGTGACATTTACTTGGTACCACGTGGTACAAAATCTCTCGGTCCATCGCCAACTTTACAAGACTATTTAACTATTTGGAGGAAAAAATTCGCAGTGCCCTCTATATATTTAATCTTTTTTTGTAGACATAATATATTTTCGATGAGTAAAGATCAACTTCTTGAATTAAGCTTACCTCCTCTCTCTTCAGCGAGCTCAAAACTGCATTTTACGTACCATAACCGATGCTCCGTGGTTTTCCAAGAATGATGAGATCCATCAATACCTGAACATTCCCACGCTTTCAGAAGAAATTGAAAAGTACAGAAAAAAACACGTTGAACGCCTACGTAAACATCCAAATAGTCTTGCCACTCAGCTGCTGGACACTAAAAATAGAAGTAATAGGCTAAAGAGACTGCAAGTAATATGATAGAGAAGACTGGGTGCTGGCCCACTCTCTCTGAATGAGATCGATCCATGTCCCTCAACATACCCGCTTATGGTCTTTTTTTTTTTTTTGACGAGGAGTAATCCGCTTACAGATCTCCTGCCGCTGGCTAGACGGCAGGAGTGTGTGGGGGTCGCCCAGCGCCTGATCATAGCGGCACTGGGAATACCCACTAAAACTCCCCGGTGTCTCCTTGCCCTTTGAGCGGGGTGAACCGGGCTCTGCCGAGGCAACAACTCCGATCCACCCCAGGGCAGCCTAATCATTGCTGACTAGGCTAACTCCAATGGGGGATTGCCCGGAGGCACCAAGGCAATCCTCAGACGGGGGGGACCTTGTGCAAGCACACATAGTTAGCCAACCATATGCGCAGGTCCCCTAAGGCATCTGAAAGCGGGCTTCATACACTCGCCTTCGCCTGCCTTGCCGTCTGCGTCTGAGGGAAGCGAGACCGGCCTCTTCCTCTCGCTCCCTCTCAGATGCATCCTTTTGATCCGCTTATGGTCCTGGGGACTGATTGCAGATTCCAAACAAAAAAAAGGTTACTATAAGAGTCCTGAAGTGTATGTAAACTGATTTTTTAAATAAATGCAGTTTAACTCTTATCGGGAATATTTAGGGTCCTTGAGGTCCAAATTGCATTTGGAAACCGTTAACTTCAATATAAAGTGCTTCTATTAGCGAAAGCTTGATAAAATGTTGTGAGCTTCATATATATCATTCATAGGTAATGCTTTGTGACAGCCGGCTGCAGATAAATCTTTAGAAATTTTTGAAATAATAATATGTAAAAATATGCCATTTAATAGAGACTTTGTAATTGACATTATTTGTAAATATAAATGGTAAATTTTTACCATGTAACAGTAAAAGAAGTTTATGAATTTTTATTCAGTACACGGCTTTGACATGGTCGCCATTGTAAGAGTAAAATATCAGTTATTAAGCTGGATCGTCTATTTTGTTGTAGAAATTACTAGTTTTAATAGTTAAAACTAAGCATCTTTTAACAAAAACAGCAAAAAAACTGGCTAACGAAAGAAAATACAACCCGAAAACTGAAAAAAAGCCTAAAATGTTGAATATCTCGAAAATTGTCAGTTTTGATCAATACCAACGCCTCAATGTATGTACGACCACTTAAAAGTAACCCTGTGTATATAGTATATGTATAATTTATTATGCTATCACTTTATGTATTATAAAAGTAGGTATTAAAAATCTTGATCTTTAAATGTAATTTATTTATTAAATTAAAAATGATAGAAATGACTGATTATTAGTTTGAGGGCGCTTAGGGCTATTATGGGTTATTTTTTAATTTAATTTAATTTTTTAAATGGATAAGTTTTGATGTGTCAAAATTATATGAAAAGTCTTTAGCACACAAAGAAATTAATGTTTATTAAATTAATTTAATCGTAATTCAAAAGTGCCCTCACAGTATATAGTAATTACTTTTAAGTTATTAATAACTATTTCCTTGTAATTATAGTTTAATGCTTACATAGGTGTAATCACAAGATGTTTTATGTAACTTGTAGATAATTCCTTTCATGGAGTCCTTATGATAATAGGGGATCGGACAGTAATCAGATTAAAATCTAAAATGTACTTAGAAAGAAAATATATAATTTTTTACGATTATTTATCGAATAATAATTTAATATAATTAATTTAAATATTTTTAAATGAAGAAATAAAATTGTATTATTTACAATATTTTTAATCTATACTGAAACACCAATCACAGTGCGTGACGTCATTTGTGGGCAATCATTGTCTTATGCCAATGCAGCTGTTTTGTTATTATGATATGACCACAAATGACGTTACGCGCTCTCAGATGAACTATCGTGGCGTTTTGGCGGCATTTTCAAACAAACAATACTAAAACATGATTTTGAGTACCTAAAAGGCTATAAATAAATAAAATAGTATTTTTTATGGGAATAAATATCCATGAAGATTAATTTAAAACACTTTCTGAAAATTTGTCCGATCCCCTATTGTAGTAGGTATTTGCACGCAATGTACGTTTGCCTTTAAGGCAAGGACTAACATCACACCGAACTAAATTTTTATCAAAATGAGCGCAACCTAATGAACTATGACTTAAGGTGCAATATTGCACAACAAATTTTAAAATTGGAAGGTTTTCCTTAAATGTTGTGTAAAATATGAAAAAATTAATAAAAGTAGCCGATTGAAACTTTAGTACTTACAGAACTTTATATTAAGGGGGAGACAAACGCTAAATACTAAAAATATCCATTGTTTAATGAATATGTTACAAGAAATAGACAAGACAATTGCTTTGAAAAAAATATATATTATACTTAAACATGTGAAGAACCAATTGTATTAATTAGAATTTTCGTTAAAGTAATAGAAACTCCACAAAAAAAGTTAGAACACAAGAAGAATTTGACCTTTATTGAAAATTCTCTCGAAAACGGCTTATTGCGCGCATATGAATCCTGTACCTAATAATAAGTTAATATCAGATTAAAAAATTGTATTAATAAAAATTTTTTTTTTGCGTATTGTTCTAATGGTAAAAACAAAAAAACACAATTTCTAGGCCTGTTGAATTGTCTCCGCCGCCAGCGAGTTCTATAGTAAATGTCATTTGCCTCAGTGAATCCCTTAATTAATAATCTTAACAAATAATGCAGTTGTCGCTGAAAATTTTCAAATTTTTATGGGCAGCATTTAAAAAAAAAATTCTCAGAAAAAATATTTTTTTTTGTATATATCTACCCGATTCAAACTATTTTAAATATAGTCTATTATATTGTAAAACTGTGCTATTATGCTCTGCATTTTTAGCAAGTCAAATTAGGTGACGAAAATAACATCTTTTCACCTAAGTCTCCGCCATAACATTTTTGGTTTATCTAATGGGAAAAAGTTTGAGTTAAAAAAATATCTTTGCATGTGTGTGTATGGTGAGAAAAATTAAAAATTTGTTAAAGTAGTATCTTCAATGTTTTCAAAATATTAAGATTATTATTTTTTTTAGTTTATTAAGAGGTAAGTCCCTACCTACAAAAAATTAATTGAATAAAAATATTATTGAAATTTAATTGAAGGACTCCAACGCTTCTAAGTATATTACATATATGTATTATGTTCTTGATCCCAGTTAAATTTGAATGAGGTCTTGTAGTTAGTATAATGTAAGTGTAGAGCAAAAATATAGTTAAAAAATTCACAATAAATATAAAATCTTCCCAATTATTTCTGCTATATGTTCAGTCTTAAGCGACCATCAAATTGTCCAATTTGCGGAGCGCTTGAATGGTACAGTCGTTGAGAAAATTGTTACTCTAAATTATAAACAAGTTTGTAATTGAACAGGCATTCATTTCATTAAATCAAAGAAAGTACCTAAAATTATACTGCTCTTTTGTTTTCATGTACGTGTGTATATATCATAATATTCTTATTATATATATGTATATATTCAAAGATTTCAACTGTATATAGATCGGGCAAGACGAAAGAATCCGTAATGTGACATTTAGAACCACGTGGTACAAAATAGCTCAGTTGACAAGGTTAGCTACGCCATGGCCATCCTGATCAGTATTTTTGTAGGAAACATTTCCCAATGCCCTCTCTATATATTTAATCTTTTTGTATGTATTATAAAAAAAAATGGATCGCGTTTGTTGCTAAGCGCATAACTCGAGAACGCCTGGAACGATTCGGCTATTTATTTTTTCGTTACCAATAGGCATTCCTAAAAGTCCGAGGAATGTTCTTAGAGAAAAATCTTAGATAAGAACCTCATTTTTAATGTTACCATTCAAAGTTTCTAGCTGACAATTATTAGTATTATTACAAATCAGCTGCCACAGTCCAATAGATTTTGACAGAACTACATGTATATACGCCTGTTGGATCAGCTATAGTTGCGTATATATACTCTGTATAGCTACACCAAAGATGTTGAATTAGTCTGTACCTATAGATGGATCACAAAATGCAGCAATATTTTATTCTTTCTAACACCTTCAAATTGTCATAAGATTGAAAGAGACATACATATATAATCTGTCGGGTCGAAGTTGAGTGAATGTCTCCATTTTGACTATACAATGCAAGCTAAAGTTATAGCGTATAATAGTGCTGTGCATTTTTATTGATAACTAGATATCGTTGATATAGATTTTAAATATATGACGGATAAAAAGTATGGCTAAATGCGTTTCGGTGTACTGTTTGGTTATTCAATATAAATAAAATGTGGGCGCGTACTGGTACTC
Source organism: Bembecia ichneumoniformis (assembly GCA_910589475.2). Lineage (NCBI taxonomy): Eukaryota > Metazoa > Arthropoda > Insecta > Lepidoptera > Sesiidae > Bembecia > Bembecia ichneumoniformis. The sequence continues at coordinate 2,209,776 of OU342550.1, forward strand.
GCCGCATTGCTAATCGGTTGTATGAGATTGTATGCAACCTCTCGCATTTATTTCACCAAAATATTTTAAAAAGAATAGTTATTTTTTTGAGTAGAAATATTTAGAATCCATCCTTAAGGGGTAGAACGGGAGTAGGTTTTTATTACGAGAGAAAAAAAACTCGATAATCTTAAAGTTTTATTTTTAGAAACGATATCACAGATTACACAGATTGGATAATCTGTGATATCGTTTCATTTTAATCTGTGATATCATTCATCTGTGATTCGTCAACATTTTAATTTAAAGACTTGCAGTTAGTATTGACGCTTGGGTATCAACGTATTTATTAGTAAGTTTTCTTTTTCTGGGTAATTTCTGAAAAGAAATAGTTTTTGGTTATTAATGATTCAAAAGATTTCCATAATTTTCATAGATTGAAGCATAACTTCTTTATAACTTATAGATATTACTTACTGGTTTACACGATGGTGGTAATTTTGGGAATATTGTCGGCACTGCATACGAGTGTAGAATTTTACGCTGATATCCTTGGCGAAAGCAAGAATCTTCAAAGTTCATCGAGCATATTCTTGTAGGTATATTGCGAAGCTCTCCAATCGTCGGCTTTTCTTACATTTTTTGTCCACGTTTTTTTTAAATCGATGTCGGTGGGAAATCTGTTATAAATTGATAAAAATTACTTTCAACCTGCAGTGAATGCTAGAAATTGTCAACACTCTACTAAAAATAAATTAGTTATCGATATCGATAAACTTACTTATCAAGATCAGACTACAGCACTATAAACCAAGACAAATGTCAAATATTCCGATTAACTTTGGTTTTTGTAAATTTTAGTTATAAACACCAGCTTTTCTATAAATAAATCAACCTTAGAGCTGTGTATGCATGTGCAACGATTCATTTTTAGTAAACAATTATAAAAATTTGTTTACAAAACACCAAAATTAATGAGTGCGAGCTGTGCGACTTACCGGTGAAATGATATGTTTCCATTATTCTCCTTCAAAACACCCACTCTACTTGGACAAACGGGAACAGTACAAGCCATTCTTGGCAAGCAACAGATTTATGAAATTACACTTTCAGATTTTTAAGTATTTTAAATCACATAAAGCTAAACGGACTTGTTAACCAGCATGATATAAACAAATATGACGTTGCCTCTTTTATGGCGCGCAGCGTTTTAAGACGTCATATTCGCCTATTGTTATCTCTTTTTAACATACGACATGCAGCCATTAGAAAGACGGGTATCGAGTATCGAAGGAATCTTCAATTTTTATTGTTCCATCTATACACTAATACAATTATCTTTGAGCTACACTTATAAAATCGTTTGTCCTAACCACAGAACATATAATATACTCTCTAGCGAGAGGTCCTAACTGACGCACAGCAAAAATTACTAAGTCTAGGAAGCTGAAATTTGGAATTGGAAGCCGGGGTCGGGTCGCTGATTATATAAGAAAACTAGATACTGAAAAAGAATCTAGTAACAACGGATTCTAGGCACGGTAGCGAACAATAATTAAGCTTTTAATCACTGATAAGTTACAATTTTTATGATGTGCTTCTATATAATGAAGTTTATTAATAATTTCTATATTTAGTATATTTTTTTTATACATATTTAATTGTATTTAGAATCTGACATCTGCAACCTTATCAGGTTGTCCGAAGACATAGGCCTCCTCCAGATCATAATAATTTCTATATTTAGTATATTTTTTTTATACATATTTAATTGTATTTAGAATCTGACATCTGCAACCTTATCAGGTTGTCCGAAGACATAGGCCTCCTCCAGATCATGCCACCCGTTGCGGTCAAGTGCCAGCTGTCTCCATCTTTTGGGTAGGTCATCTTCTCAGCTGCCTTCTTATTTCGGATAATAAGAGGGGATCTCCCTGTTTCACACCCTTCTTTATTTCAAAGTCATCGCCTTTGCTTTCCAACTGTATTTTTGCACTGCTAGTATAGATTTTTTCAATATTTTGAATACTGTCTTTGTATTCCTTGATTTAGCAAAGCTTCCCATAACTTATTATGTATTTTAGAATCAAAAGCCTTGTTGTAGTCGACAAAAGACAGGTAATAATTCATTCCATACTCATAACATTTTTCAATAACTTGTCTTACAACATCAACAGAAGAGAAATTCATACGGAAGCCCGCTTGGGTAGCGAACAATATACGAACATTAATGAGTAATTGAGAAAGAGAATACAATGTCACTCGCCGTTACCTTCAGTCTGGCGAAGTGAGACTGAAAAATTGTGAAAACGCGGAGAAAAACTACTGGGACCAAAGATTTTCAACTGTGTACGAGACATTTAAAACCACGTGGTACAAAATCGCTCAGTCCATCGCCAACTTTACAAGGCTATTTAGCTACGTCATGGCCAACCTGATTACGGCGATCGGGATCAATGTTTTTGTAGGAAAATTTTCCCAATGCCCTCTCTATATATTTAATCTTTTTGACTGGGACCGACTTCTTTTTGCTTATTACACTTTCCTCGGACTGTAGATCCGAACCTATGACTTTTTTAATAGAGTAGTATGATCTAACGATCAAATGCGAGCTATAAACGCTGTAACGTTTATAGCTCGCATTTGACGGCTGTCAAACTGAATGTAGTAGTGATGTGACCTATCATCGGTTATGATACGATTATAAATAGTACCTAATCAATGTTTGGTGTAGTACACGAATCGATTTAAGATATTCATTATCGATAGTTTTTGCACATTTGCTTATTAAAATGAAACGCAAGCTTTAATCACACGTGTCTGACGCCTGTGATAATATGTTCAGCATATTTTCGATTATTTTTTTACAAATACGGTTAATATCGGTACCCAGTTAACCTCTCTAATGTTTAAAATGTTAAATATGACGATAAACATAACCTTATTGTGCGGTTAACTTTCTAAAATAAAATTATCGGCTTATTATTGTGTTTATATATTATATTTGATACTAGCTGAACCAGCAGACGTTGTCCTGCCAGAACCCGGAAATAATTCCGTAACCCGATTGTGGCGCCACATATCGGGTCAAATTTTATTTTCAAACCAATGTTAAAGTGACGCGTCATCTCACGTCAATGAGCGACGGTTAAATTATTTGAATATTTCTTCATATAAAAATACTAAAATTTCGATTAAAAAATGGGGTGAAAAATACTTTACGACCTATTCTCATACCTACCAAATATTCAAAAAAATTGGTCCAGTCGTTTCGGAAGAGTTTTCTTACAAACACTGTGACAAGAGAATTTTATATATTAGATAAGACGTTGGAAGTATTAAATTTCTCATAAAAAGACTGCTTTAACAATTTTTTTAATGGCAAAAACTGGTCAGTGATAAGTAACAGTGTTGGTTAAGTCATAGAAAGTTGTTTAGCGCTTGTACAAAGTTAGGTTGTCAGTGGAATAATTATGGGAAAAGTCCATTGTGATCTATTAAAATGCTCGCTACTATAATTCGCCTACGCTGAAATATATTGATCTAGTTTCAATCACAAATATTTGTTACACTGCAGCTTTGAGCTGTAAATTTATTTTTTAAATTTTCAATTAAAATTTAAAAAATGAACGGAAGTTCTATGCTATACCATATCTTAATGCTAAAAACGCAATAAGATTATGCGAGGACAAAGTTAAAAAATAATATTTAAGTAGGCTTATAAAAAACGTTTTAGCATAATAGGCCTTAAGTCTAGTAGCGAAGTAGCGAATTTACTTGCAGCAAGTATTCGAAAATCTTGACTTCATAGACAGTGGCAATGGAAGGCAAATGAGTAATTTCTTTTTTTCCGCCTATCTTTTGAATACAGTATAATAGTACACTCATTCTAGATTTCAATGTATGGAAAAATGGGCAAATTTTATAATTTTGTTTTACTACCGCTGTGTTATACCTTCGTGTAAGTACATTAAAATACACAACTCTCTCTCCCCCCCCAACCAGCTTCACCCCTTCCCCCCTTGAAACGTGTCCCGTTTTACAGGTTTCCTAAATTTTCAGAAAAACGATAGTGGACCACGCACCATACTTCGAAAACTATAACTCGTATCAAAATGAATGTCAGAACTTATTTATGGGTAATTTAGTAATGAATAATTCAGTCTTTGACTATTTTGTCCTATCTACTATCGTTTTTCTGAAAATTTAGGAAACCTCTAAAACGGGACACGTTTCAATGGGGGAAGGGGTGAAGCCGGTTGTAGGGGGGGGGGGGGGAGAGTTGTGTATTTTAATGTACTCACATATAGGTATAACACAGTGGCAGTTTGAAAAAATTATAAAATTCGCCGCGAAATAATCTAAAATGTGTATATTATAAGGTTTTATGTAGTTTCTTTTGCGTGCGTCTTAAAATCCACCTCGCCCATCTTAAAATTAGTATAAAAATATCAATTCCTGCTTGGACTTGATATTTTTATAGCGGCTCGTACAATGTTTTATAATCCGCGCACGAGCTTCAAGCAATCCGCCGAGTCCGCTCTAGTATCAGGCATACTAGTGTTGTCCGCACACTTATCGATACCGTACACTATTATTATTATTTATACATCTTAATTTTTCGTTCGAAGCGTTATTTGTTTATTTTTTAAATTGCCTCTGATCAGTGAACAAGCTGTCAATTAATTCACGATACAATGTTGGCGTGATAATAATAATAATAAGTCTTATAGCGAAGAGCCTCGACCAACATCTCAAGAGGCTCTCACTAGATGGCTGGATCAAGGGACAGATACAGAAGGCGGTACTTTTTGACACGGCGCGTATTGTCAGGAGGTTCCTCACTCTGCAGCCCTAACCACCGGTAGCTTGGGCCTTGCCTCGCTACTAGTGGACATCTAATTTTAAGTTTTTTATAATATTTATTGTTTTTATATATATATTGTAAAAAATTTAGAATTAAGAAAAGAAATAAATAAATGTATAATAATAATAAAATGTAATAATAATATGGAAATAGTAGTATGGAAAGAGAGAGCAGCACAGGTTTTACAAGGTTCTCGATGAGCCTCGTATTGATCGTAAAGCCTCCGTGCACAGGCTGCGCTTCGGCGATCTCTTCGGAGAGACCGAGGGTTTTGTCTGTGCGATACGAGATCAGGTGGTCAAGATGAGGAATTACTCGTCACCATGGAGAAACCCTCTGATATGTTACTTTTAATATGAGTCGCTTTTAACATGTTAATATGAGGAATGTGATCATATTCCAGTACTGATTGTTTTGATTGTGACAGTAATTAATTAAGAATTATAGAATAATTTCGAGATTAGTCAAAGGCAATCCTATAGTATAGATCGACCGTTTAAATGAGGCGGGCCTTTACGCAAGAGGCCCGCCGCCCGCACCCTTTGTCGTCATACCCCCGCGCCCCTGTACCGCGCGGGCGAAGACTCATTTAAACGGTGTATGTATCTATGGAGCTCGCGCGTGGACTAGTTATATTTTTTAAATTTAAACATGTTCGAAATTCAAATTAGTATATAATCGTTAAAGGCATTTAGCGAGACTTTAAATTAAACAATATAAAGCACTTTGTGCATATTATTGTGTAAAATAAATAAATAAAATAATGGCTAATAATGGCTTCCTAATAAAATAAATAAATAAATAAATAAATAAATAAATAAAATAAGATGTTGACGGTAATTTTTAATTTGTATCTTAGTGGTGCGTGTGTGTGTATGTGTGATGGATTGCGAATTTGCGCGAGTGTAATGGAGATTTTAATAATAAATTAATTGTGTTAATAAAATTTTGATTGAATTTATTGTCTTTCATTTAATACTAAAGTGTTCCGATCCAGAGAAATTGCTTCTATAATCCCATTTTTTTAAGAATGAACAAAAAGGTTTGACGACGACGGATTATTTAAAGTTTTAACCTTAATCACGCCTTCAAATATACACGTATTCATTTACACTCGCTAAACATAATATTCTTCACGATATTTATCCAAAATTATTGCATATTTTCAGAGGAAAATGAAAAAAACTCGATAAAATCGTCACATAACCTACGATATCACTGGACGTCACAATGAGATTTTGTCTATGGTCTAGAGACGGGACATGTACACGATCTGAGGAATTTTGAATCACATGAGCTTTTGATTGGTACATAAATTATCAAGTTCACAACTCTACAAACATTTTAAGAGTTTTAGTTTATCATAGTTCATAACCATAGACGAAAAACATTTTATGAAATTATTTCTGATTAAATGGCATTAATTATATAATTTATTAAATAATAAGTTCTAAATGAGTTACTCATTGAGTCAACTCTATTTGTTTTTTTTATGTGTTAAGGTCGGCAGACAGGCTGACAGTCCACTTGATGGTAGGTGGCTACCATCGCCTATAACACAAGCAACGCCAAAAGCTTCTGCAAGTGTGCTGCCGACTACAGTAGGATTAAGGATAAGGGATTAGGAGGGGATAGGGAAATGGCCTCTGGCATCCTTTTCTCACTCACCGAAACCCAACAGCTGCTGCTGTTATTTCACGGTGGTCTTCTGTAAGGTGGTGGTTACTGCCGCCAGACGGGCTGTCCAAATGACTGCGAAACGCAGTGTGCCCTGCCACTATTTTCCAGATCCAGACCAGAGCCAAATTTGAAACGTTCATTTGTTAAAGTTGACCCTGCCGGGAATCGAATCCGGGAACCCTAGAACAGAGCGTTAAGGCAAGCACCCTAACCCACTCATCCAACGGCTTGTTGATGTGCCTATTGTACAAATCCCATCTTTAAAACAGGTATATTTGTTTACCTTTTTGTTCATTCTTAAAAAAATTGATTATACCAATCTGAAGATCGCCTGAAAATTTCACCAAAATTGGTCGAGCGGTTTTGGACTCCATAGGGTACATCGATTTTTATAAGTATTAGCGTAACACTGAATTATTCCTATGTTATTATTGTTTTTCGTAGGTCTCCATTCCTTTATAAGCACCGTTGCATACTATTGAACCACTGACTGAAACAGTCCTCACTCTTCTTTAAGGGTGTCTTTCACAGCGTTTTCGAATGCTTTTACTGTATCTTCATGGCTCAAAAAGCGAATTCCTCTAAGAATAAATAGAAATTAAATGGTGCCCGGTCGGAATTATAAAGAAGATGACTCAAATTTCACACCTCCCATAGTCAAATATTCGATTGTTCGTCTGGCGGAGTGGGCTGGAGCATTGTCGTGGTGAAGGAGGACCCTACTTATTGGGCGCTTCTGTCGAACATTTGGCAAGACAACTTGTAATGGTCCTTTGATTTTTAATGCAATGGTTGCAAAATCTCCCGTTCTTCTTCCCTTCTTCACTTTTGTTGGCATTGCCATTGTGCAGATTACCTTTTGGTTTCGGGTTCGTAACAATATATCCCAGGGTTCATCTTCTGTGACGATGTTAAGTACAGCATTTGACTCAACTCCGTTATATTTTTCAATCGTTTCGCGCCATGAATATTTTTTTTTTACCTTTCATAGCCCAACTCTCGAGGACACTGCGCGACTCTGTAGTGGCAGGGCACACTGCGTTTCGAAGTCATTTGGGCAGCCCGTCTGGCGGCAGTAACCACTCTCTTTCAGAAGACCACCGTGAAATAACAGCACATGTGCTGTTGTGTTTCGGTAAGTGAGTAAGGGATGCAAGAGCCCATTTCCCTAGCCTCTCCTAATCCAATATCCTTAATCCTACTGTAGCCGGCAGCGCACTTGCAGCAGTTTAGGCGTTGCTTGTGTTATAGGCGACGGTAGCCACCTACCATCAAGTGGACCGTCAGCCTGTCTGCCGATCTTAACATACCCTTGAGGAAGTTTAAGAACAGCAAAAGGAAAGGAAGGCAGAAAGAGAAGAGGGTCCAATTCACATCGAGGGTCCAGAAAGAGGGTCCATTCATTAGAATATAGAGCTTATTTACTACACTAAAAAGTACAAAATTCAATTATTATATATTAAGTGGCGCGTGGTCATGCGCGGGCGCACAGTTCGAAGCCGCCGACACAACTTTCGCTTACTCACAGAATTGTATACCTTTTTGCATATTAAATAAGTTCTATATTGTATTGCTACCTTAAAAGTTAGGGATTCGGTGTGATTTTTACCCAGGCTGCGATTACGAAACCAGCGGGGCGGGCGACAGAGATCAAACAAAGCTTGGTGTTTTGAACAGGACGGAGCGGGGCGGCGAGAGACATCGTGCCGGCGAGCCTACCGAGAGGTGCCCCGTTCCGCTTGTTTCATAACCGCAGCCATAGTGTACAAACACAGTGGAAGAGGCGCGGGTAGCGGAATCCGCGAGCGGGTGTCGTAAACACATAATTCCTTTTGTGTGTGAACACAGTGTCAGCGGAGCGGGTGCGCGGAATCCGCCGCGGGACGAGCGGGCGGTACCGGCGGGGCGGGAGAGGAGAACGCAAACCAGTTGCGTTTCCCGCTCGTCGCGTACATATTTGGCGAACAAATATATGGTAATCGGAAACGTTACAAGAAGCGTCACGTGATCGTTACACTGAAGCGTCACACAATATTTGAAGTCGAAATTTTACGCTCAAAGAAATTTCAAAAAAGAAGTTAGAAAAAAGAATTCACTGTATTTTTATCCAACAGGCATGCTTAAACGTGTTGACAAAGCAAGAGGCATCACCTTGCGTGGAGAAGGAAGAAGTCAAGGTGGAAGTGGAACGCTTCATCGATCTTGCCAGACAGATGGAAGCCTTCTTCCTGCAAAAGAGGTTTGTCACTTACTACCCCTCGATTGAGACACTTAAAATTTAATAAATTGAATTTCCATTTGCGTTATAGTGTAGGATTTGATTTTTTTAGGGTTCCGTACGTCCGAATAAAAAAACGGCACCGTTATAGGATCACTCATGTGTCCGTCTGTCCGTCGCTCACAGTCAATTATCTCCGAATCTACTAGACTAGACCGATTAAGTTGAAATTTGGTACACATCAATTTCTGTGACCCAAACGCAGAGGTGTGACGTGAATAGATGAAATCTGTGTACGGGAGATCATTTTTGGGGGGAAGGTGGAGAATAAAAAAAAAATATTTGAAAACTGCATCGTGTGACATATCAAATGGAAGGTCTTGTTGTGAAGATCTTAAATGTATTTTTTTGTAATTTTAAAAGAAATAGTTTCCAAGTTATTCAAGATATTAGACGAAATTTGACTATACCCTATCTCCGAAACGACTGAACCTAAAATTTTGAAAAAAATACAGAAATTAGTTTTCTACTTACAGATTATAGGAAAACCTATAAGAAGTCGATGATATTAAAATAACATGGTAAATCACTCAATATTGTGCGGATTGTGGGGACAATATTGAGGGGACAATTATGGGGAGACCTATGTGCAGTAGTGGACGTCCTACGGCTGAGATAATGATGTATCCGTCATTATTTTGACGAGCCCGTTGGATGAGCGGTTAGGGTGTTTGCCTTAACGCTCTGTTCTAGGGTTCCCGGGTTCGATTCCTGGGAATGTCTACTTTGAAAAATCAACTTTTCAAATTTGGCTCTGGTCCGGATTGTGAAAGTAGTGGCAGTAGGGCACACTGCGTTTTCGCAGTCATTTGGGCAGCCCGTCCACCCCCTTCTGTAAGGGGAAATAACAGCACGTATGCTGTTGTGTTTTGGTGAGTGAGTAAGGGATGCCAGAGCCCATTTCCCTATCAACTCCTAATCCCTTATCCTTAATCCTACTGCAGTCGGCAACGCACTTGCGGCAGCTTTGGCGTTGCTTGTGTTATAGGCGACGATAGCCACCTACTGCCATCAAGTGGACCGTCAGCCTTTCTACCGACCTAAAAAAACCGGGCACTGCGGCAAGTGCGTTGCCGATTTTGGGACCGGCAGGTCATTTTTAAATTAGGCATTTTGTCTGGCGGCAGTAACCACCCCCTTACAGAAGACCGCCGTGTAATAACAGCGAATGTGTTGTTGTTTCGATTAATGATTAAGAGAATCCAGAGCTAATTTATCGCTTTGGAATAATCTACTGAGGTGTTTCCTCCTAGCTACAATATGGGCTTATTTAAGTGTATCGTAAAAAATAATCCTACAGGGTCGTCAGCACCTAGACCCATGATGTTGCTTGTGTTCTAAGGTGATGATAACCACCTACTATCAAGCGGACCGTCAGCTTGCCTGCTATCATATATAATATAAAAAAATCATCACCATCAATGTCCTGCCGTCATTGATACGTCCCTCCGGCTGTTACTTTTATTCATACGCGACGGTGGCCATCTACCATCAAGTGAACCATCGGTTTGCCTGTCGACCTTTTAAACCATAATCCATTCAAATGACTGTAACCAGTGTTTCACAGATCTATAAGCGACGTCTCTTCTAGTGGGCCATGTGTCGTGTCTCCTAATACGAGTATACATTATATTTTAGATTCTTACTGTCCGCCATGAAACCAGAACTATTAGTTAAAGAAGACAACAACGAGCTGAAATGCGAGTTACAGCGAAAAGACGAGCTCCTAAGAAGACACTACGACAAAATTACGACATGGCAGAATCTACTGGCGGACTTGCAGGTGAGTTACGGGAATTTCTATGGGGTGACACCATCCAGTCCTGCCGAAATGAGTCCAAGTTTGTGTAAAGTCTTTATTAGTTTTGGGTCTAGTATTGAAACGAAGACAACTCGCACTCAAATATGGCCCATATGTCTATTTAGAAATTACGCCATTTCTATTACTACAATTTATGCCCATATTTATTGCCTATTTCAATCTGTTTATTTGTTTATATTATCTATTTCTCTATATGTATAGTAGTACCCAACTGATATGGCTTACCGATGTACCTGCGCAGAAGACGAATTTTTGAAGCGCGGGAAATGCTATCGACCAATCGGCACGCTCCACACACTGCGCGCCTTTTTCCAGTACCGCTATTGGTGGTTTTTTTTTTCAGTACCACGTGAGCGTGCGCCGCTTTACATTAGTCACCCGCAAGACCGAATGAATTCGTGCGAGTGCGATGGAACTAACAGCTGCATTGTATTATGAACCTTATAGATATCGTATCTAAGGTTAATTGTAACTTTAAGCTTTCTATAGTAATCGTCGGAGCCGTACTTTCTTTTCTGCGCGAACGAAGATTCACGACGTGCCTTATCAATTGTGTACTACTATACATATATCCACGACTATTTATAATTGTCTGATGCGGCCGTCCCGAACAGATATACATAGGTTGAAGGTAGTATGAAGCAACTTTGAGCATTCTGATCAGGCCATCAGATAGTGGAGTCATCGTTGGCTGCAATACATACCTACCTTTTCAAAACCGTTTAAAACTTTTTAAACGGAGAGAACAGATAGAGCTGTGCTACTATTACAGTTGCGTAATGTTGATGATATTTTGTATTTCAGGGTCACACCGTGTACAACAAGGTTCAACAGCAAACGAACCAGCAACCGCAAATACCGCAAGCCGTTTCACCGATGCAGCAGTCATGCAGCGTGCAGCAGACTGTGCAGGTACCTTTTCTTGTTCGTAACCGACAAGATCCAGACATTCCACCAGTACAAACAAGCGTGGAATAAAATATCCTAAGTATGAACTAAGTATATAAGCAAAATATCCATATGTCCCACCAAGTTCAACTTGAAGTTTAACCAGTAGAAATGATAGGAAAAATTATTCCAATTTTTTTTTATGTTAAGGTCGGCAGACAGGCTGACGGTCCACTTGATGGCTACCGTCGCCTATAACACAAGCAACGCCTAAGCTGCTGCAAGTGCGCTGCCGACTGCAGTAGGATTAAGGATAAGGGATTAGGAGTGGATAGGGAAATGGGTTTTCAACTGTTCAAATTATTTCAACTGCTTGAACTTAAAGTTAAAACGGTCTTATAATATGTATAAATGCCTAGTACTAAGTATACAAGTTGTCCCAAAATTCAACCGTAAGCGGGAACCAGGGAGTAGACAAGTTAACGACTACCAAGGAAAAAAAGATCGAACTCTTTTTTTTAGCACATATTAGCATATTCCAACGCTGTGTATGTGAGTGGCATGAACAATTGAGTTCACAAAACAAAATCAAAGTCAAAACAAAAGAGTGAAGCGTACTGTGACTGACATCTGCCGAACAAACCAATCAGAAACGAGAAAAGTGGCTTCACTCTGTTTTATTTAAATTTTTAATAGCGTCACCACCTGTCCCACTCTTGCTTGCCAATGGTGTAACTATCTATCTCACTCGCACTTCGTAAATCCATTGACGAAGCTTGTATGCCTGAATCGGTAACTTAAAACCTGTTTTTGGGCACACAATAACGTTTTCAAGGTTGATGACTAAATAATTACGTTTGGCTCTTTGATCAGGAAAAAAAACATTTTAGGTGCTTAGTGACCCTAGAGTATTATACCATATTAGAATATTGATTAATAATTCTAACTTTTATAATAACTTGCCACAGCAGTGTTGATATATTTTTTTAACACCGTGACGCGTCAAAGTTGAATAAAAGTGAAAATGTCCTAAAATTGCAAGAAAAAAAAATCAATTTTATTTTATTTTTATATTAAAACTACAGGTATTCTCGTTTTATTTTGAACTGTTATGAACAGCAATGCTACTTAGGTTGCTAATACAAAAAAAAAACAGTGATACTGGCTTTGTAGTCATGGTAACTAAAAATATTGTAAAGAGTGTCAAATTTGAAAGTTTTTTTTAAATATTATAACTTAAAAAAAAAGAGTTCCATTTTTTTTATTATTTATCCCTTCGACTTTATTATTTATCCCTAACGACAAGTCGTTAACTTGTCCACTCCCTGGTTCCCGCTTACGGTTGAATTTTGGGACACTTCGTGTACTATAGTAGGTAATATAATGTATATAACATTTTAACCATAGAGTTATTTCAATTCTAGAGTTTTTTTAAAATATGAATGGTAATTCATATATTAACATTTTTGCATGTAAAAGTCAGCAGGCGAACTGACGGTCCGATTTCAAATGATCGTAGGTGACTACTGTTGTATATTGACCACAAGCCTATTAGGATAGGTTCTGCAAGTGCGTTGCCGATTTTGGTAGGACGGAAGGATAATGTGATAGACTCTGATATCACTATCTCACTCAGCGATAAACCTGTAGTTATTTCATTTTAAAGGGATGGTTACTGTCGCCAACCTGCATACCGAGTTTGTGGTTTTATAAACAGTGTTTAATAACACAACCAACACTAGAAAATAGCCAGGCGTACTCTAGCCCTAATAGGATAAGAGTAAAGATAAGGTGATGCTATCCCGTGCTCACGTAGCGAAACATAACAAATATTCGACGATCTTTAAACAAGGAAAGGTGGGTGCCGCAGGCACAAAGACAAGTGGCTGCCGACCATACTAGGATTAAGGATAAGGGATTTGGAAGGGACAGGACAAAGAGCTCTAGCATCCCATACTCACTCACTGTAACATAACAGCTCATGCTGATTGCTTATGTGTTCTTATAGCTGAACACCTTCACTGGCTTCTATTCTACTACTACTGGCATGGCTACCTTCTATACTAAAGCTCAACCGTCCACTTGCCTCGATTGATCAATAATTTAAGTGTTTTATTTAATTCAACACTTATCAAGATCTTATTTGTTTTTGTAATTATAAAAAACAAATTAATCCAACATTTTAAAAACTTTTATTTTAACATAACAAAAAATTACATATCATAATACAGTATCAGGTTATCGACATGCGCCTCCGCACATCACTACACCACTCCATAAGACCTGTAAGTGCGAGCGAGATAGATTGATAAAAATGATTTATTACCTGACGACTCAGTTGATAATGCGTCTACTATAGTAAAACCGTTTGTTTTATTAAAAATGCTACGAACTCCTCAAAATTTGTTTAAATTCTTTGCGTTGTCTCAATGGCTCTTTTGTAAGGGATGGTTACTACCGCCAACCAAAAATGACTGCGAAACATTAATAGTAACCGCCTGCCACTGTCACATCTACTAATGCCAAGTCGGCAGCCGTGTGACAGGTTTTTAAAACGCAGTCGGTGTACAGGCGCAGCAAATGGCAGCAGCGGCAGCCGCTCAGCAGGCAGCGTTGCAGCAGCAGGCCGCGCTACAGCAACAGCAGGTACCTCGTCCCCCGCACCCGCCCGCTTACGCCGCGAGCGTACAGAGACGATAGCGTTCTCTTGTTTATATACAATATAAATACGTGTTTAAGTAATTTGTTAAGTAATTAAATAATTTAATGAACGAACAAGAGAGGTAAGCTATCTAAATATTCGTCATTTGAAAGAAAGAGCATGGCATACTTCGCCAGGTATGGCACTCCGAGAGACAGCCCGACACAAGCTTGCGTCATCGCCGCTGTGTTGCCAGTTTATGTGATTAATGTGTAAAATGACCTGTTTTATTTGCTGACACATATATTTTTTTGTTTAATACAATAAAAAATAGCAACTCAACAGTAACGTAAGCTTGTGTCGCAAGCGGAGCGCCAAACCTTGTTTTCTTTGACCATGAGAAAGAGATTCTTAATTTAAAACGTGGTAGGTGTAATTAAAAAAGGGTTGATTCGACTTTTTTAATTTCTATGAATAGGAGTGTGAAAAGTATTTTTTTTTTTAAATTCTCATTGAGTTTCGTAACCAGTTGCGATTAAAGAAATTTGCTTCTTTTTTGGTAACTGTTTAAAAAGTTCTGAAGCCTATAGATTGCTCACAAATTATTATAATAGTTAGAATTAATAAAAATAGCATTCATTTTTTTTAAATGTCTAATGTAAACTTCAAGCAGAATAACATAAAACGACGTAACCTAACTTTTTAAGTTGCTTTTTGTAATAATTAGTTTATATGTTGTCTACACTTAATTATGTTCTTTTTTTAAATAAATTATGATTTTGATTACTTTTCTTTTTGGTTTTATTTCTTTACCAATTTTATTTGCGTACTTCTGTTTTCTGCAAAAGTGGTAGGTAGGTATTTGTTTTTTTTTTAATTTATTTTTTCGCACGAATTTTATACTCAGACCGATAAAAACTATATAGACAGAGCCGTTATAAAAAAAAACGACGAAGTAAATATTGCCCACTAACAACTTTTACCCCAATTAATTATTATAATGCGGTCGGGTCCAATTTTATTTTCAAACTATAATATGTCAAAGTGACACGACACTTCACGTCAATGAACGACAGTTAAGGTGGAGACAAACGCTAAATACTAAAAATATCCATTGATTAATGAAGATGTAACGAGAAATAGACAAGACAATTGCTTTAAAAATAATTATATACTTATTATACTTAAACATGTGAAGAACCAATTGTATTAATTAGAATTTTCGTTAAAGTAATAGAAACTCCACAAAAAAAGTTAGAACACAAGAAGAATTTGACTTTTATTGAAAATTCTCTCGAAAACGGCTTTTTGCGCGCTCAGACCGACAAAAACTATAGACAGAGCGCTTACGAACAAGAACGTTTTAAAAAATGAAGCCGGTTCGCTGAAGATGTGTGCATTACCCTACTTCTCGTATAGTGGGAATGCGTTTGTGTATGCAGTTAAAAATGTTATTACTAACAACTTTTACCCCAATTAATTATTATAATACTTATTAAACAAAAAATATAGTCAAGTATATCAACTATTCGCGTCAGACTAGAGCGGCCGTCACCCTATTGGAGAATCGTCTTCCTATTACCTGCCAAGAGTGTGTATAATTGTTCCGTCTATAGTTTTTGTCGGTCTGAGTTTGCGCGCATATGAATTCTGTACTGATTAATAAGTTAATGTCAGTTTAAAACATTGTATAAATTCATTTGCCCAAGTGAAGCCCTTAAATTATTTGGATATTGTTCATACAAAAATACTAAAGTTGCGATTAAATGGTTGGGTTAGGAGGATGAAAAATACTTTAAGACCTATTCTCATAACTACTAAATATACAAAAAAACATAAAAATCGAGCCATTTTTATGTGGTCACTTGCGAATGACGGTTTTGTAAATAATTGCGCAAGTCTTAGCGATTCGCACTTGGTTGCTGCGGTCAATAGTTTGGGCATGGTGCCCCTACATCGATGTACGCGCACTTACGTTCTATAGGTGAGGAATCTATAGATGTATCATTCATTAAGGTTAAGGTTATCCTTAAGTTCCCAAGGTTTTACAAATTGGAGCATACTATGCACAGAAATCCGATAGATGTCGCCGCTTCATCTAATTATTATTTTAGTACAAACTGAGCCCGCAAATTCGTACGCTTGGAATTTGGTGTAGTGCGTGACTTTTTTCTTTGTAAACCGATTGGAATGAACGGCTGCGCCACGCTGCGCCGGTGAATAGGACCTTTTTGAGGCCAGCCTGAAGGCTAACCGTAGATAAAATCGTAAGTTGCTCTAACGACCTCACTGGTCACGGCCGTGGCCCCATCAGTGCGCGGTGGCTGATAGCGAAAAGCCTCGACCAACACCTCAAGAGGCTCTCACTAAATGGCTGGGTCAAGGGACAGACACAGAAGGCGGCACTTCTTGACACGGCACTAATAGGCATGATGACAGATTTTGAAATTCCCTTCCATAATATAGATACACGTCTACCATATCCGAAAAAAAAACAATATTTACGCAAAAAAACTAAATTTCAACGCGAATTAATGAATGTTTTTTAAATCTATTTTGAATTACGCGCGAAAACGCTCTTAGGTGTCATGGCGTCGCGTCTGATGAAACGTGACGTCACCGACATCTCATCAGATTTTTCATTTATCAGATTTATTTTCACAAACCAACATGACTTCCAAAATCACTAAACTTATCCGATGAAACCGTTAAACTCGCCAAAAGTCGTCAATGATTCCCTTAATGAGTCGCCGGTTCACTGTCGCAGTTAACTTCGCAAAAGGTTCGAAGATTCGCTTTCGAATCGCTCTTACGCACAAACTGACTCATCTCGTCCGCTTGCTCTCTTATTTACATTTGGTGTCAAACTCCTCGATGCATTTCGAATTTACTAGAAATATAAACAAAATTGTAAACAAGCCATTGAAAGTTCGGGAATACTATTTCTTTTGAATGTAAACTCTATGTTATAATCATAAGGACCAATTTCCTTTGACACTAATCTATAGTGGCGTGACTACTATCGATAGGGTGGGACGTTCGAGACTTTCGGCCGGCGCGAACGCTTATTCCAGCAAGTTCTATAGTTAGTCGTAACCAGCGTTGCCAGACGTCCCGATTTTGGCTGGACATCCCGATTTTGAAATCAAAATGAAATGTCCCGCGCGGGACAGGCTCAGGGGGGGTCCCGCTTTTCGGGGACCCAACATCAAATTGCTTTCCCGAACGCGTTTTTCCTCAAATCAATTTAAAATGGTCGGATGCTAGAAATAAATGTTCAATAAATTTAATGAAAGCAGAATTATTCATCAAGTTCAACCTGTGCAGAGTTCTTCATCTAAGTATATTAAAAAAATAATTAAAAGAAGCTAAATCTTCACAGAAATATAGCAATTCTTACAAATAATTCTTACTTAGTTATATTATATAATATGGATATTCTGCTGAAGACTCAACTGCCTTTTTTTCCGCAATCTCCCTCGCCGACGGGGACGGTCGACGAGGGGGTGTGTGGGACTCACCCGAACCATAGGGTAAATCAGACATTGTTAAAGTAACGTATTTTCGTTAGAATAAATTTTCCATAGCTATTTTTTGTCATGTAAACATAATTTAAAACTCAAATGAAAAGATAAGTAAAAACTACTGTTTATATACGTTTTTTACTATGTCCCGCTTTCGATGAAAAAATCCCGCTTTTTTTACTCAGAACACAAGGGTAACTGTCGCAGAGGAGAGACCGAAAAATCGGCAGTAGCTGAACACGCCTTTTCTGAAGGCAATCATAAAATCCTTTTCAAAAACACATTAGTTCTGTAATCCGAAGTACACTATCACTACTATCACACTATCACTATACTCGGGAAATATTGATCAATGTAGGTCAATTCACAGTTTTTGTTTGATGACATGTTTTACAGTTAAGCCAGAACCCAGCGGAATAACCCCCTGCTAGCGGCGAAAGGAGATTTTATCAAATAAACGCGCGTTATTTGTCAAAAGAAACGCCGATTCTTTTGGAAACTTCTATCAGTGACCAACATCTATGATCTCTGATACTCTGATACACCCTACCTACCTACACTACTTAATCGGGAAGCCATTGAAATTTTCAAGCATCCAAATAATTTCAACAGGAAGGAGGAAAATCTAAGGCTACACAACATTTGATATCCGGCACTACGCAAGAATAATAATAATAATGAAAGAAAGAGAGGGCATTATAACCCCTCTCCTAGTGACCACACCCCACCAATTCAACCACGGGGTGGGGATATAAATTTAAAAATTTAAATACAGACATATTCCAGTCGACAAATCAGTGTCGCTCGAGAAGTCGAAAAGTGCAGAAGTGAAGTGCAGTGATGTGATGTACTTTTTCTTCTAATACGGACTACACCACTGAGGATGTCAACCGCAGTTGTTGACGAAACGTTTGGAAGAATTTCCAACAGACCTGGGCCCTGGGCCATCATCCCGGAAACCCACAACTCATATTTAAAAATCCAATCGTTCTAATTAAGTGTAATAAGTTTGTTATCCCCATTTACAGTAACTGAAATATTCACAGGAAATTACTGAAATTAAGAAAGACTTTTATTACCAAAATCTCCAAAGGGTAAATTAAAAAAAGGCTTGCTTTTGAACTATGTCCTTTAGGTGCTTCATTTTAATCCACATAACAAATACAATCATCATATTGTTACGGTTGACCATAGAATCTTCTCGAAAGAACGCAGTGTTGGTGTTGGGGGCATGGAACAGTCCGGGAGTTAGATGTAATATATATTTAATAATGGATAGTGACGAAGCCCCTTTAAACAAGTGCTAAAGGAAATTCGTCTTTACGCTTACGACATAGGTTTCATATTCCAGAAACCGAAGCGCCGTTCTAGAACCGATAGTCGATGTTTACTAGTTTGAAACTTCCAGTACATTCTGAAACCATCTAGACTGTCTTTGCGCCAATATAAAAACGGACATAGGCGCTTTAGGGGCAGTGTGCTAGGTACGCGATACGGAAGCGACAGTTTTTTTCGAAGACATCTGCGACAGTGAGTTAGCGACACATTGAACGAATTAGCGACAACATTGGCGAGTTTAACGGTTTAATGCAGGAACAAATTGACTCCTCTCACCTTTACACGGCATTTTTGCTCACCCCGCACGTAACAATAAGTATTTTTATTTTACAACATAAATAAATTAATATTTACTGTACTAAGAGGCAAGTCGTGGTGAATGATTACCAATTTCTCCGCATTATGAGACGAGAGCAGCTTCAGAAAAATCTTGTTCTGTATATTCTGCTGCACAGTGCTGAAAGATGTTAAGGCTATTGCCATTTTAGGTCACTTCTAGTATAGGACATTTCTAGATGATCTGTATCTGTAATGTTATGTAACCATGGTGCTGTTTATTTGACATTACTATTTTTACCTAGCTCTAATATATAGGTACTTTACCAATTTCCACAGCGTTTATATATGTATATTAACTTTAATAAAAGATACATTCTGGCAAACTTTGTTAAGGCGACGCCAGCCCCTAATGATAAAAAAATCCACTTATTTGTAGCCGTTTTTCTTTTAAATTATCATAATAATTATAATTTAAAAAATACTCAAATCATCTGCAGGATATATGAAAGGGGATCATCATAATTCTTTTTTAAATTATATTTAATTATATATATAAAAAAATTACTAATTTGCGGTCTAATATTGATTATTAAGCAAATCGCACGGTTACAACATCGTAACTGTTCGGGACAGCCTACAGTTCGTGTGTAAATATTAGTGATTGTGCAGTGTTCATACGTACAGTGTTCGCATAGAAATGGGCCAACGTAGTGAAATGTTGGCCCATATATACGTATGAACAAACAAAGACAACAATAGAAAGTGATAGGGACAGAAAATACTGTAAATAGTGTTATTGCACAACATTTAATATTATTTCATAATATTGCACAACTTGCGCAATCGTGTCATCACCCATTTGTTATTGGCGCATTTGTCTCGGCGCAGGGCACGATTGTCGCTAGTTGGATGTAAATAATTATATTATAAATCGACCTTTTTTCTGAATAAATTGTCTTCGCTTCACCGCATTGACCTATGTGACTAGTACGGACTTTGTCTTGGAACCTCACAAACTCTCCTCGGTCTGACCCACCGATCGGCTAGATCAGCGACGCTTCTTAACGGGAGCGTTGCCCACTAGCGCGGTACACAGCCGTACCGTAAACCAATGTACGGGAGCTTACAGGCCCGTACATTTATGGTCCAATCGAGCCGGATATAGCCGATTGTATAGCGCTGTTGGTCAGTCGAGGAGAGTGCCTTGGCAATGCCGGTGACACGTAGCACCACCGCTCGGGATGACGAGAGGCCTACAACCTCCGCGTCCACCGTTCGGGACGCCGCGAGGCCTACAACTTCCGCGTCCACCGTTCGCGACGCTGCCGCGTCAATCGTTCGCGACGCCGCGTCAACTGTTCGAGACGCCGCGTCGACACTTCGGGACGGCGAGAGGCTAACTACCTCCACGTCCACCCCCGCGGCCATGCATGCCAGTTCCACGGACACATGGTCAGCGGGGTCATCGGCCGTAACGGCAACATCAACGTCAGCATCCGCGACGTTGACTTCGGTACCGGCGGGAGAAGACGCAAGTCAGATCGGCGTGAAGCGTCACCCGTCCGGTACACACGGCACAGAGGCCGTGCATCGTTCGGACGTGCGCTCTAGCAAAAGAGGCACGTCACACTCGTCCAAAAGAAAGACGAAATTAGCGAAAGCTAAAATAGAGCTGTTAAAGCTACAGATCGAGCTTGCCGCCGCCCAGATAGAGGCAATCGAAGAATCTGACGCCGACACCATCGACGACAACACCGTCGAAGACCTCGAAATCACGAAGGAGAGGGTCGACACATGGGTCAATAGTCAAGCGCTCAGCGCGGCTGGTGCGCCACCCCCCATAGTTCGAGAAGTCTGCATAGCGCAGACTCACCAGGCGTCACCGACCACGCCGACTCCTTTCCCCGTGCAACAAATTGAAGATCGGCAAGATAACGGTAAGCCCGAAACAGATCGCATAGTGCCCGCTGTAGCGCCCGTTAGCCAGAGTATCGGGCTAACGGAATTGGCTGCAGCGATAACTTTGGCCGCCAAAACAGGCCATCAAACGGCTCCGCGCTACTTCACGGAGCTACCATCGTATAGCGGGTCGCATCAGGAATGGCTATCATTCAAAGCGGCCTACGAAGAATCGCACAAAAATCACAGTGAAAGTGAAAACATAGCTCGCTTAAGAAGAAGCCTTAAAGGAAAAGCCAAAGAGGCAGTAGAAAGCCTCCTCATATACAACGTAGAAACAAGTAAGATTCTGAAAACGTTAGAAAACCGGTTCGGCCGACCGGATTCTATCGCCATAACGGAACTGGAGCGGTTGAGGGCACTTCCGCGGCTAACAGACTCGCCGCGTGATATATGTGTGTTCGCCACTCGAGTCACCAACACCGTCGCAACCCTACAAGCTTTAGAAAAATCGTACTACTTATTCAATCCGGAAATCACCAGAACAACAATAGAGAAACTCCCTTCAGGACTTCGTTACAGATGGTTCGAGTACGTAAGTAAACAACCAAAAGAGCAACCCGATTTGTTGAAACTTTCACGATTCTTCGAGATCGAGGCGGAACTCTGTAGCTCGTACGCACAGCCAGAGTTCACGCCGCCTATAGAGACGAGTTACGCACCCAGGCGAACTCAGAAGACTTATTCCGCAACGGAAAATCAACATCGAAAAGTGTCTGCCTGTCCGGTATGTGCCAATACCGGACACAAAACAGAAAAGTGTTCGAAGTTCATAGAAGCAGACACTAGGACACGTTGGAACATCGCAAAGGACAAACGATTGTGTTTCAAGTGTCTACATTACAAAAATAGAACACACAAGTGTAAAATATCGAATTGTAATGAAAACAATTGTTCGCGTTCGCACCATAGACTGCTCCACTTCGAAGAAAAGGTACGTGCTAGTGAAAAGTTCGAAGTTGTCGCTTCCGCCTGGCAACCAAAGGAGACACATTCGTTTCTGAAATTTGTGCCCGTTCGAGTCTCCGGTTCTCAAGGAAGCGTCAACACCTACGCACTACTCGACGACGGTTCAACGGTGACCCTCATCGATAATAGTTTGGCGCAACAAATAGGCGCGAAAGGGCCCGTTGATCCGCTCCACATAGAAGCAATCGCAAATACCGAAGTGGACGCAAATCGGTCACGTCGTGTAAAAATAACTTTACACGGCGCGACAAACCACCGCACCATTCGAGCACGCACCATGAACAATCTACAGCTCTCTGCGCAAACAGTATCGGAGCGAGACCTGTCAGACTGTCCACACCTCAAGAACATTAAAGAACACCTCAAATATCCACGTGTCCGACCGAAGCTTCTCATCGGTCAAGACAACTGGGACTTATTGCTCGCCACACAGACCAGGAGAGGACAGCGACATCAGCCGGTCGCGTCTCTAACCCCGCTCGGATGGGTGCTACATGGAACACAGACACGCCTACTAGGGCGCCGTGTGGACTCTATCAATCACCTCACCAATCGTACCGAAGTCAGTATGGACGAACAGTTGAAACAGTATTTCTCTTTGGAGTCGCTGATGATCACTCCAAAGAGACCGTCCAACGACATCGAAGAAAGGGCCGTCAAGACGCTTGTCGAACATACTCGACAAAATAGTGACGGGCGCTACGAAACATCGTTGCTCTGGAAATCGGACGATTTTCAGATGTCCGTCAACTACGACAACGCGCTCAGACGACTCCACCATACTGAAAAGAGGATAGATAGAGATCCTAAACTTCGAGATCGCTATGAGCAGCAGATGAACGCGCTCATAGAAAAGGGATACGCTGAACGAGCGCCTCCCCATCGTACGCCGGGAAAAACGTGGTACCTGCCGCACTTTCCCGTGCTGAACCCCACCAAACCAGGAAAGGTCCGCATAGTACACGACGCAGCAGCTAAGACGATGGGACATTCGCTCAACGACTACCTGCTCACCGGACCTGACCTCATTCTGTCGTTACCCGGGGTACTCATGAGGTTACGACAACATCGAATCGCCGTGTCATCCGATATAGCCGAAATGTTCATGCAAGTGAAAGTTCGACCGCAGGATAGAGATGCGCTTCGGTACCTATGGAGAGGCAGAAAGCGAGGTAAAGATCCTCCAATAGAATATAGGATGACCTCTCTCATATTCGGAGCCACATCGTCACCTGCAACGGCTATATACGTGAAGAATAGAAATGCCGAAAGATACAAAACAACGTATCCGGAGGCATACACGGCGATTGTTCGAAATCATTACGTTGATGATTACCTTCAGAGCTTCAAAACAGAAGAAGAAGCTATACAGACAGCCCTTCGAGTACAACAAATTAATCGGGAGGCCCACTACGAGTTGCGACAGTGGACATCCAATTCGAAGAAAGTACTCGAAGCGTTCAATGAAAACTCCGAACCGATCGATAAAAGGAGTATAGATCTCGACAATAGTTCAAACATAGAGCGTCTCTTGGGAGTCATATGGAGGCCTGCAACCGACGAACTTACATTTGATCTCAACATGGCTCGACTACCCCCTGGCGCCATCTTAAACACTCAACCGACGAAGAGGGAAACTTTGAAAATAATCATGTCTCTCTTCGATCCGCTTGGACTCGCATCGCCTGTCACCACAAGAGCCAAGCAGATATTTCAGGAGTTATGGCGCAGAGGAACAGTATGGCTAGAACATCTGAAGAGACTCCGCGATGTCAACATACCTCGCTGTTACCCGAACTATAGTGACGCCGCCACAATCGAGTTACACGTGTTCGTGGATGCGAGCGAAACAGCATACGCCGCAGCCCTATACTGGCGCATCATCAGGCCAGACGGACAAGTGTCGTTGGCGTTTGTAACAGCGAAGGCGCGAGTCTCACCTCTCAAGCTGACATCCATCCCGCGTCTCGAGCTGCTTGCTGCAGTGATGGGGAGCAGGATGGCAACTACAGTCATCGAAGAGCACAATAAAGGCTTCTGGGCCGATACAAAGACCGTGCTCACATGGCTGAATATAGGTGCAAAGTTCACAGCACATCGCACGTCAGCCATGAACCAATATAGTGACGTCAGTGAGAGGCGCTGGGTTCCTACAAGACCCCGCGACCCGGGACGCACACAATAGAAAAACTGGATTGACAAACATCGGTGATAGAAGTGCGCGACAGAGGGCTCAATAAGGGAGTCTTCTGGACCGATTAATAAGAAAGTCCGCGTCACAAACATCGGTGATAGAAGTGCGCGACAGAGGGCTCAATAAGGGAGTCTTCTGGACCGATTAACAAGAAAGTCCGCGTCACAAACATCGGTGATAGAAGTGCGCGACAGAGGGCTCAATAAGGGAGTCTTCTGGACCGATTAATAAGAAAGTCCGCGTCACAAACATCGGTGATAGAAGTGCACGACAGAAGGCTCAGCAAGAGAGTCTTCTGGACCGATTAATAAGAAAGTCCGTGTCACACAGCTGCAACTAGGCGCAAATTGTTCGTCGCGCATCGAATTGCAGCCATAGAAAATTATAAAAGAAATCGACGAGTGGCGCTACCTAGCGACCTTAACTCGCAACAGATGGTTCAACGGGCCTAGTTCCTTATGGAAATTTATAGATGGCCACGGGAAAAGGTTGCAACCATCTCATAGACCGGCGAAGAAAAAGTACGCGTGAAAAATCGAAAAATAGAACAGTGCATCCCTAATAGTTATAGTTCGAAAAGGGAAAAGTTATAGTTCGAAGCACTGCACGTATACTACACCTTGTTCGACTTCGCCGGAAAAAAGGAATTTACTTAATCTCCGAAACATTCGAAACTATGCCATCTAGAGGCTAAGTTTGAAAACAGTGTTATAAATTAATAACACCATCGACGCGCGTCCACTACATCGGGCTCAACTACATTGAGCTACTTATAGTTAAAGTGGAACGCGCAACAACATAAAAGGAGTACGTCGCGTTGTTCACGTGTTCGGTGACACGCGCCGTACAATAGAAGATCGCAGCTTCGCTGAACAAGACTCGGCCGTGATGGCATTGCGACGCATGATAGCGCGTCGCAGGTGCCCTGAACATCATCGGACAACGGCACCATCCTACACGGCGCCGAACTACAACACTTCGGCAACACAAAACTTCGGCAACACACATCGGCTTCTACAAGAAGCAAAAAAGAAGAGGATCGATTGGCGCATCATCCCTCCCGGTGCCCCCTTTATGGTCGGGGCCTGGGAGCGCCTCGTTCGCAGCGTCAAGACATCACTCAACAACGTGCTACATGAGCGGCGCCCCACAGAAGAAGTACTCGGCACATTGATCGCCGAGGTCGAGTACACCGTCAACAGCCGGCCGCTCACACACGTCTCGGTTGATCCGGACGATCCCGAGGCGCTCACGCCTAACCACTTCCTGCTGATGGGATCGGGCCGTGATCAACACCTCGGCGTCTTCAACGAGGAAGACACCATCGGGCGCACGCACTGGCGCGCCTCACAACGTCTCGCCGACTTGTTTTGGCAACGCTGGCTCAGGGAATACCTTCCTGAGCTTCAGCACCGGCGGGAGCCCCAAGGAAGAGGGCGGCAAGTCACCATCGGAGACGTTGTGCTCATCGTGGACAACACCCTTCCTCGCAACACATGGCCGCGAGGAAGGGTCATCGCGGCTTATCCTGGACCCGACGGCGCTGTGAGGACAGTCGACGTCGCTACCGCGGCGGGGACTCTTCGCCGACCGGCTAAGAAGCTGGTCATCCTGCCAACGGAGCCGGCTGCCCTCCAGCACACAGAAGATGCGTCGACCTGACGACGGCGCATCGGCGGGAGAATGTTCGGGACAGCCTACAGTTCGTGTGTAAATATTAGTGATTGTGCAGTGTTCATACGTACAGTGTTCGCATAGAAATGGGCCAACGTAGTGAAATGTTGGCCCATATATACGTATGAACAAACAAAGACAACAATAGAAAGTGATAGGGACAGAAAATACTGTAAATAGTGTTATTGCACAACATTTAATATTATTTCATAATATTGCACAACTTGCGCAATCGTGTCATCACCCATTTGTTATTGGCGCATTTGTCTCGGCGCAGGGCACGATTGTCGCTAGTTGGATGTAAATAATTATATTATAAATCGACCTTTTTTCTGAATAAATTGTCTTCGCTTCACCGCATTGACCTATGTGACTAGTACGGACTTTGTCTTGGAACCTCACAAACTCTCCTCGGTCTGACCCACCGATCGGCTAGATCAGCGACGCTTCTTAACGGGAGCGTTGCCCACTAGCGCGGTACACAGCCGTACCGTAAACCAATGTACGGGAGCTTACAGGCCCGTACAGTAACCGTGCGATTTGCTTTATAATCAATATTTTAAATAGCCTAGCTAAAGATCCACTATCTGAAGGCTCATCAAAAGAAAAATTTGAATTATAATTTATTTAATTTTTAAATAGATATTTCCGAGATTTGCAAGTAGCGACTCCCCCTCAGCAGTCCCGTCAATTCAGTAAGTACAGTACGAGTTTTGCGGCTGGAGTCGCCTTAATTCGAGTACCTACGCCTTAACTACTCAACCGACCATCATCAAATTTTGCATACACGTTGTTAGGGGTAGGTATAGAAAAAGGCATAAGTATCTAGAAAAAAGAATTGTTCCCGAGGTATCGTTTAAAAAAAATTTGTAACAATTCAACGACTTACACATATTATAATAAAATCGTAATTTAAAAAAAAAAGAAAAAAAAAAAAATTTGTATACCTACGGCAAACTTCTTGGACAAACGACCTTGAATGCGCAAAAACGAAAAATAGATCTCTTTGTCTCTCGTGATCTCATTTCTAAATTGTACCATGCGCAAACTTTCCCCCACCACCTCACGCGATGGCCAAGAAGTTTGCCGGGTACTATACTTATGTTAACGAGTTGAAAAAAAAAAAAAAATCGTTTTTAGAATTTTTGTCTGTTTGTGCACGCTAATCTCAGAAAAGGCTTAACCGATTTGAATGAGGTTTTCACTAGTGTATTGTAGCGAGATTCTCGTGACATCTAGTGATTGCTTCATTATAATCGGTTTACAAACAAAAAAGTTACGCGCTATACCGTATACCACGCGTAGGAAATTGCCGGCTCAGCTAGTGAGGAATTAATACTGAATGAATTTTTGAACACGTTGGAATAAGGGAAAAAGCTAGTTTTCCCTTATTAGCTTATACTTGTATAAATGTTTATGGTTTTTTATAGATGCAGAACTCACTTGCTCAAGGAATGTTCTTGGCTGGCGGACGAGGGTCTTATGCGAGCGCAGCACTGCAAGGGCCACTTGCTTATTTGGAGAAAACTGCTACAAATATAGGTATTTTTTTTTCATGTTAAAATTGCCAGACAGGCTGACGGTCCACTTGATGGTAGGGTGGCTACCGTCGCCTATAACACAAGCAACGCCAAAGCTGCTGAAAGTGCGCTGCCGAACAATAGGATTAAGGATAAGGGATTGGGAAGGGATAGGGAAATGGGCTCTGGCGTCCCTTACTTCACTCACCGAAACACAAAAGCACACGTGCTGTTATTTCACGGTGTTTACTGCCGATAGACGGCCTGCCCAAATGACTGCGAAATGCGATGTGCCCTATGCCACACCTTCCAGATTCAAATTTGAAAAATTCATTTTTCAAAGTTGACCCTGCAGGGCATCGAACCCGGGAACCCTAGAACAGAGCGTTCGGCGCCAGCGCGATTCCAAACTCCCTGGGATATACCAAAATTGTTTTTTTTTTTTCAGTTTTCAAATACTAGACTTTATTACAATAAGAATAACAATACAACAATTGCTAATGAAATTATAAGGGCATTGTAAAAAAGTTTTTTAATAATGTGTTTGTTTGTAGATATGGTGGGCTTGGGGGATGGACGCAGGTGACGCGGCCGGGGGAGGGGCAGGGGAAGGGGCCGAGGCAGAGGCCGAGGTAAGCACTAGTTTTTTTTTTAAATCATAACTTGCGGAAAATTTGTTGTCTTGCCAATACAAATAGGGTGAACCGAGTACAGCGGGCGTGGGTTGAGTTGACCGCAGCAAACATTAGCTGACTGCCCCGAATGGGCAGAGCGGCGCGCTGCTCGTGGGCGCTGACCTCTCGCTGCCGGCCGTCGTGACAGCGATGGTCGCCAGTGAGCTTGCGTGGCAGGCGATGCTCAAGGAAGCAGCGGAGAGGTAACGGGAAGAGGATCCCCTCTCCCAGCCGATCCGCCGGAGAAGGTTCGGGCGCAGGTGGCTGGCCTATATCCGCCACCTTTCCCCTTGACCAGGACTTGGGCGGTAGCCTAAGGGGAGACTACCGCCCGTGGTGAGGTCCCCGCGAGGGCCGGCGTACCTACCTCCGTTTTCGGGTACGCCGAGGGTCCGACAGGGAGCATAGTCCTCCCCGCGCTGAACAGCCGTGAAGTTGTGTAACAATGTTCCTGCGGCCGCGCCCATCTACGGCCGCGCTAGAGGGTCGTTGGGTTTTAGCCGGTAGGAGTCCGGCATAACCCACAACGTCCCCTTCGCTGCCGGGTATCCAATAACTCAAAACTTTTGTTTGCCTGTTTAATTAGCGTATATGCACACTTTGCGGTCAGGTCGCGGAGGATACGAAATATCGATGGGTGAAAGAAGTTTTAGATTAAACCCTTCTTATAGCAGTATGATTTTGGGAAAATATTTCTGATGCATACAATAGCGTGACAGTCTCAATGGCATCCCGAAGGCATTTTTATACTCATCAGTAAAAAAAAACAGTTGTCATATCATCTCAGACGTAGGACGTCCTCTTCTGGACATAGACCTCCCCCTTATTTTCCTAAAGCACAGATCAGGAGCAGCTTGGATCCATCGTCGACCCTTGTGGGTGGACGTCCTACGCTGCGCTTGCTGGTCCGTGGCCTCCACTCGAGAACCTTCAGGCCCCAGTGGCCGTCGGCTCTCTGTAGGTACTGTGCTTATTGATTGATATTGCTTTATCTGTAATTGTATTATTAATACCGTTGGATTAGTGGTTAGGGTGCCTGCCTTAACGCTCTGTTCTAGGGTTCCCGGGTTCAATACCCGGCAGGGTCAACTTTGAAAAATCAACTTTTCAAATTTGGCTCTGGTCTGGATTTGGAAAGTAGTGGCAGAGCACACTACGGTTTCGCAGTCATTTGGGCAGCCCGTCTGGCGACAATAACCACCTCTTACGTGTGCTGTTGTGTTTCGGTGAGTGAGTAAGGGATGCCAGAGCCCATTTTCCTATCCCCCTCCTAATCCTTTATCCTTTATCCGACTGCAGTCGGAAGCGCACTTGCAGCAGCTTAGGCGTTGCTTGTGTTATAGGCGACGGTAGCCACCTACCGTCAAGTGGACCGTCAGCCTGTCTGCCGACCTTAACAAAAAAAAACTAGGTATAATTCAGGAGCTTATTATCAAAAAGCGTTAAGTCCACTTTTCAACATATTGAGTAAATAGTAATTTTCAATTCCAAATTACTGTTACGAACTACACTGAAACATAGAAGAATTTTGTATGAGCGATAACGAAGAAAGTATGTGGACTTGATCCTTTTTGCAACTAAATATTTATGTCAAATAAAATTAAAAATTTAATTTTAAAATATAAACCGTTTAAGCAAAAATGGACTTGACTTGTTTTGATAATAAGCTCCTGAATTGTAAAAAGCGCTATTGTTTCAGGTCGTGGTGCGTCCCCTGAGTATGGTGGAAGTATGACGCCGCCATAGCGCGCCCTCCCCTCCCCCCGCGCGGTGGCGCACGCGCACACACAGACACACACAGATACACATGCATACATAAGCGAGTCACCGTTACCTGATACGCGATGATTGTAAAAAGCCTAATTTAACTGTTCTACATAAATTACATAATATGTGAAAGTAACTCAGTCTGTCTGTTAACTTTTCACGCCTTAACCACTCAACTTATCATCATGAAATTTCTCATACACATTGTTATGGATTCAAAAAAGGACATAGGATACATACCTTTCATCCAGAAAAAAAGTATTATTAAAATAAAAACTAAAATAACTAAAACTTCTCTGAACGCTTAGGAGTTAAAAGTCCTATCTTTTGTTTTTTAGATTTTTTAGTCCCGCGGTAAAATTTGGTACGTATTAAAATTGGTACAACTAGAATTGGCTAAAAAACAGTTGTTTGAAATGCGGTGACAGCAACGCGCCTCGTGGGGTGTGTTCCAGCACTACTTCGGCCAAGGCTTATTTTACTGTAACTGGGGATACACGTCGTTCCAGCCATATTATTATATTTAATACTCCTATATTGCTAGTCCCCGTAAGTGGCAGCGTTGCCGAGCAAGAGAGACGGCAACTACACATTTTCTCTCACTCGTTGATACTTGACGAGTTATGCGCATGCGTGGTAGATAGAAGCCCTCATCTCTCGCAGCTTATAAGGTAGTTCTCGGACATGCGCACAACGTTCGAAGTCTTCATGAGGGAGACAGACCGTTCGTCGTCACCTTTTTCAAGACCCCACTAGCAATATAGGAGTATTAAGTACATATATGGTTTCAGGACTATATTCGAACGACCTGCCAGAGCTAATTATGCTCTGCTCACTGGAACAGGTATGATCAAACAGATAGAGCAAAATCAGCCTTGGCCGAAGAAGGGCAGGAACACACTGGAGCCAAAGATTTTCAATTGTATAGATCGGGCAAGACCACGTGGTACAAAATCGCTCAGTCCATCCCCAAATTTACAAGGCCATGGCCATCCTTGATTACGGCGATCAGGATCAATATTTTTGTAGGTAAATTTTCTAGCTATGCTTATTCTATTTATATTTAATCTTCTTGACTGGAGGGGACTCTATATTTTATATACACTAAGTTTTGTTATACACACTGCTTTTTCCAGTCACAAGCTTGGCAGTACCTCTGTAAATGGGCAGTAAAAAGTTATTCACAGATCACCCTAAAATGACAGCACGCGTGCAGTGGCTCTAGCATGAGTTTACGATACTACACTCGCTAGCGAGAGCGTATGTAGCGAATGACTATGAACGTTTTAGATCGGAACGCTTTGGTTGTAGGAGATTGCGCACGGTGTTTATGAAAAGAGGATGACAGAAAAGTGTCACCTGGACGGCTCAATATTATCGGTTTAGAATTGCGAGTTTTTGGTTCATGTTTCCTTTTAGTGATAATATTTTGTTACAAAAATAAACAGTTGTGTTTGCGAAAAATATATATTGTGTTTAGTTAATTACATTCCACACGTAAAACATTTATATGGAAAATTGATAATTTGACATTGACAGTTCACGATTTCCCATACAAAAGTTTTACGTTCTCGCTAGCGAGTGTAGTATTGATGTAGTATCGTAAACTCATACTAGAGCCTCTGTTGTGTGAGTAAGGGATATATCCTATCTTCTCATCTGCACACTGGTTCTGTGTGATGATCTGACATTTTCTGCGACCTAATTCAACATCCGCATTTATTGTAATATGAAATTAATTTTGGTCGATTTTTGGTAAAAAATAAGATAATTTTCTTAGTAACACACTCGCGAATCATGTCAAATATTAAAAAGTGTGTGTTTCAACTCCGACTCACTACTGGAGTTTATCCTTTTAAATGTATAAAATTTTCCCCGTGTCAATAGATAATTGGATACCTAATTACTTTATATTATTTAGTTACATTCTGCATACTCAGATGTCACGTGTTCCAGCAAAAGTTATGTCAGTTACGTCCGCTATACACAGATGTCGCTAAGTTTTATAAGTTCAAAAAGTTCATTTTTTCGAAGACAGATGTCGCTTCACCGGCAGGTTATAAAGCGCTATCGTTTCGTTTCTCAACGCGGACTACACTCTTCATATAAGATTTCGACGTTTGCTTTTAAAAGTCCAAAGCATAGAATTGGGGGACATAAATACATGCGTCAGCTGCTGTCGCACAAATGTCAAAATGACAGATAACGTAACGCTTGTATTAATCTTACTCCCTAAACTCCAAAAAAATGGAAACTTGTACATAAATATAACATAACAATACTCATAAAGATATTTATATGGGTCTAACTGTATATTATACTTCCAATTTCGATTCTGACATAACGGGTTCGGGTAACGGTGATTAAAAAGGAATTATTATATACATACAATAATATAAAAATATGTTATTCCACATATAACTTCATTATACGATTAATATGTAGTATTTATTTAAATTCTTATTTATAATGAACTTATTGCAGCTTAATATAAACAATGGCTAAAATCAGTGATTCTCAAAGGTAATGGTCCTTCGAGCCGGATACATATTTCCGTATAGCGCTACAAGGATATTTTGGCACGTCGCGAAAATGAAAACGAAAGCCTCCATCTTGTAAAATGTCAAATATAGTTAGGTTTTCTATTAGTTGCGGATAAAATCTTAAAAAAATTTGGTGTCAGTTGTGGTTCAAAATATGAGGGAGTTTTTTTACGATAAAATAACAATTTAATGCATCTATAATTGAATTCCATATGAAAAAGTAAATACTTTTTCACTGAAAGTGAGGAGAGTTTTTTAAACTGGTAACCCTCATTTCACACACATCAAAGTGCTGAATGATACTTGTAGCACTTTATTTCAGATTATGGTTTCAGTTCAGTGTAGAAACTAATCATTCTTACAAAATAAAGGACGATGAAATATTATAGTGTGCTTAAAATGTATTATTGAAATTAACGAACATTAATTTGGAAATTTAAAATTGATTATGTTTATTATGAGATAAAATAAAATAAATAAGAGATAAAAAGTAATTACTAAATACTTATTAATGTACAATATTTGTGTCAGTTGCCACATGAGATATGGTTGAATTTACCACGCGACGATAAAAATGTACTATTTATTAATGTAGTAATTTAGTAATCTGAATTACTAAATTACTAATTACTAAATTCACGCTCCGTACATTCACTGTGCTCCACAGTACTCTTATTATGTACTCTGTACCAGAAACATAGCTCTGTACACTTTATTTAGTACGGCTTTGAACAAAATTGATGTAAAGGAGTGTGAGTGCTAAAGTCACTGTAATAAGGTTAAAAATAATATGTTTAGGAAAAAATCCTTTGTTGTGCCGTGTTGTACCATCAGTCAGCGCCGACCGTAACAGTCAGGCAACGAATGTACTTGCGTAGAGCAACGTTCGGCGAACTCGCTTCAATTTGCAGGCTCGAACATTGAGCGTTGCCGGACTGTACTAATACGTTAGTACCTACATTATACCTCAATGTTGCCACATGAGATATAAATAATACTTACCCAAGTAAATAATATTTTCAAATTAATGTTCGCAATTGAATAATGCATTACATTGTTTATTTAACGTCTAAAAGTTACTTACTGTAATCGAAGAATTGCAATATATTTATTGCAATTTAAACCATTTATAAATGAGATTTCACGACATTGGCTCTAAATTTGTCGTCTAAACGATAAATCGCTAAATTGTTCTCATACTCATTGAGTCTTATAAACTGTCCCCATCGACCACTAAAAATCCCACGCTGTTTCCTCGCGCCGTCTATGGGTCAGGGATTTGATTTCGATTAATTTAAATTGAGAATTGCATTTATTTAAATGTAATAAAAATATATTTCATTTTGATTTTTGTACATTTAGTTTATTTATTTCATTTTGATTATTCATTTGTTTTAAGAAATTGAATTTAATTCAGCTAATTTTATTGATCACCCAGTTGCTTATAACGCAAAAGTATATAAGATTTCAATCAAACAAAAACTATGCGAAGTAAAATAGGGCACAAATTTTATTTTAATTATTTTCTGTAAAATGTTTAAATAATTATATAAAAATCGAATTAATAAACACCTATAAAAGAAAATATTACTCAGCATCGAAATACATAATTATGCGCCATTTAATAATAGAATGACATTAAGTTAGCTTTAGTCTCCAACTATGGAGACATTGGCTTTATAAGATAGATTGAAACAAAAAAAAGGAAGATTCGTGATTCACCTTCCACGCGTGATTCTTATAAACTGAGTCCAGTGATCTTAAGGTCTATTTACATTGCTGCGGAACGGAAGCGTCAATTTTTCCTCACCGCACGAGAAGGCTGAGCGACACAGCGTCTTGCTTGAGCTATAGAGACGTTCAGTTGTTTAGTCTAAATCTTCTACTTGACAAGGACGATTGACTTGGAAATTGTATGTATATCGCTTATTTGTGAGGCAGAAGAAGATGAAGAAAATGACGTAAAAAGGAAGAATGTCAGAAAAAGCAATTAGCGCCACTTCCAGCGGATCCACAGACGGCGCCAACAGTATAGTTACGGGAATCCGCGAGAGTTAGCCAGAAGACGCCCGACTTCTTTTTTGGCTTCTATCTAGTTTGAACGTTACACAATTAACATAAAACTCATTATAAGTATTATATATAACAGGCATGATGACAGATTTTAAAATTCCCTTCCATAATGTAGATACACGTCTACCATATCCGAAGAAAAACAATATTTCAGAAAAAAACTAAATTTCAACGCGAATTATTGAATGTTTTTAAATCTATTTTGAATTGTTTTATGTTTTTAAATCTATTTTGAATCGCCTAAGAGCGCGAAAACGCTCTTAGGCGTCATGGCGTCACGTCTGATGAAACGTGACGTCAACGACATCTCATCAGATTTTTCATTCTGTCAAAGCAAAGTCAAGCAACACGATGGCACTTACCTGGGCGTGACGTCATTCGCTCTGATTGGTCAGTTAACATGGCCGATTGCAGTTATTTATACTTCCATTTTATTGAAAATTTTATTAATCTCAAATTTAATACAAAAAATGAGTAATTTTTTAGATTCCTTTCAACATATATTTTTCTCCAAAACCATTATTTATTCTTTGATTCTTTAATAGCGTCATCATGCCTATTCCGTCTAAAAAATTCACTTCCATGCCGTTCCGCAGCAATGTAAATATACCCTTAGTTTCATTCAATTCAAACACTCGAACGGGGAATAACAGATTTCGCCTGGATGTGAATGCGTAGCAGTGACTCATATAGTTTTCTCATTCACGCTACCGTTTGAATACATTTGCCTGTCTCTCTCTTCGATATTGTTAGGGCAAGTATTTACGCATATAGTCGTGTGTATCTCATTTGTCGAACACGCAATGTTAGTAAAGTCAGAGTAAGAAAAGGTTCGTCACCTGAAAGTCGACATTTGCTTGCACCAGGACAATTATCAGTCATACCAAAATTTCATTTCAAACGTCCGTCAGTTGTCTGCTTAGTGCTTTAGTTTCGAAAGGTACTAAGAGTCCACGACTTGACAAAGGAATTAATTTGAAAACTGACGAAGGTTTTCGTACCCCGACTGTACAACGTACCGAATCTTTCACTTTTTTTGTTTCTGTCTAACAAATAACAAACTTTGTTCGGCATAATCTCATTATAAACATTGTTATTCTTAATGTGAAGTAATAAGTAGATGTATTCACATATATCAAGATTTTCTTCATGTAAAATCAGCAGGCTGCCTGACGTTCCAATTAACTAAATCAACACAGGGTTTGCAAGTGCGCTGTTGACTTTGAAAGTATAAAAGATAAGCTATAAGGAGATGATAAGAGAACGTCAATCGGCGAGTCAGTAGATTCTCTGGTTTTGATTTGAGCTAGGGTTGCCAACTCTCGGAAGAACCAACCCGGGAGGATTTTAACAAATCGGGGGCAGAGGTGGAGTTTCGAAAAAAAAAGGGGACAAGTGCGAGTTGAACTCGCGTGAAGAGGGTTCCGTACGATGTTACCTATCCGCACAATATTGAGTGTATTATATTAATATCATGGACTTCTTATAGCTTTTCCTATTAATCTATAAGTAGAAAACTAGTTTCTTATCTTTTCAAAATTTTAGGTTCAGTAGTTTCGGAGATAGGGGGGGGGGGAATGGTCAGACAAACGGACACACGAGTGATCCTATAAGGGTTCCGTTTTTTATTCGGATGTACGGGACCCTAAAAATTATATAGTTGTTAATTTTTATTTTTAAATTTATATTTACATTGCTTTCGAGCAGCATCTAATATTTGAGCATTTTTTTAACACAAAATTATAAAAGGTTTTACATGAAAAATCGAATTTTGTTAATATTTGTAACTCTGCTTTTACTAATGAAATATTTAACCAGTTTCTTTCCTTGCTCCAAGGCGCAGAGCGAAGGTGTCAGATTTGATTTTGTTAATTTATGATAGTAAGTTTCATTTTAGAAAAAACCGGAGATATCATTGCGTCCCGGGAGCTCGGGAGGTTAACCATTATTATCGGAGTCTCCCGGGAATTCCGGGGAGGGTTGGGAACCCTAATTTGAGCTTTCAGTAAGCTTAAAATCAAAACAGAAAATGATAACAGCGCAAAAATAATGCTTCATTTTTAGAGAAAACCTTTAAAATTTTATTACAAAATTCAAAAATATTTTAAACTTAAAATTATTATAAAAATATGCCCCACAAAGATTGTATGACTATGTCTTATTGGATGTGTTAGCCATTTAATTCAAATATTTAAAATTAGCTTTTGTCTATGTGCTAAAAGTTAGATTCTTAGGTATGGTAATAAAATTTAAATAAATAATATTAATTGCTGTGTATAAGACTTTTATTTAACACAAAAAAATACCCAATTTTCTAAGCATGGAAGAGAATTGTATTGTTAATTTGATCGCTTAGATAAGATTTGCCTTGATAAGTTCAGGCTAACATTATCTCTTATGTTCATGCTGTGCTTTGTCTTCACTCGGTCCGTTGTCTTCACTCGAGAACCTTCCGGCTCCAAAGGCCTTCGACTCTCCGTACTGTGTCCTGCCCACTGCCACTCAGGGTTATGTCGGTATCTTTCGTTCGTCTACGAATCTCCTCATCCTGATTCGAGCCCGTCTGGCGGAAGTAACCACCTCCTCACAGAAGACCAACGCGAAAGAACTGCATGTGTGCTGTTGTGTTTCGGTGAGTAAGGGATGCCAGAGCCCATTTCCCTATCCCCTTATCCTTAATCCTACTCAAGCACGTATACAGAGGGGGGGATAGTTGGGATTTATCCCCCCCCCCGAAATCTGACTGAAAAAAAAAAACGATAGATGTCATTCATTCAGAAAGTAAGAAAAAAAGACTGGTCGGCATGTGTGACACTAGATTTATAGAACATCACGACTCTATAAATGTATTTTGTGAGTTACTCAAACCTATTGTCATTACATTGAGAGAAGTATCCTGCACAAACAGAACTGTTGCCCAAACTGTGTCTACATTCATAGCTGCGATGGAAAAGAGTAGTTTCTTGATTTAGTTAAAAACCTGTGATACAGCGATTTTTACACAGTTCACATGGTTGTTTCAATGTTTGTGTCCCCCCCCCCCCCGAACCAAAAGTCTGGATACGTGCCTGATCCTACTGCAGCCGGCAGCGCACTTGCAGCAGCTTTGGCGTTGCTTGTATTATAGGCGACGGTAGCCACCTAAAATCAAGTGGACCATCATCAGCCTGTCTGCCGATCTTAACATAAAAAAAGATGAATAGTTAACTAAACTTTCAGTCAATTCTACCGAAAAGTTATTTTATTGAATTTCTATCGAAAAAATGTTAGACGTAAGTAATTCTTTAAATTTATATAACTTTGTTCTGTTCACCTTCTCACTAGTACAGGAGTGTCGCTTCTTCCATGCACATCCTGTGCGAGTGTGGCCCCCTGATGCACAAGCGCAGTCACATCCTAGGAAGCCACACAATGGCTTCTGAAGATGTGAAGAATGCCTCTATCAAAAAAGTACTACAGTTCCTTACCGTGGTAGGTATAGTTCACGATCACAATATTTCAGCAATGGACGAAGTGATACTGATACTCTAGCAGACAGAAATAGCCACTAAGATAAATAAAAAAAAAATCACCATTAAGTGACAATATGGGGTTTGCATTGGTATAAAAAAATTAAAAATAAACTTGAAAACTATAGTTTTTATTCGTTGTACTTAGCCATTTACATAAAAATCCATCTTAACTTAATAATAATTTAATAAATGGATCAACTCTGCTAAGTTCAAAGAAGCGCGTTGAAGAAGTTATCTCCATACTTATTTAACTTAAAATTTAAAACTTTCATTAAATAATACATTTATTATAACATACTGTATAATAACCGAAGATTAATTGATAATTGTGGTCCAAAAGGACCATGCAAAAAAAAAATATGGGCAATGATCTAACAAAAGACGTTTTATTTAATATTATTAAAACATTTTTAAAAATCGATGGAGTTTTTTTAAAAAAAAAACCTATTCATTTAAATAAGGGTCACTTCACACCGAAACGCGTCTCGACGCGACCATATTTGGAGTGGTGAGTTGTTTCGCGCTGTAATCTTGACGTCGAGAACAAATAGTACTCTTTGGTCGAGAAGCTATGTGGTAAGTAGCGTCCACGCGGCAATCCCGTTGCGAGTAGGGTTGCCAGGGCTCAAAATCGAAAATCCGGACACAGACTCATATTAAGCCGGACATTTTGCCACAGAAGGCTGACACACGGGGTTTTTAAAAGAAATAGTTATTTTTATTTGTGCATTTATTACTTTAAGACTTGCTCTACTCTTTATTATGCATCACATATTGTTTTCTTAAAGTAATTTGTAAGATCGCGTGTGATTCTGGCCGCTGCGGGGTTGACCAAATACGAACAAAAGCCGGACGGGCCGGACTCGTATATATTTGGCCGGACACGACTGTAAAAAGCCGGACACCACCTGGCAACCCTAGTTGCGAGACGCATAGCATTTTCGCGTACTCACTGAACTGTGTGCCCTTTCGTGTAGTAAATAAGTTCTATATTGTATTGCCACCTTAAAAAGCGTGCGCCGCGTCGCATGCACTTAGTTACGTATATATACCACCTAATTAATAATTCCTGGTATTTTTAACTGTCCCACGCGCTTCTTTAAACGTAAACAATTTAACAAAAGATTCGTATAGTATTTTTTTTTTCTCTACGCGCAGCCGACGTGCGCATTTTAAATTCACTCCTAACATTAAAATACAAATTAATGTACAATTTAATAAATATTAAAAAAAAATACATTTAACATTGTTTTTAAAATTATCTTAAGACGTTGTCGCTAGATGGCGTGGCGTGTCTAGGTTACACCCGTGCACAGTGGAGTTCATAAGATGAACCGTTTTTGTAATAAATAGATAAATAGTATTGGCATTTTAAAAAATCATTAATAAAAATTGTTAATTCCAATAACAATTGATCCATATACCAGAAGTTTTGACTTATCAATGATATATGTATGTGATTTAAGCATATGTGCGGTTGGAGTCTGTAAAACAAAATTAAATAAAAGTAGGCATCCATGGACCCTTGAGGGTTTCGAATGAATTTCAGTTTTAAGTATAACTAAGTGTCTACCGAACTAATATTGTTTTAATTAGTTTTTTTTCTTTATTAAGGTGGAGACAAACGCTAAATACTAAAAATATCCATTGTTTAATGAAGACGTTACAAGAAATAGACAACACAATTGCTTTGAAAAAAAAAAATATTATTATACTTAAACATGTGAAGAACCAATTGTATTATTTGGAATTTTCTTTAAAGTAATAGAAACTCCATAAAAAAAGTTAGAACACAAGAAGAATTTGACTTTTATTGAAAATTCTCTCGAAAACGGCTTATTGCACGCATATGAATCCTGTACCTATTAATAAGTTAATGCCAGTTTAAAAAATTGTATAAATAATTTTTGTTTGTGTATTGTTCTAATGGTAAAAACAAAAAAAAACACAATTTCTAGGCCTGTTGAATTGTCTCCGCCGCCAACGAGTTCTATTGTAAATGTCATTTGCCCAAGTGAAGCCTTTTTAATATTGTTTATTGACGAAATCGGTTCCCAAGCCATTTGTAAGAAGCTAAAGCACAAATCAAGCTATTCAACACCGCCATCTAGCGGCAAATGAACAGAAAAACAACTAAAACTAAGTTTAAGTTAAAAGTTAAGTTTAAAAGTAAAATTAAGTACCTACATTTATCATTGCTTAAGGATGCAACTACACAGATAGCTATACGAATATACTGCTTACTTTAATTTTATTTAAATTTGTCTAATACACTTTTTTTTTTAGAAAAAAAAAAAGAAATTTAAAAAAAAATTATAATATAAAATTGCTGCAACACTTTTAAAATCTAATATAGTTTCATCGTATTGGAAAATACCAGTATCGTTGCATCCCTTCGCAATCAAAAACAAAACAACATCAAACATAACTGGTGTACTGCAAATATGTACTTTAAATGCAACCGAACTAAGTTCAAAATCTAACTAAACAACTCACCTAACATTCATTCTACCATTAAAAATACTGAGTATTATACTGATCTGTTTAGTGTTAAAAAAAATACTACTAGACGCCTAAATTAGTACAGAAACAATGAGTGTTAAGAAAGCGATCTTAGATACTAATATTTAGTTTTAGGGGAGTAGGAATCGCGACACATAATTTAAATAACGCTAAAGGTCCGTTTATATCAGACACCGTCTGATATAACCGTATCAGACACCGTCTGACAGAGTTTACTTACCAAAACAGACAAGTGCACATTCCGATTCTGGGGAACAGGCCTTCAGACAAGTTTCGGCTCAGACAAAATATTCTCCCGGCGAATGCAGTCAGTGTCTAATGGGGTCTGAGGGGACACGTTACGCTAGATACGAAAATAAGTTCTTACATATCGTATGAAATAATATTATTTTGTCTGACATACGTGTCTGATACGTTCGTTGTCTGAAGATATAAAAGGACCATAAAGGCCGGCGCTGACTGACGGCATGGCACAGGAGAGAATTTTTCCTAATCATATTATTTTCAACCTTATTTCAATGATTTTAGAAATCACATTGCTTTATTGTCGCGACGAGCCGAAGCATGCTGCGGCATCACGTGGTGCGACGCTGGTCGCTACGGCCTCTTAAAGGAGTGTCAGTGTTAAAAGCATTGCAATAAGGTTGAAAATAATAAGTTTAGGACAAAATCCTTTGCTGTACCGTGCCATGCCGTCCTTAAGGCATTATACCAATAAATAATAAATAAATTAATAAATCACTGAATTTATATAAACTTAATTCAACTAAATGATTTCGCTCAAATTTTTATCTGATTTGGTCCAATTGCAGTCCAAGATTGGTAGTATATACCTGCTTCGCTGGGTACCTGGGATTAACATGATGCCTTTATACAATAAAAAAAAATGTTTGAAATCCATTCTGGGGTCCATTATTTATTTTAATAGTGATTGTATCTTATTTATCTATCTACATAAATAAAAATGAATTGCCATATCTATGACGGAGCATCACTTGAAAATGGCAACACCGATTTTGCTCGTAATTGTCAGGAGAAGGTAAAAAAAGATAAAAGATTTTTTTTTCGGAACATCCTTGGGAAAAGACGTAAATTTGGGTGTTATTTTTATATCGTTCCTCCACCGGCTTCGCCCGGGGTGCAATTTATATATATATATATATGAACATTCCCCGTTTATCCCTCTTTCCATTAGTGAAAACCGAATTAAAATCGGTCTATCCTTTCACGCGTGATGCCGTGACCATTCCCTAGGGATTCATTTTTATATATAGAAGAAGATATAACTAATATCTGTTTTTTTCTATACGTCATTATTTGATACATTTATTTACGTTTGACATCAGCTTCAGTTATTTATGCGAACACAGAGATTTTGTTTATTTAATTTTTCAAAAATTTTTTGGGACAAATAATTTAGAAACAAAAAAAAATATTTCGGTCTCTAATCACAAAAAAAAAAATTCTTTCGTATTGGTTTATTTTTATACCAATTTTTTTTTTAAATAACAAAAAATCAATCTCGCTTTCGTGTGCCTTCAAAGGTATACTCTCACCTTAAATGTCACCATTAATCGAAAACCAATACCTACGTTAAAGAGAAGACTTCAATGGCAAGACTAGTCAATTTTAAGGCGATTACATACGCCAATAACTTTGAGGATATCACCTCCACGTTTGGGATTTTTTAGAACTGAACTGTAACATATTTCACTATACACATTGCATACAAATTTGAGACATTTTCAAGATATTTTTCATTGATTTAATTAAAAATTCACCTGAAATTTGAATATTTTTAAGAGATACAAAGAGTCAAACACAAATCAACACAATAAAACTTAACTGTGGAATTATTTTTCATCAATTAATCAATTTACCTTGAATTTTGTTTAAGAAAATAGGGAATATGCGTCTAATTCAAAAAAAGGTTTAATATATATTTTTTTAATGAACATTATTGCCTTAGAATTATTTCCATGTAAATATTTTTTTTAAAAATTACTTCTTTTTCGTTAAGAAAATAATTATTAAAAAGTGCAAAATAAAAAATTGTAAGAAATTCAAAATACTTGAAACAAAGTCTATGTTTGTGATTTTTAACATTTTATTGTTATTTTAAACTGTGACGTCACGACAAGAGCGCCAAGAGGGCGGCTGTTTTAAAGTGCCCGTAGCTGTTTGTTAATTTTAACATTTTTTTGTTACTAATTAACTTAACTTAATAAGTTAATTACTAACATTAATTACTTTTGTTTTTTAATTTTTCGGCGCTGGATATTTTTTAAAGGTTATATAACTCTATATAACCTATCGTATGGAAATATATTAAAAAAAAAAATACGGGTTGCACTCCGGGAGTGCCGGCAGAAGTGAAAAGGTTAGGGAATAATTTTGCACGAATTGCTTTAATTATCAGTATAGCGACTGGTCTCCACTCAGCGGCGACCGTCCACCTACGTCACCACTTGTGTGGCTACCGGACGACACTCTGGCGACGGCGCCAACACTCCTAGCAACACAAAACTTCAACCTTGCGGATACATTACTGTATATTCTGCATTTTATCTACACCCATATATATACTACATTTGTCCAGCCAACTCAAATAGACGCCGGACCCAGATATACGCCGCGGCGGGCGTATATCTGGGTCCGGGGTCTAGTTGAGGTTGGTCTTACGAATTTTCGATCAGGTTTTCGATCGCGAGTTTAACATTTTTTCCTCGTCGCAAAAACGCACAGCGCCGCTAAAGAAGTTTTCACTTCAAAAATTTTTCGACATCTGCATTGATTGCACAACAAATTTATGAATCAACATTTGCGTTTCTAACTCGACTTATAGTAAGAAAATTTTATATTTACATCTGAGTGAAACTAATTTATGTTGGTCTTGAAGAGTATTTTTGTTTTAAACTATAACACAGTTACGCTGACATTTAAAAAAAACTTAATTTAATTTATT
The DNA here is from genome assembly GCA_910589475.2 of Bembecia ichneumoniformis. NCBI lineage: Eukaryota > Metazoa > Arthropoda > Insecta > Lepidoptera > Sesiidae > Bembecia > Bembecia ichneumoniformis. Next base: position 2,253,445 of record OU342550.1, read on the forward strand.
ATAATTACATTGTATAATCTATACTAATATTATAAAGCTGAAGAGTTTGTTTGTTTGAACGCGCTAATCTCATGAACTACTGGTTCGAATTGAAAAATTCTTTTTGTTTTGAATAGTCCATTTATCGAGGAAGTGTGCAGTACCGCGCGCCCCATGCGCACGCCGCCGCCGTATGGGTCGCAGCGAAACGTGGCCGAGTTCAGCTAATTATTTATATGTTATGAACTGTATAAGCAATGCTTTTTCTAGCGAATTAGTTCCCTTTTAATTAGGCGTTAAAATGTTTATTCAATTTTTTTTTGCTCATATATTTTAGTCAGGCGTAGTTTTTTTTTTATGAAACCTGGGGAACTGTAGTTTTTTCCTCTTCTGTATTCCTGACAACGAACAAACTCACTTTTGCCTTTATAATATTAGTTAGGATATGAAATTACAAACAGCTAACAATGAAATTGCGTTCAATATTGTGAAAAAAGGTTTGAACATCTCACTTGAACAATAAATGGATGTCAAAATTTGATTGAGAGATTTTTTTTCGTTTTATTATTATTATGCGGTTATTATTTATGTAAAACAAAAAAACATAGATTAAAATTTATCAATAATAATAATAATTAAGTTTAAACACTTTAAACTTAATTATTGAAAAATAGGCAAATATCCTATTGCTCATTAGCTTTTTTTCATTTTTTCTGATGCCTCTTTTTCCAGACAAAAATCTCTATGCCCTTTTCTGTAACGTGTTCGCGCAATTTCCTCACGATCGGTAAAACAAACAAACAAACAAACTCACTTTCGCATTTAAGTACAATATTAATAAGGATGGACTGGATGATAAGCCAGTCACTAATACTTACTTTTATCATGAAGGAGAGAACGATTTATTACCAACGAGATTAAAGTTCTTTTCATAAAACTAAAATAATCTATCAATACCGCCTTATTCATAACCTATTCTAATCGAGATCGTCACAAGAGAGCATTAAGACCAAAGACCAACATAAAAATGAGTTACTCATTTGTAAGAAAATGTATTCGAGATCTTTTTTTCGTGGCATGACTCGAGACTGATTCAGAATTAATATCTTACTCGTAAATAAGTTTGTCGATGATGTTTTTTTAAAATCTATACTAATATATAAAGCTGAAGAGTTTGTTTGTTTGGTTGAACGCGCCGATCTCAGGAACTATACTCCGGCCATTATAAGAGTGCTGTTCTGACAGGTGTCAATTCCATACATTTTCTGTATCGTTTATTCGGAAATGAACTTTATGCAATGGACATAAAGAAATGTCAAAAACGCATTCATAGAATGACCGTACTATGCTGATTCGAATTGAAAAATTCTTTTTGTGTTGAATAGTCCATTTATCGAGGAAGGCTATAAGGCTATATAACACCACGCTACGATCAATAGTATTATATATAAGCAGTGTCCAGTACCGCGCGCCTCACGCGCACGCCGCGCCGCCGCCTTATCCGCAGCGAAGCGTGGCCGAATTCATTAATTTTTTTTAAACAACTTTATGATTAAGATAAAGTTTTTTTCATAATAATTGTGAAAGATTATAAACAAATATACTTCCTAGTCGGTCTTTATAACTTTTCAAAGGTGATCAATTCTGACGTCATCGGTGACTGTCTCTACGTAAGACCGACATGTGTTTTTTTAAATATCTTAAATTAATAAGACAGAAACAAAAAAAAATAAATTTAACATCTGAAAACAATACAATTTGAATTAACTCAATTTGAAATTATGTGGTTACTTATTTGTGATTACATTTTGCCATCATATTCAGTTATTTGCTAGTACGCAGTATATGAGTTAAGGGTCAGTTCACACCGAAACGCAGCGCGACGCGACGTGACGATGCTTGAAGAGATCAATTGTTTAGCGCGGCACATCGCAACACCGCGAGGCACATGGTGAAGCCACAGTCTATGAACCAATACAGTCGTAAGTCGTCCGACCTAGCCGTCTAGACAGGGCAATCGTGCGGGGCGTGAGGGGCGCGACGCGGGTAGGGCGAGCCCGAGCTGCATACGCCGCTGCCGTAGTAGCTCGGGACACGATTTTCAAGGCTGACACGTGGTTGTTTCAATTTGTGTGTGTGTGTGTGCACTGATAGGTCGATCGGTTCCTTCTTTTATATATATGTATATCAGGATTAATTAATAAATGATTTAATGAAAAACGGAAAAAGTATTAAACACTAAATAAAAAAACTTTGTTTTATTTAAATTGTAAAGAATCTGTGACAATCCTAGGTGCCGTGGCTTTGCCCTTGCCGTGTCGGCATTTATGCAAACATCAAAGGCGTCGGCTCACTGTTATATTTCTACAATGTGGTGAAGCTATATAAAGTGGCGTCCAATCTGCGTCTCGGGATGCTGCAATGCGCAGCGTGGAGCACCACTTCCGCGCACTCACTGAATTATGTGCCCTTTTGTGCAGGAAATAAGTTCTGTTTTCTATTGCTACCTTAAAAAGTGCACGCCGCGTCGCGTAACTTCGCGTTTCGGTGTTATTTGACCCTAAGATCCGTTAAAAAAAACGTTTCTCACGTGGCGGTATAATTTTATGAATATTTCATATACAGAACGGTGAAAAAAATGACCGATTGTAGGAGAAATTAATGGTTTTTTGAACATACAAACTGAACATCGCACATATTATAACACAATTACAAGGCTTAGGCTCATAAAACTCACTTTCCCGAAATGTGCACTTTTTCTATAGGTACAATTGTTTAGAAGGATCACTTCCTCGGAAGGTGGAAAAAGTCTCAAAAAGTGCACTTCCCAATAGGAACTCTTTCTCAAATAGAGCACATTATCTCAGAAGGTGCACTTTTGAAAAAAGTGCACATTTCGTGAAAGTGAATTTTATGAGCCTAAGCCAATTACAATACCGACACAAGATATCATAGACAATCTTTTATCAACAAGCTGATTTTTAAGAACATCTTTTTATATTTAACGAATGAGGCCGCGTCACTTGGCGTGATTACATATTCGGTGGGCGTAACATCATTAAGTAATTAAATAACATCAACAACATTATTCCTTCAACAATTTCTCTTGCTCGTCGGCGTGCGAGCTGTTGTATAGATCGCCATTCCTAGGTGTCGCGTATGACGTTGGCGGCGAGGTGCTATACAAAGAGGCGGTTGCGTTCGCAGCCGCCGTGCACACGTTGGGCGACGTCACGAACACGTTAGGAGACGTCGCGCTGACGTTCGACGTCACCGTGACGTTGGGCGACGACACCGTGACGCTTGGCGACGTCGTGAACTGGTTCGTTCCTTGCGTGTAGAAATACGTGGGGCATTGAGTTGTCGATGGACTGAACGGACCTATGGAAGCGGACGGCAACGGGGAACCAGGGGGACCGGAGTTGAAAGACGCGCGAGTGTGAGGGGACGCAGACACCGGCTGAGGATTGGGGGATACCTGAAATATTACACAAACGAAATATGTCATGAAAGAAATCTTCAATGTGGAATTCGTTAGAATTGTCTCTAACATCTATATATATGTATATCCCAAAATCCCAAAATATTTACATTATTTTTCGTGTAGATATAGCTTTTTTATCCATGCTTAAAACCCATAGGGTGGGCATTTATAAGCATTAAGTGGGATAACCAGGCCGTGACAGCTCCATGTTGTAGCTGAATAGAATCATCTCAAAATCCCAAAATATTTACATTATTTTTCGTGTAGATATAGCTTTTTTATCCATGCTTAAAACCCATAGGGTGGGCATTTATAAGCATTAAGTGGGATAACCAGGCCGTGACAGCTCCATGTTGTAGCTGAATAGAATCATCTCAAAATCCCAAAATATTTACATTATTTTTCGTGTACATATAGCTTTTTTATCCATGCTTAAAACCCATAGGGTGGACATTTATAAGCATTAAGTGGGATAACCAGGCCGTGACAGCTCCATGTTGTAGCTGAATAGAATCATCTCAAAATCCCAAAATATTTACATTATTTTTCGTGTACATATAGCTTTTTTATCCATGCTTAAAACCCATAGGGTGGACATTTATAAGCATTAAGTGGGATAACCAGGCCGTGACAGCTCCATGTTGTAGCTGAATAGAATCATCTCAAAATCCCAAAATATTTACATTATTTTTCGTGTACATATAGCTTTTTTATCCATGCTTAAAACCCATAGGGTGGACATTTATAAGCATTAAGTGGGATAACCAGGCCGTGACAGCTCCATGTTGTAGCTGAATAGAATCATCTCAAAATCCCAAAATATTTACATTATTTTTCGTGTAGATATAGCTTTTTTATCCATGCTTAAAACCCATAGGGTGGACATTTATAAGCATTAAGTGGGATAACCAGGCCGTGACAGCTCCATGTTGTAGCTGAATAGAATCATCTCAAAATCCCAAAATATTTACATTATTTTTCGTGTACATATAGACTTTTTATACATGCTTAAAACCCATAGGGTAGGCATTTATAAGCATTAAATGGGATAGTAATCAGAACGCAGGGATATTTTTATACAAATCAATGAAATCATATTATTACCTGTCTGGAAGGCGTTTTGTGATCACCACTCATGCTCATATCCTCGTCAACAGACTGGAGAAGCTGGAAAACAAAAAAAGAATGTCAATTTCTTCAAATTCGTACATCACTGGTCCTAGGAACAATCGTTACGTGGTCGGCAGACGAGTGGAGCTTTCTGTCAGAGTCTGTCAGTTCTGTCAGAGCTTGTCTTAGATTATTTACAGATTTAACAACTGTTCCGACATTTTGATAATAAAAATCTTTCCTAATTTTGATGGATGGAGATAAATTTTATTAATGAGTATGGCAAAAGAATCTCGCAATATATAATTCCCCATCTAATTAACAATTTACCTATCAATATAAAAAATGAAATAGCAAGAAACTTAAAGAGTACATTAAAAAAATATTACCTAAATTAAATATAATAAGATTATATTTATTGGATTGAATAATATAATTAAAAATTATATTTATATAACTAAATTAAATAATTATTCTATAAAAACACATGACTGCATAGAATGGGACACCTGTGTAGCGAGTTGCACACGCACAAAGCATACCGATGTGTGCCGATGATTCGGTCGGCCGGTTTTGCATCTTTTAAATTGAGTTGTAACATTGTTATTGTAATTTCTTGTATATATGATTTATAGTGTAATGTTGTATTGGCGTGAAGTAAATGTCTAGACAAACCAATAATGGTTTACAGACATTGTAAACATTGTGTATTGAATCATGTATGAGATAATAAATAAATAAATAAAATAAAATGGAGATAAAATATAATTACACATTGAGCGCAAAGCACATAGGTACTCGATACGTTGTTCGAGTCAGTGCGCAGTTCAAACAGATTTTTCAATACTGTTTTTATATTAGTATATAATAGATTGGGTTGTTGGCGAGCTTCATCTAATCTTCTCTTGACGAGCTAAAAGCACATTAATAAAAATTAAAAGCAGACGAATCCGCAGGACACAGCTAGTGAAATCTAACATAAAGGTGCGTCCAAATTAAGTAACATATGTTATACAACTTTGTTGCATAACACGTCCACATGATTTATAACACTGCAACATAAAATAAGGTTGTATACATTAAAATAACATTGCAACATAAACATCATATCTAACACGTCTGCAATTGTCTTCAAGTCGCATCTGAAATATATCACCCGAGAAAATATATGTGCAATATAACGCCTGACATTTTGGTCACTGTGACGGAGATCGCACCACCCCTGTTGACTGTTGACAGTGGAATCGATTTTTTATACATATTTTTAAGACGATCCCTAGGGAACATGACAGAACACTTTTTATCCTGGGAAATGTTAGGTTCCAGAGGGGTCGTCTAAAAATATTTAAAAAAAAAGTGTCGCCACCGTGGTCACAGCGATAACGATGTCAGACATTTTCTCAGGTGTTATATTTTTATAAAATACTAGATGATTCATTCGACTTCGTCCGCGTACTTTATAAAATATAATGGGGGGGGGGGGCAGGGGGGGACGGTGAGTAGCCTATATCAATCGCTGATAATGTAGCTTTCTATAGGTGAAAGAATTTTTAAAATCGGTCCAGTAGTTTTTGAGTTTATTCATTACAAACATACACACATACATACATACAAATCTTTTCTCTTTATAATATTAGTTTAGATAACCGTTATATTTTACAAAATATACTTCCCTCATATTTTTATAAAATACAACTGTTTTATTTTTATGAAATATTCCGCGTAATAAATATAAAAATTATAAGTATTAAGTAGTCGCGGGCGTCAGATTTTTAATATTATTAGGATATCGTCCACATGTATAAAACATTCTACATAACTATGTTTTATAACACATTTTATTACACAGTCTGGACTCACCTTTAAACAATAGGGGATCGGACAAATTTTCAGAAAGTGTTTTAAATTAATCTTCATGGATATTTATTCCCATAAAAATACTATTTTATTTATTTATAGCCTTTTAGGTACTCAAAATCATGTTTTAATATTGTTTGTTTGAAAATGCCGCCAAAACGCCATGATAGTTCATCTGAGAGCGCGTAACGTCATTTGTGGTCATATCATAACAAAACATCTGCATTGGCATAAGACAATGATTGCCCACAAATGACGTCACGCACTGTGATTGGTGTTTCAGTATAGATTAAAAATATTGTAAATAATAAAATTTTATTTCTTCATTTAAAAATATTTAAATGAATTATATTAAATTATTAGGTATTCGATAAATAATCGTAAAAAATTATATATTTTCTTTCTAAGTACATTTTAGATTTTAATCTGATTACTGTCCGATCCCCTATTATTATTGAAGTTTTAAATCTAAAACAAAACGATGCACAATTTACGAAACTAACTCCTTCAAGTCTGATCTCTCTTCTCCAATAGACGTAGTATCTTCGAGAGTTGCACGAGCACTTGTTGGTCCATTTCGATTCGTTCTCTTTCTACGTTAATTCGTTGCGTATTCGTTAATTCGTATCGAGAGTCTAATATACGTTCGCTCGAATTGACATCTAACGATGCATCGACATGTAGACTTACGGACTGATCGTGGAAGGTTATGAGTGATTGCGAGGAATGGAAGGTGGTCCGTTTTTTCTTCGGTTCTGTATCTGAAGGAGTGTTTTCATTAAAAAAAAATCATTTATAACTTGTATTGCACATGTGCATCGCTTTACTCGAGATAATACACTAAATGCGCTCGTGGTTTCGTCAAAATGGAATTAATTTTGTGACAAAATATGTCACAAAATTAATTTCAACACAGGTCTTTTTTGAAGGTCTACTTGATGGTACCGTTGCTATAACATAAGCAACGCCACAGGTGCTGCAAGTGCCATAGTAATAGGAATGCTCTGGCATTCCTTACTCACTCACCGAAACACAACAGCACACGTGCTGTTATTTTAAGGTGGTCTTTTGTAAGGGGGCAGTTATTACCGCCAGATGGGCTTGCCCAAATGAGTGCGAAAGGCAATTCTGTATTATTAAATTATTAAAATTTTGTATTAATTAAAATTTATACTGTGTATAAAATTGTATGTTAGTTATGTTCGGTATACACAGATGTCACTACGTTTTATAAGTTCGAAATAGTTCATTTCTCGACGACAGATTTCGCTACGCCGCGCCGGCAAGTTATAATGCGTTATCGTTTCGTTCCTCAACGCGGACTACACTTTTCATACAAGGTCTCGACGTTTACTTTCATAAGCCGAGAGAATAGAATTAGGAAACATAAATACATGCGTCAGCTGTCGCACAGATGTCAAAGTGACAGATAACGCAACGCTTTTTAGTTAACGCTAGTGTTAATTTTACTCCTCATAAAATTTCCATACCGGGGGCCTTAATGAAAATCGATTCTAAAGGAGTAAACTTCAAAAATACTATATAGTATGTAGATCCTACTGTAAGATAAACTAATAGCAACAAACCTCTCTTACTGACGTCGTCCATGCTCTTATTAAATACGACACTATTGGTCCAAAAATTATTTCCAGTACATTCCACGCAGCTTAGCACAGTTTGACTGCATTTGTCGCATATCGGCGAACATTTGTCAATGTTGGGCAAGCATCTCCCTCTGCTTACACCGCTAGTGTTGGATAAACATTGGTCCATTATATTCTCGTGTTCACTCTTGGGGTTGCCGTTTAAGAAATATTGGGCGCTGTAACGAGACGAGTTGGGCAAAGGTCTGCACGTTTGACCAGTTAGAGATTTCGTTTTATTCATATTATTCGCTGTGTCCGGTGGAGTGTTTCGTGAACAATTGACGCAAACATTCGACTCGGCGTTCGTCCAACGTTTGGACGTGTTCTCCAGAGAATTGCGTCTCGGCGCTACTTGCAATAGTTCAATTACATTTTCATTTGGAGAGAACTGGAAATCATCAAATGTTTGTAATGTATGAAAAATTCGTACACCTAATATGTTATTGAGGTCAAAAAAAAATAGTTTTTAGAATTTTTGTCTGCTTGTCTGTGCATTTGTGCACGCTAATCTCAGAAACGGCTTAACCGATTTGTTGTATTGTAGTAAGCTTCCCGTAATAATTCCCGTAATAGTAATATAATGGACATTTAGTGTTTGTTTAATCACAATCGGTTCACAAACAAAAAGTTACGCGCTATACCGAATACGACGCGTACGAAGTTACAGGCTCAGCTAGACTTAATAAAACCTAATTGCTCCCGTGCGAAGCCGGAGTTGAGCCTTTTTTTATTTTATTTTTTTATTAAATCGAGGTAGCGCTTGACCACTATCTCACCTGATGGGGCCGAAGGTGGGGCTTACCCAGTAAATGCCCATTTACCCTGGTTTTGAAGACCCCGAGGCTGTAGTTCTGTGGGAACACAGACGCAGGCAAATATTGGATCTAAATATTTGATCGATGAATATTGGGGCACTATGAATTATTATGCCAACACGCACACATTTTAAAAAAAGCCGGCTTCACTATGCTGTTAGCAAAATTGTGTCTTTAGATCTTATTTGGTCTAAGATTAGATCTTATTTGTACTCTAACTGCTGAATATAAATTAAAATTCTGTAGACATGAGTTTGTGCAAATAAATTTTTCTTTTTTTTAAAAGGATAAGTATAAGGATTCCCTGGTGAGTAAGTTTGATCTGCAGCCATACGATTGGCTTGATCAAGCCAAGTTGATGGTGCATGGGTGTTATTTTTTTTAAATGTTAAATGAAACCATTTCTGACATATCATTTAGGAAAGACTAAACTAAGTCTCGTTTTACGATATTCTTAATGCGATATTCAAAAGATATCTCCACGTATCGTATAGTAAATAAAATTGTACCTTATGTTCAATGTCCGCAGATTCAACTAGGTCTGAACGCGATACTGTCGATAGCATTTTTTTTGAATTGGCACTAGATGGCGTATCGAAATGCTGGAAAGGAACAGGAGATGATTAGGATTGGAGAGGGGCCGGATCTTAATGAGCCTGAATAGGAGTACAACCTTTCGACCACCCTGGTAAATGTACAATAGACAAAAAAGAGATTTTTATTTATTTTTTAACCCTCCTTAGCAAAAATTAAAAATAATTAATAATTTTAATTAAAACTGCTTCAAATTAATATTCCCCTAACCGGGGATTGCTCAAACGATTCTTTGTTATTTATTAACTGACCCGACAGAGGTCGTTGTTCTGTCGAAAGCTATTGGATTTGATTAAAGTGTTTGTATTGTCAGTTAGAAACTTTTGTCAGGAGAAATAAAACTGAGGCTTTTACGTCATTCCGGGCAATCTTTCTCTTCACGAGAACCTTCTTCGATGAGGTTCGCGGAAGATTTTTATGAAGAGAAAAACTGCCCGTTTTTTTTTTGTTTAAAATACAAATCAGCTGCGACAGTCCGATAGCTTTTGACACAACATATATATATATATATATATATATATATATATATATATATATATATATATATATATATATATATATATATATATATATATATATACGAGACTTACTCGTTTAAAGTTATTAGATTTCATGTTCACATTTATTAAAATTAATAAAAAGCGAGGTACGAACTTGAATAAAGCATTTTTCTTTAATAACTAGTTACCAAAGAAACATACTTTTGCGTAACTCTAGTTACGAATCACAGTTACCACGGTGGGCGGATCCGAAGTAAAAGAGGAAAAATCAGGGATAACAACTTAACACTGTCTTTTAACAAGCACCAAATCGCAGACCGGCATTGCACCGTTATGCTTTTTTTGGTCATAAAACTGTGACTCATAGCAGACACGTACCGAGATCACATGACTTACAGACAGACTTGTTAAACAATGATACAAGTGATTAACAATGAGGATATTGGGAAAGAATTAAGAGGGACAATGAGGCGAGGCAGAACACCCGCTAAGCATGCATACCTTAAGAACAACAAAACACTCGTATTTAAGCTCGTATAATCCCCGCAAGCTGCTAATGCATAGAAACCCTGTCACATTAACAACCACGTAATGTCATCCGCAACCAAAAACTCGCCGACTAGTCTTGCAACATTACTGGGTATGTCACTAGATCAAAATGGCGGCCAGATGCATTGACAATTTGCGGTGCGTATATTCTTACAAAAGCCAGAATAAACCCCTTATTATTATTACTTTTTTCATATCGGAAAAGATCCCTGTTAGCGGCGAAATGCGGCTCTATCAAAGGAACTCGCGGTGTTTGACAAAGAAAAGATGCGGCGAAGAAAAGTCTTTGATTTCCGCCGATCCTTCTGGAAACTTCTGGCAGTGACTAAACACTTGTGACCTACCTACACTACTTAAGTATGTGCATCACACATAGCTGCAGCATCTACCGAGTCGATCGCCAGCAGTTCAGTTATGAGCTTGAACAAGCGATTATTGAAAGAGATATAAGCGATTATTGGAGAAAACAAAGTTTACCTTATCAACTTCTGTATCGAACTGCTCTGTGATCGGTCCCTTAGACAAGACGCCTTTCTCCATCAACGTAGCTCGTTTAGCTGCCAAATATAATGAACTGAAACAAACAACTGAAACTGAACAAGTGTTTGAAAGACTTTGTCAAGATAGTATTTTTTTTTGGCCCATGTTCGAGTTATATAAGCCTACTTATACAGACTACGGCACCATGTCATGTTATGAACAAGAGTATCCTAGACACGGAGAGCTAACCGCGCCTTGACCACTCAAGAAAATCGGCCGGTCGTAAACAAAGGGACCACTCACCGTTTGACAGTAAGATAGTACAGCTCCGTGGTAGCTCTAACCGAATAGTCCGGGACAAAGGTCGTCCTCAGCATTGATTCCATGTTGATGTTCTGCAGGGAACCCATGGCCGATGGTGTCGGAGATTCAGCTGAAAATCCAAATTTATTGTAGGGGTAGAAAAATTTACATTCAAATTCGATAAAAAACAATTGTACATATAACAAAAAGTCGTTTGATGTACGAGTAATAGGGAATATGCGTCTAATTCAAAAAAGGCTTAATTTTTTTTTATCAACATTATTGCTTTATTATAATAATGTTTATGTAAATATTTTTATAATATATTTCTTTTTTGTTAAGAAAATAATTATTAAAAAGTGCAAAAAAATTGCGGGAAATCCAAAACACTTGAAACGGTCAGTTCGAATGTGACGTCAAAGTTTATGAAATGTCAACAAGCGTGTAGACGTTTGTGATTAGACTGTGACGTCACGACAAGCGCGTCAAAAGGGCGGGTGTTTAAAGTGCCCGTAGCTGTTAGTAAATTTTAACAATTTTTTGTTACTAAATTTCTGTTTTTTGGCTTTGAATATTTTTTACGGTTACATAACGATATAACCTATCGTACGAAAATATTAAAAAAAAAATGTGCATATTCCCTATTCATTGTAGTGAACTACAAGTTCTACATTACAGAACTGAAGCGGGTGTTCTGACAAACAGTTCCACATGATGGTAAGTCGTCTTCATCATCAACATAATCTCAGCCGTGGGACGTCAACTGCTGGACATAGGCCTTCCCATAATTTTCCAATGGGACCGGTCAGAAGCAGCCAGGATCCACTGTCGAGCGCGCGGCATCCACCACGGCAGAACAGAAACCACCTTGCGATTACCGCTAAGACTTAATAATGCTACGTGTTGACGTTGAGACACCTCGTGAGGGACTGTATTCATGAGTAGGATTTAAGCTTTTTTCGCTCTTCCCGCACCCGCTCCCGCTATCCGCGCCGCTCCCACTGTGTTTTTACCTTAAGAGAGCACTTTCCAACTCGAATTCCATGATTGCTCATTAATTATAGGTCATAGCAATACATAAAAAAAACATGACATTTCATTTTTTTTATAAATTTTTGATAATTTTTTTGATAACATTTTGATAATTTTTTTTTTTTTCTAAATTCATTACCGGGATGCTACTTTGACTTTTATTGGCGTAGGCTGTGCCTCCTTTAATTGCGGCGGCATCTGCCATGTTTTTTTTTTCTGTCCCTTGCTGTATGTCTTTTTCGGTGCCTGCCTCGTTGGAGGCCATGTAATAATAAATAAATAAATAATTATTATAAAAAGGTGATCCAAGTAAACAAATTGACTTTGTTAGAGAATTTAAATATTTAGGGCTCACACTCGACTGTAATATGAATTGGAAATTACATGTAAATAATGTATGTAATAAATTGCGTTCACTACTGTGTAAGATGTATTATCTCAAAAATGTAATAGATAGGAAAACAATGCGTATGTTATATTTTGCATTACCTGACGCCGTACTAAGCTACGGTTTGTCAGCATATATGGACTTACTTTTCCAACATATTTAAGTAGATTACATCAACTTCAAACCAGGTTCTTAAAACTTTTAGTAACTAATAAAATAAAAAAGGAATGTAATAAGGATTATGATAAACTGTTTGGAAAATGTAATGTATTACCCGTACAGGGAAAAGTAAAATATTTATTAGCCATGGAAAACTTTAACATTTCAGATTATAAAATAAATAAAACATCAGTTTGAGAAAAAATTTGCGAAATAAATATGAAGTACCTAGGGTCACTAACTACTATGGAAAAAGGACAAGAAAATATGTAATTCCTAAAATATTTAATAATATAAAATGTGAAGAAGAAAACTGTAGTAAGGATGTATTTAAAGCAAAGTTAAAATTAGAATTGTTAAGTGAATATAGCGATTCACTTAACAGTTTGTATATATACAAACTGTTTGGTTGTAAAGTGTACCTCATTAAAGTTTGTTAGTTGCCTACACAAGATACCTATTGCCTATTGCGCAGCTGCTTTAGAAGATAAGAGTGCATATATATTCGTCAACAAACTTCATGTAAGTTTGACGATTTATTTAGTTTTAAGGTTTTTGTTATGTATTTTGAATTAAATAAATTAAAAAAAAAAAAAAGTGTTGTCAAGATGTACGTGTACCACGAAACAGATAGCGCCGGCCACTTCCGACATTTTGACGTGCGAGGAAAAAGGACAGAGATACATAATCATTCAATACTGTAAAACTCAGTATGGAACTTACCTACGCCAACGTTTTGGGTGAGCGCCTGCGAACCGAAGTAGGTGAATGGTCCAGCCTCGAACACGAGGTTTTCACGACCCACAGTAACTTCTACTCGACCCTCTAGTATCAGCACAAAGTAATCCACCTGCATAGAGAGGGCAATGTACATTTTGTAAGATATTTTATATATTTTTTAAGGTTCCGTACGTCCGAATAAAAAAACGGAACCCTTATATGATCACTCGTGTGTCGGTTTGTCCGTCCATTCCTCCCTCCCATAAGATTATGCGGATATTATGCGGATTATGTGGATAGGTAATATTATGCGGATAGGTAACTCAATATTATGCGGATAGGTAACATCGTACGGAACCCTCTTCAAGCGAGTTCAACTCGCACTTGTCCCGTTTTTGTTTGTTAAGATCGACAGACAGGCTGACGGTCCAGTGCAAGTGCGATGCCGACCATAGTAGGATGTAGTAGGCTTTGACATCCCTTACTCACTCACCGCAACGCAGCAGCACACGTGCTATTATTTCGCAGTGGTATTAAAGGGGGTGGTTACTGTCGCCTGACGGGCTGCCCAAATTACTGCGAAAACAAACACCCGCCATATTGGCGCGCTTGTCGTGACGTCACAGTCTACAATAACAATCAAATGTTAAAAAATCATAAATGAAATAAATACGCTCTTGTTGAGGCTGTCATTATAGACTTTGACGTCAAGTTCGATCTGACCAATAGCGTTGTGTTCCAAGTATTTTAAATTTCCGACTATTTTTTTTGCATGACGACGGTGGCGCGCTACTGTTGACGACAGTGGCGCCGATTTTATATTTTTGGACTATCCCTCGGGAACCTAACATTTTTCTAGGAGTATCCTATATGTTAATCCAGTTAATAAACTATCTGTTTGCCAAATTTCATCCAAATCTGTTTAGCCGTTTTTGAGTTATTGAGGAACAAACATACAAACTTTCGTATTTATAATATTATTAGTATAATAATGGATAATAAATGAAAAACCACGCTATAATGATTAAGACACGTGATCATGTAATAACAATAGTAAATATGTCATGGGAAAAATTGTATAGGAAATATTTTAGGACCAAAAACCTCATGACCCCAGTCATCTTCTTCTCTCTTCTCTTAGCAGCTGGGGATCCTTGGGCAACTTAAGTAACGATTGTCTAAAGCGCCACTGTAAATAATAGTGACTAAAGAGTATGTTATGGACGAGAAAAAAACCTTAGACTTCCTAAAAACAATGTTTATTTTTTTCTTCCATCTAATACTGAGAATACACCCGCAAATATGAGCAAATAGAAACAAGCTTTCTGATTCAACCTTCAAAATAGGAAAAATACACAAAAAATATGTAGAAAATTCGACTACTCACCGGTTTCCCCTGTTGGAAGACATAAATCGCCGGATCTGTCTTGGATTTGCCCTTCACCTTGATGTAATGTATCACGTCCTGCCTCAGCAGTCTCTTGAGGACAGTTTCCGACACGCTGTCAGGTTTGAAAGCGTCCACGCCTGTATTAAATACCATACAATTAAATTTAAAATACCATTTCCATCCACAAGTGTATTTTTATACCGCCGGTGGCAAGATAGGGGGTCGCGTAAGTGCTACGCTAGGATATACTATCGTTTCCATTTTTACCAATGTTTACCACCATTGTGGCTGATTTTTTTTAATGTTAAGGTCGGCAGACAGGCTGACGGTCCACTTGATGACGGTGAAGTTGGAGACACTGCTGCGTCATCTAGCGATTATGTTGCCGGGTACTCGCGCTCATGTTGTCGGTCTTTTAACTCGCTCCCAAAAAAACGACAAAACAGGGAGCAGTGGGCATGACGAGGAGCATGACGAGAGGCATGATGAGTAACGTTGCCACGCTACATCCCTTTTTTTATGTTAAGATCGGCAGACAGGCTGACAGACCACTTGATGGTAGGTGGCTACCGTCGCCCATTACACAAGTAACGCCAAAGCTGCCGCAAGTGTGCTGCCGACTGCACTAGGATTAAGGATAGGGATTAGGAGTGGATAGGAAAATGAGCTCTGGCACCCCTTACTCCCTCACCGAAACACAACAGTACACTTGCTGTTATTTCACAGTGGTCTTCTGTAAGGGGGTGGTTACTGTCGCCAGACGGGCTGCCCAAATGACTGCGAAAATGCAGTGTACCCTGCCACTACTTTCCAAATCCAGACCAGAGCCAAATTTGAAAAGTTCATTTTTCAAAGTTAACCCTGCCGGAAATCGAACCCGGGAACCCTAGAACAGAGCGATAAGGCAAGCACCCTAACCTCTCATCCAACGGGCTCGTCAAATTCGGATTGCCCCGAATAGGCAGCGTAGCGCGCTGCTCTTTCTCTTGTCGTGGGCGCCGACCTCTGCTGCTACTGCCGGCCGCTGTGAAAGCATGTGTCGGCAGTGATCTTGCGTGGCTGACGATGCTCGCATTTTGCGAGCACGTCATGTCGCGCAAGGAGGCAGCGGGAAGAGGATCCTCTCTCCAAGGTCGGGCGCAGGCGGTTGACCCATGTCCGCCACCTCCCGTCGTGAGGTCTCCCGAGATGGCCGGTGTACTTCCACTTTCGGGTACGCCGAGATACCGACAGGGAACAGGGATGTAATTACATTACGTTTGCAACTTTGCGTCATCCAATCAGGGATGAGGAGATCCAAACAAACGAAAGTCACCAGCACAGCCCAGTGGACCAGTAAGTTGAAGTGGCAGTGAGCATATAAAAAACCGATGGCCGCTGGGGCCGGAAGGTTTTCGAGTGGACGCCACGGAATGGCAAACACAGAGACAGACGATCTGATAAGGGCCGCGGGTCGATGGTGGATCCAGTATGCTTCTGAGCAGTCTCATTGGAACATCATGGGGGATGCCAGCAGTGCACGTCCTACGGCTAAGATGATGAATGTATACTGACTTGTGCTGAGGAACTGGAAGGTGGCCAGGGTGAGCTGTGGCGAAATGTGGATTCGCTGGTTCTCGTGGCGTTCCGCGAAAGCGGCGAAGTCGTCCAGACGGTGCTGCGGGCGGTTTCGACGACGCTTGCTTCTGTTATCCACTAAAAATATATATACAACAAATTTAAAAATGTCCATTTGTTCATTTGAACAAATTTAAAATTTGAACAAACTTATCAATTTGAACAAATTGATAAATTTATACTGCAATTAACCAATTAAAGATTACAGTATTTTTTACATTATTCACAATTCTAGCTAAAAAATCTCATTAATAAATTTACTCATTTACTCTTACAAAATTCCCTAGGCGACGGTAACTACCTACCATCAAATGGAACGTCAGCCTGCCTGCCACCCTTTATAATATAAAAGATTAAAGAAATACTCACAGAAGACATCGGTTTCATCAACGATCTCCGCTTGTATCATCTCCTCTATGACATCCTCGAGGGTCACCAGGCCTATGGTCTCGTAGAACGGATCGCCCTCACCCTCGTTGTTGATTCGATGGACAAAGGCCATGTGTCCCTTTTGACCTGTGAAAGTTGATTTGCATAGTATGAGCCGCAGAAGTGACGTTTAAGACTACGAGAGAATGGCTGATTCTTCGTCCATTCTTGTAGCTTATTCTAAACGGACGTAAAAATAAATAGGCTATTTGAATTGTTTTTGAACGCCATACATCTCTGACTAGATTTTGTCCCTTTCGTCGGCATCCCTTTCGTCTACGTTGAAAAATAACGCCTGACATCTTTATCGCTGGAACGACGGTGGCGTCGCCACTTATGACGACGACAGTGGCGTCGCCACTTATGGCGACAGTGGGGTCGAATTTTTTATATTTTCTAGACGATTTTCCTAACATTTTTCCAGGACAAAAAGTATCCTATATGTTAATCCAGATAATAAAGTATCTGTATGACGAATTTCATCCAAATCAGTTCAGTAGTTTTTTCGTGAAAGAGTAACAAACATCAATCCATGCTCACAAACTTTCGCATTATAATATTAGTAGCATATATTAAGAAGATTTTTTTAATTTTCTTTAAGATCGATAGGCTAACGGTCCACTTGATGGTAGGTGGCCACCGTCGCCTATAACACATACAACGCCATTGTAAAAGTTCCCTTTCAAAGTTGATCCTGCCGGGAATCGAACCCGGGAACCTTAGAACAGAGCGTTAAGGCAAACACCCTAACCACTCATCCAACGGGCTCGTCAAGAAGATCTCTCGGGTACATCACTTCTTTTTCAGGATGAAAGGTATCCTATGTCCACTTCTGTCTCCCTGACAACGTGTATGGAAAATTTCATGATGATCGGTTGAACAGTAACAAACATAATCGAGGGTGTAAATTTATCACTTACACCCCAGTGAAAAAGACTAATTCTCACAATTTATCCAAGAAAAAAAAAACTGCTAATAATTACGAGTTCCAAGCGAGTGAAAAATTACTATTTTTCATCACTTATGAATGGAAAGAACCAAACTTTTTTCCACTCACCCTCTTTGAACATTTTAAACATGATGTCCAAGGTGACGTCTTCGAAGACAAAGTTGCACGGGTTCTGATAGTATTGGCACAGGGTCTGAAGCGGGGTGTTGTCGTCAGGATCGACGAACGCCAGATCCTTTATGAACAGCACAGTCACTATATTGGTGCGACTACCCTCATACACTGGGATACGAGAGAAACCTGAAAAAAGTGAAAATATTTTTAAAGTGGCGACATGTTACAAGTTATTCGGCATGTCAGTACGGCGAGCCGAGTGGCTCGATGACGAATGCCGACCACCCGAGCGCGCTCCACCCGGCTGTCGGTTTTTTGGCGAATCAAGTAGCGAGGAAAGGACTGACGAGCCCGTTAGATGAGTGGTTAGAGTGCTTGCCTTAACGCTCTGTTCTAAGGTTCCCGGGTTCGATTCCCGGTAGGATCTGGAAAGTAGTGGCAGGGCATAGTGCGTTTCGCATTCATTCGGTCAGCCCGTCTGGCGGCAGTAACCACCCCCTTACAGAAGACCACCGTGAAATAACGCCCTCAACAATGAAGTATGACAATTGTGACTTTTGTGTTTGTGGACCTCACTGTCAAAAATTGATAGGTGTGCAACAGCACGTGTGCTGTTGTGTTTCGGTGAGTGAGTAAGCGATGCCAGAGCCCATTTCCCTATCCCCTCCTAATCCCTTATCCTTAATCCTATTGTAGTCGGCAGCGCACTTGCAGCAGCTTTGGCGTTGCTTGTGTTATAGGCGACGGTAGCCACCTACCATCAAGTGGTCTGTCAGCCTGTCTGCCGATCTTAACATAAAAAAAGAGAGACATAGTGTGGCAACGTTACTCATCATGCCGCACCTACTGCTCCCTGTTTTGTCGGTTTTTTGGGAGCGAGTCAAAGGGCCGGCAACATAATCGCTAGATGGCGCAGCAGTGTCTCCAACTTCACCGTAATTACGGTAGACATGCCGTAATTTTGCTAGATTTACCGCTTACCGTTAGTATTTTTGATACGGTGACAAAAACCACCGTCATTTATGTTCAAGATTTTGTTACTCTGAGTAATGTACTTTTTTGCATAAACAACACTGAGCAATATATGGCAACACTGATACAAAAAGTAGGGAATCTCCTTGTTTCTTAACTAAACCAAATTGAATTGTATCCGTTTCGAATCAAATAGAATTTAGTGAACGATAATTTATTTTGATACACTAATAACATTCATTCATTTGCTTATCGCTATCGTTGGCTCGGTCATTCGGTGTGTTATTTTGCAGGCAAACGTTTTATTGCATTTATTAATTTATTTTATCTGCTTCGGTGTTAAATAAAAAAAAGACGGGACAAGTGCGGGTTGAACTTGCGTGAAGGGGGTTCCGTACGATGTTACCTATCCGCACAATATTATATTTTAATATCACCTTATAGGTTTTCCTATAATCTATAAGTAGAAAACTAATTTCTGTATTTTTTTTTTTTTTTCAAAATTTTAGGTTCAGTCGTTTCCGAGATAAGGGCGGGGGAATGGTCGGACAGACGGACACGCGAGTGATCCTATAAGGGTTCCGTTCTTTTATTCGGACGTACGGAACCCTAAAAATGGCTGCTGATGTAGACAGCGACTGTGACAATAATGGCCCGTCTACTCCGAAAAAACAAAAGATACGGGCAGATGGAAAAACAGAAAAGTAAATACAAACAGAAATTTCGATCAGAGTGGCTATCGAACAAAAACTTTTTATCTTCGTTAAGTGAGCACCAAACTGACCCATTTAAAGCTAACGCAGCTTGTGTTCTGTCACTATATTCTATCACCTATAGAAAGCCATTATCTTTTTTTTTTTTTTTTTTTTTTTTTTGAATGAAATCGACCACTATCTCACCTGATGTGAGGTGCAGATGTGGCTGGAGGTGGACCACGCTTACCTAGTAAATGCCCATTTACCCTAGTTTTGAAGACCCCGAGGTTGTAGTTCTGTGGGAACACAGACGCAGGCAATGAGTACTATGTTAGTCAAAGAATAACATAGTATTTTGCCCTTGGCCCGTAGAATATACTTTGTACTGTAACTGCTGTATACAAATTAAAATCTTGTAAACATGTGTTCGCGCAAATAAAGATTTATTTTATTTTATTTTTTTAATTTTATTTTTAAAGAGACGCGGACGAAGTCGCGTCCAACAGATTAAAGAAAATAGAGTCGAAAAAAAATATTTTATAAAGTTGGAAAACGGTAAAGAGCTCCCGACATGGTTTATCCGGCTCTGGCAACACTCCTGATTACATTTTTTTTATCTCGAATTTCATTACCGACTATATTTATTATAGTTCTATAGTTTTCTGTAATTTGTGACAAGAATTCCACCCTCACCTTTCCATTCGACGATGTGGGAGGGAACTTTTAACGTCAACGCTAAAGGTCAAACGTGACGTGTTTAGCGTTATGCACACATTACGCAAAGTTGATGCGAAACAAATGTTCCGATTTAAATAAATCTTTATGAAATTGAGCGACAGAGGAACTGACGGCCCATTAGACGAAATGAATGTCAACTGTAATATAATGTAGACTAGTCGATGTCCGCGACTTTGTCCGCTTCTCTTTATAAAATACTAGCGACCCGCACCCGGCTTCGCCCGGGGTGCAATTTTTATATATATGAACATTCCCCGTTTATCCCTCTTTCCATTGGCGAAAACCGAATTAAAATCGGTCTACCCGTTCACGCGTGATGCCGTGACCACATTGGCGGATACAGGGGGGGGGGGCATGGGGGTCATGGCCCCCCCCAAAAGACCCAGGAATTCCATATTTTTGACTTAACTTTTCAATTCAATTCATATATGAACTGAATATAGAATAATATAATCCATATCAATCAAAGTTATCGAAAGTTTCATAATTCATGTCAGACATTTGAGACAGTTCAAATACGCGATTACGCGGGTTAAAAGTATTTGCAATACAACCATAATGCATCTCAACTAGTAAAGAAAATACACAAAAAAATTACTTGTGATATTAACCCTAACTCCGAATTTTGTCGGAATGCCCCCCCCCCCCCCCCCCCAAATGAAATCCTGGATCCGCCCCTGCGTGACCAAGGGAAATGGGGATTCATTTTTATATATAGAGATTACTCGCTGGTAATGTAGTTTTCTATAGGTGAAATGTTGTAGTTTTAGTTTAAAAAATTTTCACTCTGAAGTCTGGCACCGTGCAGTTTTAATTTTAATTCAATGTGACCAGTGCAATAAACCCAATAAATCAATTTTGTTGTACTGTATTGTTTCATAAAAATTCTAACTAACTACTATAAACTCACTGTAAAAGTGAGTTTGTTTATTTAATACATCTCCTTATCCCCTCCTAATCCCTTATCCTTAATCCTACTGTAGTCGGCAGCGCACTTGCAGCAGCTTTGGCGTTGTTTGTGTTATAGGCGACGGTAGCCACCTACCATCAAGTGGACCGTGAGCCTGTCTGTCGACATAACATAAAAAAAAAAAACTTTGTTTATTTGACGAGCCCATTGGATGAGTGGTTAGAGTGCTCGCCTTAACCCCCTGTTCTAGGGTTCCCGGGTTCGATTCCAGGCATGTTCAACTTTCAAAAATGGAAAGTAGTGGTCTCTGGTTCTGGAAAGTAGTGGCAGGGCACACTGCGTTTCGCAGTCATTTGGGCTGCCCGTCTGGCGGCAGTATCCACCCCCTTACAGAAGACCACCGTGAAATAACAGCACGTGTGCTGTTGTGTTTCGGTGAGTGAAGTAAGGGATGCCACTTCACTCTTGATGATCGGTTTAACCGCTTAACCGATCATCATGAAACTTTGCATATAATTTATGTTGTCAGGGATACAGTTGTCAGTCACCTTTCAGCCAGAAAAAAAACGGGACAAGTGCGAGTTGAACTCGCGTGAAGAGGGTCCCGTACGATGTTACCTATCAGCACAATATTAAGTGATTTACCATGTCATTTTAATATCATGAACTTCTTATAGGTTTTCCTATAATCTATAAGTAGAAAACTAATCTCTTTATTTTTTTCAAAATTTTAGGTTCAGTAGTTTCGGAGATAAGGGAATGGTCAACTTTCGTCTATTTATTTTAAAATTACAAAAAAAAACATTTAAGATCTTCACAACAAGACATTCCATTTGATATAATCACACGATGCAGTTTTCAAAATTTTTCTTTTTTAATTCCCCCCAAAAAATGACCTCCCATATACAGATTTCATCTATTCACGTCACACCTCTGCGTTTGGGTCACAGAAATTGATATGTGTACCAAATTTCAATTTAATCGGTCTAGTAGATTCGGCTATAATTGACTGTGACGGACGGACAGACGGACACACGAGTGATCCTATAAGGGTTCCGTTTTTCTATTCGGACGTACGGAACCCTAAAAAAGGACCTACTGTTCTCAAGATATCATCTAGAAAAAAAGTGTCCGTGTCAGCTCCGACGTTTTTACTCGTGTCAATATGTATTTAAATAATCAGTTCATTTTTCGATTACGGGCAGGTTATGACGCGCTATCGTTTCTTTCCTCAACGCGGACTATCCTTTTCATACAAGATTCGACGTTTGCTTTTATAAGCCCAGGGAATAGAATTGGGAGACATGCGTCAGCTGTCGCATAAATGTCATAGTGACAGATAACGTAACGCTTTTTGTCTAACGCTTGTATTAATTTTACTCCTCATAAAATTTCCATATCATAAACCGATCCTCAAGGAGTAAACTCCAAAAAATCAATAAATCTAAAAAAAAATTACCAGCAATAAAGATTCAATAAATGTTTTAAAAGGGGCGCGGACGAGGTCGTGGGCGAAAGCTAGCTAGCATTTGAATATTTGTTGGTTACGTAGACACCGTAAGAAGCGGACCGTACGTGGGTACTGCAACTACGTCTGGTCTATTTAAAGCGTTGAAGGGTCACATTTATGGCAAAATTGGAACGAGTCCAGCGCCGTGTAAATTATGTATTTTATTTATAAACATAACACACACGAGCGCACATGATATATTTGACAGTGTTTACGGTTTCCACCGGTGATCGAAATGATACTCTTAGTCGCAGAAAAGTTACTGTAACACTGTTGGATTATTTTTTTATTTTCACTAGATACATTTCATCATAATCATGGACAGTCTATTATGTGTCCTCACTGCAGGGGCACAGGCCTATAGGCTTATATGGTCCACCAAGCTCTGGCCCAGTGCGGTGGACTTCACGTGCTCGCGATGTTTTCCTTCACCGTTTGAGAGCAATCGGTAAATCCACTTAAGTTTTTAGAAAAAAATACATTGCTACATGGCAAGACCGGGTTCGAACTGGGACCTCTCGACACGATAGGCCGCGTTTTACCCACCGCGCCACCGACGCTTCTACTGATGTCGTCCGACGCTCAATGCATTTATTTTTGAAACAATTGCAAGAAATAACACTAAAAATACGATCATCTTCGGTGACTGGAACAAATCTCCCAAAGATCCCGACCTTTTGCTTGTCTGAGACTGGACTTCCACTACACTTCCTAAACATTTATATCCCTAAGGACTATAATTCCCAGGAAAACGACTGGGATACACGCGGTGAAATCCTATCAGGACATCATAAGCACACCCTTACACCAGACCATTCAGGTAATTTATTGTTCCGTGTTAGACATACGCATAGTAAGAAATAAGCTTTTAACTTGCATGGTAGCTTCTTTCTTCTTAGTTAGAATCTTCTTAGAAGATGTAATTTAAAAAAAAACTCACCACTCTTCACAATCTCGCTCATCGTTTCAAAGTCCAATATGGACGTGATGGGCAGCATGTACACGTCCTCCAGTTTGGTCATCACAGCGGCGACGGTCTTCTTGCGCAACTCCAGAGCGCCAGCTATTATGTTCACCTCGTCCCTGTCCAAGTCGTTCATGTCCGTCGTCACTTTGACGAGTTCCTTCAGCCGCTCCCTGTTGTAGACACTTCCTATCTCCTCGCCGAGGAAGTAGTCGAGCAGTTTGCTGACAGGATACGCCAGGGGAGCAGTCAACGCCATCACTGCCTGTTAACAATGTTCACTGAATGTAAGCCATCAAATTGAACTGTAGCACTTTTTTTTTATGTTAAGTCGTCAGACAGGCTGTTGGGGATCCACCTGATGGTAGGCGGTTACAATCGCCTATAACACGAGCAGCGTCACAGGTGCTGCAAGTACGCTGCCGAATATATTAGGATTACGTATATGGGAAATGGGCTCTGACATCGTTTACTCACTTACTGTAACACAACAGCCCACACGCTGTTATTTTCTGTAAAGATTGGTTCCTAACTCCAGAAATGACTACGAAACGCAGTGTGCTTTGATACTAGTTGGCAGATCCAGACCAGAGCCGACTATGAAAAATTCTTATGTTAAGATCGGTAGCATCAGGCTAACGGTCCACTTGATGGTAGGTGGCTACCGTCGCCTATAGCACAAGCAACGCCAAAGCTGCTAAAAGTGCGCTGCCGACTACAGTAGGATTAAGGATAAGGGATTAGGAGGGGATGGGGAAATGGGCTCTGGCATCCCTTACTCACTCAACGAAACACAACAGTACACGTGCTGTTATTTCACGGTGGTCTTCTGAAAGGGGGTGTAAGGGGGTGGTTACTGCCGCCAAACGGGATACACAAATGACTGCGAAACGCAGTGTGTGTGCCCTGCCACTACTTAAAATGGCTCGTCATTTAAATAGATTTTTAATTTTTTTTATTGAGACTTAAATGATTATATAATGCTTACCAATAAAGCTAAATAATTAGTTTTTTTTTTGTTTGAAAGCGTTAAACTCTGAAATTAGAAGTCGAATTGAAAATAAAAATGGGTTTCTCTCGGTCCATCCATTTATTTTACTTATGACGCAATGCACACCTATCAATTTTTGACAGTGAGGTCCACAAACACAAAAGTCACAATTGTCATACTTCATTGTTGAGGGCGACGTACGTAATGGTGACGTTCCTATGAATAGTCTAACGCACAGACTATCGACTCAACCGCTCATCGTGAAATTTTGCATACACGTTGTCAGGGATACAGAAAAGGACATAGGATACCTTGCATCCAGAGAAAAGTACAGTTCCTTAAGGATCATCTAAAAAAGTGTGTGTGTGTGTGTGTGACAGCTCCGACTGGAGTTTACTCCTTTAAACGTATAAAATTTTCTTCGTGTCAAAAGGCGCAGCGACATCTGTCTTGGGTATCCACCCAAGACAGATGTCGCTGCGCCGGCAGATTACAACGCGCCATCGTTTCTTTCCTCAACGCGGACTATCCTTTTCATACAAGATTCGACGTTCGCTTTTATAAGCCCAGAGAATAGAATTAGGGAACGTAAATAACATGCGTCAGCTGTCACACAAATGTCAAAGTGACAGGTAAAGTAACGCTTTTTAGTGAACGCTTATATTAATTTTACCCTTCATAAAATTTCCATACCGAGAGCCTTATATGAAAATAGATTCTTAAGGAGTAAACTAAAAAAAAATCAACACCTGTCAAAAATATATGAGCAGTAAGTATAAAAACACCTAAATACGGAACCCTAAAAAAGGGGGGACACGGACGAAGTCACGGGCAAAAGCTGGTATTTTATAAACCCATTTTAGGACCCCTTACCTTAGTGACGCATATACTCCTCGCTCCAACCATGAGACCGTGCCGGGAGCATATAGCTTGCGGAGTGATCTCCCCTAGCAACACTATGGCGAGCGTCGAGAATATTACGGCGAACAGTCCCGAGGTCAGTTCGTCCAGCAGTATCGTGAATGTGGAATTGACTGCCACGTTTCCGAGGAGTATGCTGCAGAGGAGGTAGTTGCCGTGGTCTCGCACGGGCATAATGGCCCGGGCGTATTTTCTCTCTTGTTCGGTGCCTTGACAGAGAACAAAACTCTTCTTTATGTAAAGGTCTTCGGACATTTTGACGAGCCCATTGGATGAGTGGTTAAGGTGTTTGCCCAAAGGCTCTGTCTCAGGGGGCCCGGGTACAGTTTTCAAAGTAGGCTCGGGTTTGGATCTGGAAAGTTGCGGCAGGGTACACTGCGTTTCGCAATTATTAGGGCTGCCCGTCTGGCTGCAGTAACCGCCCCCTTACAGAAGACCACCGTGACATAACAGCATGTGTGCTGTTGTATTTCGGTGAGTGAGTAAGAGTTGCCAGAGCTCATTTCCCTATCCCTTCCAAATCCCTTATCCCTAATCCTAATATATTCGGCAGCGCACCTGCAGCACTTGAGGTGATGGTTGTGTTATATGCGACGGCAGCCACCTACTATCAAGTAGACCGTCAGCCGATCGATCTTAACATAAAAAAGACATCGTTTAGTAAAAACAGCGTTATTGTGGTGATTAATTAAAATGTATATGACGAAATCAGGAAACGATTAAAGGACCCTGAGACAATATCCAAGGGGCCCCGACATGGTTAATCCGGGCCTTAAAATAAGAGACTTTCATGGTGATTCAAAACACATCACCATCGGTCTGAAGCAACCTGGATCCACCGTATCAGATCTCTTCCAGTAATTCTTTTGGCACTAGCTGCCCCGCCGTTACCTTGGCCGCTGCCGTAGCCGTTACCTTAGCGAGGCCACCAGAGACTGGGGGCCTGATCGGACTCGTGTATGTAGATCATGGGGTGCAATTGCCAATACTCGCCACGCTTGGCATGCGGGTTGGCGAGCGCAGTTTAATAGAGTGCTGCCACTCTTTGGTGATTTTTCCCTTAGCCGATTCCTACGGCACCCAAAGACTGATTGAGATGGGGAGATGCTATTCTAAGCCGGGACATCACGGCTAAACAAGAAAACAACATACATAAATAAAACGTGTTCACCTGTATTCGATATGATCTTCAGTTCGGTTCTGTCCAAGGACATCAGTCCGAGGTTCAAACCGGAGAACAATGCGGAAAACATGAGACATATCAGTATGAGTATCAAGGAGACGTACAGGGGCAGCAGCTTGTTGTGAATGGCTAACACCTGCAACAGAAAAAAGCTCTTGATTGAAGCCAAGAGTTACAATACGTTCGGTCTTACTTTGTCGAACTGAAACCAGAGGCTCTAGTATGAGTTTACGATACTACACTCGCTAGCGAGAACGTAAAACTTTTGTATGGAAAATCGTGAACTGTCAATGTCAAATTATCAATTTTCCATATAAATCTTTTACGCTCTCGCTAGCGAGTGTAGTATCGTAAACTCATGCTAGAGCCACAGACACAGCGACCAGTCGCTAAGAAAATTGCTTAACTACTAAGTTTGTCATTAACTACTAAGTTTAACTACCAAGTTTGTTCTGTAACCGGATTTAGAAATCGAAGATCGAAAATACTGAAATAAACTTTTGAGTTAATATACAGGCTGATTAATTCAAATGAGTCAGTGAGGACAGATCTGAAACCATGAGAGATACGAAAATTTGATCTTAGTATAAGGGCTTCGATTTTTGAATCAATAAAAACATGCATTAAATTCTTTTTTAGTTATGCTCGTACGCAACCAGGAAACGAACCCGGTCAACTTGGTTTCCCAACTAAAAACTGCTAGTAGCAAAACTTGCTTAGCTATCCCATTCAAAAACTGGGGGGGCGGCCAGTCAAGTTCTGATGAGAGTAACCAACCTCTCACAGAAGACCATCGTGTAATGACATAGCACTGGAGATCGCAAAACGGTCTTGCCCCTGCGTGGCAAAAATATAATATCGTAGTAATAACCTTCCACGATTCCGAACCCTGATGAATGTACTTCTCATCATCCTCAGAGGGGTCTTCGACTTCGAGCTTCACGTTCTTGGCGCATATGAACAATTTCAGTCCGGACATCGACGGGCTCGCCACAATGTCGTACAGAGCTGTTGCCGGCGTTACACTATCTTTTTTTGGCTGTAGACAAAATTTTATATATATCATCGAAGCACAAATCATTAATCTCCTATCTTTAATCCTACTGTAGTCATCAGCGCACTTGCAGCATCTCGATGTACAATAGGACATAGGGTAGTACCGTGTCCAGAAAAAAAGTATTGTTCCCGAAGGATGCAGGCGATGCCTCAGGCAAAAGCTAGTACGGAGATAAAACCAATATTAATGAATAATAATATGCTACTATACGCGCTCGTTTACGGACTAGACTTCTCGGCAACAGGGGCGGATCCAGGATTTCATTTGGGGGGGGGGGGGGGGGGCATTCTGATAAAGTTCGGAGTTAGGGTTAATATCACAAGTAATTTTTTTTGTGTATTTTTTTTACTAGTTGAGATGCATTATGGTTGTATTGCAAATACTTTTAACCCGCGTAATCGCGTATTTGAACTGTCTCAAGTGTCTGACATGAATTATGAAACTTCCGATAACTTTGATTGATATGGATTATATTATTCTATATTCAGTTTATATATGAATTGAATTGTACTTGAATTGAATTGAAAAGTTAAGTTAAAAATATGGAATTCCTGGGTCTTTTGGGGGGGCCGCCAATGCTCGGCAAGAGCATAAAAGTTATACGTACATAGGCCGCACTGAAAGATTTTACAACTGGCCAGAAAGTAAAGACAAAAATGAAAAATAAATAGAAATTTCGAATTAAGAACTCTTCACGAAGCTGTCGATGTGATTTTATTCAGTTTACATTTGTTTTTATAAATTTTAAAAAGTGTGTGTCGTGCAAAAGAAATAATTTGACGAGAGAAAATTTTTGCTGTATGATTTATGATGCTTTTTGGTTGAGGTCTCAATCAACAACAATGTTATGACAGACTTCGATTAGCATTACATGACGAAGCCCCATCCCGTGTCACTGTTTAAGGCTGGTTCAGTGAGTTTAAGGCTTGATTTCCTTCTACGCTGACGTCGGTCGAGCGTACGAATAAACACAATAGGCATGATGACGGTATTAAAGAATCAAAGAATAAATGGTTTTGGAGAAAAATATATGTTGAAAGGAGTCTAAAATATTACTCATTTTTTGTATTAAAATTGAGATTAATAAGATTTTCAATAAAATAGAAATATAAATAACTGCAATCGGCCATGTTAACTGAAACACCAATCAGAGCGAATGACGTCACGCCCTGGTAAGTGCTATCGTGTTGCTTGACTTTGCTTTGATAGAAAGAAAAATCTGATGAGATGTCGGTGACGTCACGGTTCATCAGACGCGACGCCATGACACCTAAGAGCGTTTTCGCGCGTAATTCAAAATAGATTTAAAAACATTCAATAATTCGCGTTGAAATTTAGTTTTCTGCTGAAATATTGTTTTTTTTTTTCGGATAATATGGTAGACGTGTATCTAAATCTGTGTATTCAAAATCTGTCATCATGCCACCGCACAGCGACGCTGACGTCCGCGGCAGATTTATTGCTACGCGCCGCTGATGGCGCGCGTCGGTGCGCTGACGCGTTATAAATACCCCACTATCGCGCGTTCACTGCGAAGCTGACCGGTTAGCTGTACGCAAGTGTGTGCAGCGCAGGCGAGCAGAAAAGCGCACGATGTTTCGTTCAGCGATCGGTTTCGCACTGCGGGACTTTTCTTTGTCATACGCGACCGACGCGACGGTACCCTCGACCGACGTCAGCGTAGGAGGAAATCAAGCCTAAACGTGGTCGTAGCAATCTCACTGATGATTTACGTAAAGGACGACCATCTACGGCGACAAATGAAAATAACTTGAGTGCTGTCTGGCTCATGATTGAAAGAGTTAAAAGAGTGACCAACAGATTCGGTTATGAGTCAACTGCTTAAACTCTTACAAGATCTAGGCGTGAAGAAACTTTGCGCTATATTATGTCAAATAAACGATTATTATTATTATTATTATTTATCACATATTTATTTATTTTCTTAATTTTAATTTTTTTACAATATAAATATTAATAAAAAAAACAATATATATCATAAAAAACTTAAAACTAGGATTCCGCAGATAGCGGGGCAGGGCCCAAGCTACCGGTGGTTAGGGCTGCAGAGTGAGGAACCTCCTGACAATTCGTGCCGTGTCAAGAAGTACCGCCTTCTGTATTTGTCCCTTGATCCAGCCATCTAGTGAGAGCCTCTTGAGATGTTGGTCGAGGCTCTTCGCTATAAGACCGTTCGCCGAGACGACTATCGGGACGATAATTGTTGCATCGACGTCCCACATGGCGGTCACCTCGTGAGCCAAGTCAATGTATTTGGTAAGCTTTTCTTTTTCGGCTTTCACGAGGTTTTCGTCATGAGGGACAGCGATGTCAACAAGTATCGCCCGGCTTTGGGATCGGTCAATAATCACGATGTCAGGCTTATTGGCGACAATAGTCCTGTCCGTGATTATTGACCGATCCCAGTAGAGCGTGGCATGACCATTTGCGAGAACTGGCGCAGGTACATATTGATAATATGGTACCACAGACTCAACAAGGTGGTATCGAAGAGCAAGTTGTTGGTGAATAATCCTGGCTACTTGATTATGTCTGTGCAAATACTCGCCGTTAGCAAGATGAGAACAACCGGAAATAATATGTCTCAATGATTCTCCGGGACGGTGGCATGCTCGACAAATGTCGACCGTGCCGTCCTTGAGAATATATTTCCGATAGTTTCTCGTCTTGATAACTTCGTCAGCTATTGCACAGACAAAACCTTCGGTTTCCCCAAAGAGGTCACCGAAACGTAGCCAGTTTATAGAAGCGAGCGGGTCTACATCGGGTCCCGTGAGGGCTCGATAGAACCGCCCGTGTAATTCCTTGCTCCTCCTTATTATTATTATTATTATTATTATTATATGTATACCCCATAATTTGACAGAAAATCAAAAACGCCATCGCTTAGATTGGTGCCGCGAAATGTTTGAAATATAAAACGGAGGTGTGTCTAATGCCGTGATAAATTGCCTATCGTCGCTCAGATTGAATGTGAAAGGAGTGCAACTTCTGTACGCTAGTACTAATATTTATTCTGTGGCTAAGCACTAGCCTTAACAGACGACGGTAGCCACATACCATCAAGTGGACTTCTATAAGGGTCTGTAAGAAAGACAGGCAATTAGTCAGAGTTATGAATGCATGCCATCAGAGACATGGCACTGCCTTTATCACCCGACAGTCTCGTTTTCGAATTTCTAATTTTCTTATTACAGATCGCTGAAGACTCACCAAGTATTCGCCCTTGAAATTAAACCGACAAGGCTGTCCGTACGGATGTGGGTCATCGGTGAAGGTTATCGCAGTTCTGGGCGTGATACCTTGCCCGAATAGTCTAGAAATCAATAAACTCAATAAAAATCTTATACACGTAAACGCTTAGCCTGGGCGCATACATACGTTTTCCGTATTCGATTTCCGAATTCGTTTTCCGTATTCGGAATTCCGTGTGCCTATTACAGACGTTCGGAATTTGCATTCGGAATATTATACTGCCAGTACGTTCAGTGGTGGCTTTGTGAACGCACGACCATGGAGAACAACGATTTAATTGCGATTGCATTTATCTAAAGAGAGATTTATCTATGTTGTCGTGTATATTCCATAAGCAGGGATGTTTTTCAATAGCTAAACTTAAGCTTCTGCTTCACACATTGTATTGGTGCACTCGTGATGAGACGTGAAAAACACACAACACAAAACAAACAACTCGCGGTTCCGAACGTGTGCGCCGAAACAAACAAAATGTATGCAGGCGCTGCGTTCCGCATGACGTCATTAGGTTTTTTCCGTAAGGGGTTTCCGAACGCACGGACCCACATTCGAAACGTACGAACGGAATGTATTCCGTACGGATAAAAAACGAATGTGTGCGGCAGTCAATGTATTTTCTATCGATTTGATGCATTCGGGTCTCCGTACGCGGAAATCGAATTCGAAAAACGTATGTATGCGGCCGGCCTTAAACAAAAACAATAAGACGAAAACTGTGCATTTACCACCCGACCCCGTTTAACTGCTAAAAACTGGTAAAAAATGGTCGGTACTTGTCGGGCAGCCAACAACGCATCGTCCGCCCGCACCATTCTTTCTAATTCTTTTTATTTCTTCTAGGTTTTAGGAGCCTAGGAGAAATAAAGGTTTATAAATTTTCTAGTGAATTGAGCTCTATCATATGAAAAAATATTTTTTCTATCCTTACATTTATAAAACTATCTGAGTCCGCAACTTTGGATTGGAGTGAAACAAACGCTAAATGTTACGAAAATCTTGCTACAATACATCAGTGAAAACAGCATTCAAATCGGTTAAGCCACGTCAGAGATTAGCGTGCACAAACGCACAGACAAGCAGAGAGACAAAAATTCTAAAAACTATTTTTTTTGACCTCTGTAACAACGTGTACAAATTGTTATTTTTATTTACCTATTTTTTTTTTTCGTGAAAATATTTTTATATTTTCTCCATATTTTATCCATTTTATTTCATTTTTGGTATCCTTGCTTGAACTGATGGAGTGGTATATGGAGTGTTTGAATAGGAGGGTAAAAAATAGTAAAAAAACTAAAATGGAAATGGTCGGGCCATGTCGCACGTATGAATACAGATAGATGGTCCAACATAGTAACGCACTGGGCTGGCCCGAAATTGAAAAGAAAACAGGGTAGGCCTCCTGATAGGTGCCTTGATGAGATTAAAAAGATAGAAGGCGACCACTGGACATCAAAAGCCAAAAATAGGAAACTTTGGAGTAGAATTGAGGAGGCCTTTACTCGAAAAGAGGTCCTTAGTAAAAGATAATTCATGTTAAAAAAAAAATCAAATTCATAAATTTTCACTACTAACTCATCTCCCCCTCAAAAAGCTAAAGTGGGAGGGACCCCCGACGAAAGCTGTCTGTCGAGGTTCAGAGCTACTACAGGATACTGACTATCCTGACCGAATCGAGCAGCACCGCTCTCTGCATCTGACCCGGGAGGGAAGGGCCACGGAATCCCAACTGCCTCAGGTTGTCCTTGAGGCTCCTTATTATTATTATCCTTGCGTTCAACTCACCTTATCGTCACCTTTGTATCCACCAAAACACTCGGTACACTGTTTTCGACAATCTTCGGCTCTTTCCCCGACTCCTCGACGCGTAGACCTTCAATTCTTATCGGCACCCTTTCACCTAGGACCCCGGTGAAATCGGAAAAATCATCAGCTTGCCTCTCCTCTCTTAAATTCCAATCATTTCCGGGGACTATTTTATTCGCAGCGAAATCTGAACTATGATAATTAAGTTTGTTCTTATCGAACTTTATTATATCGCGTTTAGCTCTTCTTATTGAATTGTAATTATCATTAAAATCGATTCTATCTTTAAATTCATTATTTAATTTAAATCTAAGAACACTCTCGAGTTCTTCGTTTGAATTGGTTACGAAATTATTGTCTTCTTCAAGCTCATTTGTATTAAGGTTTAAGGCGGCCTGGTCTCTAGTCTTTCTTGGACCATTCGTGAGAAAGTTTACATCTATATCGTGGGATAAATCTGTCCAATTTAAATTCTCATTTTGAAGACTACTTCCTTTTGTTGCTGGTGTGTTGGATTTTTCTGTTGCTTGAATGACCCTGTTGAAGAGAAAATTATATTATATTAAAATTTGATTTTGGCAGTAGCCCAGTTGTGTATATTTGTTCATCATCAGTGGATCGCGTACTACAAGAACGTGCGAAAAAGGTCGCGGTCAAAGGTAGGTCAGGCTTCACAGACTGTACCTAAAACCCGGGTTAACACGCAATAAGGTGATGCTGTGTGTATGGTGGGATTGGAAGGGCACTGTTCATTATGACCTTTTACCGCCGGGCAGAACCATCGATTCGGACCTCTACTGCCAACAACTGAGGAGATGTTGCAAGAAAGTTGAGAGAAAGCGGCCGGAATTGATCAATAGAAAGAGTGTGGTCTTTCATCACGACAACGTTAGAACCATAACGACACACATCTTTAGCCACTCAGCAAAAATTAAGAGGCGTTAATGCATCCGCCATATAGCCCTGACCTTGCACCTTCAGATTTCCACCTGTTTCGGTCTCTTCAGAATTTTTTGGGCAGTGTCAAGTTAACATCAAGAGAGGACTGCCAAATCATGTGAGCTGTGTCTGTACATTAAATATTAAAAAAAAAAAAAAAAAAAAAAAAAATAATTTGTACACGTT
The DNA here is from genome assembly GCA_910589475.2 of Bembecia ichneumoniformis. Classification (NCBI taxonomy): domain Eukaryota; kingdom Metazoa; phylum Arthropoda; class Insecta; order Lepidoptera; family Sesiidae; genus Bembecia; species Bembecia ichneumoniformis. The sequence continues at coordinate 2,287,705 of OU342550.1, forward strand.
GTACTCACGTTACGGAGGTCAAAAAAAATTGTTTTTAGAATTTTTGTCTGTTTGTATGTGCGTTTGTGGACGCTAATCTCTGAAACGGCTTAACCGATTTGAATGCCGTTTTCACTCATGTGTTGTGGCAAGCTTTCCGTAACATTTAGTGTTTGTTTCATTCCAATCGATTTACAAACAAGAAAGTTAGGCGCTATACCGAATACCACGCGTACGAAGTTGTGGGCTCAGCTAGTAATAAAATAAATTCAGATGAAAATAATGTATTATTTAACTGTTTACAAACCTCACAACAGGACGTTTACCTTATGCGTTTGTTTGGTAATTATACCAGACACCTTGCGTGTTAGGGATACATTAAAACGCCCACAATACTGTTGATGACGTACAAGCGCCATTCATAAAAACGATTATAACTGAAAGTGTTTTTATTATTATTATTGACTAGCTGAACCGGGCTCGTTTCGCTGCGGCGTGTTCCTTGCGCACGCGCTGTACTGAACACTGCTATTATATATATTTTTATAAAAGTATCCTAAGTTACTCTCTAAAACATCAGCTATCCGCCAGTGAAAGTCCCTTTAAAATCGGTACAGCCGTTTCGGAGATTAGTCGGAACAAACAGACACAAAAAAATTTCAAATAGTTTTTTTTCTTTTGTTATAAGTACCGTATATTTTTTGCCATACATTTAGTAAAAAGCAGTTATTTTGACATTGCAAACAGATACTTCAATTTTATTTATTGGTAATAGATAAGCAACAAACGTACTAAGGAAGAACATATCATCAGTTAAAGTAAATTCTTCCTTTTGGAGTTTACCTCCTTATATAAGAATCGATTTTCATATTAAGGCCCCCAGTATGGAAATTTTACGAGTGAAATTAATACAAGCGTTACTTTATCTGTCACTATGACATTTGTGTGACAGCTGACGCGTGTATTTATATTCGCTAATTCTATTTTCTGGGCTTATAAAAGCAAAGGTCGAAATCTTGTATGAAAAGTGTAGTCCGCGTCGAGGAACGAAGCGATAGCTTGTTATAAACCGCCGGCGAAGCGACATCTATCGTCGAAAAAATGAATTATATGACCTTATAATACGTAGTGACATCTGGGTATACCGAACGTAACTAACGCAACTTTTGTTGGAACATAATGACATCTGAGTATGCAGAATGTGACTAAATAATATAAAGTAACTAGGTATCCACTTATCTGCTGACACGAGGAAAATAGGCATGATGACAGATTTTGAAATTCCCTTCCATAATGTAGATACACGTCTACCATAAAATATCCGAAAAAAATAATATTTCAGCAAAAAACTAGATTTCAACGCGAATTATTGAATGTTTTTAAATCTATTTTGAATTACGCGCGAAAACGCTCTTAGGTGTCATGGCGTCGCGTCTGATGAACCGTGACGTCACCGACATCTCATCAGATTTTTCATTCTGTCAAAGCAAAAGTCAAGCAACACGATGGCACTTATCTGGGCGTGACGTCATTCGCTCTGATTGGTGTTTCAGTTAACATGGCCGATTGCAGTCATTTATACTACTATTTTATTGAAAATCTTATTAATCTCAATTTTAATACAAAAAATTAGTAATTTTTTAGACTCCTTTCAATATACACTGACGGACTCATAAACTGCATCAAAGTAATAGACAACTTTGAAATAAATATTTTAACGCAACTTTCTATACAGATTTAAATTGAAACCTCTAGATTGGTTCGTGAACTTTAAAACAGCGTATCCTTAAGTTTAAGTTTGTGTACTGGAAAGGACCTTAAGACTTTTTTGAAGAAAAAACAGAAATTTAAGGAAAATTGGTTTAATAAAAAAATTGGTTTTAACAATAGACACAAACTTTATGCAAGGGTTTATTTATGTTTTAATAGGGTGTATTACCCCCACGTGCCCTTATTACGGATTCTAATCGGTTCCGCATAGATTTTATTAGGGTTATTAAAAGATCTTGCAGAATATTGTCCCATTCTTCTGAAAGTGCTGTTCTTAGTGCTGCCACTGTCGTGGGCACAGGATTTCTCGCATATACAGCTCTTTTTAAATTGTCCCAAACATGCTCAATGGGATTAAGATCCGGGCTGCGTGCTGGCCAATTCATTGTACGTATCCCAACCTCTTCGCAATATTGTCGAACTTGTGCAGCAGCGTGCGGCCGGGCATTATCCTGCATTAAAGTAAAATTTTCGCCTATGAATCCCATGTAAGGCACCACGTGATCTTCTAAGATCTCTGTTATGTAGCGATGTGCAGTCAAACCCCCTCTATTACCGTTTTGACGGACCATGTCTATGAACACAAGTTCTGTTCGCCCGTTCATCGATATGCCACCCCAGACCATACACGAACCGCCTCCAAAAGGAACACGCTCCTCAATGCAACTTTGAGCATATCGCTCCCCACGTCGACGATAGACTCTTCTGCGACCATCTGCACCATATAAACATGTCCTACACTCGTCCGTGAACAATACGGAGGCCCATTGCTCTTCTGTCCAATTTAGGTGATCACGCGCAAATCTTAAGCGAGCTTGTCTGTGAGCTACAGACAACTTTGGACCATTTGCTGGTCTAAAAGGGGTGATATCCGCTTCCTTTAACCTTCTTCTTATTGTTCGTGCACTCACATTTACTCCACGCACTTCATTAAGCTCTGTTTTGATGTTAACTGACGTGAGGAAACGATTTCGCAGGGAAGTTGTAACAATAAATCGGTCATCACGACCGGTGGTTGCTCGAGTCCTGCCTGTACCACGTCTCCTTCTGTAAGAACCTGTCTCCACAAACCTTCTGTATATTCTAGAAACCGTAGACTGGTTTAAATTTAAATTTCTACCAATCGTTCGTTGATCCAAGCCCTCCCGCACCAGTGCTACAATTTGAGCCGCTTGTTCGGACGAAGTATCCATATTATGGTTCAAAAACTCTCGATGAGTTAAAAAACTAACCCAACAATTCTGCTGGTAACAATAATTCAATTGACAAAAGAATAAAAAATCAATGCGAATCAATTTAAAACTTTGCTTTAAATAACACGCAAATCTGATACTACGAGTAAATTTTCTTTTCCCGGCTATATTCATTTGTTTTACTGCAGTTCTATTTTTAAATTTTGCTTTTTTTTTAAGATTAAGAGCCAGTCTCTCCATATTTATATAATTTAATCTAAAAAGTTTGCATACTTATTTTAAAAAATCATTTCAAAGTAATCCTGAACTTTGATGCAGTTTATGAGTCCGTCAGTATATATTTTTCTCCAAAACCATTTATTCTTTGATTCTTTAATACCGTCATCGTGCCTATTTTATACGTTTAATTAAAGGAGTATACTCCACTCGTGCGTCGGAGTTGACACATTACTTTTTTTTCTCTGTATGTCTGTATGTGTGCGCTAATCACGGATAGTTGTGAGCGGATTTTGTTCCTGATTGTATCGGTGGACGAGACGAATTTCTGATGATGGTTTACTTATATTTACCGAGTTATCACGGTTTTTATTACGGCGCACGCGCGGCCCCAAGCGGCTAGGTTCAGTTTGTTATACAATAAGTCCCCCAAAATTCAACAGAACAAAGCCGGGCGCTCTAGATTACACTAATATATAGAGATACTAGCTGACCCAGCAGACGTTGTCCTGCCCGAACCGGAAAATAATTTTCTAATCCGATTGTGGCGCCACCTATCGGGTTCAATTTTATTGTCAAACCATATGATAAAATGACGCGACACTTAAATTATTTCGTTATTCTTCATACAAAAATATTAGAATCGCGATTAAAAAATGGGGGGGGGTGGGGGTAGGAGGATGAAAAATACTTTACGACCTATTCTCATACATACCAAATATACACACAAAATTTCATAAAAATCGGTCCAGCCGTTTCGGAGGAGTTTTGTTACAAACACTGAACACGAGAATTTTATATATTAGACTAGCGGCCCGCCCCCGGCATGCAATTTTTATATACCCTAAAATATTCCCCGTTTATCCCTCTTTCCATTAGCGAAAACCGAATTAAAATCGGTCTACCCGTTCACGCGTGATGCCGTGACCAGGGGAAATGGGGATTCATTTTTATATATAAGAAGATAGATATAGAGGATTATGTAAGTTGTTTATATGGGCTTTTTTTTCCATTGTATTAAAGGTATTATTTCCAGCGTTGCCAGATTTTTTTTTGACAGAGCGGGATTTTGAAGCTGTTTGAGTAAAAAAAAGCGGGATTTTTTCGTCGAAAGCGGGACGTAGTAAAAAACGTATATAAACAGTAGTATTTAAATACTTATCTTTTAATTTGAGTTTTAAATTATGTTTACATGACAATAGTTAGCAAAAAATAGCTATGGAAAATGTATTTCACCGAAAATACGTTACTTTAACGATGTCTGATTTACCCTATGGTTCGGGTGAGTCCCACACACCCCCTCGTCGACCGTCCCCGTCGGCGAGGGAGAGTGCGGAAAAAAAAAGGCAGTTGAGTCTTCAGGAGAATATCCATATTATATAATATAATAAACTAAGTAAGAATTATTTGTAAGAATTGCTATATTTCTGTGAAGATTTAGCTTCTTTTAAATTTTTTTTAATATAGATGAAGAACTCTGCACAGGTTAGCTTTACATTGAACTTGATGAATAATTTTGCTTTCATTAAATTTACGGAGCATTTATTTCTGTCATCCTATCATTCTGTCAAATTGATTTGGGGAAAAACGCGTTCGGGAAAGCAGTTTCCCGAAAAGCGGGACTGAGCCTGTCCCGCGCGGGACATTTCATTTTGATTTCAAAATCGGGACGTCCCGCCAAAATCGGGACGTTTGGCAACGCTGAATATTTCAGATGGACAATCTTAGATATTATTATAAAACAAGGGGCCGCGTCTGTCTGTATGTATGTTCGCGATAATCTTAAAAACTATTTAAGATTCCATTTCCTTATCCCCCTCCCCCCTTCTAATCTCTTATCCAATCCTACTGTAGTCGGCAGCGCACTTGCAGCAGCTTTAGGCGTTGTTTGTGTTATAGGCGACGGTAGCCACCTACCATCAAGTGGACCGTCAGCCTGTCTGTCGACCATAACATAAAAAAAAAAAAAAAAAAAAAAAACCGGTTTTCATCTATCAACAGGGTGATTCCTGAGGAATCTATAGGTGTATAATTCGTTAAGATTCTATCCTTAGGTTACCGAGGGTTTGGAGCATACTATGCACAGGTGTATCACTAAACAGTTTTACCCAAATCCGATAGATTTCGCCACTTCACTTAATTCCGTTGTAGTATAATAGATGGCGCCTTTGTATTATATATTTTTTATTTTTCAACGCGGACGCAGCCGGGGGTACCAGCTAGTATATTATATGAATAACACTACCCTCAATAGGACCCTGGCAAGCGAGGAGCATCCGTCTATTAAAGTAAGAGTATATACCTCATGATTCCAAAATGAATAAAAAAAAATTTTAAATTTCGTCGTTTTTTCAATGAAAAAAGGACAAAAATGTTTAAATATTTCAAGAGATAAAACAATTCCTTCACTACAAATTGAGTACGTGCCAATGGTTCCCCTAAAATAGGTCATCCAGCCATTACACTTATCACCATGTGCATTTTGCCAAACTATCCCAAATTAATATCATAAATACGTAAACCGTAATTAAGTTGGGTTTTCACACATAACCTACACTTTTTTCCTTTGTTAAGGTCGACAGAAACGCTGACGGTCCACTTGATAGTAGGTGGCTACCGTCGCCAATTACACAAGCAACGCCACAGATGCTGCGAGTGCGTTGCAGACCATAGTAAGATTAAGGAGAAGGGATTGGGAAGCGACAGGAAAATGGGTTCTGGCATCCCTTACTCACTTACCGAAACACAACAGCACATATGCTGTTATTTCACGGAGGCCTTCTGTAAGGGGGTGGCTACAGCCGCTAAACATGCTGCCCAAATGACCGCGAAATGCAGTGTGCCCTGCCACTAGTTTCCAAATCCAGACCAGAGCCAACTTTGAATAGTTGATACCACTGGGTTTCGAACCCGGGACCACTGAGACAGAGGGTTAAGGCTAGCACTTTAACTTCTCATCCAAACAACATGAAATTTTGCATACACGTCAAAGGTACAGAAAATTACATATATGGTACATTACATTTAATCTTCAAAAATAGTACTCTTACTTCGGGCACTAGTACGAAATTGCAGGCAAAAAGAGCTAGTAGGTACTTAATATTATTGAGCAGGGATGCTCATCAGACTTGAAATATTGACAATTCACTTTAAAATCGTGGAATACGAGCCACTGAGACTATTATAATAATAGTGAGTGTAGATCACTATTATTATTATTTATATTATTTACATATAAACCACACTAGCAGCTATTGAACTGATGCGTGTGTATAAAATAGTTTGAAGATTATATTTTCATCCATTTTGTCCAGTCTGTTCTTAAAACAATTCACTGATGGCGCCATGACAACACTTTCACTGTTCCAGACCATCTCCACTCTTTTAGGTTAAAAGTGCTTCCTAGGTATTTTCTTACTTTGATTTTGGCATAGTTTTAAAGGGTGTCCTTGTAGGTGCTTATTAGTATTAAGGGTGTATAGTTCTTGGAGACAAGGCACATCGTAGATCTTATGCAGTATCTTGTAAGTCCCGATGAGACTTCCTCTCTGTCTACGCTGTTCGAGTGAGGTAAGGCCAAGGCGGAAATCAAAAGACGTCATGGGCCATGGCTTTTTTGGTAACGTTTGATTTGATTCCTTTGATAAATGGCAAAGTTCAGTTCACTATTGATGCTATTGTTGTATTCTTTTGTCCATTTGTACCACTAAATAAATAAATAATTGTAAATAATTGTATTAATCCATGATAATATAGGTCTTATTTTTTTATATTTTTTGTAAGATATGTTGTATGTGTTTTTGCCTGAATAAATAAATAAAATAAAATAAAAATTAATACAATTGATGGCGCCATCTATTATCTATACATATAATAAATTCATAAACTAGCCGTGTCTGTACATGAAATATTTTTCCAAAAAAACAATTTGTACACGTTGTACTTATGTTGCCGAAGTAAAAAAAATAGGTTTTACAATTTTCGTCGGTTTGTCTGTGCGTTTGTGCACGCTAATCTCTGAAACGGCTAAACCGATTTGAATGCGGTTTCTACTCATGTATTTGTAGCAAGCTTCCCGTAACATTTAGTGTTTGTTTCATTGCAATCGGTTTACAAACAAAAAATTTACGCGCTATAATGAATACCACACATAGGAAGTTGCGGGCTCAACTAGTCAACAATATAATGTAGCGGTTGACTAATAAAAACCAAATTTTTACTACTTTATTTAATTCGAAAAGCTGTTTTATGAGTTGAAACCTCTTCACAAAAAATATACATACATTTGTTTTATTATTTTAACCTTGAGTTTATTTCTAGGTTCAAATAATAAAATTCTGTTGGATACGTGAGAGCTGGCTGCACAATGTACATAATATGTAGTATAAGGACTGTCAGTCAGTCTACTCTAAGCTGTATATATACTCATATAATCCTTCTCATGTATATAAAGTACGAGGGCTGCTTGATGTCGTTTTAAAAACATAGTCTCCTTTGAGGGCCAAACACTTGTTCCGGCGAGTTTCCAATTTTTTTTATCCCCTCCAAAAAATAAGTTTTGTCAAGGTCTTCAAAATAGCCGTTTATGCCTGCGATGCAGTCCTCTATGTCAAAAATTTTTGCCCCCCAAGCCACCATCTTTTCAGATTTGGGAATAGGTAATAATCGCATGGAGCTAGGTCCGGCGAATACGGAGTATGCGGAACCAGCTCGAAGCCCAACTCGTGGATTTTGGCCATTGCAATAGCTGACGTGTGCACTGGGGCATTCTCTTGATAAAAGAGCATTTTCTTGGGAGGCAATTTTAGTCGTTTTTCCATAACTCTGCGTGATAACGGCCAGTGATAGTCTTTCCCTTTTCCAAGTAATCAATCATTATGATTCCTTCGCCATCCCAGACGACTGTAGTCATCACCTTCCCAGCCGACAAAACAGTCTTGGACTTCTTTGGAGCACGTTCACCAGTCGCCATTCATTGTTTTGATTGCTGTTTTGTCCACAGTGACAAATCGCCTCAAAAAATTCCGAGGATTACGCTTCATCATATTCAAACACAGTTTTGATATTCGCTTTCATTCGCGTTTTTGTTCAATTGTCAACAAACGTGGCACCCATCGTGCAGACAGCTTTGTCATACCCAAATCTTCATGCAGGATTTTATGTACTCGCTCAGTGGAGATTCCTGTGTTCTCAGCTATTTCACGCACCTTCGTTGAGTACAATATTATGGACTTCTTCAACAACATCCTCAGTAGTGACTTCGATTGGGCGACCAGAGCGTGGAGCATCAGATGTGCTTGACCAACCACATTTAAAATCATTTATCCAGTTATAAACAGTCTGCAACCTTGATGTGTTAGTGCCATGAATTCAGATTTTTCCATAGTTGTTGAAAATTTAAGAGTGATCACAGATAAACAATGGTTAAACTGACAAAAACTTGTTTTTTTTTTGCTGAATTTTCGACAATCTTCATTTGACAGATTGTGCCTGCCAGTGTTAATGCCATTTACCAGAAAAAAGGTTTTATAAATAATTTTTAAAAGGACTTATCAAACAGCCCTCGTAAATATACTGTTACAAAGCATTAACGGTTTATCAATTCTTCAACTGCAACCAATAACCCCCACAAATTCAATCTGTGTTCATATATTCAGATTTTAATTTTCTATATTAATATGGTAAAGTGGTAAAGTTTGTACGTTTGTTTATATGTAGGGGGTAATCTTCGAAGCTGCTCATCTGATTAAAAAATTCGTTCAGCAAAGGTTAGAATAGAATTTCAGGATGGACATAGGCTATATATTATAACATAAAATGAAAAAGCTTCGTGGTAATCAAATTGGCAAAGTAAGTCGATGAAAAAACGACAGAACGAAAAGGTTTCTTTCTAACACTGCTTTAACGGTGAGAGATATATGATTGACTAGCTGAGCCTGTAACTTCGTACACATGGGATAAGGTGTAGTATGTAATCGCATTCAAATCAGTTAAGCCATTTCTGAAATTAGCGTGCACAAAAGTACAGACAGAAACAGATAAACAGACAAAAATTTTAAAACTATTTTTGATCTATACAGTTGAAAATCTTTGGCGGTAGGCAGCTATCGTCGCCTATGACACAAGCTGCAAGTGGACTGCGACTATAGTAGGATTAAGGATAGGATTAGGGATTGAATGGGCTCTGGCATTTCTTACTCACTCACCGAAACACAACAGCACACATGCTGTTATTTCACGATGGTCTTCTGTAAGGTGGTTACTGTGCCAGATGTGCTGCCCAAAAGACTGCAAACCGCAGTGTACCCTACCACTAACCAGAGCCAACTTTGAAAAATTCATTTACAAAGTTGACCCTGCCGGAAATTGAACCCGAGAACCGTAGAGCGTTATGGCAAGCACCCTAACCACTCATCAAACGGGAGACGTTAAATTAAAATTAATAAATTGACACATACCATTTTGCATACGCAGAAACAGAATTGTTTTTCGGATGCAGAAACAAGTTTCCTCCCTGATGAACCCATTTACCTCCAAACGGGCTGATTTTTTCATCAGAATGGTGTAAACAGAAAAACACTTTCTTATCAGAAATAGGTAAAGAGAGTTCCAACATTGAATTCAATTGAGTGGTTTCAATTTCCCGTAATTCATATTCTGGATAAATTATATCGCATCCGGCACCCTTTGAAGCTTCCTCAGGTGTTAATCTCCAAGAATAATGACCGAGAAAATCACCACCGCGCACGTTCAACAAATATTTACAATTTGTATTCAAACACGATTTCGATACGATAGTAATCGATTCTATCCACGGTTTCGGCGAGGTTACCTCGGCGTTACACAAATAAAAAATATATAAAAACGTAAAGCCACAAGTCCGCAACACAGTAATGGCTGTTGCCATTTTTTTAGACAAACGAGAAAAGAAAAACAATATATCGCATCAGCTAAAACACGAAGACATGTTTTCACCAATTGACAGTTCGGCGGCAATTGCCTGTCGACGGAACTGCAGTAAAATGTGGGTACTGTCATTTCCGGTTGAAATATTCAAATCATGAAAACATGAAAACGTTATTTATAGTAATATAATTATTAATTATTGAAATAAAAATTTACATCTATTATTTTTCATAAGTATCTGTAATTATTTGTATATATATTCTTAAATTGTATACTTTTTTATATTAATCAAAATTATGGAGTACGTTCAGAAATCACGTAAAGTATCCTTGTATATAGTGTTCTGTGGTCCAGCTAAATAACAATTATTTTTAATTCTAACATTCTAAGGCATTCTTACAAAATATTTTAATTAAATATAAAATGGATAAGATTGCGGTTATGTAACATATTATTTTAAACAAAATTCACATCAAATGAATGAAAAGGAAATGAAGAGAAAAATTAGGTTACATTTAGAATGATGCATTTTATGTCAAATAATTATAAGTATAATGAAGTTTCTTCAGTTCAGTGATGACTACTGTTTGGTTTTACTACTATTTTAGGGGTTTAACCAGAAAGGTTTATTTTTTAAATAAAGGTCGACAAACAGGCTGTGTTAGAGAAAACAATTTGACTGGCTTGTAATAAATATTAAATCTATTTAAATATACAGCCAGTATTTAAGATTCAGAGGGGATGTTAATTGTTTTTGAACTTAAATACTGGCTACTTATATATTTGAATAGATTTAATATTTATTACCAGCCAGTCAAATTCTTTTCTCTAACAGACTGTCAGTGCACTGAATATAGCAATACGAATAAGGTGGCTACCGTTGCCTATTTATACAAGTAACACCAATATGACCTGCAAATGTGCTGCTGACCTTAACAAGAATAGGTATAATGAGGATATTAGAGAATGGGTTTTAGCGTGATTTTTCAGGGCCTATTCATTTGAAAATTGTTTAAATTGAGGCTTCTTCAATTTACGATAGATACGACTTTTTTACCCTTGAATTCAGGGGATTAAGTTTGTAAAAAGGAATTTTGAAGCCTATTTAAGTCCTTACAATTTTATTTATTTGAAATAATTTAAGGGCTATAAATTTGTCTATTAGTAGGCAAAAGTCATCATCATTCTTAAAAAAATATATGTAAAAATAATAATTCATCAATGCATAAACATACGGAACCAACTGTGAAGCGTCTTGGAGTTACTACCACTTATTACCACTGTTTTGCTTGGAGTTAACCTTGTATTTTATCGGTGTTTTCGTAAGTTATAATAATATTAAACAATTATATCTTCAATTATTCACTGTAATGTTGCCAATTTAGACTATTACCCAAATCTAGCCTTTTTTTAAATTTGATCTAGCCCGAAATCTCTATGCACAATTGGCAACACTGATTCAATGTGCAATGAGGAGTTGAGTACATTCATTTTTTTAGGGGAAAATATTGATAGAAGTGGGCAGCACAGTTTCATAATCGAAACACCAATATAGTTACAAGTGAAGTTAGCCGCAAATTGCGAAATCGTATTTGGCTCGCTAAGAAAAAGAGTGTGTTGGCTTATTTTTACTACAATAAAATTCATTTTATCACGTATTTATTTTTTATAAATTATGTTCTGCGTTGAATAATAATTAATTACGCATGTATTTAGTACAATCGTTTTGCTTAAAAGTTATAAGCTCATGACAGGGTCGTTCTCTTTGTTTCCGATCTTCATTATTTATATCATGAGCTCGACATTTGAGTAAATGAGTTTTATCACCGACAATTATCGCATAGACGTAGTCGGAATGGAGGTTCGGGAGGCTGGAGACGGAGCCGCTGCTGGGGAATGTGTGAGGATGCCACCAAAAAAGTATTCATGGGCCGAAGTCAGACAGGCTGTTCACGATCTAAGGAAGGAGCTATCTTCCTTGTCCACTATGGTGCCGATGGCGATTTCCTTTAGGAAACTTAGCAACGGCAAGATGAGGATATATTTCTTGAGGACTCCACAGAATGGCTGGGAAATCACTTTGCTGTACTCTGATATTACGCCGAGTGTCCAACCGAGCAATGCCAGGTACTTTTTACGCGTTTAATTTGGTTTATTTTTATCGAAGAAATCTTGACAAAGAGAAGTGAAAATGACTGCATGTTATACTTACTCGGCTGTGTATGTATGGCAGGGCATACTGCGTTTCGCAGTCATTTGGGCAGCCCTTCTGGCGACAGTAACCAGAAGACCACCATGAAATAACAGCTTTTGTGTTTTGGTGAATTAGTAAGGGATGCCAGAGCCCATTTCCCTATCCCTTCCCAATCCCTTGTCCTTGTTCCTACTGTAGTCAGTGGTGCACTTGCAGCAGCTGTGGCATTGCATGTGTTAATAGGTGTGAAGACTGTATGTCTATAACAAACTCTGCTCAAATGTTTTATCACAAGCTTAAAATATGACAAAAAAAGTATGTTTGGTTTCCATGTAACATGCTTGTTATGTAAAAGAAAATAATGCACTGGAATATTTTGCTCTTGTAAATATTTACCAATTATTTATTTTACTAATTACAAATACAATACAACTGTTCAGTTTATAAACGTTTATTCTTGTAGTATATTCTTCCACTGCCACCTACCATCAAGTCGACCATCAGCCTGTTGACCTTAACAAAAGAATGAAAATTCAACTGTAATCAATTGTATTAAAAATACCTAAAAGAACATTGTGAGAATTAATTATATTTGTATTCTAGTGTTTTGGTGCAAAGTTCATTTTTCCTTCAAAACACCTATACTTTTTTTAGAAATGAAATTTATTTTTTGTTAAGAAAATGGGTAGAAACACCGTGGAGTAGTTTTCATCATGTGCCATGTGTGTTCTTCTGTGTATCAGTCAGTCATCATGTGTATTCTTCTGTATTAATTTTATGATTCTTTTTTTAAATTATGTATTTACAGTTATACGTGTAGCGAACCATTTAATAATCTATTATGTATAGATCTTAAACGATCCATGTCTGTACATTAAATATATTTAAAAAAAAAATTACACATTGTAGATACTATTTTACTGAGGTCAAATAGTTTTTAGAATTTTGTCTGTTTATCTGTTTACCTGTGCGTTTGTGCACGCTAATCTCAGAAAACGGCTTAACCAATCTGAATGCAGTTTTCATTGTTGTATTGTAGCAAGCTTGCTGTAACATAGTGTTTATTTCATTCAAATCGATATACAAACAAAAAAGTTACGCGCTTACGAAGTTGCAAGCTCAGCTAGTTACTCATATATTTTCTCATTTTTCAACGTTTTTCAATATTGGAAGTGTTTTACTTGGAATGCTTTTTCCAAAAAGTTTATTTTTTAAAATTTGTTTAACTCGTAGTAAACTTGTGCTTATTAAATTCTTTACAGGCTTGAATGGAAACCTCTTATAGAGTCGAACGTGGCTCTCGGAGTGTCGTCAGGAAAGTGGTCGAGAGAAGAACAGTTACTGCTTGAACGTCAAAGAGTTGCAGCGTGGGGTATAGCGTCGTACGAGTTACACGAGAAGACTGGAAGGGTATTGTTCCCTTGTGCCTCATCGCTTTTTGTTGCCGAAGAAGGCCTCAATCAGGTAATGAACATAGCATAACTCATGATTTTTGTGTGAGTTTATACTGAATCAAGAATTATTTGTATTGATGCACATATGAATAAAGCAAAACGTAAATGTAACGAAACGAATGTAATAATCTGTTCAAAAGGTTATTGTAAAATCGCCGATTATTTAAGCCCTTAGTTCCCAAATCGGTCCAAGTGGACCGCCAGGGGTCCACAGGAGACTCAATGAGGGTCTACGTTGGCGTGACAAAAAAATAGGGGTTATATATTATTTTAAAATATATATTATTTTAAAAAATTATAAAAAGAATGGTATCCTGAGTTTCTTTCGGGGTTTCTTCTCAGGGTTGTCACCATCTTGGCTATTTTTTTTCCCCGAAACCCTTCTAAAATGATAATCGACTTCAAAAAAGTGATAGTGTTATCCTATTTTTGAGAAATAAACGATTTGATTTGATTTGTAATTTATAGTTAATACAATAATTAGAGAGGGTGGTTGGTTTATATGTATATATGAATATATACGTGGAGGCTAATTGCATTAAAACTTTTTGAGTTTACTCCTTAAGAATCGATTTTTATACCCCAGTATGGAAATTTTGTGATGAGTAAAATTAATACAAGCCTTAACCAAAAAAACGTTACGTAATCTGTCACTTTGACATCTGTATGACAGCTGACGCATGTATTTATGTTCCCTAATTCTGTTCTCTGGGTTTATAAAAGCAAATGTCGAACGAAACGATAGTGCTTTATAACCTGCCGGTGAAACGACATCTGTCTTCGAAAAATGAACTATTCGAACTTGTAAAATATAGTGACATCTGTGTATACGGAACGTAACTAACATAACTTTTGTTGGAACACGTGACATCTGAGTATGCAGAATGTAACTAAATAATATAATTAGGTATCCAGTTATCTATTGACAGCAGGAAAATTTTATACATTTAATTTTATACGGTTAAAGGAGTAAACTCAAGTCAAGCGTTGGAGCTGACACACGCACCTTTTTTTTAAATTACACTCAAATGTGACCACAAATCGAACCTGGTCAAATTTCTGTAAAAATAGCAATTATTTTTATTTTCGTAATTGATAGTGTGAGTCGTAAGGAATAAATTTTGTTATGAATGCTATAAACTCGGAGCGTCTCCCACTAATAAACTAATTGCTTAGAATAAGAATTTTTAAAGTGACATGAAATAACAGCATGTGTGCTGTTGTGTTTTGGTGAGTGAGTAAGGGATGCCAGTAGAGCCCGTTTCCCTATCCCCTCCTAATCCCTTATCCTTAATCCTACAGTAGTCGGCAGCGCACTTGCAGCAGCTTTGGCGTTGCTTGTGTTATAGGCGACGGTAGCCACCTACCATCAAGTGGACCGTCAGCCTGTCTGCCGATCTTAACATATAGAAAATAAACTTTATTTAAAGTTTTGAATGATATATTCAGTCATTGATTGTTGATTTCCTTAATCTTAACATTTCAAGTCTCCTCCCCTCTTGCCCCGTGCTTTGACTACTGGAGGTGGAGCACCCTTGACCCCTGCGATGTGTCCTCGAGCGCCATCTTTGGTCGCGCACGCAGCCCGCGGCGATATATGGCTAGCCGGTGGAGGAATCAGAAGACCCACTCGTCTCACTTACGCTTGCAAGGGACATGAAGACCGGTAAGTTGAAATCTCTATGTATTAAAAAAAAGATTTCCAATTCTGTCTGTTTTGCCTCATACCTTCTACGGTATTCTGGAGTCCTATCTTAAAGACAGGATTTTTCAAGTTAAAGATAATGAGACTACATCATCTTTCCACGATGTCTTGGCTGGGGTTCCCCAGGGATCAGTGCTTGGGCCCGTCTTGTACACTATTTTCACATCCGACCTCCCGGAAACACATGGTTCAACTACAGCCACATTTGCTGATGACACTGCTATATTAGCTAATGACCCAAGCCCAATTATTATTATCATTATTATAAGCTTTATTTTCTACACATCTTTTACAATTTTATTTATTTATTTAACAATTAGTTTTAGTCTGTTATACTGTGTAGTCCCCTGTGGGTAAAAGCCTCCTCCATCTCTTTCCATTTTTGTTTATTTAATGCAATACTCATCCAGTTTTTTCCTACTATGTTCTTAATATCGTCAGCCCATCTTTTCTTTTGTCTTCCCACACGCCTTTTATTCCTTGGTCCTTGCCATATAGTTGTCTGATGAGTCCACCTCTTGTCTTTGAGCCTTGCTACATGTCCTGCCCATTTCCATTTTTGTCTTAAGCTAAATAAAAGAGCATCTGTGACCTTTGTTTTTCTGCGAATTTCAATGTTTCTTGTTTTTTGTATTCTTCTTAGGTTCAAGATACTTCTTTCCATTGCATGTTGGCAAGACACTATTTTGTTCCTTATTTTTTCAGTGTACACCCATGTTTGGCTTGCGTAAGTTAGAGTTGGAAGGATGCAGGAATCCATTATTATCTTTTTTGTTTTTAAATTGAAATTTCCTTTAAGGATTTCTTTATGTAACAAATATTTTTTCCATGCTATATTAATTCTTCTGTCTACTTCATTCTCATTACTATTTGCATTAAACGAAACCAATTTACCAAGATACACATACTCATTCACATATTCCATCATATTCCCTTCTATTTTTATTGCCTTCTTGTAGCTATTTGTCATAATTTTAGTTTTGGAGGCATTCATATGTAGACCAACTTTTTGGCTTTCTAGATTCAAGCTTTGTAACATATTTTCTAGGGCTGTGGCTGATTCACCAAAAAGAGCTATGTCATCTGCGAATCTTAAGTGTGTTAGCCTTCCATTTAGTATCCATATTCCATAACCTTTCCAATCTATTTTTTTGAATTCAAGCCCAATTGAAGCTTCGTAATTACTGCAGAGTAGCCTTGATAACATTGACTTGTGGTTGAAAAAATGGAGGATCAAAACGAGTGCGACCAAATCAGTCCAGGTGACTTTCTCTCTGAGGAAAGGCAACTGCCCACAAGTAACATTGGGAACTAATGTAATTCCCACCAGCGAAACTGTGAAATACCTGGGGATACACTTGGATCGTCGACTCACATGGTGCAGACATATAGAAGCAAAACGAGATGAACTCCACATCAAATACCGTAGCATGCAATGGTTGCTGGGAAGAAACTCTAAGCTCTCAATAGATAATAAACTGCTGATATACAACACAATCCTCAAACCCGTTTGGACCTACGGACTTCAGTTGTGGGAATCTGCCAGTGACACCAGAACTACATGCTAAAACAGATTATCTAACTCAGCCTGGTTCATCAGAAACTCGGAGCTTCATGACTGTCTTAGAATGCCGACAGTCAAACAGGAAATCTCATCTTGCGGCAAGATGAGATTGAACACCATGAACCGCCTCAAAAGGCGCAAAATACCCAAATTTGACGACCTGGCCTAATTGTTGCCGCGGCCATGAGTCACAAGGGCCTTTTCTCAATGGAGATTTGGCTCCTCAAACCAAGAGAAACCAGCACATCTGCTCATGGTCTAGAAGACCAATCACATGATAAGAAAAGAAAAAAAAAATTCTGTCTGTTTCTCCGCTAATTTCTTTTAAATCACACAATGAATTTTTTTTAATGTAAGGTCGGCAGACAGGCTGACAGTCCACTTGATGGTAGGTGGCTACCGTCGCCCTCTAACACAAGCAACGCCTAAGCTGCTGCAAGTGCGCTGCTGACTGCAGTAGGATTAAGGATAAGGATTAGTAGGGGGATAGGATTATGATGCGGTTTGCACCACTGGAAGGAGCTGTAAACGAGGTGTATATAATTTGCAGAAAATAAAAATCGCCCCGTGGCTAACACGACGAAGAAAACATAATCAAAGTCAAAATTTTGACTTCAAAAAACAATAATTTCTTAAAATGGTCTGTTTCTTAAATTATTATTATTTATTCGTTGAGCCCGCTACTTCGTACGCTTGGTATTCGGTATAGTGCGTAACTTTTTTTTTTGTTTGTAAACCAATTGGAATGAAAGACACTAAATGTTACTGGAAGCTCATTACAATATATCAGTGAAAACCGCATTAAAATCGGTTTAACCGTTTCAGAGATTAGCGTGCACAAACTTACAGACAAACCGACAAGCAGACAAAAATTCTGAAAACTGTTTTTTTGACCTCGGTAACATAAGTACAATGTAAGAATAAGAATAAGAATAAATTTTATTTGTGACAAAGGATACACAAGGATACATATTATATAAAAACACACACACCAACGTCCCCTGCCACAAACCGGCTCCAACTCAGCATAATGCAGGTTGTAAAAACCTGCGCTGGTCTTCCGTTAGAGCCGATAGTGAGGTCACGCACTTGTCATTATACACAAAAAAATAATAATACACAAATCTCAAACAAATTTTTTTTTTTATATTATCCAAATCCTGCGATCAGCCCTCTTGGCTATAAGCAGATGTGATGGAGCTACTATTCGGTTCGGGAGATACCCCCAGTGGGGTACAGCCCTTTTATTTTTGTATTCAGTCCATATGCTGACTATTGTGGTCAAAGATGTCTCGCCTCTTCTTAAGCCGACGAATGGTTTCTGGCATTGTTAGTTGCCCCGCAAGTTGGTTTGGGTGCTTTTTCAGTCTTGCTTTGTATTTGTCACCATAAGAAGCAATTTCCTGTTCGACTGTTGGCATATCGAGAATTTCATGAAGCTCTGTTGTTCTGAGGTACCACGGTGCATTCGATATCTGTCTCAGTATATTGTTCTGCAAAAAATATAACGAAAGAAAGAATACAAAAACAAATTAATTACAATATAAAAACACAATATAAAAGGTAATATACAATATAAACTAAAAGAAATAAAAACAAAACAACAATTTATACACGACTCGTTTACGATTTTATTATATATATAAGATAACAGAGATGTGTTTTGGAATTTCTAGGTTGGCCGATGATCCTAAACAAGCTGGTGTGCCGTGCTACGTTACTCAGGAGGAATTCTCCAGGTATACTGGTTTCTGGTGGCAGCCAAGGAGTGATGGTGAGTGTGATGCTTAATAGAAATCATATATTATGGAATAAAAAAAGTCCAAGGGTGCTCAAACAGTCGGATCGAATCAAAATTTTTCTTTTATGATAACACTATTCACATAATGTCGTATATTTAAGTTGATTCACAGACATGCCAGATCAGAATTAGCCCTTTATTACTTTTTTTATTTAGGAATAACTACCGGCTAGCGACGAAGGGCGGCTTTGTTAAAGGTACGCGCGGTATTTGTCAAAGAAAAGCCGGGGCGCGCGAAGTCTTTGATTCCAGCCGATTCTTTTGGAAACTTCTGACAGTGACCTACCTACGCCAAGCCACACATGCTTGCGACATCTATCGAGTCGATCGCTTGTGGTCAAACAATTTTGAAGTAGGTCTACTTCAAGTAGGCCAGCAGTTCAAGTCTGAGCACCCTCGGTTTTTTTTAGTTCATTTTCGTATATAATTTTTCTACGAAGGATTGTCGCCATTTTTATTCGGGATATCTTTAATATCAGTTAAAGATTTCCTGTTTGCTTCTTATAGCGGGAGCGCTGTGAGTTGGGCCCGCGCTGAGTGAGTGTGTCACAGCACGCAGCCGTGTCGTGCCATAAACATACATTATCTTTTAATCAACTATTCAGTTTAACATTGCGTCAGCTAGAGCGAGAATTGTTTATTTTATAAATAATATCTTCATTTTACAAAAAAAAGGCCCATTAGCGCCATCTACCAACTAGATCCGCGGTCTTCCCTCCGAGGAAAATGATACGTTTAATTGTAATTCTCTTGATATTGAAAATGATAGCACATTTGATTATACATAATATACTTAAGAGTTTAAGAGGCTGTATGTCTAAATATTATAGTTAAGTCTTAAGGACGTAATTACATTTTTGACGCGCTCGAATTCAGCTAACTGCGCCAGCACACTACAGCAAACATTGAAGCCGCTTTACGTTCAATTCTATACATTAACAAAATAATCTTGATACTTGAAGGTTAGGTAGGTAAAGAAAAAAGGCGATACACCCGTGCTTCCATGACCGCCTCTGAGCGGGGAATGGCGAACGAAACCTACGGCGAAAGAGGTCGCAGTGCGATCCCTTAGAAAAATGTATGGAGAAAATATAGTGCGTTTTTTAGTGTCTATTCTTTCTCAGAAATGAAAAAGTAATTTATTTGAGTACAAAATAATAAGCTAGACGTATAGAAGACTGTATAAGCTACAATTTCAATACTGATTTAGCTATTTATGTACCTATCCAGACACCATTTTTCGATATTTTTAGCGATTCTTGCGATGGTAAAAATGTATTTATGTGAAAATTTTGTACTGGGCTGCCCAGTGTTTATTAGCTATCTTTAGAGATGAATACATTACCTTTTATTTTATACCATGGTATCTCTACAGATGTGCTTCCTGGATGTATAAATGGTACCGAAAAACCATTGATATTTGTGAATACGTCCTTAATAACCGTTTTTTGTTCAAATAGTCAATTAAAACGCAAGTAATAATAATGAAGATAACACTTGGTTACTTTTTCAGATACAATATTCAGGATAGTATACGAGGAGGTAGACGAGAGTGAAGTGAAGGTGTTCAGTTTCCCAACAGCCCAAGTCAGTAGCGGGGAGGTCGAAGAGTTCAGGTAAGATTGACTGCTTATTTGGAGCTAAGTTTTCTTTAATTCCTTCGTTGAATTTCTAATGGTAGCTTCTTGTTTAACCTATACTTATCTTGTAAAGTAGATCTTGGTGAGCTCACTCCATCGTCGGCCTCATCTTTCCTACATGGATAGATGCTAGCCAAGAGCATGCCCATCTGTAAAAAAAAAAATAAAAAAATAAAAAAAATACATTAGCATTTCAGCCTTAGACGTCCACTGCTAGACATAGGCCTTCCCCATAATTTGCTGAATATAAACAGATATAAACGGGATATAAATGGTCTGAATATAAACGGACCTTTTAGCGCTCACTCCATATTTAAAAATAAATGAAATTCGAAATAGTGCACATTTATATTTTCATATTATAAAAGATTCAAAATTCGAATTCAATAAATATTTTTGTGGCCAGCATTTAAAAGTTTTGGTCATGTGACAGAACCTATGACCTACCTGACTAGGGTATATAAGGGACTTATAACAAAAAAAGCAATTTTTTGAAATTTTTGTCTGTCTGTTCCGGCTAATCTACGAAACGGCTGGACCGATTTTGTCGGAACTTTCACTAGCTGATGTCATTTTAGAAGAAAACGAATAGAATAAAAAAGAAATATATATATAAGTCGTGTCTGTTTGTTTGTCTCTCTGACTGTCTGCCTGACTGTTTGTTACGGCTAATCTCCAAAACGGCTGTACCGATTGATTTGATGGAACTTTCACTGGCGGAGAGCTGATGTTATTATTTTAAAAAAATAAAAAAGAACAATTTATAACCCGCGTCTGCTTGTTTGTCTGTCTGTCTGTCTGTTTGTTCCGGGAGTAACTTAGGTTAGTTTTATTTTGGAAGAATAAAAAATTGTGGCCTGGTTCGTCTTATTATCTAAGTTTTTTTTTTCTCCCATTCGAAAACATTACCTCATCAACGTAGCGCCTTAACATCCGTTACCATTGCATCATTGCATTCTCTCCACAGATTTCCTCGAGCTGGTACCCCGAACGCAAAGTCTGTGCTGAAGATGGTAACCTTCAGACTGGAGAAGGCGTCCTCCAGTACCGTCATAGACTACTACAACGATGATTCCAGCAATGTGTTCTGTAAGCTTTGTGTTATTATTTTAACTAGTGTTTATTGGTGGTTTTAACATAATTGTTTAATTTTTATTTCCAACTAACTGGCGCCATCTATTATACTGAAAATAGAATTAGGTGAAGCGGCGTCATCTGTCGGATTTGGGTAGAACTGCTTGATGATACACCAGTGCATAGTATGTTCCAATTTGCAAACCCTCGGGAACCAGAAACGAATCATACGCCTATAGATTCCTCAGGAATCACTGTTGATAGATGAAAACCGCATTAAAATCGTTCAGTAGATTTTGAGATTATCGCTAACATACATACAAACAGACGCCGCGGGGGATTTGTTCCGTAATATGTAAAGAACAGATAACTATAGATAAATAAATATGAGCATTAGAATGTGACTAAATTTTTTTTAATTTTATTTGACTTATTTTTTTATGTTTGATTTGACCAAATTTATGTTCTGATTGTTGGATACACTACTATGTCACTATTACTTACATATTTAGATTTGTAACATGTAATATTAAAAATTTAGATTTTGTAACATGTAATATTATGCAATTCAATGAAAAAGATGTCTACGAAGCAATTAAGCGAATCAAACGGGGAAAATGTCCTGGTCACGATGGTTTAAGTATAGAACACATTGTTTATGCGGGAAAAAAATTGTGTAGCAAGTTGTGCGCCTTTTTCAACTTGTGTCTAAGGTACTCTTACTTACCGGACGCACTTATGAGGACAGTTGTTGTCCCTATAATTAAAAATAAGACTGGTGATCTTGGCTCCACCAACAACTACAGACCTATCTCTCTGGGAACGGTGATAGGGAAAATTCTTGAACAATTGTTGCACCCTGAACTGTTGAAAGTTAATATTGATGATGCACAGTTTGGTTTCCGTCGCGATCTCTCAACTGACTCTGCTATTATGAGCCTTAAGCACACGGTTGATTATTATATTAATCGTGAAACAACGGTTTACGCTTGCTTTTTGGACTTGAGCAGTGCGTTTGATCTGGTGAATTATGTTATTCTTTGGAGCAAACTTCATGACTCTAAAATTCCAAATGAGATTATAAGTCTGCTGCGGTTTTGGTACGGAAATCAAACTAATAACGTTAGCTGGGGCGACGCGTTGTCTAGCGATTTTAGGTTAGACTGCGGCGTGCGTCAGGGGGGGCTTACATCTCCCACCCTTTTCAGCGTGTATGTCAACGGTCTGATTGAGGAACTGAGGAGCACCAAAATAGGATGTCACCTTGGTAACGTGTGTGTTAATAATTTAAGTTACGCTGATGACATGGTGCTCCTCAGTCCCTCTGTCGGAGGTCTTAGAAAATTGCTTTCGATTTGTGAGCAATATGCTATTGATCATGGTCTAAAGTATAACGAAGCCAAATCGGAAATGATGATATTTCGCGCTGGAATGGGTCCGGAGAGGGTCCCTAAGGTTTTTTTGAATGGAAGATCAATTCAAGTAGTGCGTAAATTTAAGTACCTAGGACATGTTCTCACCGATGACCGTAAGGATGACATGGATATTGAGAGAGAGAGGCGGGCGCTGTCCGTTCGATGCAACATGCTCGCTCGCAGATTTGCAAAATGCAGTAAGGACGTTAAACTGGTCCTGTTTCGCGCTTATTGTCAGAGTTTTTATACTTGTCAGTTGTGGACTCGCTTCAAAAGAGCGTCCTGGAGTACCATTAGAGTGCAGTACAATGACGGGTACCGCGCGTTAATGAGACTGCCCCGATATTGCAGTGCTTCGGGTATGTTTGCTGAGGCGGGGGTGCCCGACTTTTTCGCTGTGATTCGAAATAGAATATTTTCCTTCTGGGAGAGAATCCGAAATTCCGAAAACGGCATACTTAGGGTTATCGGTGAGGACTTTGCTGGTCCTTTTCAAAGATACTGGCTTAGTGTTCACCAGAGTGCAAATAAAAAATAGTAATATATATTTTGTTTAGGTATTGCATTGTGTAGTTTAATGCGTTGTAAATTATTGTTGATGTTTGTAATTTTGTAATTATGGACGAAAGTCTGAAATAAAGACATATTATTATTATTATTATTATATTTATAATGAAACATTGTGTACATATTTAAAAAGTCTTGGATATTTTCATATTCACAATCCTGTTGATGGCGACATTTCATGAGAGGGTGTGGTATACATACATATGTCGGGTGATCCTTGTCAGTCATATGGATCCTAAATAATCAAGCAACGCCTGCACATGCTACGTGTCATTTCGGATTTTATTTTGAATATTAAATGATTATTTATCTATTTATGTTATGGTACTATAAAGGCAGTCACTACAAAGAGTAAGAATAAATATATGTAGTTAAAAAATAAAATAAAAAAAGCGTCGCCTAGCAACGGATAAACAAATTGTCATTAAATGTGAAAAAAATCTCTGCAATTTTATTTTTAAAGAAGAAATGTTAATTAGTTTTTAATGAAATTTTTTTAACAAAATTAAAAGTTAATTTTGATAGACACGCGTACTCTTTTTTACACGTGCATGTTTTTTTTTTTTAATAATATTTTCAATTATATGAAATGTGTTTAATTTCTTCCAGCTGTTGATTTAGGCAGCGAATGTCTGGAAGTGACCGACATAAGATGGTACGACCTGAGACAACCGCTGAAGGACACATTCCCTTGGTTCGAGTATCTTGCACGAGTGGATTGGACGCCTTGTGGCAAATAGTGAGTATTTTTTTACCGCTTTCTGCTTTGTAAAAACTAAGTAAAACTTAGTACGTATTAATTAGGGCTCAATTAGGTATGACCTCTGATTCTTCAAGGTCGTGTGGTTAAGGTTAAGGCTTGTTATAACGCTCAGTATTAGGGTTCCTTGAGATTCTCTGCTTTTAAAAGTTTGCTTTGGTCTGGATTTGGAAAGCAGTGGGCAGGGAACACTGCATTTCGCAGTCATTTGGGCAGCCCGTCTGGAGGCAGTACCACTCCTCTACAGAAGACCACCGTGAGGTGAGTGAGTAAGGGTTGCCAGAGTCCATTTTCCTATCCTTTTCAAAATTCAAAAGTTTATTCTGCAAATAGGCCGCAGGGGGCTCTTTTACTGAGTCTACCAGCGCTTCAGAAGGACCATCATAACCAAGGAGAATGCGCCACAAGAAACTTGGCAGAAAGTCATCAAAAACAATTTACAATTTATATATTTTCCAATCTTTTATCCTTAATCCTATTATGGTCGCCAGCGATACTTGCAGCGACTGTGGCGTTGCATGTGTTTAGGCGACGGTAGCCACCTACCATCAAGTGGACCGTCAGCCTGTCTATAGTTTTTGGCCGCGACATTTGTGAACAGAATGAATAATTTATCTTTTCGTAGGTAATAAAAAAAAAGGATAAGAAAGAAGATCAAATATTTCCTTTTCAGGACCAGAAACGATAAAGAAACAGAATCTTTTTTCGTAGCAGGTTACGAAACTGGACCCAAAGCTTTTAGCATATTTTTCTTAGCAGTGAATCCATCCGTAAACAGAATATGTAGATATGGAAATATAACGAATACTCTTTAAGAATCGATTGGAAATTTTATGAGGAGTAAAATTAATACTAGCGTTAACTAAAAAGCGTTATGTTATCTGTCACTGTGACATTTGTGCGACAGTTGACGCCGCTACGAGTAATTTTATTGTAGTATGAATAGATGGCGCCATCAATAGCACTATATTTTTGATATAATGCTATTGATGGCGCCATTCAATGCAATAGCATTATACTATTGATGGCGTTTCTACCCAAATCCCATAGATGTCGCCGCTTCACCTAATTCTATTATAGTATAGATCCTCTTTTCCTAGTGCATAGTCAAAGACAATCGCACTTAAGGAATAAGCTCCAGTTGAGCGTCGGAGCTGACACACGCACTTTTTTTTATAACTTTTGCGAGATAGTGAATGTAATTAAAATATTTGTTCATTTCCTGTTTCAAGTGTATGGGCACAACTGCTAGACAGAAAACAACAGAGACTTGAACTATGCCTGATACCTCTGAGTGAATTCGCGTCTCCGACTACTTACGAACAGGCCCCGCAGCACTTGCAAAGGACGCAAGATCAGACATTGGACCCGATCAACGAACAGGTCAGAGATCTTTTTTTACGTTAAGTTCCACTTGATGGTAGATGGCTACCCGACCATCAAGTTGCCCTGCATCCGTTACTCACTCACCGAAATACAACAGCATACATGCTGTTATTTCACCGGTGGTTTTCAGACGGACTACCCAAATAACTGCGAAACGCAGTGTGCCCTGCAAATAGTTAAGATTTTTTATGATACTTACTTTTTATATGACAAAGTGTGACATGCAGGACGATGGTCAGCTCGATTGTATTTGGTTACCGTCCGTCGTCACGGGACATAAGAAATGTCAAAATGATATAAATCTATAAATCAACTTTACACAGTTGCAACAAAGCTTATTTTTCCATAACAACAGATCGCCGCGTGGTGTCTGGCTGATTCGTGTCATATAAACGCGCCCTTAGGCTATGATATATTTGATTTTGTCATGTCGCTTCAGCTTGTTTTCAAAAGCACATCTACATATATAATAAAATCGTAAACAAGCCTTGTCTGTACATGAAATATTTAAAAAAAAAAAAGAAAAAAAATTGTACATGTTGTACTTATGTTACCGAGGTCTAAAAATAGGTTTCAGAATTTTTGTCTGTATGACTGTGCGTTTGTGCACGCTAATCTCAGAAACGGCTCAACCGATTTGAATGCGGTTTTCACTCATGTATTGTAAGCAAGCTTCCCGTAACATTTAGTGTTTGTTTCATTCCAATCGGTTCACAAACAAAAAAGTTACGCGCTATACCGTATACCACGCGTACGAAGTTGCGGGCTTAGCTAGTAATAAATAGAGTGTCTGGGAAAATGTTGACTACGCCTGAAACATGTAAATTTCTTCCCACAGAAAATCCAAGTGTTAATATCGGAGACGGCCCCCAACGCGTGGATCAATGTGCACGACATATTCTACATATTTCCGTCTCCTCTCGTCTCTTCTCCGGACCAGGATCTCATCTCACTCATATGGGCCTCGGAGGAGAGCGGACATCTCCATCTGTATCTCGTTACGTGTTCGTTGCAGTTCAAAGGAAGGGAGGGACAATGTAAGTTGTGGACCCCAGTTGAATAAATAGTTGGACGATCGATAAGTGACAGGGTGATGGACTCTGTCATCACATAGCGCAGTCGTTTTACGGTGGTGTGTATATACACAGAAAATTTAATTTGGATTATTGAGTTCACTACGCTTTCACGCCTAACTACGCAACCGATCATCATGAAATGTTGCATACTCATTGTCAGGGACACAGGGTACCTTTCATCCATAAATGAGTTACTGTTCCCGAGGGACCATCTAAAAATATAAAAAAATATAAATCAACGCCTGACACAATATAATATATAAAAAAAAATCTATATATAAAAATGAATTCCCATTTCCCTTGGTCACGGCATCACGCGTGAACGGTTTCGGTTTTCACTAAAACTCCCCGGTGTCTCTTTGCCCTTCGAGAGGGATTTCGAGAAAGAGGGATAAACGGGGAATGTTCAATTGTTCATATATATAAAAAATTCACCACGGGCGATGCCGGGGGCGGATCGCTAGTTGACAATAAAGATTGAATATAAATCTACTGAGCTGGTGCCCGCGGCTTGGCCCGTTTGAAAAATAAAATAATAACGCCTGACTAAATATATGAGTAATGTAACGCCTAACATCTTTGCCAGGCGTTAGACGATAGTACTTTTTTCTGGATGATTGGTACTTGTTCGCGCTTTAGCGCCCTCTAGCGTGATCTAGCAAAATTATCTCAATGATCTACTCCAGTTGTCACCGCGCTCTGCGTTATTTTGATTGGTCCCTTTTTCCCCCTTCCCTAAAATATTGTAATTTAATTTCTACACACAATATACGTTTTATTTTTCACTATTTTTAATAACAAAATTTATATAATTCGCATACGCGTAAAAATCGCTAAGCCCAAGTGGCTACAGTATTCCATGTCCTTTCCTATGTCCATAACAACGTGTATGCAAAATTTCATTATAATTGGTTCTGCGGTTTAGGCGTGAAATGGTAACAGACAGACAGAGTTACTTTCACATTTATAATATTAGTATGGATTATTGCTCATATGTTTTTGTCAGGCGTGATTTTGTTTCTAATTTTCTATATTTCAAAGGCTAGTGTTTTATAATTTTGAATACTTCTTTAGGTCGCCACTTGCTCCTCTCTGTTGAAGTGTAAACAGTTTTAGTATTTTTAGCCTCTGTAAGTTTTGTTTTTAAGTTCTCGCGGTAATTTGATGCCTCATGTTTGAACCTTTTATGGCATATTAAATTGTCTTTCACAAAATGTATATCTGGTTTCTATATTCAAGCAAAATGGCTTTATAAATGCTGTTTGCAGATTTTAAATTTTACTAGCTGACCTGACATTTGTTGCCCTATCTATTTTGCGATCAATAATTAAAATACGATCAAAATTTTGCGAATTTTCTCGTGAATTATATAAAAAACTAGCGGCCCGCACCCGGCTTCGCCCGGCGTGCAATTTTTATATACCGTAAAACATTCCCCGTTTATCCCTCTTTCTATTGGCGAAAACCGAATTAAAATCGGTCTACTCGTTCACGCGTGATGCCGTGACCAGGAGAAATAGGGATTCATTTTTATATATAAGATTTCTTTCATACAAACCTTTTCTTGATAGTTACGAACAAAACAAAAAATCAGCAAAAGTCATACAATATGTGGCAGTTGATTTATATATAATTCTATTTCAGCGTTAATAGAAATGATAAATGAAGATATAAGCAACGCTGTGGGTCCGAACATAGTCAGCAAGGAGCCAATTACAGCCGGCGAATGGGAGATAATGGGTAGAAAAATATGGGTAAGTTTTGTAATTATTTTTTTTTTAATTTATATTGAATCAAATTAGGGATGAGGTCCTTTTGATGGTAAGTGGATACCTTCTCGTATAAGCACAAGTAAGGGGTTGTATAGTGTGCAGTATTCGGGTAGCTCCAAGACATCTTTCCAAAATTTCTCAGTGTCTTAAAAGTTCTCGATCAAAGTGTGTCGTCATTGATGACATATGGCGCTGAAACGTGGTCTCTAACTATGGGCCTAACTAGAAAGCTCAACGAGCTTTGGAGAGGGCTGTGCTCAGGGTTACACTGCGAGATCGAATCAGGAATGAGGGGATCCGTAGAGGAACCGAAAGTTACCCAAAGAACCCGGTGGATTAGTGAGTAGAAGTAGCAGTGGGCAGGACACATAGTACGGAGAGCCAACGGACGCTGGGGCCGGAAGATTCTCGTGGCAAGCGCAGCGTAGGACGTCCTCACACAAGGTGGACACTGATAAGGGCCGCGGGTCGACGGTGGATCCAGGCTGCTTCTGACCCGTCCTTTTGGATAATTAGGGGGAGGCCTTTGTCCAACAGTTGACGTCCTACGGCTGATATGATGAAGGAGTTGCAAGTGTGCTGCCAACATGGATAAAACAAAGTACTTGGTGAGGGTATGGGAAAGGCTCAGTAATAGCAATTATTTCCCATGTTAGAGAGTTTGTGGGAGAGTATTGCTATAATGGATATTTTAACCCTATATTATATGAGGAACTTTTGTGACCCCGTCTCCTTATTTCCAGGTAGACCTTCCCAACAGGCTGGTATACTTCGTAGGGCTCCGCGAGACGCCATTAGAGCGCCATTTGTACGTGGCTCCTTTGTACCCGCCGAGACCTCACGCAGTTACTTTGCTGACTACCCTCGGCCAGTCGTGTACCGTTGATATCGATCGGGTGAGGTTATTTTAGCAGCTTCTAAGTAGCTAAATGTTGGTAAATTCATTTTTACTGCTTTTCATGTATCGCATATTATTGCGAATTTATTAGGATGTCTTTGTATGCCAGCGGTAGGGAATCCGTAAATGGATTTCTCCTCGTAAAAAAAAAAAAGGATGTCTTTGTATATAATGAAAGTATAAATTGCGTGAGAAAAGAACGTCTTAAAATGCCGTTTCAAACTTTTATATAAAAACGGAACCCTTATAGGATCACTCGTGTGTCCGTCTGTCCGTCGGTCACAGTCAATTATCTCCGATTCTACTAGACCGATTAAGTTGAAATTTGGTACACATATCAATTTCTGTGACCCAAACGCAGAGGTGTGATGTGAATAGATGAAATCTGTATATGGGAGATCATTTTTGGGGGGAAGGTGGAAAATAAAAAAAATAATTTGAAAACTGCATCGTGTGACATATCAAATGGAAGGTCTTGTTGTGAAGATCTTAAATGTATTTTTTTGTAATTTTAAAATAAATAGTTTCCAAGTTATTCAAGAAAATAGACGAAAATTGAACTACTGAACCTAAAATTTTGAAAAAAATAAATAAAAACAGAAATTAGTTTTCTACTTATAGATTATAGGAAAACCTATAAGAAGTCCATGATATTAAAATAACATAGTAAATCACTCAATATTGTGCGTAGATTTAAAAAAACATGATAGGTAACATCGTACTCCCTCTTCACGCGAGTTCAACTCGCACTTGTCCCGTTTTTTTATGCTAAAGTCGTCAGACAGGCTGGCTGTCCACTTGATGGAGATAGCTAACGTCACCTATAACACAAGCAACGCCACAGGTTCTACAAATGCACTGCCGACTATAGTAGGATTAGGGATAAAGGAGAAGGGATAGGGAAATGGGCTCTCGTATCCCTTACTCACCGAAACACAACAGCGCACGTGCTGTTATTTCACGGTGGTCTTCTGTAAGGAGGTGGTTACTGCCGCCAGACGGACAGCCCAATTGATGATTGCCAAACGCCGTGTGCCTTTTTTTTACGGAAATCCATATGGACACACGTCAGTGTATGAGTTGCTCACGGGTTGTGCCGAAGTCTTATACTTCCGCGACACGACATGCCCATCTAGCGCGGGGGACTACACTCCTTGTTAGAGTTAGGGCGTACCGAAAATTGGAGGAAACGGTGATCTCGGTGACTTCACGATGGGTTCCGGTTAAGAAAGAAGGTGGCGGATATGCCCAAATCTCTTATACGGCGGATCGGCTGGGGGAGGATCTTCTCGCTGCCTCTCCATCCATCCACGCGACAGGTGACTTGTCGCCTAGTCACAAAGTCGCAGTCGCTCGTCGCGGTCCCTAAGATCCGAAGTGCACCTAGCGTCATTTCACACCGAAACGCGACGCCACGCGAAGATACGTATGACGCCGCGAGGTGCAATGTAACATCGCGAGGCGCATCGGGAAGCTAATGTAAAGTAGCATTCACGCTGTGTCTCGAGACGCTGCGTTACGCATCGAGTAATCGCGACGCGGCGTGAAGCCAACTTCATTGGTAGTAAATTAGTTTTTCTCAAACATGCTCGGAAATGTAGGCATTCTTGTACTAAAACCAAGCCACGAAGTTTGTAATTCTTTCTCGGCCTAGGCCAAGAATGTTGTATGAAAATTCATTGCTGGCCGCTGCTCAGCCCGATGAAACCCGAAGTTTCACGAGTCTTCACGAACGCGCTCGCCGCTGTCACAGGCGTAGTAGGCGGGGGCGAGCGCACGCTCTTTTCATGACTGGGCTGTATGGCTGTTTTCTTTGCACTCATTGAAAATAAAAAATAAAAAAGGCGGGAAAGCAGACTTTTTTGTTTTATTCTAAATAAAACTGTGTATATGTAAAATGAGTTCCAGTGATGAAAGCGACACTGCAATGGATTGCACTCCGCCTAATTTAAAAGAGAAGGCTAAATTAGCTATGAAAATTAATTTTTTATTAATTTTTTCATATCATACTATTTTTTTGCATTATCACGTGTTTCATTATTTCCTCACATTTATTGAGAAAAGCACTATACCGGAATGAGGATTGCCGGACTCAGATCTTTATCAAGATCTTTGAAACCACTTCGTCCGGCAATCCTTCACTTCCTGGACTCTGCAGTAATGTACTATGTACGTCACATTTCATTATGTCACGTCAAATTATGTATAGATAATTACTTACATTTGATGTAGGAAAGACGAAGGAAAGATCGTATGTCGTGTCGTGCGTTCGTCAGAAAGCGTCTTAAGGTTACACATTCGAATAAGGTGTCTATTTTGTCGTACTCGTCTGTTACCTGCATCAATGCGAATAGAAAAAATGCTGATGATGTTGGTGTCTCACGCCAGGAATGCTCAGTGGCGGTTATCACATCTTCGAACATCAGCAGCGTGCCAGTGACGAGAGTGTACCGCATAGGACGTTCGCCGCCAGCTCTTCACGCCCAGGGTACTCTGATGGAGAGGACTGCTTCAGGTGAGTGACGTATCATTTCCACCTCGCCTGGATTTCTTCCAGATGTGTGCTTTAGTGCCATGTAACGAAGGAAACAAGTATGTTTAATTCATACATATTAAGTGGTCAGACAGGCTGACGGTCCACTTGATGGTACTTGGCTACCGTCGCCTATAAAATAAGCAATGCCAAAGCTGCTGCAAGTGGGCTGGCGACTGCATTAGGATTAAGGATAAGGGGTTAGGAGGGGGGGGGGGGATAGGGAACTTGGGCCGTCTGCCGATCTTAACATAAAAAAAAGATCCAGATCAGAGCTGAGCTAAAAGCACAACTTGACCCTGCCGGTAATCGAATCTGGAACCCCCGAGACAGAGCGTTAAAGTCTTGACAAATATGTAGATAGTTACTCGTTAAATAGTCTAGCAAAAAAGGTGTATAAAAATTAAACTCAATTCCCTCTACCACTTTATGTGAGCTTTTTGCAAAATGTATCGCACGCCATACAAACTGTCGCTAAGTAAACGCGTGTATGCCTTTTTTGGTGGGCGGTTGGATACCGTACGCGGCTAAAAAACGAATCAACTTATATGCAGATCTAATCGGATAATTATCCGATAATTTCGGTTATGCAAACTATAACCGAAATTATCGGATAATTTTCCAAAATTTAATTCGATTCCAGTTGGTAGATTTGCCAACTGATTCGATATTTTCAAACAATCGATTAAATGTCGTTAGGTTACATCACTAAAATTGTCAGTTACGAACTGTCACGCATATCATCATACAGTGAAAATACTGTAGCTGTGCCTGCGACTTCATATGCGCCATACATACCTCACCGGTGAGACCAGGCGATTCATATGCGAATGCCACAAACCAACAGCAACAACCGATGATAACCAAACCATTCATCGAAGAAATATTTCGTATGCTATTAAAATAAAGAAATGGCTACAAATTTTAAAAATAAACTATGCATACTACACGCCAACACACAAGACCTAAGAAACAAATTCACTGAGCTTAAAAACCTAGCTGAAAAATACGACCCACACGTCATAGTGCTCAACGAGTACAAGCTTGACTTCAACAAAGTCAAATTCAATCTCAACAAATACGACAAGCTTTTACGACTCAACTAAACCACATCTTACCACAGCCATGTATATCAAAAGAGGCATCAAGTGGACACAAACAGACCTCATCCCAGCTTTAGATATGGACCCAAACTACAAGAGAAAAATAGAAGGTGTTGCCAGAAAACTTTTCTATGATCACAACAGCAGTGACTATATTATCATCAAAGGCACGTATATACCAACCAACGCCAGAAAAGTGGTGGTAAACGAACTCACAGAGCTCCTTAATGAAGGCGACGCGATAATTATCGGAGACCTGAATTTAAGGATGAAACAACTCGACCACTCACAAAATGCAGGCTGTGAAAGTGAAGTAAAGCGACACCTAGCCGAAGGCCTGTGCAATCTAGCTCACACAAATAAACCATCGAGACCGAACCACGCAGGTGAAGGCATACTAGACTTAGCCATTATCACTGGTCAACTGAAGGAAGAAATAACAACTCACTGCAAACAACTTGAATCAATATCATCTGATCACGTACCATGGCTATTCACAGCGAACTTAAAAATAAACACCATCAAACCGAGGACAAGGAATCTCAGAAAAATCTACGAGAACAAAGAGTCCATCAAACTCTTCGTACGCACAGTGAACAGCAAGATTGATTTCACAAAGAGAATCAACACGAACCAAGAATGCGAAAACTATATAGAAATGCTTGAAGTAGCAGTCATCAATGCTCTAGACGAGATAGCCCCCGAAAAAGAACAAAACAACAAAGAACTCCTACCACAAGAAATACAACTAGCAATACACCAGAGAAACAGCGCCAAAGCAACAGTAAAAGAAACGAAAGGCGCCCAATGGGCAAAAACGCAATACCATCAAGCCAAGAGGAAAGCCTCGAAACTTCTCATGCAGCACCGGGTAGGGAAATGGCTAGAAATCCTAGAAAGAAAAAGCGACCATAGAGCCAAGCTCTGGTCTATACAAAGATCGCTAAAAAGGAACCCGCAGAAACTCCCACAACTAGACAAATGTCACACTGAAGGAGAAATCATAGATGAACTGGTAAAACAAGCAATTGTCAAAGAAGCCCCTATCAGCACAGATAAAGAAGGCAATGAATCCATGACACCATTCCAACCACTCGAAGAGGCAACTTTCAAAGAAATAAAGAGAGCGCTCTTCCGATGTAAAAATAAGAAGGCCGCCGGACCGGATAAGCTGGAGCCGACATGTTAAAGCTGGCCGGCCCAGCTTTCATTCGCGCACTCTCGAGAGTAATTAACTACATACTCATCACAGGGTACTTCCCACAAAGATGGAAAAAGGGAGAATGCATTTTTTTGCATAAGCCTGGTAAAAATAACAAAGAAGCAAAATCATTACTACATTAGAGAAACGAAGACAGCGAGGTGACCTTAAAATATTAAATGGGCACTATAACGTACCAAACATGGCAAATATATTTATGTTAAATGAAAATAAGAACCTTAGAGGACACTCACTGAAACTGAACACTCGGGCTTGTTCAAGTAATCCCAAAAGACACTTCTTGCCTAACCGTGTGGTGAAAGAATGGAATAAACTGCCGGAATCTGTGATTGGTGCCCCGTCCGTGAACTGTTTCAAGGGTAGACTAGATAAATATTTGAAGTGTACTGAAAGTAATATACACGCAACAGCTTAAAGCTGCTAGTGTATTAGAATAATAATAATAATAATAATAATAATAATACAGACCAATCACACTTCTCAACGTTATGGGAAAAGTCTGCGAACGAATCATTCTAATAAGAATCACGGAAATATGCAAACAAATCATACCACACTTCCAACATGGATTCACAACAAACAGAAGTACAGGCACCCAAATCCTACGCACCGCAAGAATTTTAACAGATGCCCTTGAAAAGGGAGAATCGGCGGTCATAATATCAACCGACCTATCAAAAGCGTTTGACTCAATAAATCACAAAGGCCTCACGACAAAACTCCTGGAGGCAAACATCCCTAACAATATTATTAAAATCATAGAAAACTACTTGACAGGTAGGTCGACAAGAGGCAGATTCCGAACTACGACAGGCCAAGAGACATCTATTCTCCACGGCGTGCCACAAGGATCCATACTAGGACCAATAATCTTTAACCTCTATGTACACGATATCACACCAAAAGGCACAATCGCCGGACTCAAAATGTCACAATAAGCGGATGACCTCTGCATCATAAATACAGCTGCAAATCCAAGACACGCCACTATAAGAGCCAGCTGGGCAGCTGAAGAAATCTTAAAGTATTACAACGACTGGTGCCTCAAGTGTAACGTAGAAAAAACAGAATGTGCCATCTTTACAGCGAGACAAAAATACGAAAAGAAAGTGAAACTAAACGGAACCACCCTCGATATTAAAGACGAAATAAGATACCTCGGCGTACAGTTTGACAAACGCCTGAGCATGAATAAACATGTACAGAAAGTCCTCACTAAATTGAAACAAATCAGAGGCATGCTATCCCCCATCATCGGATACTACGCCAAAACGAGTGTCGAGACTAAACTAGCCATCATACAAAGCTGCCTACTTCCAATCCTCGACTATGGAATAGTCCAACTACTACCAAGAATCAGCAAGACGAACCTACTTAAATTGGAACGACAATACAGAATGGCACTAAAAGCGGCCGGCGGCCTGCCACGAGATTTACCGACAGAAATCCTCTGGGACATGCTAGATATGGACCCTTGGTTTGCCAGAGCACACGACCTACACAGAGACATGCTCAAAAAGTACAGGGAAGCAGGAATTCCAGGCATCAGTGTCGACGAAAAAGATCTCGCCGATATCCAAGAGATCCAAAATACAAGACGCGGGCAATACAACCCACTTCTATTCGCTCAAAGAGCAGGAACGTTTAACTACATAAACAAACGAGAACGTCAACTTCAAGTCAGTAAGAGACAAGGAAGGCGTCAGACACCCGACTTAAAGTAACGACAATAACTACATACATACACCGTAAAAATATATAAGTACACTGTAAAAATTTAACATTAAGTAATAAAATAATAAAATAAAAAAATCAATATGTAAGATAAATAGGTAATCGATTAATATTTCTAATAATAATAACAAATAAACTTTGTCAATTAAGGTTAGCATTTAAGTACACTAGCATTTAACCACACAAACACAACTAAATAGCGATCTCACCTCGTGGTAAGATAAGCACACATAAAATAAAGACACAGATCTAGCTCTACACTGGACATTAATCTTAAGCACATTCTCACTATAAGAGACAGTTCATGTAACAAAGAAATGATAGACAATAAAGATTCTTCTATTCTATTATTCATATGCGCCGTAGTTCGTTTTTTGAAAGCCGTACAGGAACCTAGCATTTTTTCAGGTAATAAACTATCTGTATGCCAAATTTCATCCAAAACCGTTCAGCCGTTTTTGCGTGATTAAGTAACAAACATTTTACAGAAGACCACTGTGAAATAACAGCATCTGTGCTTTTGTGTTTCGGTGAGTGAATAAGTGATAGTCAAAGCCAATTTCCCTATCCGACCCTTTTTTTTGAGGAGGAGTAATCCGCTTACAGATCTCCTGCCGCTGGCTAGACGGCAGGAGTATGTGGGGGTCGCCCAGCGCCTGATCATAGCGGCACTGGGAATCCCCACTAAAACTCCCCGGTGTCTCATTGCCCTTTAAGTGGGGTGGACCGGTCTCTGCCGAGGCAACAACTCCGATCCACCCCAGGTCCCTATCCGTCCCTAATCCTTGCAGTCGACAGCACAGCACACTTGCAGCACCTCTGGCTTTACTTGTGTTATAGGCGACGACGGTAGAGTCTGTCTGACGGCCTTCAATCGAAATGCAACAACGTGGTCTTCTGTCTTGTGTTCAAAGATTTTGACGTGACAGATTAATTTTCGCATCTTCAATATTGGAATGGATTAATATATTAATATTTTACAAAGACTTTCAATCTCAGAATCATCAGACACGCGAAGCTATAACGGCTCCTGGGACAGCTCCCGGTCCGGTGACGTCGAAGACACGGAGTCCGGAGATGGCTCGGTACTCGTCAGGGGTGAGTGTTAAAAAAAACATTTCAGTTACTTGAAGAGTGAGTAGTGCGGGAGAATTAGCTCAAAAACATGCCCGCTCCGCAAAAACATTATAACTGCAGATTTTTTGGCTCAAAAATTAGTAAAAAATAGTAAAATCAGGAAAAATTTGTATAAAATAAATCATAAAATTGTGACCTCGTGGGAGGTCGGGAAAATCTTACTAACATTTAAAAAAATATATCTTGTTTTTTTCCAATTTTTTGTCATTATCTTGGAAAATATGCGTCTAATCGACATGAAGTATACTAATCGAATTTGTTCCTTATAAAATTTCACGTAAAGATAGGCTATTGCGAAAATTCGTAATTTTTTATATTGCAAAATTAGAATTGAACCTAAAAAAGGTAAAAATATTCGAAAATCGCAATAATTTGCGAATTTCGAATTTTTTTTTAATGTTAAGATCGGCAGACAGGCTAACGGTCCACTTGATGGTAGGTGGCTACCCTCGGTTATAACACAGCAACGCCAAAGCTGCTACAAGTGCGCTGCCGACTACAGTAGGATTAAGGATAAGGGATTAGGAGGGGATAGGGAAATGAGCTCTGGCATCCCTTACTCACTCATCGAAACACAACAGCACACGTGCTGTTATTTCACGGTGGTCTTCTGTAAGGGGGTAGTTAATGCCGCCAGACGGGCTGCCCAAATGACTGCGAAACGCAGTGTGCCCTGCTGATGTATTGTAGCAAGCTTCCGATAATATTTATTGTTTGTTTCATTCTAATCGGTTGTTAGTAAGTTAATGCAACAGCCGTGAGAGCCGTGGTTGCCATAAATAAAGCCGGTCTCCTGTGTGGATCGCTCTATTGAAACTTGTTCATAGGCAATAAGGTATATATTTAATTAATTTTGATTCGCAGAAAACATGTTGAGCGTTACAAACATACCCCCACCGCAAATATACGAGACAAATTTGTCCTGCGGGGCGAAGGCCTACTGCACGCTGTGGCGGTGCGGCAGACCCGGCCGAAGTCCCACAGTTCTCCACGTGTACGGGGGGCCCGAGGTGCAAACGGTCACAAACAGTTACAAGGTGACGGCCGTTCATTTATATTTCACCACAGACTTAGATAGTATAGATGACGTAAGTTTATCAAATTGTATGAAAACAGCGTGCCACATTTTTAGTGCATACCATGACGTCACGAGCACAATTTAGTGATGTTAAAACACAAAGCAACGAAGCGTCGAATGGCCGTCGTCGAAGGTTTATTCAACTAGTTCGTTCATTCAACGCCCAACTCTACGCGCCAATTTAGTATACCACCTGCGTACAACGTGAGAGGACGCGCACAGGCAGCTGGCTAAAAAAAAACAATAAAACATTGATTTTAGTTAAATTACAGCACATATCAATAACAAAACTACTTACCGATGATACGAAACGTCTCCCCTCACTCGACAAACCACTTTTGAAGTATTTTTACAATTAACAACAGCGCAATTAGGCATTTTTTTGTCTTTTGAAAGTCGACCTTCCGCGAACACAATCGAAAGCGAACTGAGGCTACGACCGGGCCGTATTTGAGCATTTCTCAAATTGCGGGTACCTCGTAGCGAACGGCTTGCGTCATCTATACTATCTATGACTGTGTTATTTCACCATTGACTAATGGTGAATAAGAGAAAGATGCACAGAGGTTTCTCTATGCTCTTCACTGTCACAGATGATTCAATGACGAAAAAGACATTACAACTTTAAACTTACTCCATCAACATAATACTCATTGACATAAAACTCATTATACTGTGTACAACTTTGTTTAAAAAATTTATTTATTTATTTATTTATTTATTATTACATGGCCTCCAACGAGGCAGGCACCGAAAAAAACACACAACAAGGAACAGGAAAAAATAACATGGCAGATGCCGCCGCAATTAAAGGAGGCACAGCCTACGCCAATAAAAGTCGAAGTTGCATCCCGGCAATAAAGTTAGAAAAAAAAAAAACAAAAAAAAAAATGATCAAAAAAATTATGAAAATTTATCAAAAAATGTATCAAAAATTTATCAAAAAAAAAAACATACATAGAAATATAATTAAATTGTAAATTTGGAATAAATGTCAAAAATAAACTAGTGTTAATTATCTGAACCACGGACAAGGATGAGTCTTTTAATTTTGGAAAATGCGTCGTTAAACAGGTCAACATCGTGACTCAGGGAGTTGGCAACATCCATAATACGATTTAATGGGGAAAAACGGCCTAAGTTGGTTTTGAAATAATTTAGTCGATATGGTGTGTATCTGCCCGGTCTGGGCGCTCGACTAGGAACTCGAAAGTTTATACGCGACAAGAGCTCGGGCGAATCAACTCTGCCTCTCAGCAGTTTGCAGAAAAACAAAACATCGAGCATAAGCCTCCGGGACTGTAGTGAATCAACATTGAAGTGATTCATTCTGACTGGGTAGCTAGAAAGTGCCTTAGCTAGACCACACCCGTAAGACAAATGCCAAAGGAAATTCGCTAACATTCCGTTCCGAAGTAATGTAAATTTGCGATTACAGTTATAAAAAGCGTGTGTACTGTTGTTTTTCAGTCTCTGTGTAAGAGATGCCAGAGCTCATTTCCCTATCCCTTCCTAATCCCTTATATCCTATTATGGTTGGCAGTGCACTATCAGCGCCTGTAACGTTGCGTGGGGAACATAAAAAAAAAATATTTTTCACTTCTCATGCTCTGAAAGTGCTTATTTGTGCAGGATATAGGCTGCACAAAATCGAATTTTGTGCACAAGTGCATTAACGTATCTACTCATAAACGTATCTATATTAAGGCAAAGAAAATGAGCCATACAGCCAAACGCAATAAGAAGTTCATAGATAGAATTTGTTATTTTATAATATTTACTTAAGGGATTCACTGAGGCAAATGACATTTACTATAGAACTCGCTGGCGGCGGAGACATTTCAACAGGCCTAGAAATGGTGTTTTTTTGTTTTTACCATTAGAACATTACACAAAAAAATTTTTTTATTAATACAATTTTTTAATCTGATAATAACTTATTAATAAGTACAGGATTCATATGCGTGCAATAAGCCGTTTTCCAGAGAATTTTCAATTAAGGTCAAATTCTTCTTGTGTTCTAACTTTTTTTGTGGAGTTTCTATTACTTTAACGAAAATTCTAATTAATACAATTGGTTCTTCACATGTTTAAGTATAATATACATATATATTTTTCAAAGCAATTGTCTTGTCTATTTCTTGTAACATCTTCATTAAACAATGGATATTTTTAGTATTTAGCGTTTGTCTCCCCCTTAAATTTATTTGCCTTATGTGTTTTTTAAAACATAAAAGATAAATGTTTTAGATAATGAAACATTATCGAACATTTTAGATAGATTAATGAAGTAAATGTCTAGACAAACCAATAATGGTTTACAGACATTGCAAACATTGTGTATTGAATCATGTATGAGATAATAAATAAATAAATAAAATAAATAAATATTAAAATTTAAATTCAAGTACGGTAGGTTATTTAATTAATTTAAGAAAATTATTATTACAAAATTAATTTAATAGTAGGCTGTAAAGGTCTGCAGCCCAAGCCAATGTCATAAGATGTCAATGTCAATGTCGTAAGATTTAATTTAAAAAAAATAAAGCGGCAGGAAACAGCTCTTGTTTTGTTGTGCGTTTAAAGAAATGTTATGTTATACTACTGTTTTATTTCCTCGCAATCGAAGTGAAACGCAGAGTTTATAACTCGTTCACAAAACCATTTTTATCCTCGACATTACTAAAGTCTCGGGTAAAAATTATTCGTTTTGTGCACTTGTTGTAAAATCCACTATAAATATCTATCTGTAAATGGAGATTTCCTTAGTTCGTGTAATGTTTGGTTTCCTCTTTTGCCTAACTGTAAAATGGATAATTGTCCTCGCAGGGTATACGTCAACTGCGAATGCACATGTTGGCGGCGCGCGGTTTCAACGTGGTATCAGTCGACTCCAGAGGCTCGAAGCACAGGGGGAGGGCGTGGGAGGCCGCCATCAGGGGAAAGATGGGGCAGGTGGAACTGGATGACCAGGTAAATAAAATTCACACACATAAAATCCACTCTGTGAGATGTGGACTTATTTGTCCACCACTTTTTATCACTGCGGATTTGCAGGACTTTATTTGCATTTTTTTAAAATTTCGACTTGGAATGGTATCCCCATATGTCAACATGTGGGTGCCAAAGAAATCGGCTAACGGAAATACTTAAAGGGTGGACCTAAGCTCTTTGTGATCATGACAATCATGATCTACATGAACGGGTTGCGGGCAGCGGTGGATCCAGACTACTTCTGACCGGTCTTATTCGAAATTTATGGGTGATGCCTATGTTCAGCAGTGAACGTCCTACGGCTGAGACGATGACGATCTCATTTGCTTTAGAAGGAATCGCTCTAAATTACAGGTGGAAGTATTACAGTGGTTGGCGAAGGAGACCGGCTGCATCGACATGGAGAGGATTGCAATTCACGGTTGGAGTTATGGTGAGATTTACATTGACTGTTCGAGTACTTAGCGTGGTGCAGCGTAGGGTTGCCAGGCCTCAAAATCGAAAATCCGGACACATTTAGCCGGACATTTTGCCATAAAAGCCTGACACACTGGTTTTTAAAAGAAATAGTTCTTTTATTTCTTTATTTATTACTTCAACACTTGCTCTACTCTTTATTATGAATCACATATTGTTTTCTTAAAGTAATTTGTAAGATCGCGAATTATGCGTGTCCGCGTGATTCTGGCCGCTGCGGGGTTTAACAAAAGCCGGACGGGCCGGACTTGTATATATTTGGCCGGACACGTCTTTAAAAAGCCGGAAACCTGGCAACCCTAGGTGCAGCACCTCTGGTCAATCATAGTAACCGTGGAGTTGATTCCCTCAGGCGGTTACCTGTCGCTGCTGGGCCTGGCGACTCGGCCGAACATATTCCGCGTGTGCGTCGCGGGTGCTCCCGTGACCTGTTGGCGGCTGTACGACAGCGCTTACACGGAGCGGTACATGGGGCCGCCTGCGCGCGCGCCACACGCCTACACGCGCGCCAGCGTGCTCGCGCATGCGCCCTTCTTTCCCGACCAGTGAGTATCGGGACAAGGTAGACGATAATGTGACAGTAGTGGCATGCTGCGCGTCGCAGCCATTTGGGCAGCCCGTTTGGCGGCAGCAACCACCCTTTTACAGAAGACCATAATGAAGTAACAGCATGGGGGTTGTTTTGTTTTGATGAATGATTAAGGGATGCCAGAGCCCGTGGTCGATTAGCAGCACCCGTGGCGTTGCTTGTGTTATAGGCGACGGTGGCCACCTACCATCAAGTGGACCTGTCATAAAAAAGTGACAGAGCTGTAGTCTCTACTCGTGATAAATTTCTTCTTTTTTCCTCTTTTGCAGAGAAGGTAGATTGCTAATAATTCACGGCCTCGCCGATGAAAATGTCCATTTCTGCCACACAGCGGCATTACTCTCGGAGTTAGTGAGGTTGGGAAAACCTCACAGGGTTCAGGTGAGAGAAGTTTTATAATTGGTAATTTATTGTGACCTGTGTAGTTTTCACGTGAAACAACGTCTTTAAATTTGTTTCCATAGAGGGAGGTAAAACTGATGATTCACCCCGCTAGTAACTTTAATAATCAAATACAATTTTATTATTAGCCGCGGATCCCAGAAACGAAAATAAATGCTTCGTTAGTTAATGACCACTTTAAGAAAGCATAGGACAGTGCGTTCTGCCGAAATGTATATCGATAACGTGCAGTGTTGTCACATGAAAAAACTAAATAATACGATATCATTAGGCAATGAAGTTAATAGAAAAATAGGAGTTTTTCATAAATAACAGTTATAGTTATCTTTCCTTATTATTCTCATTTAAAATAATAATAGACGTAAATAAAAACGTGATGTTTTTTTTAAAATAAGG
The DNA here is from genome assembly GCA_910589475.2 of Bembecia ichneumoniformis. NCBI lineage: Eukaryota > Metazoa > Arthropoda > Insecta > Lepidoptera > Sesiidae > Bembecia > Bembecia ichneumoniformis. The sequence goes on from OU342550.1 coordinate 2,330,740, forward strand.
CAACATTTCACATCATTGTCATTTTTAATTGATATTTTTTCATTGAAATGATATACTTACTATTTTTTCGTTCTTCAGCGTAGTAAAGCATCTGTTATTCTTATCATCTTGTCAGGATGTAATTTTAGTTTTTCAATTTTTTTTTTAATAATTTTAGCTTTGTTACAACTCAACGAAATGTCAAATTCTTCATTTAAGAAGCAGAGGGTTGAGCTGTCATTAAACTTAATTGTCATAAAAGACCACCGATGAAGCTTTAACAGTCTCTAAGAGTAAACATTTTAAAATCTTAACCACTTGTATGCCCGGAAGCCGAATTACTCTTGTCTGCCAGCGCTTAAATTTATCATTTCAAGTGCCATTTGCCATGACATATACAGGTTGTTCAAATTTCAACAGGTTTTTATCGATTTAACTACTGACTCTGACTGGCCTTATTGTTCTCCCAGAAGGAGTTATGGGGGTTCTACCATGATTTATTAATAACGTGGATCTACGTTCCGGCATACAAAGGGTTAAGAGTCGTTAAGTAATTATTAAGAGTGCGGCAGTATGTCCATGTTGTGGGTTAAATCGTGGGATAATTTTTAAATCTGTAATTGGCTTCTATGAATTTATATAAATATGTAAATATTTTTTTATAGATATATCCAGGCGAAAGACACTCATTGCGAGCGATGCACGCAGCGAAGCATTACGAAGCAACATTACTCCATTTTCTTCACGAAAATCTGTAACATAAGTATACTGTATTTATAATTTGTAAGGAAATTTGTATAATAAAATGAATTTTATGTTGTAGTTTAAAAAGGTTTTTATTTTTTGAATAAGTATTCCTAGGACATTTTGCTAGAAAAGGATCGTACAACTTCAGTGAATTGAGAGAATGTATGTACAAGAAAAGACTTTTTGCAAAATAGTAAGTTATTATTACTGTAAGGACTGAATCGATGGACATGCAGACGTACGGCTGGTTATTATCGGCGCAAATCTTCTTGGGCTCTGGCGATATCAGTACCCGATACCCGCAGTAACCGATTTTGGGACTGTTTGTGAGGTATTACGACGCAGGGGCGAGCCACGGAATGAGCGAGACGCAATGATAACATTTGTAAGAGAGAAAGCAGTTGCGCCATATTGTTCGCAATTGTAAATGCGCAAACGAAAGACATCTGCTCAAGGTCAAAGCCCAAGAAGCCCATCCTCACCTTGTCGAAATTCCTCTAATTCGGATCAAGCGCTTTAAAACCTTTTTTTGTAATGCGCACTGCTAAGGATTGGAACTCCTTTCCGAGCTCATACAACACAAATCTTTTAAAGGTTCGAGTGAATAGGCATCTTCTGGGTGAACTACCCAAGCCTGACTCCAAAACCAACGTTCTGGACTTTACAAGATCTGAAGCTGGCCTTCGTCTAACCCAGACCTGAACCCCGTAGACTACAAATTATGGTCAGTTTTAGAGGACATGGCCTACTCTAAAAGACACGCCGATATTAAGTCTCTTAAGAAATCTCTGGAGCAAGCTCTGGCTAAATTTCCTATGGAATGAGTGCGTCAATTCATAAAATTCGTGGCCAAACAGATTAAAGGCTTGTATCAAAGACTAGCTGAACTCGGCCACGCTTCGCTGCGACCCATATGGCGGCGGCGTGCGCATGAGCGTTCAGTATCCGTGGTCAGATCGGTTTGTTAGATCAATCTGACCACGGCCACCGTTTAGTGTCCTTGGTCAGAGTATTGTAATCGAACCAGGAACACTTTCTGTAAAGGTATCCGTGGTCAGATTGCCGTTGCTGACCTCTTTAGTGTCCCTGGTTAGATTAATATAATATCTGCAGATATTCTTGCAATTTCCGTGGTCAGTATAATTACATTTTGTATAATTCAGCTGCATGAGATCATACCGCCTTCCATACGGACGGCTGGTTACCATCCACACCTTGTCGATATCTCTCTAATTCGGACCAAGCGCTTTAAAACACCTTTTATAATGCGCACTGCTAGAAGTTGTTCCCTAAAGTCAATTTGAGCGGCGATCCCAGAGCTGGCCATTACCTCGGTCAGCAAATCAGTCTTGCAATACAACGAGGTAATGCAGCCAGCATGCTTGGCACCCTGCCTAGGGTACCAAAGCTTAATTTAGTAAATATATTATATAACAAATTAATATTAGTATTACTTTAATTTGTATTATGGTATATTGTCTTATTTTTCTAATGAAAATGCTCATTTGAGCGGTTGTTACTATCATTACTCAAAAAGTGTATGGAAGAAAGAGAAAACACTGGGTTTAAAAAAAACTATGAGGAAAGAAGGATAGTAGCTTTATGTGCGGTGTTACCATTGCTGCCACCCGAGTCAGTTTGTGGAGGTTGGTTTTATATAGTGAGTGACAAAAGATGCCAGCGAGTTATTGAACAAATTTATAAAATATATGGAGGCACAATGGTTAACGAATCCGAAATGGATTAAGGTATGGTCTGTATTCGGGAAACGCCACAGAACAAACAATTTTTCTGAGGGTTGGCATCACAACTTAAATAAAATGGTAGGTAGGAAACAACCGAATATAATGACACTGGTGCAATGCCTCAGAGGTGATGAGGAGTTCTATAGCATAAGAATTAAAGGTGGCAGGCCAGAGCCGAGAAATAAAGCAGAGATTGACAAAGACGATCGCATAATGAATAAACAAATGCTTTTAATTAACGGACAAATTTCTGTGGAACTTTTTTTGGAGAGATGAAGAAAGTATTAAGTATAAGAAGCAGATAATAATTTTTCGGACCGCACTATTAGGTTATTAATATGTTTAATATAATAAAACGAGTTAGTAAGAAATAAAATATAGTGGTGCCGCCTGTGGCAATTTCATTTATTTCATCTATCTAACCAAGGATAACCGATCTGACTACGTCCACCGGTCTAACTACGGACATTGTAAATTAATTAGTCTGACCAGGGACACTAAACGGTGGCCGTGGTCAGATTGATCTAACAAACCGATCTGACCACGGATACTAAACCGTTCAGTATCCGTGGTCAGATACGTCGTTACGACCCGCTGTCGCCCAGGTTTGTCGCCAGGGTTGCTTATTGTTAAATATTGCTTACGAATAAAGATATTATCGCTAAAATATAAGTTTTTCTTTACTTTGAAACCATTATTTTATTCTAGTTTTATAAAATACTAGCTGAACTCGGCCACGCTTCGCTGCGGCCCATACGGCGGTGGAGTGCGCGTGGGGCGCGCGGTACTGGACACTGCTTATATATAATACTATTTATCGTAGCGTGATGTTATATAGCCTGTAGCCTTCCTCGATAAATGGACTATTCAAAACAAAAAGAATTTTTCAATTCGAACCAGTAGTTCCTGAGATTAGCACGTTCAAACAAACAAACTCTTCAGCTTTATAATATTAGTATAGATTAAACATAGTTTGAGCTCAGATTCGTTTAAACCAAGGCTTCATTTATCGCTTAAATAATCAGCAATTTTATAATAACCTTTTGAACCGAGTTTGGTTTTGATTACTCTTTAAAATTAATTTATAGGTAAGGCTCTCTCTTATTATTTCAAGAAGTTTATTATAAAACCGTATATATTGACCCATAAAAGAATTATACTTCTCTTTTATGTGGCAACATCCAACATAAGCATTATTTGATCATTATTGTTTTTTTTTTAAATGAAATTTAGAACTATTGGCAATTGCAGTCCAAGCATTTAATTCTTCTTTAAAAGGAATCTGTACATGTAATAAAATCGTAAACGTGTCGTGTCTGAACATTAAATTTTAAAAAAAAGGGGACAAGTGCGAGTTGAACTCGAGTGAAGAGGGTTCCGTACGATGTTACCTATCCGCACAATATTAAATGATTTACCATGTTATTTTAATATCATGGACTTCTTATAGGTTTTCCTATAATCTATAAGTGGAAAACTAATTTCTGTATTTTTTTTTTTTTTTTTTTTTTTTTTTTTTCAAAATTTTAGGTTCTGTAGTTTCGGAGATAAGGGGGGAATGGTCGGACAGACGGACACACGAGTAATCCTAAAGGTTCCATTTTTTTATTCGGACGTACGGAATAGTTAAAAAAAAAAGTTTTTAGATTTTTCTTGTCTGTTTGTGAACGCTAATCTCAGAAACGGGTTGATCGATTTCAATGCGGTTTTAACTGATTTATTGTAGCGAGCTTCCCGTAACATTTAGTGTTTGTTTCGTTCCAATCGATTTACAAACAAAAAAGTTACGTGCTATACCGAATACCACGCGTACGAAGTTGCAGGCTCAGTTAGCTTTAAAATATAATTCAGCTAAGTATTTTATACATTTTTTTTTATTATAGATGGGTTTGCTCTTGACCAGCATCTATCCATGTAGGAAGGATGAGGCCGAAGATGGAGCGAGCACACCCAGAAGATGCCTATTCATTCGAACCTTGAAAAGATTTGGGTTATATGAGCTCAGAAATACAGACGCCGGCAGGGAGTTCCAATCCTTAGCAGTGCGCATCACAAAAGATGTTTTAAAGCGCTTGGTCCGAATTAGAGGGATTTTGACAAGGCGAGCATGGTAACCAGCCGTACGTCTGCATGTCCGATAGAAGAAAGGGGAAGGCGGCATGATCTCATGCAGCTCTCGAGCACACTCTCCGAAGTACATCTTGTAGAATACACACAGACAGGCAACTTTGCGTCTATGTGCCAGGCTCTGCAGCTTAGCTCTTATTAGTGTATCATCGCCAATGAGCCTCCTAGCTCGCGATCCACCGAGTCGAGTGCAGCAAGTTGGTATTTTGCTGAGCCATCCCATTTTTCTCTATTTTTAGTTTTATTGAATTCAGCAAGTGAATTCATAAACCCATAATTTTTATATTTTAATTGTAGGTACTTATACATATATAATATAGTTAGTCAATTTCCGCTGAATTATTTGCTAGACTTATAGTTTTATTTGTGAAAAAACCTCATTATGACGCAAATAATCGTATAATTGTATCAACAATGGCTTTTCCAGCATAACAGTGTTCTAAAACTGTCACAGGAAAAAGTTAATCGTCTCCAATGATGACTTCAAAGTTTATTTTCCTGTAAACATCCCATACGCTGTATAGTCAAACAATGACTATGTATGTGGCTCTCAAAGTAAGGGCGTCTTCACACGAATATGACCCGCAACCGCACCGTCCACGCAAGAAACGCACAGTGTTAGCACATGTTAGGCATGGGCGGATCGTGAATTTGTGGGGCCCTGGGCTGAAACAATTTAGAGGCCTACCAAATTACTCAACTAATAGCCATTTTGTCAAAAAACTGTTTTCGATGGTGATGTAGATATCGCCTATTGTTTTTAGTGGGTGCTGGGGGCCCTTTGTATCCACGGGGCCCTGGGCTACTGCCCAAAAAGCCTTTAGGTAGATCCGCCCCTGTGTTGGGGAGTTATAGCTCATTGACCTTCTTGTGACTTTTCGCTGGTAAATAATAGCGGACTGGACTCATGCAGAATTCAAGACTGTATTGTCTGCACCCGAATCACCCGTACAATAGTAAATTCAATTTCTTGCCAGATCTAAAATAAATTATGTTTATTTCAGACTAGCTGAGCCCGCAACTTCATTCGCTATAGCGCGTAACTTTTTTGTTTGTAAACCAATTGGAACAATGTTACGGCAAGATTGCTACAATACATGAGTGAAAACCGCATTCAAATAGGTTAAGCCGTTTCTGAGATTAGCGTGCACAAACAGACAAAAATTCTAAAAACTGTTTTTTTTTACCTCGGCAACACAAGTACGTACAACGTGTACAAGTTTTTTTTTTTTTAATTTAATGTACAGACACGGCTCGTATACGATTTTATTATATTATGTAAATAGATAGATGTATGTACAGTTTTCAAATTAATTCCTTTCTCAAGTCGTAGACTCTTAGTACCTTTTGAAACTAAAGCACTAAGCGGACAACTAACAGACGTTTGAAATGAAATTTTGGCATGACTGATAATAGGGGATCGGACAAATTTTCAGAAAGTGTTTTAAATTAATCTTCATGAATATTTATTCCGATAAAAAATACTATTTTATTTATTTATAGCCTTTTAGGTACTCAAAATCATGTTTTAATATTGTATGTTTGAAAATGCCGCCAAAACGCCACGATAGTTCTCATCTGAGAGCGCGTAACGTCATTTGTGGTCATATCGTAACAAAACAGCTGCATTGGCATAAGACAATGATTGCCTACAAATGACGTCACGCACTGTGATCGGTGTTTCAGTATAGATTAAAAATATTGTAAATAATAAAATTTTATTTCTTCATTTAAAAAATATTAAATTTCATTTAAAAATATTTAAATGAATTACATTAAATTATTATTCGATAAATAATCGTAAAAAATTATATATTTTCTTTCTAAGTACATTTTAGATTTTAATCTGATTACTGTCCGATCCCCTATTGTCCTGGTGCAAGCAAATATCGACTTTAAGGTGACGAACCTTTTCTTACCCTGACTTTACTTATCAACTCTTATTATCTTCTAACCCCCTAACTCTAATAAACATTTTTATGTAATTTTGTATTTTTATTTAATTTTAATATAATTTTTATGTAATTTCTGTATAACATTTGTCTGAAACTTTTTCCTATTTCTTTTTTTTTAATATTTAATGTACAGGCACGGCTCGTTTACGATTTTATTATATTTATAGATTGACAATCTTCATTAAAAACAAGCTGTTTCGCTCGACTCGTCATCGCTGGCCACCCATCCAGCCAAGCCAGTTCAAATTATCATTAATATTATTAGTATTTATTATTGCAAGACAAAAGACAAGATAGCCAGTCGAAGGAAGGACGTGCGTGACACTGCTCGTTTCGCGCGGAATTCCCGCGTCAAACCAGTTTTTTTATTTTAAATTTCGAACAAACTCAGTATTCTTTTGTGTGATGCCAGTTTTGTGTTTTTTATATATTTAAGTGTTTGTGTGTGTGTTAGCGATTTTTTTTATAAACAATTTACCTAGTTAGGTAAGCTTTGTTTTTTGTTTATTGATATTAATCGAGGTCATTAGCCATTAAAAAGATGTGTTTGTATGTTTGTAACAGTAGGTAACATAACTAAGGGAATTGGTATTTGTTATAAATGTACTTTATTTTTTAGGGTTCCGTACGTCCGAATAAAAAAACGGAACCCTTATAGGATCACTCGTGTGTCCGTCTGTCCGACCATCCCCCCCCCTCCCCCCCTATATCTGAAACTATTGAACTTAAAATTTTGAAAAAAATACAGAAATTAGTTTTCTACTTATAGATTATAGGAAAACCTATAAGAAGTCGATGATATTAAAATAACATGGTAAATCACTCAATATTGTGCGTATAGGTAACATCGTACGGAACCCTCTTTACGCGAGTTCTCGCACTTGAAGTTTTTTTATTAAAGACGGGCTTGCTCTTGACCAGCATCTATCCATGTAGGAAGGATGAGGCCGACGATGGAGCGAGCTCACCCAGAAGATGCCTATCCACTCAAACCTTGAAAGGATTTGGGTTAACTTTTCAAAATTGGCTCTGGTCTGGATTCGAAAAGTAGTGGCAGGGTACACTGCAGTTTGCAGTCATCTGGGTAGCCCGTCTGGCGTTACAAAAGACCATCGTGAAATAACAGCATGTGTGCTGTTGTATTTCGGTGAGTGAGTAAGGGATGCCAGAGCCCATTCCCCTATCCCTCATCCTTATGTTGTAGTATGTTCCTTATGACTTATGTTGTAGTCGGCGGTAGCCATCTACCATCAAGTGGACCATCAGCCTGTCTGTCGACCTTAAAGCAAAAATAAAATAAAGTTATGAAGCCGGTTCGAGTAGCCAGTAGTGAATAAAATACGCAAAAAATACACGACCAAATGCAACAGTACGACGAACAAAAACTTTGACCGGTTGTAGCCAAGGTCAGATGGCCATACGTTCATGTTCGCTAAGTCAGCTACAAACTATAAAGTTTTAATCAAATTACCATCGATCGGAGACAACCGAGTTGGGAACAGTGTCTAATTTTTCTAAATGTTAAGATCGGCAGACAGGCTGACGGTCCACTTGATGGTAGGTGGCTACCGTCGCCTATAACACAAGCAACGCCACAGCTGCTGCAAGTACGCTGCCGACTACAGTGGGATTAAGGGTAAGGGATTAGGAGGGCGATAGGGAAATGGGCTCTGGCGTCCCTTACTTACTCACCGAAACACAACAGCACGCGTGCTGTTATTTCACGGTGGTCTTCTGTAAGGGGGTGGTTCCTGCCGCCAGACGGGCTGCCCAAATGACTGTGAAACGCAGTGTGCCCTGCCACTGCTTTCTAGATCCAGACCAGAGCAGTTCATTTTTCAAAGTTGACGAATCGAACCCGAGAACCCTAAAATAGAGCGTTACAAGCACCCTAACCATAGGCTAATTTGAATTAGAGGTATGGAAGGGGATAAAGGGGGGGGGGGTGAGTTACCTATGTTATTCGCTGATAATGTAGCTTTCTATAGGTGAAAGAATATTTAAAATCGGTCCAGTAGCTTTTGAGTTTATTCATTACCTACAAACATATACAGAAATAAATACATACAATATACAACATACTTACAAATCTTTTCTCTTTATATTTTATAAATATTGATATAATAGCAAAAAGTCATTAAGTCACACTGTTATAATAATAATAATAATAATATTTATTATTATTATAATAGTGTGGACTCATCTCATTCCTACAAGAGCAAACCCATCTTTAATAATAATAATAATAATAATAATAAAAAAAGCATATACTTTTTTTTATGAAAGACTATCCCGGCTTCGCCCGGCGTGCAATTTTTATATACCCTAAAACATTCCCCGTTTATACCTCTTTCCGTTAGCGAAAACCGAATTAAAATCGGTCTACCCGTTCGCGCGTGATGCCGTGAACAGGAGAAATGGGGATTCATTTTTATATATAAGATGGGTTTGCTCTTGACCAGCATCTATCCATGGAGGAAGGATGAGGCCAACGATGGAGCGAGCTCACCCAGAAGATGCCCAGAAGATTTGGGTTGTATGAGCTCGGAAATACACACGCCGGCAGGGAGTTCCAACCATTAGCAGTGCGCATCAGAAAATAATGTTTTAAAGCGCTTGATTTCCACTTTTTAAAGCGCTTGAGTTTTGTTTTTGGGATTAAATTATAGGTACTTAAAGATGTTTCTATGTATGAAAAGTGGTAACTTGCAATCCTTGAATCGCTATGAAGCAATTTCTAGTTGGAAACGAAGACTACGCATACACTTAATAAAAGTTATATTACGTAAGCAATCATCGCGCTCGGGTCTAAGGTCATGCGATGCTGTTTTTCCTTGTCAAGTTTATATTTTAAGTCTTCTATAATGAGGTCAATAACAACGCTTTTAATTTTACACTGGACCTTTGTAAGAGTTTCCAATTCTTTTTTTAAAAGCAATGCATAATTTAATTTAAGCAAATAAACAAGCAGACTCACTTTTGCATACATTTTAAATATTAGTTTGAAATCCCATGGCGACATTGCACCGGCGAATGTCAAACATTAACCTAAAATAATTGCATTATTTGACGAGCTCATAGGGGATCGGACAGTAATCAGATTAAAATCTAAAATGTACTTAGAAAGAAAATATATAATTTTTTACGATTATTTATCGAATAATAATTTAATATAATTCATTTAAATGAAGAAATAAAATTTTATTATTTACAATATTTTTAATCTATACCGAAACACCAATCACAGTGCGTGACGTCATTTGTGGGCAATCATTGTCTTATGCCAATGCAGCTGTTTTGTTATGATATGACCACAAATGACGTTACGCGCTCTCAGATGAACTATCGTGGCGTTTTGGCGGCATTTTCAAACAAACAATATTAAAACATGATTTTGAGTACCTAAAAGGCGATAAATAAATAAAATAGTATTTTTTATGGGAATAAATATCCATGAAGATTAATTTAAAACACTTTCTGAAAATTTGTCCGATCCCCTATTGGTCGAGTCTGACAAGGCCTAACCTCAGAGGGAACACAATTTTTAGCAAAATGAGCGCAACCTAATTACTTATGAATTAAGGTGCAATATTGCACGAGAAATTTTTGTAGCTTTTCGGAGAATTAAAATTGGGAGGTTTTTCTTAAATCCATAGTTACTAATATTAACAAGGGAAAATATTTGTATGTAGGTATTTTTGTATGTTTGAAATGAATAAACTCAAAAACTACTGGACCGATTTTGAAAATTCTTTCACCTATAGAAAGCTACATTATCAACGAGTAACATAGGCTACTCACCCTCCCCTCGTCTCCCCTTTTTACCCCTCTCGGACGCGCCGCTAGTATTATATGAAATATATATAAAAAAAGAAATAAAAGTAGCCTATTAAAACTTTAGTACAGAACTTAAATTAATTAATAAGCTTAAAAACAAAAATGGCTGAAAATTTAATTACTGTGACGAGAAAGCTTTTTTGGGCAGCAATTTTCTCAGAAAATTATTTTTTTTGTATAAATCTGCCCTAATCTAATGATGCTTGTGTTATAGGCGACGACGGTAGCCACAGCGACGAGCACATACCTACACTCAGTTTAACCCAATCCAAAACAAAATATCTGATTTTCTGATTCCTAAATTATTTAATAAGACACCCTTTACAATCCACCTTACATTCTAGACGTGGGCAGGGGTTTCATCCCTTCGTGGTCGATGTACCTCGATCACGAACAAAGCGTTTCAGTTCCACCTTCCTTGTTCGAACTGCTAAGGAGTGGAACTCATTGCCTGCGTCTGTGTTCCCACAGAGCTACAACCTCGGGGTCTTCAAAACTAGGGTAAATGGGCATTTACTAGGTAAGCGTGGTCCACCTTCGGCCACATCTGCACCTCACATCAGGTGAGATGGTGGTCAAGCGCTACCTCGATTTCGTAAAAAAATATATAATAATAATAATGTTTCTGATGCATTTTAAATTTAATTAATATTGAGACACTGGGCCCCTGGTCGACAGACATGAAGGCTTTTGTAAGGGCACTGTTGGCACGGCTGGTCGACTCTACAGGGGACCACAAGGCTAGCACATACTTCTGTCAACGCATCGTCGCCCTAGCGGTACAAAGAGGTAATGCTGCTAGCGTCATAGGGTCGATGCCGCAGGCGGACCTGTTAGACGGGGTCTTCCTTTTGTAATCTGTTTTTTATATAATCTGTTTTTTTATATAATGTAAATACATTAAGTTTTTATATATTACTGTAAATATTTAATTATAAATAAATGTAAGCAGTGACTCTTGATATAAGTGATGTTGAAACTACTAATATTATTCTGACATTGTATTGGTAATTTTGTGTTATTGGATTTTATTATAATTTTATTAAATTGTTAGATGATATTCATATTATCATTAATATTGTTTTGTACGCCATTCAGGCAGACCGTACATGGTGACAAGAAAATTCTAAATTTCATCAAATGCATATTACCTATGGTCAATAATAAAATAATAGTAGATTTTACAAGTGCACATAACGAACAATTTTTATCCGAGACTTTTAGCATCCGAGGCTGATAGTAATGTCGAGGCTAATAGTAGTTTGTGGACGAGTTATAAACTCTGCTTTTCACTTCGATTGCAAGGAAATAAAACAGTAGTATAATATAACATTTCTTTAAACGCACGAAAAAACAAGAGCTGTTTCCCGCCGCTTTATTTTTTTAAATTTTTAATCTTACGACATTGACATTGACATCTTATGACATTGGCTTGGGCTGCAGACCAAGGTACAGACTAATACAACATCTTTGCTGCAGACCTATACTGTATACAGCCTACTATTAAATTAATTTTGTAATAATAATTTTCTTAAATTAATTAAATAACCTACCGCACTAGAATTTAAATTTTAATATCTGTTATGTCTTAAAAAACACATAAGGCAAATAAATTTAAGTAAATATTATAAAATAACAAATTCTCTCTATGAACTTCTTATTGTGTTTGGCTGTATGGCTCATTTTCTTTGCCTTAATATAGATACGTTTATGAGTAGATACGTTAATGCACTTGTGCACAAAATTCGATTTTGTGCAGCCTATATCCTGCACAAATAAGCACTTTCAGAGCATGAGAAGTGAAAAATAAATAAATACCATCAAGGGGTCCGTCAGCCTGTCTAACAACCTTTACATAAACAAAAACCAGACAATCTAATTTCGAAAAGCAAGGTCCTATTACCTCTGAATCATACGGTAATGGGCACAAAATTCGCTAAATTTCGTTAGTCCATGACGGTATCTAATTATAAAAATTACCCACATCGAACACACAAACAATTACCCAATGTTATAAATATCCCTATACAATGTAATCCATTTTTTTGCGGCCAATTATCATTGTTCCAATTAAATAAATTTTCCTGTTGTGTTTTCCATTTAGACTTGAAATTTTGAATCATCTAATTATCTTATTTGAAATAACGTGTTTGTCTGTCATGCGTGCGAGAAAATAAAATAAAAAAATTAAATTGAGTGTGGCTTTGCGTGGTTTGAATAACGTGTACGTAATATTTTCTTTGAGCGTTTTATATTATACTAGCGACCCGCCCCCGGCTTCGCCCGGCGTGCAATTTTTATATATAAGAACATTCCCCGTTTATCTCTCTTTCCATTAGTGAAAACCGAATTAAAATCGGTCTACCCGTTTACGCGTGATGCCGTGACCAAGGGAAATGGGGATTCATTTTTATATATAGAGAAGACTAGCTGAACTCGGCCACGCTTCGCTGCGGCCCATACGGCGGCGGGGCGCATGGGGCGCGCGGTACTGGACACTGCTTATATACAATACTATTTATCGCAGCGTGATGTTATTTAGCCTATAGCCGTTATTTAGTCAATATTTTAGTCAAAATGCCGTGTAAGGGCGAAACAAACAATTTGTTTTCAAAAATCAAGATGACTTCCAAAATCGCTAAACTTGTCCGATGAAACCGTTAAACTTGCCCAAAGTCGTCAACGATTGCCTTAATGTGTCACCGGTTCACTGTCGCAGGTAACTTCACAAAAGCTCAGAAGAGTCGCTTTCGAATCGCATGTTATCGCACAAACTGACTCATCTCGCCCGCTTGCTCTCTTATTTATACTTGGCGCTAAACGCCTCGATATATTCCGAATTTACTAGCAATATAAACGAGCCATTGAAAGTTCGGGAATGCTATTTCTGTTGAATGTAAACTCTATGTTGTAAACATAAGGACCAATTTCCTTTGACACTACCATCGATAGGGGGAAGTAGCGTGACTACCATCGATAGGGTGGGACGTCCGAGACTTTCGGCCGACGCGAACACTTTTTGAGAACGTTCCATAGTTAGTCGTAACACTATGATACCTAACGTTACTTTGTTGGCTCTGAATGTCCATAACGAACGATTTAAACATTAATAAACTAGACCCGCTCTCGGCTTCGTACGGGTACAATTAAAAAACGGGACAAGTGCGAGTTGAACTCGCGTGAAGAGGGTTCCGTACGATGTTACCTATCCGCACAATATTGAGTGATATACCATGTTATTTTAATATCATGGAATTCTTATAGGTTTTCCTATAATCTATAAGTAAAAAATTAATTTCTTTTTTTTTTTTTCAAAATTTTAGGTTCAGTAGAGTCGGAGATAAGGGGGGGGGGAATGGTCAATTTTCGTCTATTTTCTTGACAAAAAAATATTATTACAAAAAATACTTTTTTTTAAGATCTTCACAAAAACACCTTCCATTTGATATGTCACACGATGCAGTTTCCACCTTCCCCCCAAAAATGACCTCCCATATACAGATCCAGCTATTCACGTCACACCTCTGCGTTTGGGTCACAGAAATTGATATGTGTACCAAATTTCAACTTAATCGGTCTAGTAGATTCGGAAATAATTGACTGTGACGGACGGACATACGACACACGAGTGATCCTATAAGGGTTCCGTTTTTTTATTCGGACGTACGGAACCCTAAAAAAAAGCTGGTTTAAAATCTTAACAGAAAAAGTATAACTCTTACATCATATTCTGCACTATAGTTTGTGATATTGAATTTTGGTTTTTCAGGAAGATGCATCGGCTGAATATTTTTCTGGTGCTGACAGCTGTTGTGGTATCTGCTCAGGAGTTAGATGAATCGATACTTATCGACATATTCGGAACACCGCCGCCATCGACATCGTCTCCCATTTCGGGAACCACCACTCCAAGACTTGAGGATGTAAGTGTTTTTTTTAAATTTGTTTTCCTATACCATTCCCTATCCCTTATCCTTGCAGTTGCAGCACCTGTGGCGTTGCTTATGTTATAGGCGACGGTAGCCACCTACCATCAAGTCGACCGTCAGCCTCTCTGCCCACCTTGACTTGAAAAACAAGTTCAGGCCGATGCCACCATGATGAAAGCTAAGGAGTACCTAAAATTTTGTCATTCATTAATTTAAAGTAGGATACCAACCAACAGCGATGATAATAAACAAGCTTACTATGTGATTAACTAGATTTTAAGTTGTTACTAACGTAATATCATCCTTGTTGGTCCAAATAAATAAATTATTATTATTATTATTAAAATAAGAATAGGATCTGCATGCGCCATACTGTGACGTCACCTACTTCAGTTTAAATATGCGGACATGTTCGAGTGAGAGATAATTAGTGTAAGGTCTGAATTGCTATTAAAATATATACGCGGGTGAGTAGGACCTATTAATTCGGGTGAGTCGGGAAAATTAGTCATCAATTTAATTTTCGGGTGAATGGAACATACTTTTTCGGGCCAGTTGGGAAAAAAAATAATTCCGGTGAATCTTGCGGGCGAATGGGACCTAAACCAGATGGGCGTGGTTCTAGTCCATAGTCCGTCATTTGTAAGGAAGGGGGGCGAGAAGCGCCCGGCCCTTACGAATAAGAAAAACTTAACTAATGTGAAAAACTTAACTAGTGAGAAAAAATCTTAACTAATGGAGAAAAACTTAACTAATGAAGAAAAACTTATCTAATGGCAAACGTCGAAATCTTGTATGTATAGTGTAGTCCGCGTTGAGGATCGAAACGTTGGCGTAGCGTAGCGACATCTGTCGTAAAACAAAATGAACTATTTGAACTTATAAAACGTAGTGACATCTGCGTATAACGAACGTAACTAAATAATATAAAGTAATTAGGTATCAACTTATCTATTGACCCGGCGAAAATTTTATACATTTAAAAGGAGCTGACGAACACACTTTATTATTTTCATTTTTTATTATTATTATTATTTTAATTGAGTAACAATTTGAAAATTTTCCAGGTGACGATAAGGACAACAGACCGGACAACCACTTTCACGGAATCATCTGGAGAAAGTTGCCAATGCGTACCTTACTACTTATGCGATGCCAAACTGAATGGTGTTTGGGTCAACAATGCCAGCGTAACGGGATGGGGTGATTTGGATATCAGGTAAATAATCACACTCTTTTAGGTAAAGTTGTCAGACAGGCTGACGGTCCACATGATGGTAAGTGGTTACCGTCGTCGCCTATAACACAAGCAACGCCACAGGTGCTGCAAATGCCCTGCCGACCATAGTAGCCAATAGTAGGAATGGGCTCTGGCATCCCTTACTCACTTACTGTCACCGCGAACACAAATATTAGTAGGTCGCTGGTTTTGTAGTTTTTTGTGACGTATCAGAAAAGAAGAACCAGGTTATTTTCGCTTCAGCCAAATTTATTGATTTCGTTTTACATTGGTATTAATTAAAAGGCAGGCAGGTAATTTTGAATAATTTCTTATATTGTAACGGTTTTTTTGACGTAGGGGACACGACGGGTTGACATTGACAGTTGTCAATCGACGTCCACAGTTAAATTTGGTCGCTCGTCGTTTCGTTCCGTGACACGTACCAAAGCACAAAAGCGCACGTGCTGTTATTTCACGATGTTCTTCTGTGAGGGGATGGTTACTGCTGCCAGAGCGGCTATCAAATGACTGGGAAACTCACAGTTTGCATCATCTAGCCACAACTCGGTGGATCCAGACCGTAGCCAGCTTTGGAAAGATGGCATTTAATAATATCATTAAATAAATAAAATACAAATACAATATTTTAGTTATGTTTTTAAATTTGAGATAATACATACTGATACGATTTGTAAATAAATAAAAAAATACAAATAAATAAATAATTGTTTATTTGCTGAATGCAGGTTTACAGAACATAGATGTATTTTACACTAGCTGAGCCCGCAACTTCGTACGCGTGGTTTTCGGTATAGCGCGTAACTTTTTTGTTTGTAAACCGATTGGAATGAAACAAACACTAAAATGTTACGAGAAGTTTGCTACAGTACCTACATTAGTGAAAACCACATTCAAATCCGTTAAGCCGTTTCTAAGTTACACACTTAGATTTCAAGGTTCGAGTGAATAGGCATCTTCTGGGTGAGCTCGCTCCATCTTCGGCCTCATCCTTCCTACATGGATAGATGCTGGTCAAGAGCAAACCCATCTATAATAAAAAAAAAAAAAAAAAATATTTGCCATATCTAATCGAGCGAATAGGATTGCGTGCTAGTACGGCTCATACAAGGCAGGGCACACTGCGTTTTCGCAGTCATTTGGGCAGCCCGTCTGGCGGTAGTAACCACCCCCTTACAGAAGACCACCGTAAAATAACAGCACGTGTGCTGTTGTTTTTCGGTGAGTGAGTAAGGGATGCCAGAGCCCATTTCCCTATCCACTCCTAATCCCTTATCCTTAATTCTGCTATAGTCGGCAGCGCACTTGCAGCAGCTTTGGCGTCGCTTGTGTTATAGGCGACGGTAGCCACCTAATACGCCCTAATACGCAGTGTCTTCGTTTCTTTAAAAATGTTACAAATCAATCAAATCAAATACTTTATTTGCATTAAACATTACCATGCAGTATGTCACAAAGTTAAAAGCATTAATTATTAATTTTCGTTTTATGTACCAGCGATAAACAATGAAAACGGCTCTGATTTCATACAAAAACGAGAGCGCGCTTGCTTATGTCGTAAGGTCGAATGCGACGAAATGATTTTTATTAAAAAAACTATAATGTATTTTAAAAAATCCAACTGTAAAATTGAAGTGTATGTTTATACTAATTTACATAGAAAATTTGAAGGTATAAAATGATCCCGTTTACCTGTAAAATGTAAATCTGTGTTTTAAAAGAGGTTTCTTTGATTTTTTTTTTCTCTGTTATAAAAGTTTACCAATCGTGTAATCCAACTGACAAAATGAAGTCAGTAACATGAAGAAACATATTACCAAACACCACTTTCATATGTTTTGTCATTACTGAGAAAAATCTAAACCCCTGTCACCAAAATTTCCAATGCGTCGTCTTAATATATTACATTGATTACAAAAACATACGAATGTTTGTCAAAATGTCAAAAAATTGATTCAAACTATAGAAGTTTTCCCTACTCCCTTCGTGAGTGGTTATATATACTTATTAAGTAATATACCAACTTGCTGCACTCGACTCGGTGGATCGCAGAGCTAGGAGGCTCATTGGCGATGATACACGCAAAGTTGCCTGTCTGTGTGTATTCTATAAGATGTACTTCGGAGAGTGTGCTCGAGAGCTGCATGAGATCATACCGCCTTCCCCTTTCTTCTATCGGACATGCAGACGTACGGCTGGTTACCATCCTCACCTTGTCGAAATCCCTCTAATTCGGACCAAGCGCTTTAAAACATCGTTTGTGATGCGCACTGCTAAGGACTGGAACTCCCTGCCGGCGTCTGTATTTCCGAGCTCATATAACCCAAATCTTTTCAAGGTTCGAGTGAATAGGCATCTTCTGGGTGAGCTCGCTCCATCTTCGGCCTCATCCTTCCTACATGGATAGATGCTGGTCAAGAGCAAACCCATCTATAATTAAAAAATAATATATATATATATATATTTTATCGATGTTAGAACACAATGTTAACAGATTCGGAGAAGACGATTGCCAGGAGAGCGTGGAGCGTTGCTGCGTGAAGCCCAAGACCGAGGAAGAAGTGGTCATCAAGCCGAAGCCATCGCCGAACAAAGGCTGCGGCTATAGGAATAGGGAGGGATTGGATTTCAGTGTCACTGGAGGCAGCGTGAGTTTAAACAGTTTTAAGTAGCGCATCCAATACACAAGACCACCGTGAAATAACAGCATGTGTGCTTTTGTGTTTTGGTGAGTGAGTAAGGAATGCAGGAACCCCTTTCCCGATCCCTATCCCAATTCCGTATCCTTAATCCTATTATGGTGGGCAGCGTACTTGCAGCATCTGTGGCTTGTGTTATAGGCGACTGTAGCTATCCACCATCAAGTGGACCGTCAGTCGTCACGGTGGTCTTCTGTATGGAGGGCTGCTCAAATGACTGCGAAACGCAGAAATATGTATGTATGCCCACTATTTTACAAATCCAGACCAGAGCAAACTTACAAAAAATAATTTACTTAGTTGACCCCGCCGAGAATCGAACCCGGGAACCCTGAAGCGGAGCGTTAAGGCAAGCACCCTAATCACTCATACAACGGTGTTGTCACGGTGTTTGTGGTCGCCGATTTTTTAAATTTTTTTTTTCATGGTAGGTATGAGAATAGGTCGTAAAGTATTTTTCACCCTCCTACCCCCACCCCCCCATTTTTTAATCGCGATTTTATTATTTTTGTATGAAAAATATCCATTATGGTATGGTTTGAAAATAAAACTGAACCCGATAAGTGGCGTCACAATCTAATCAGCTAGTAATTTTATGATAATATATTTGCAATTTTTGTGTGTCACAGGGCACCGAGGCCCAATTCGGGGAATTCCCTTGGGTCATAGCCTTAATAGACTCGAACAACAGCTACGCTGGTGTCGGCGTGCTGATACATCCGGAGGTCGTCATGACAGGTGCTCACATTGCTCGCAAGTAAGTATAATATCATCATGATTTACATAACTATCATAATCATGTGACTATCATTTAAGATAAGAAAAGATCACTGTTTTGTTTTTTCCTATTCAGCCAATGTAACAAAAAAAAAATAGGTATATGATACATAACTTGTTGGCCTATCTTTCCGACGAGTTATTTTTGTTTTAAGAGCGCTTATAAATAGAAATAGCTAATCCTAGATTTGAATTTTGTCTTTTATATAAAATTCGAATAAGAAAATATTTATATATACATAGATTAATTCATCTTATATATAAAAATGAATCCCTATTTCTCCTGGTCACGGCATCACGCGTGAACGGGTAGACCGATTTTAATTCGGTTTTCGCCAATGGAAAGAGGGATAAACGGGGAATGTTTTAGGGTATAAAAAATTGCACGCCGGGCGAAGCCGGGCGCGGGCCGCTAGTTATAAATAAAAGTGAGATGTCAACAGAAAACACTATACAATGAAATTTTCTCGAGAACCAAATCACCAACTTACCTCACATTTTTATCGTCTTTTTTTTTTCAATATGACCCATATTACAAACCTAAAAAATTATCAGTAATCTCACTTCACAGATTATCTAGGCCTTTGAGAATTAATTTTTCATTTGACATTATAGTTCACGAGTAAAATGAATATGAATCTTGTATATAAAAATGAATCCCCATTTCTCCTGGTCACGGCATCACGCGTGAACGGGTAGACCGATTTTAATTCGGTTTTCGCTAATGGAAAGAGGGATAAACGGGGAATGTTTTAGGGTATATAAAAATTGCACGCCGGGCGAAGCCGGGGGCGGGCCGCTAGTATTTAATACTTTTGGCACTTATAACATTTTTATTCCGCGAAATGCGCTGACTTCCGTCTCATGTCATGCATGTTTTGTTTCACGTCAGTTACAGTCACTCCACTGAGACGGGAAGACTATGTTTCTGTGCGCAAGAATATTTAGTCGTAAATTTTTATTAAAACTTGTTCGTGGGTAGATTTTTATAAGTGACTGTTTACAAATTATTTTAACGGGATCGTGTAAATATATGGCTAATAAAACAAACTCTGTTTTTTTGGTATCGTGTCTATTCAATAATGGGACCACGGGGGTGAAATTAGAATTTTTTTTGGCTCCGTCCGCGTACGTAACTAAGTTTTGTAAGTAGCTACGAACTGGGATTTTTTTTTGGTTTGTAACCAGGTTACGAATGTATAATTCAAATTTGATGGTTTTGTTTGCCTGCGTAACTAGGTTACAAACCTAGAATTTTTATTTCCTTCTACGTAGCTGCGTTACAAAAAAATAATTATTTCACCTTATGTCCTTTTATATAACCGAAGATGGTTTTGAATATATACTGAATAAAAGTCCTCGCGGTGACGATGTTGCTAAATTTAACCCTTATTTCACTCAATGGATGAAAGGAAACTTTATTTCCTTCTACGCAGGCAAACAAAACCATCAAATTTGAATTATTCATTCGTAACCTGGTTACAAACCAAAAAAATTCCCAGTTCGTAGCTAGTTACAAAACTTAGTTACGTACGCGGACGGAGCCTTTTTTTTGCTTCGTACGCCCTCTTAAGTATAATGGTTTACGAGGAAATAAATACAATTTGAACGTCTTGCTTTGTTACAAAAATTTATTCAAGTTGGTTGTTTCAAGAAGTATTGCAAGTCTATAATCAAATGATAGAGTTTCATTTAAACTATAAATGACACGAAGGTTTTTCATTTAATTCAATAGTTATAGAAAAACAAATTATAGCTTTATTTATCCTATTTTTTAATTACCTAAGTTTTATAATTATGTTTTAAGTCAGTGTCTTATGTGGCTTCTAATACAGCATATTTTAGCATGTATACTTTGTTGCAGTTACGCCCCACAAAACCTGAAGATTAGGGCGGGCGAGTGGGACACGCAAACAGTTAAGGAGAGATTACAATACCAAGAGAGGAATGCTCGGACCATACTTGTGCATAAGGGTGTGTGAATTAAACGTTATCTTGTTTGTGCAGTCTGGTCAATTTGATGGTATGTGGCTACCGTCACCTATAACACAAGCAACGCCACACAGGTGTTGCCATAATATGCGCTGCCGACCTTAGCAGAATTAGAGATAAGTTTATTAGGAAAGGATAGGAAAATGGGCTCTGGAATCACCTTACTCACTGACCGAAACACAACAGCACACATGCTGTTATTTTACGGTGGTATTTCTGTAACAGGGCGCTTACTGCTGCCAGACGGTCTACTCAAATTACTACGAAACGCAGTGTGACCTGCGACTACTTTCCACACTCAGACCGGAACCAACTTTGAAAGTTGGCCCTGCCGGGAATCGAACCCGGGAACCCACATCAGAGTATCTTAACCACTCGACCAATGCTGGGAAATTAAAAATGTAAAGACATTTTTAATTAACTAACATGCAATCATAATGCCCAGTTGACAAGCCCATGGTTGAGGTGCTTGCCTTAACGCTCTGCCTCAAGGGTCCCGGGTTCGATTTCCGACGGGGTCAACTATGGAAAATGTACTTTTATAAGTTGTCTTTGGCCTGGACTTGGAAAGTAGCAGGGCATACTGCTATCCGCAGTCATTTACACTCCTTTACAGAAGAAAACTGTGAAATATCGACGAGCCCCTTGGTTAAGTTGCTAAAGTAATTGCTTTAACGCTCTTTCTTAGGGGTACCGGGTTTGATACCCGGCAATAACTGAATTGAATCGAAACTGCTTTAGATCTGGCAAATAGTGGCAGGAGATACTGCGTTTCGCAGTCATTTGGGCAGCCCGTCTGGCGGCAGTAACCACCCCCTCACAGACAACCACCCTGAAATACCTGCCGTGTGCTGTTGTGTTTCGGTCAGTGAGTAAGGGATGAAAGAGCCCATTAACCTATCCCCTCCTAATACCTTATCCTTAATCCTACTGTATTCGGCAGCGCACTTGCAGCAGCTTTGGCGTTGCTTGTGTTTTAGGCGACGGTAGCCACCTACCATCAAGTGGACTGTCAGCCTGTCTGCCGATCTTAACATAAAAAAATATTATAATTTTTATTTTAGATTTCAATTCAAAAAATCTTCGCAACGACATAGCATTGATTCACCTGGAGGAACCGGTGGTCATAGACGATCATATTAACATAATCTGTATGCCACAACAGAACGAAAACTTCGAGCAAAGCAAAGACTGTGTTGCCAACGGATGGGGAAAAGATGTATTCGGTATGTACCTAATAAAAGGGTTATTTTTAGGGTTCCGTACGTCCGAATAAAAAAACGGAACCCTTATAGGATCACTCGTGTGTCCGTCTGTCCGTCGGTCACAGTCAATTATCTCGGAATCTACTAGACCGATTAAGTTGAAATTTGGTACACATATCAATTTCTGTGACCCAAACGCAAAGGTGTGACGTGAATAGATGAAATCTGTATATGGGAGGTCATTTTTGAGAGGAAGATGGAAAATTTAAAAAAAAACCTTTTTGAAAACTGCATCGTGTGACATATCAAATGGAAGGTCTTGTTGTGAAGATCTTAAATGTATTTTTTGTAATTTTAAAATAAATGGTTTCCAAGTTATTCAAAAAAATAGACGAAAATTGACCATTCCCCCTCCCTTATCTCCGAAACTGAACCTAAAATTTTGAAAAAAATAATAATAATGCAGAAATTAGTTTTCTACTTATAGATTATAGGAAAACCTATAAGTTAAGTCCATGATATTAAAATAACATGGTAAATCATACGGAAATCATAGGTAACATCGTACGGAACCCTCTTCACGCGAGTTCAACTCGCACTTCTCCAGTTTTTTTTAATACATAAACCGGCTATAAAAAAAGGCTCTGAATACTATAAGTATAGTATTAATATTATACCATATTATACTTATTAAGGCGAGGACTTAGAAGGAAAGCGTTATTTTCGTCGTCTTATTTGACTTCTTAGATTAAAATGAGAAAACTTAGATAAAAATACAGTGCATAATTTGGACTTGACGGCGCTTCGTAACTTTAGCTATAATTTAATTTTTAATTGTATGCCAGCAGCATCTAGAGCCTAAGTTCCCAAAGTGGTCCAGGGGCCCTAGCCAAGATGCAAACGCTTTCTTTGCGTACTTACGAAACGAAAGAAATGAAGCCCGGTGATTGGTTGTTGAAGTTACAACTATTATAACAACCAATCACCGGGGTTTATTTCTTTCGTTTCGTAAGTACGCAAAGGAAGCGTTTGCAACAGTTTGCATCTTGGCTAGGCCCCCAGGTGGTCCACAAAAGACTCAACGGAGGTCTACGTTTGCGTGACAAAAGTAAAACCAATCAATTCTCATTTATTTAACTTAGAAAACTCCCCATTCGTGGTTGGAACTCGGTCGCGACGCTTTCCATAGTTAGATCTAATCTTCACATTTTTTGTCGAGTTGTGGGTATATGGTAGAAACGTGGCCGCAGGGGGTCCACCGGAACCAGCTATATAAATTTTGAAAGTGGTCTACGAGAAAAAAATGTCTTGGAACCTCTGCATATCTGATAGCTCACTCGCTCAGAGGATTAGTTTTAATCGTTTCTCGTCTCAAAATAGTATTATCATTTTTTGTATTTTACACCAAACTATAGGATAAAACAGTTTTTATCGTATAGTTTGACAGGAACCGCTGTGTGGGAGGTAAGAATGAGGCGGGAGTTATTAAATTATTTTAAAACATTTAACAATTTTGGTGATATTGACGTTAATAACATTTATATTCAAAGCTTTGTCTGCTTTAATATTCTTGAAATATTCCTCCCCTTTAAAAATCAGTTTTGATGCTACGAGATATCGTACGACATGGGTATTTTATCTCTTGTGCGTCTGACATAGGTAAGCAAAGCAAAGCAAGCAAGCGGAGCGGAGTGGCCTCAGTGCCGGATTTATACTTTTCTTGAGTATAGGCCCCTCCACTTTGTGCCGCCTCTTCCTCGTGGCCTAGGTAGACCTAGGCCTTTATTATGTAATTATTATTATTATTGCATTTATTATCACACAAAAATTTGATGGCTTCCGAAAGCGTGCGAAAACCATCTAAAATCCGCCGCCCCTAGGCCACTGCCGCCCATAGGCCTCGGCCTATACGGCCTATTGACAAATCCAGGGCTGAGTGGCCTTAGGATTGCCATACGTCCCGAAAAAGCGGAATTTGTCGCGCTTTTTAAATAAAATTAAACGTCCCGCCAGAATTTTAAAACATGTCCAGATTTCTGTGTATGCACCGATTTTATGTGACGGAAACCCCTGTTTTCCCGCTTTCTTATATCGAGCACCCGATTTAATTCAAGGGCCCTATGGCAACCCCAAGCGGCCTGCTTTGCATACCCATTACCCGCCTCGCCGCGCACATATCTAAGGCGTGGCGTGGCACAGCGATTCTGGTCAAATGACACATCATCTTATTTTAGAAATGCATGCTTTATTTGTTCTGTATAAACAGCTTATTGGCCAGCAATTATTGAGAGTCAAAGAGTCTCACGTTGCAGGTCTGAGTGGTCGTTACGCTGTGATCCTGAAGAAAGTGGAAGTGAACATGGTGCCTCACCGGAAATGTAACGCGCAGCTGCAGCGAACTCGCCTCGGACGCCGTTTCCAGCTGCACTCGAGCTTCGTGTGCGCGGGCGGAGAGGAAGGCAAAGACACGTGCCAGGTATTGCCACAGACTAACTTATAACTTGCCACAGAATACTTTTTACAGCGGGGAAACTAGCTGCTTCTTTGTCAAAGTCCAGCAGGCGACGTAATCCTTACAAGGTATTATATTAAATTAAGTCCCCGCCGCGTCTGTCTGTGTGTATGTCTTAGAGAATTTATCCAAAATCATTGAATTTTGGATAAATTCTCTAAGGATATTCTGTATATCCAATATCAAATTATCAGTTAAACATCTTTTTTTCACGGAAGGTTTATATATATAACTTGCTGGTGCCCGCGGCTTCGATTGCGTTAAAAAATTTAAAAAATATTACTTATAGCTACATCTATTATTTTTCAATAGAATTAGGTGAACCGGCGACATCTATAGGATTTAGGCAGAGCTGTATCACCACACCTGTGCATAGTATGCTCCAATTTATAAACCCTTGGGAACCTAAAGATAAAACCTTAACGAATTATACACCTATAGATTCCGCAAAAATCACTCTGTTGATAGATGAAAACCGCATGAAAACCAGTTTAGTATTTTTTGATATTATCGCGAACATACATACATATCTATAGACGCGGCGGGGACTTTCTTTTATATTAAAATATGTATGGATAAAACCTAATTGAATCCGTGCGCTAGTCAATTATAAAAGGAATCTTTATCCTAATTTTAGTCACTTATAATTTTCACCGGTTCGAATGCAGATTCTATGACAATCTTCTTTTTTTATATTTATTTTTGACGAGCCCGTTGGATGAGTGGTTATGGTTCTTGCCTTAACGTTCTGTTCTAGGGTTCCCGGGTTCGATTCCCGGCAGGGTCAACTTTGAAAATGGACTTTTCATATTTGGCTCTGGTCTGGATCTGGAAAGTAGTAGCAGGGCACATTGCGTTTCGTAGTCATTTGGGCAGCCCGTCTGGCGGCAGTAACCAACCCCTTATAGGAGACAAGCTTGAAATTATTTTACAGTCCAATGGTGTAATAGTATATTTCATTACAAGTGCGGAAAGGCTGTCATTGCAAAGAGTTCCGACAAATGTCTACCCGAGCCGAAGGCGAGGGTTGACAGTCGGAACAAGTTGCAATGACGGTTCCGCACGTGTACTGAACGACTATTTTTAATACAGTTGCGAAAAAATGAAGCGATTTAATAAAACAAACAACTAAACTCGCAAAGAGAATTTCTGGAAAATGGCGCCAACCGTACAATATAAGCAGAGACATTTTTTTTCTTCACGCATTCCGGTAGGCAAAGGAAACTATGTGCCCATACAGCCAAGTCTTCAGTAGAATTTTTTTGTTGATTTGAAATGAAAATGAAATTTAATGAGATGAAATGAAATGAAACCTAACCTAACTCATTAAATCAAATCATTAAATCTGATATTGAAACAAATTCGTAGCTTCTTTTTAGAAATATACGTATTTGCATGAATCATAAAAACTTTTTAGTAAAAACTTCATGGTTGGTTTTTCTTTTTAATAGATATTATTTTGACAGTTGGGAAAGAGAACGCACGAGTGCGGGAAAGGTAAAAAAAAAGCACGAGTGTGTAATAGCCCACTTTCCGAACGCTATACGTCCCTGCAATACGCCACTTTTTGAGCAACTGTATTAAAAAATAATTTCAAGCTTGCATTAATGGTACTGTCCAATCGTTCCAATTAAGTAATAAGTTTTTTTAAATTTTAACGACCCCGTTGGATGAGTGGTTATGGTGCTTGCCTTAACGGTATGTTCCAGGTTTCCCGGGTTTGACTCCCGACAGGGTCAACTTTGATAAATGAACTTTTCAAATTTGACTCTGATCTGGATCTGAAAGTAGTGGAATTACTACCAGAAGTTTATCGTCAGAAAAGGCGTAAATTTTCATAAAATGTGATGTATTTTAGTTTTATTTTAGCAAATTACACAGTTAATTTGAAATCACATTAATGAGTACTTGAACGGCCAGCGACGAATTGTCCTATACCCCACTCGCTCGTACAGGGTGCCCTTGAAGACTTATTTTTGGCGTTTTCATTATGGTAATGTCTGCTATTAAAAATCTTCTATTTTGCAGGGCGACGGTGGTGCTCCCTTGGCGTGTCCCATAGGCAACGATCGGTACAAATTGACGGGACTAGTGGCTTGGGGCATAGGCTGCGGGGCCAAGGACGTCCCAGCCGTGTACGCTAACGTAGCCGCCTTCAGGAACTGGGTGGAAGCAGCCATGCTCGACTGGGGATTGCAGACTACTTACGATATTTAGACCACTAAACTAATTTTAGTTTTCAATAAAAACCTAAATTTTATAGGCATTTTCTCTTTTAATTTTTGCAAAAAGTGAGACATCGATAATCAAAATAGCCATAATACATACCCTGTTCGAATTATCTCATGTAACGCATTGGACGAGAACTTAATATTCTAGAACAGAGCTTGCCTTAATGCTCTGTTCTAGAGGTCTAAGTTGACCCTGCCGGCAATCGAACCCGGCAACCCAACGTCAACGGTCGTAATTAGTTTTATTTGGAACATGCGGCATAGCCGAGGCAACAATCGCCACGTCATTCTTAGGGGTGATACACACGCCCAGTCATTATGGCGTATACAGACATTACACCCACAATTTATTCTAGTAAATAGTATAGTAGTACACACTTAATAAGGCGCGTCGTGAATCTTCGTTCGCGCAGAAGAGAAAATACGGCTCCGACGATCAACGAAAGAAAGCTAAACTTACAATTAACCTTAGGTGCAATATCTATAAGGTTCATAATACAATGCAGCTGTTAGTTCCGTTGCACTCGCACAAGTTCATTCGGTCCGTCCGGCTGATTAAGGGCTTCACTGAGGCAAATGACATTTACTATAGAACTCGCTGGCGGCGGAGACAATTCAACAGGCCTAGAAATCGTGTTTTTTTTTTACCATTAGAATACGATACAATTTTTTAAACTGACATTAACTTATTAATAGGTACAGGATTCATGTTTTTTTTTTATAATGATAGATCTAACATTTGACCGCAGTCTCACCTGATGGTAAGTGATGACGCGATCTAAGATGGAGCATGTTTGTCTATTAAGAACCGATTCACTCGCGACTTGAAAAGTCCAGGGTTGTAGGTTTGTGGAATTATTGCGCGCAATAAGCCGTTTTCGACAGAATTTTCAATAAAAGTCAAACTCTTCTTGTGTTTTAACTTTTTTTGTGGAGTTTCTATTACTTTAACGAAAATTCTAATTAATACAATTGGTTCTTCACATGTTTAAGTATAATATACATATATTTTTGCAAAGCAATTGTCTTGTCTATTTCTTGTAACATCTTCATTAAACAATGGATATTTTTAGTATTTAGCGTTTGTCTCCACCTTAATGCCAAGCGACGCACGCTCACATGGCGGCAGCTGGCGACCAATAGCGGTACTGGAAAAAGGCGCGCAGTGTGTGGAGCGTGCCGATTGGTCGATAGCATTTCCCACGCTTTAAAATTTCGTCTTCTGCGCAGGTACATCGGTAAGCCATATCAGTTGGGTACTACTATATTGTTAGACAGGCTATCCAGTTTAAAATTAAAGAGGTTTAAATAAAATTATTTTAATATTGAATTTTAACAGTGGGAAAAGCTGTACCGCAGTTAGCCTTTTCAAGTTCACCTTGCATCTGCTTCAATCGCGCTCGAGCCAATGTCAGGTTGGCGTTTGTTGATCTCATGCTCTCCTGGAAATAAAAAAAAAAGAACATTTCTATGGACAGCGTTTAGAAAGGTCCGTCAGAGACATTTTGACATATGTGTTGCCAGCGATGACAAATGGCGCTGAAACGTGGTCTCTAAAAAAGCTCAACGTCGCTAACGACCTATAGAGAGGGCTACATGCTCGGAGTTACACTGCGAGATCGAATCAGGAATGAGTAGATGCGTAGACTAACGAAAGTTAC
Organism: Bembecia ichneumoniformis; assembly: GCA_910589475.2. NCBI lineage: Eukaryota > Metazoa > Arthropoda > Insecta > Lepidoptera > Sesiidae > Bembecia > Bembecia ichneumoniformis. The sequence goes on from OU342550.1 coordinate 2,359,376, forward strand.
CGACATAAACCGGCGGATTAGTGAGTAGAAGTGGCAGTGGGTAGGACACATAGTACGAAGAGCCAACGGCCGCTGGGGCCGGAAGGTTCTCGTGGCAAGCGCAGCGTAGGACGTCCACCCACAAGGTAGACAGACGATTTGATAAGGACCGCGGATCGAGGCTGCTTCAGCTTCACCAGACATAACTTTATCCTAACCAGAAAAAAAAAACAAAACTTTAAAAATATACACTACAACTTGTATAGGTAAGTTAACGAAACCTACACGTATTGTGGATAGACCACAGAGCAGAGAATCGCCGCGCCGCGCCCTAATAGAGACGGTATGGTCAACGTTTTCCATACATTCCATACAAATCTAGCGTGTCAGGGGAGCGTTACCGTTTATTCAAAACAAGTACAAGTAAGACTTACGTACCGTTTAGGTTTTGTGTTTCAAGACAATCTCGACTCGCATTTTTTAAAAGCTAAAAGTTGCATCTTTTTTTTATTTTTATTACAGGTCCACAAAACTGGTATACAATTCCATATACAAGTAAGATGATAATAATATACAAAATAACATTTACGTCGGAATGTAACCTACTACAAGTGGACACAACATACAAAATAAACTCATAGGAGAGAAGATTACTCTCTATGAGTAATCTTCTCATTTAATTACTGCTTGTGATATCTACTTTTGCTTATTTTACTTTTATTAACACCAAATGACAGCACAATGAGGCATTTTTATCGCTTTTTTGGATAATGTTTACTCCACAACGTGCAATGAAGGTTTTCGATACTTTTTCTGCAACCAGGCGGCGCTTCGTAGGCGTCAGGTCTAAACAGCTGCCAGATAGCACAGAGTCGTAGGTACTAAACATAAATTATTGAAATTCTATTATACATAGAAAATTGCAATTCGCATATGTATTTTGACAGTTCATTAGACCTGACGCTACAGTGCTGCCATCTCAATTAGACCGTTTCAGAAAACCCTCATTAGAAACTGGCGTGCCACAACGTCCAAATGTGCGCTTAACGCAATTGCGCGGCAGAAAATTCTTATTAATATCGTCTCTAGTAGGGGGAGGCCTGGCGATTCTTTGCTCTGTGGAATAGACTTATGACAATGACGTGACACTGCATACGGAAATGTGTGTCTCTTTCCAACGCGGACCCACTCACGAGTGTGATAGAGACTACTGTTTCTTACATACAGCACGAACCCACCACAAAATGACTGTGAGCTTTAGTTAACTGACCTATTCACTAAAACCTGAAAAATATTAAAGAAAAACATAAACATGGAAGATATTGTTCGTATGTTTTGACTAAAAACAACTCATACCTGTACATTTAACAAAATCTTATCGGATTGCGTTAATTTCTCTATCGATATATCTGTTGTGTGCTTCAGTAAACCCTGAATTGTAGCTCGCAGCGACACGTTACATTCCCCTGTAATGAATAAAGCGACACTCTCTTCAATTTGTTGATAACAGTTCTTATTGATTCTATGACTTCTTTTTAATTTTATTTCTGTTAATAATGTAGTGCCAGAAATTCCTCAACAAAAGTTTTCGACCAATTTGTGTTGCCAGTGATTGAACGTGGTCTCTATGGGCCTCGTAAGAAAGCTCAATGTCGCTCAACGAGTTCTGGAAAGGGGTAAGCTCAGGGTTACACTTCGAGATCGAATCAGGGATGAGGAGTTTGTATTTGTAGATTAACAAAAGTCACCGACATAACCCGGCGGATTAGTAGGAGACATAGTACAGAGGCGGATTAGTAGGCGACGGCCGCTGAAGCCGGAAGGATCTCGAGTGGAGGCCACGGTCCGGCAAGAGCAGCGTAGGACGTCCCCCCACAAGGTGGACAGACGACCTGATAAGGGCCGCGGGTAGACGGTGCTTCTGACCGGTTCTTTTGGAAAATTAGGGTGGAGGTCTTTGTTCAGCAGTGGAAGTCCTAGCTGAGATGATGAAGGTCGTCAGACAGGCTGACGGTCCACTTGATGGTAGGTGGCTACCGTCGCCTATAACACAAGCAATGCCAAAGCTGCTGCAAGTGCTCTGCCGACTTCAGTAGGATTAAGGATAAGGGACTAGGAAATAGGAAAATGGGCTCTGGCATCCCTTACTCACTTACCGAAACATAACAGCACACGTGCTGTTATTTCACGGTGTAATCATTACACGTTACAGATTGTGTAATCTGTAATGATTGTGAAAACGCAGCGTGCCCTGCCACTACTTTCCAAATCCAAACCAGAACCAAATTTGAAAAGGTCATTTTTCAAAGTTGACCCTGCCGGGAATCGAAACCGGCAACCCTAGAACAGAAAATTAAGGCAAGAGCCCTAACCACTCATCCAATAATTACATAATTTTTGATTATGGTAATATTTACATAATTTTTGATGCAGCAATGAAGAGTATATCATCTTATTTGGACTAGTTGGTGGAGCAGCTGTCTGTACAGGCAGGTCTGGCTCTAAATTCACTGTTGATAACTTCGATTCTGGAAAATAAAATGTGTGTGATTGGATCAGTTTCATGCTCTAACAAATAATAAGTATTTATAAAATAAACAATAATTTTTTTAAAGAAACAATTGCACGAGATAATAATAATTTCTATAGTATTTTTGGGTTCTTATACAATATAAACAATGTCAGGTTTAGTTTTAAAATCTTAATAAAATTAATTGTGCATGAATTTCCTGACCATAAAAACTATATTTTTATAAAACTAACATACATTCCTAATTAATTTAATTCTAAAATACCCTGAAAATCATTAATGGGATTGGAAAGATTTCCCATCAATTAGGTTTCTCCAAGAAACTCTTATGATCGTCATTTAAATTTAAATTTACCAGGGTTTCGGAAAAAAGCCAAGATGACGATCCTGAGAAGAAACCCCAAAAGAAACTCAGGATACTATTCTTTTTGTCATCTTTAAAATATAAAAATTACAACAATTATAATTATACACTTAATACTTAAAGTACATATACAATACTAAGCATAGTATGAGCTCCGAATCCAGGCTTTAATTCCAGGCTTCAGTGTCACTTAAATAATCAGTAACCTTATAATAGCCTTTCGAGAGGAGTTTGGTTTTAATGACATCTTTAAATTTATTTATAGATAAGGTTCTGATCATCTCAGGCAGTTTATTATAAAACCGTATACACTGACCCATAAAAGAATTACTTATGTTGTGGAGTCGCGTCTTATGTAAATCTAAATTATTTTTAAACCTAGTACCTATATTGTGTACATAACATTTTTTATTAAATTGACTAATATTTTTATGCGCGTAAATTAAATTTTCATAAATATACTGACAAGTAACATTAAAGATAGGTTTGCTCTTAGGCAGCGTTTATCTGTGTAGCAAAGATGAGGCCGACGATGGAGCGAGCTCACCCAGAAGATGCCTATTCACTCGAACCTTGAAAAGATTTGGGTTGTATCAGCTCGGAAATACAGACGCTGGCAGGGAGTTCCAATCCTTAGCAGTGCGCATTACAAAAGATGTCTTTATGATGTTTTAAGGATTTGCTAAGAATAATGTCCACTAACACAATTCTTATTGTCTACCAGCTGAGCCCGCAACTTCGAATGCGTGGTAATCAGTATAGAGCATAACTTTTTTGTTTGTAAACCGATTGGAATGAAACAAACACTAAATGTTACAGGAAGCTTGCTACAATACATCAGTGAAGTAAGGGTTTAAGGGAGTCTAAATTTATTTTAATCACAGCAATAAAATGGGTAATTTTTAATTTATTATTTTTAATTAAAAAAATATTCACCATCGTCAGATTCCGGGGCTTCACCATCAAAGACCAAAGCTTTTGCTTCCTCAACAACGTCAGTACCCTTAAAAACATTTAAACGTTATATAATATGTTCTGTGGATACAACTAGGTTTTTCAAAAAAGGTTTAATATTAAAAGAAAAAAATTCTGAAAGTTTAGTTTATAGTAGGTACTCACAGGAGATTTGCCAATTTCAAATTCCGTATCAGATTCTGACGCTTCTCCATCCACCACATTAGACATATTTGGAAACTTGATTTTATTTAATATTAGAATCCCACTTATTAAATTTTAAAAAAGGCAGTATAAATAAAGACAGCTGTTCATGTTTGTTTATGTGCTGGCTGTCAGCTGTCATATCATTTGTTTCGGTTTATCATGGGTTTATCGCTCTACGGTTTATCGGATGATGTAGACCAAAGATAATTATATTAGTGTATAGATGGAACCAAAGATGTTGTATTAGTCTGTACTTATAGATGGATCACAAAATGCAGCTATATTTTATTCTTTCTAACACCTTCAAATTGTCATAAGATTGAAAGAGACATACATATATAATCTGTCGGGTCGAAGTTGAGTGAATGTCTCCATTTTGACTATACAATGCAAGCTAAAGTTATAGCGTATAATAGTGCTGTGCATTTTTATTGATAATTAGATATCGTTGATATAGATTTTAAATATATGACGGATAAAAAGTATGGCTAAATGCGTTTCGGTGTACTGTTTGGTTATTCAATATAAATAAAATGTGGGTGCGTACTGGTACTCGCCGCATTGCTAATCGGTTGTATGAGATTGTATGCAACCTCTCGCATTTATTTCACCAAAATATTTCAAAAGAATAGTTATTTTTTGAGTGGAAATATTTAGAATCCATCCTTAAGGGGTAGAACGGGAGTAGGTTTTTATTACGAGAGAAAAAAAACTCGATAATCTTAAAGTTTTATTTTTAAAACGATATCACAGATTGGATAATCTGTGATATCGTTTCATTTTAATCTGTGATATCGTTCATCTGTGATTCGTCAACATTTTAATTTAAAGACTTGCAGTTAATGTTTAATGCAAATAAAGTATTTGATTTGATTTGATTTGGGTATCCACGTATTTATTAGTAAGTTTTCTTTTTCTGGGTAATTTCTGAAAAGAAATAGTTTTTGGTTACTAATGATTCAAAAGATTTTCATAATTTTCATTAATTGAAGCATAACTTCTTTATAACTTATAGATATTACTTACTGGTTTACACGATGGTGGTAATTTTGGGAATATTGTCGGCACTGCATACGAGTGTAGAATTTTACGCTGATATCCTTGGCGAAAGCAAGAATCTTCAAAGTTCATCGAGCATATTCTTGTATATTGCGAAGCTCTCCAATCGTCGGCTTTTCTTACATTTTTTGTCCACGTTTTTTTTAAAATTGATGTCGGTGGGAAATCTGTTATAAATTGATAAAAATTACTTTCAACCTGCAGTGAATGCTAGAAATTGTCAACATTCTACTAAAAATAAATTAGTTATCGATATCGATAAACTTATCAAGATCAGACTACAGCACTATAAAGCAAGACAAATGTCAAATATTCCGATTAACTTTGGTTTTTGTAAATTTTAGTTATAAACACCAGCTTTTCTTTAAATAAATCAACCTTAGAGCTGTGTATGCATGTACAATGATTCATTTTTAGTAAATAATTATAAAAATTTGTTTACAAAACACCAAAATTAATGAGTGCGTGCTGTGCGACTTACCGGTGAAATGATATGTTTCCATTATTCTCCTTCAAAACACCCACTCTACTTGGACAAACGGGAACAGTACAAGCCATTCTTGGCAAGCAACAGATTTATGAAATCACACTTCCAGTTTTTTAAGTATTTTAAATCACATAAAGCTAAACGCGCTTGTTAACCAGCATGATATAAACAAATATGACGTTGCCTCTTTTATGGCGCGCAGCGTTTTTAGACGTCATATTCGGCTATTGTTATCTCTTTTTAACATACGACATGCAGCCATTAGAAAGACGGGTATCGAGTATCGAAGGAATCTTCAATTTTTATTGTTCCATCTATACACTAATACAATTATCTTTGGATGGAACAATAAAAATTGAAGATTCCTTCGATACTCGATACCCGTCTTTCTAATGGCTGCATGTCGTATGTTAAAAAGAGATAACAATAGCCGAATATGACGTCTTAAAACGCTGCGCGCCATAAAAGAGGCAACGTCATATTCGGCTATTGTTATCTCTTTTTAACATACGACATGCAGCCATTAGAAAGACGGGTATCGAGTATCGAAGGAATCTTCAATTTTTATTGTTCCATCTATACACTAATACAATTATCTTTGGATGGAACAATAAAAATTGAAGATTCCTTCGATACTCGATACCCGTCTTTCTAATGGCTGCATGTCGTATGTTAAAAAGAGATAACAATAGCCGAATATGACGTCTTAAAACGCTGCGCGCCATAAAAGAGGCAACGTCATATTTGTTTATATCATGCTGGTTAACAAGCGCGTTTAGCTTTATATGATTTAAAATACTTAAAAATCTGAAAGTGTGATTTCATAAATCTGTTGCTTGCCAAGAATGGCTTGTACTGTTCCCGTTTGTCCAAGTAGAGTGGGTGTTTTGAAGGAGAATAATGGAAACATATCATTTCACCGGTAAGTCGCACAGCTCGCACTCATTAATTTTGGTATTTTGTAAACAAATTTTTATAATTATTTACTAAAAATGAATCATTGTACATGCATACACAGCTCTAAGGTTGATTTATTTAAAGAAAAGCTGGTGTTTATAACTAAAATTTACAAAAACCAAAGTTAATCGGAATATTTGACATTTGTCTTGCTTTATAGTGCTGTAGTCTGATCTTGATAAGTTTATCGATATCGATAACTAATTTATTTTTAGTAGAGTGTTGACAATTTCTAGCATTCACTGCAGGTTGAAAGTAATTTTTATCAATTTATAACAGATTTCCCACCGACAACGATTTAAAAAAAAAACGTGGACAAAAAATGTAAGAAAAGCCGACGATTGGAGAGCTTCGCAATATACAAGAATATGCTCGATGAACTTTGAAGATTCTTGCTTTCGCCAAGGATATCAGCGTAAAATTCTACACTCGTATGCAGTGCCGACAATATTCCCAAAATTACCACCATCGTGTAAACCAGTAAGTAATATCTATAAGTTGTCTATAATCATATATGAAAATTATGAAAATCTTTTGAATCATTAATAACCAAAAACTATTTCTTTTCAGAAATTACCCAGAAAAAGAAAACTTACTAATAAATACGTGGATACCCAAGCGTCAACATTAACTGCAAGTCTTTAAATTAAAATGTTGACGAATCACAGATGAACGATATCACAGATTAAAATGAAACGATATCACAGATTATCCAATCTGTGATATCGTTTCTAAAAATAAAACTTTAAGATTATCGAGATTTTTTCTCTCGTAATAAAAACCTACTCTCGTTCTACCCCTTAAGGATGGATTCTAAATATTTCTACTCAAAAAATAACTATTCTTTTGAAATATTTTGGTGAAATAAATGCGAGAGGTTGTATACAATCTCATACAACCGATTAACAATGCGGCGAGTACCAGTACGCACCCACATTTTATTTATATTGAATAACCAAACAGTACACTGAAACGCATTTAGCCATACTTTTTATCCGTCATATATTTAAAATCCATATCAACGATATCTAGTTATCAATAAAAATGCACAGCACTATTATACGCTATCGCTCTTATTCATAAAAATCCCTTATAATAGGTTTATAACGTTCATTAGTTAAAACGCTCATAAGGTCTTAATAAGCTTATTATAAAAAACCTATTCATAAACGTTCAATAAGGGTGTCATAACTAAATATTCGCTATAGGTTAATTTAGGATTGTTATGTTGCCTTTCTGATGAATTCATAGACAAAAAAGCTAAAAGCTCGCTATCCACGCCCTAAATAATAGTAAAGTGATTGTCGTGATGTGACATTTTGACATTTATTGTCAAAACAAAATTAATCTGAGGTTTCAAACTATTTTTGATTTGACTTGACTGCTGGAAGTGCTGGACTTGACGGACATACAAAATTAAATACAATACATTTTTTTTTCTTTAAATTTTGAAAAATTTAAAGAAAAAATTTGTACCTGACTTGACTGACTAGTTTCGGGATCTGCTACCTTTGATTTTAACTTGAATTTAGAGTTTTTTACAACTGACACTAGCAAAATCGTCGGAGAAGATCTTATGGAGCCATAACCAAAATAATAAGAAGAAGAAACTATTTTTTTTTGTTCATAATATTTTATAAAGGCAGCCTTACGTTTACTAAAACGATATCCCCTTTTGAACTCCACTTCGGGCAAAGAAAATGGATCATATCTCTCTTGGTATACTTCTACAAGTTCAATGGCGGCTATAGCTCGTGTAAAGCTTGCATGATGAAACTTTTTCTTACTTAATTTAAACTGTTATTTGTATAAATAAATACCTTAGATATGACTTACTCCGTTCTCTATACATCAAACGTTAATCAGAAATCAGCTGTTGTCTTAAGTCGGCCATCTTGAACTGTTATTAGAGGTTTATAGTAGGGTTCATGCTTCTATAACTTATGAAGCCGTTATTGGAGCGTGTTACTGCTATTGAACGTTTAAGAATAATGTTTTTTGGTAAATTTCTTATGACTGTTGTATTCTAGCATTATTGGTCTGTGGTCGTAGAACTTGCTCTACTCTGTATTAACATTGCGCATGAGATGAATCAGAAATCAGAAATATACGAGAGTCACCGAGTCCAGGATTTTTATTTAAATCTTCCCATGTTTAACAACGAACCCTAATAAAGAACATGGTGTCATATGGGATTTAAAAACAGAACGACGGGAGACAAGGCAACACAACACTACTTACTCAAACAAAGGTATGGCCGAAAATAATTTTTTCATGAGCACTACGCTGCGTCCATTAAGCATAGATGGCAATGCAACGGAAAAGTGGAAGTCTTGGTTACAGAAATTCGAAATATTCTGCGATGCAAACGAAATTAAAAAGGAAGTTGAAAGTAAAAAAGTCGCAATTTTTCTGAATGCAATAGGCGACACAGGATTAGAAATATTCAATTCATTCAATGTCGATCGCACGACAATAACCTTGACAGAGGTCATAAAACTTTATGATGAAAAATTTAATCCACAAAGCAATTTGACTGTAGAACGATATAATTTCTTCACGCGGATGCAGAAATCTGAGGAATCTTTAGATAATTACGTTACTATACTGAATAATTTAGCTTCATCATGTGATTTTGGTGAATTGAAAAAGTCGTTAGTAAAGGACATGTTCGTTATTGGCATAAAAAACTCACACATACGTGAACGTTTACTACAACAAGACAAACTAACTATTGAGGATGCACTAAAAATTGCCAAAAGTATGGAACTTTCCCAAGAACGGTCGTCACGAATATCCAATAACAACCATCACCCTATTGAGACCATACAAAAGGTAAGGATGAGCCGATCCAAATCACGAAATAGAGGTGAAAGAAGAAATTACAACTCAAGAAGTAACACTCCAAAACGTAGTAACAGTCGGAACGGGAAGAAGAACAGTAAATGTACAAGGTGTGGTCAGATACATAAATACAAGTGTCCAGCGGAAGGAAAAACATGTGTCATATGCAAGAAGAGGAATCATTTTGCGGATTATTGCTTTTTTAATAAAAACAAAGGTCATGTGGGTAGTGTAACTAGTGTAAGTCAAACAAATAATAATCAGGGTAATAGTAATAATAGTAATAAATTTGACATGGATAATAATTATTTTATAATAAACAGTATTAATAATGATGAAAATATGACAGGTAATGATAGTAATGATGAATGGAAAATAAATGTGAGTGTCAACAATTGTTTGATAAAATGTCAAATTGACACAGGGGCAGACACAAACATCATATCAAAGCAGACTCTTGATAGAATAAGAAAAATTTCTAGGACTAACATTTCTATTTTTAGGACAAATAACAAAATCTTTTCATTTTCAGGACAAATAGTGCCTAACCTGGGTAGCTGTTGTTTGAATTGTAATTTTGAAAATGGACTTAGCACAAAAATTTATTTCATTGTTGTCGAATGTAACTCGCAAACCATTCTAGGATGGAGAATCTGTGAAAAAATAGGAATTGTTAAAAGAATTTTCCAGATTCAAAACAATATTCAAAACTCTGCAGAAAGGTCAGTACAAAAAATTGTATCTACATACTCTCATACTTTTGAGGGTATAGGATGTCTTCCCACTGAAGCTCATTTAGATATTGATGAAAGCATAAAACCTAAGATTTGTCCAGTGCGGAGGATACCCTATTCCTTACAAAACCGATTAAAGGAAGAGTTGGATAGCATGGAGAGGATGAACATTATAGCAAAAGTCACAAAACCGACTAAATGGGTTAATTCAATAGTTTTGGTAGAAAAGCCAAATGGATCTCTTAGGATTTGTCTGGATCCAAGAAATCTAAATATTGCTATAAAAAGACCTCATTATCCCTATCCTACTTTCGATGATTTAAGATCTCAAGTAGCTGGCAGTAAAATTTTTTCAAAACTTGACGCTAACTCTGGATATTGGTCCATAAAGTTGGACAAGGAGAGCAGTGATCTGTGTACTTTTAATACTCCATATGGTAGATACAAATTTCTTAGACTCCCATACGGAATAAATTCCAGCGGAGAGATTTTTCATAGGACAATGAACGAATTGTTGGGAGACCTGCCGGGTATAGTAATTTTTGTCGACGACATACTGATCTATGGAAAAAATGAAGCCGAGCACAATAGGAGACTTGAATCAGTTTTTAAACGAGCCTCTGAAGTAAATTTAAAGTTCAATAAACAAAAATGTCAATTTGGTCTAACAGAAATTCACTATGTTGGTCACATTTTTAATCAAAAAGGTGTATCTCCTGATAAATCAAAAATAGAAGCAATTACCAAAATGTCGAGTCCGTCTAATGTGAAAGAATTGCAAAGGTTTCTCGGAATGATAAATTATTTAGGATCTTACATACCTAATTTATCAGAGGAAACTAGTATATTACGGGACTTACTTAAAAAACAAAATAGATGGGATTGGACTATAAACCATGAAAACCAATTTAATAGACTGAAATCATTAATTTGTCAATCACCTGTATTAGTACATTATGATGTAAACAAACCAATAAGATTGTCAGTAGATGCTTCCAAAAACGCAGTTGGAGCAGTTATTTTTCATGATAGAAACCCAATAGCATATGCATCCAAGTCTCTCACAAAATGTCAACAAAACTATGCTCAAATAGAAAAAGAATTGTATGGAATAGTATTTGGATGTAAAAAATTCCATCAATATGTCTATGGTAAACCTATACAGGTAGAAACTGATCATCAACCTTTGGTTACTCTGTTCAAAAAACCTTTGTCAGAGGTACCAACAAGATTACAAAGAATGATGATTACTTTGCAGGCATATCAATTAAATGTATACTATACAAAAGGTTCTGAAATGTATATTTCAGACACTCTTTCAAGAGCGCCAGTAGATAATTGTGACAATACTTTGAATAGCTTAATAGATTTTGATCAAAATTTAGACATACATATTAATTTATTAACATCAAATTTAGCTATCACACAAGAAAAGTTAGACAAAATTTTAACTCATTCTGAACAAGACAAAACCTTGCAAAAACTTAAAGAATATTTTTTCAATGGTTGGCCTAGTTGTAAAAAATTATGTGATCCTTTAGTATTACCGTATTGGAATATTAAAGAGGAAATCCATGTGATAAATAATATTCTTTTCAAAAATACATCTGTCATTATACCTATTGCTTTAAGATCTGAAATTTTAGGTATCTTACATGAAGGACATCAGGGTATAGAAAAAACAAAAAATTTAGCTCGAGGCACAGTGTTTTGGCCTAACATAAATCAAGACATAGAAAATAAAATAAAACAATGTGAATCTTGCAGTTTATATAGTTCAAATAAATGTAAAGAACCTCTCATGTCACATGAAAGATCTATTTTTCCTTGGCAAAAACTTGCAACTGACATATTTGAGTATAAAAATAAAAAATATCTATTAGTTGTTGATTATTATTCCAACTACATAGAAATTGCAAACTTAAAAAATGACAGTACTAGTTCATCAATAATTTTACATTTGAAGTCGATCTTTGCGCGGCATGGCATCCCGTTGCAATTGGTCAGTGACGGTGGACCACCGTATAATTCAAAAGAATTAAAGAATTTTCTCATTGAATGGGACATAGAACACATTTTGACAAGTCCATACTTACCTAGATCTAACGGTTTAGCTGAAATATCAGTCAAAATAGTCAAAAATATACTCAGAAAATGTGAACAAGCAGGAACAGATCCACACATTGGATTACTGCAATACAGAACTACTCCAAGGGGTAATATGCCATCTCCTTCACAATTATTAATGTCAAGACAACTTAGAACAAAATTACCTACCAAAATAAAAGAATTAAGACCTAAAACTGTAAAATTTTCAAATTATTCAAAAACTAAAGATTTAAACTTACAAAAGACTAAAACTTACTATAACAAACATTCTAAAACATATCAGGAATTTAAGATTCACGATAAAGTCTATTTCAAGAAAAGTCCTAAGGATATAATTTGGACAAGAGGCACAATTATATCTGATACAAAATATCCAAGATCTTTCATAGTAAAAGATTCTTTTGGTTCAACATACAGGCGAAGTACACAACATATTCGACCTGATCATAGTCAAAATAATTCTTGTAAAAATAATAAATTAAACTCCAAGAAGTCATGTGTGACATTTGAAGATAAACATAGTCATAGTCAAACAACAAAACAACACTCTAACTTGAGAAATAAGTCTGAAAGTACCATTTTTCAGGATAAGGGGGATGATAACTTATTTATTATTTCCTACAAAAAGTCGAAAACTGTATCAAGTCCTATAAAGGAGCAAATAAATACAAACATTTCAAATGGAAGTCTTAGTGAGTCTGAATCATTCAAATCAATCGAGTCTGAACCAAATGTTTTGTCTAGTCAGTCAGTTAAGTCACCAGAATTTGTAAATGTAAATGAAAGCCTTTCTGATCAAAGCTTACAAGACTACAATGAATACGAAGAAGACATAACTTTATGCCCTCCAGAGCAATTATTGCAAAGTTTGCCTGGTATTGTAATTTCACCTGACGAAAACATTAATGTACCACAAATTGACATTCCCAATGATGAAAATAGATATAGCTCTAAAGGTAGATTGTTAAAAAAACCACAAAGACTAGATTTATAATAATTTATTATAGCAGTAAGCATGACAAATATTTAAAATATAATAATGTTCAATGTAAGTATTATGAATGTTTATAGGACAATTTCAGTGCACTGTTAAACTTGTAAAACTTATATTTTTGTATTGTGTAATTATTAATATCCATAATTGTAGTTTGTATTTTTGCAGGCTATTTATTGTAATAGTTCATGTAAGTCTAAATTTTTATTGCATTGTTTAAATTTTAATTTGTAAACAATTTCATAACCTCAATGTTATGTCAAATTTAAATCCTTTGTCAATGTCATTTTTTCTTTTTTATAAAAAGAAAGGGGCATGTTGTATTCTAGCATTATTGGTCTGTGGTCGTAGAACTTGCTCTACTCTGTATTAACATTGCGCATGAGATGAATCAGAAATCAGAAATATACGAGAGTCACCGAGTCCAGGATTTTTATTTAAATCTTCCCATGTTTAACAACGAACCCTAATAAAGAACAATGACAAGCTTATAAGCCTCTTATAACTTTTTATGAATAAGAGCGTAAGTCTATTAATCTTAATTTTAGCATAAAATAATATATTTTTATGTAAAATCAAATTCTCTACAATATTTGCATGAAACATTTTTTCACTGAACTCTTACCATTATTGTATAATTTGGAAAAAAAAAACATCTACTTTTATTTTTTTCTACCCCTTCTACATAGTGGAATCAAAAATTTCTTTCACACATCCATATTACATATTTATCTTCTAGAAGATTATTTCAAAAATTCCCCTGAGGGATTGTAATTTTGATTTATTATTAAATTTTCCTTGACTAATAGTTTTTTCTTCGAAATCACAGAAAACAAACTTCGAAAACACTAATCACAAAAAGTGTAAAAACAGAAGTTATTTAAATTGCTTCTAATTAGCCCATAGTTACATTTACTCGGGTTTCCCTTAGTTAAAACCAGTGTTATTCCGTACCCAATATAGTCATATTCCAAATTCTTGTAATGACAGACATTTCGCAGTCAGGATTGTGGCTGCGCAGTGTCCCTTTGGCTGAATGCCCCGAATGGGCACAGACCTCTCCGATCTTGCGTGGCAGGCGATGCTTTCGTTTTGCAAGCACGTAATTTCTTGCAAAAAGACGGCAGAGGCAGCAGGAAGAGGATCCTCTCTCCCAACCGATCCACCGGAAGAGGCTCGGACGCAAGGGGCCGGCCATGTCCGCCACCTCCCGTCGTGAGGTCTCCCGAGATAGCCGGCGCACTTGCACTTTCGAATACGCCGAAATTCCGACAGGGAGCGTAGCCCTCCCCGAGCAGAATAGTCGTGGCGGATCGCAGATGTCGTGTCACAACGTTCCCACGACCCTGACTATCTACGGCCGCGCTAAAAAGTCGTTGCGTTTTAGCTAGTAGGAGTCTGGCATCCGCAGGGTCATGACGATTTCCCAACGATAAAAAAAAGACATTTCACAGTCATAAGCTGGACAGCATAAGCTGGAGAGTCATAAGCTTGCTGGCATTTACCAACCATTACAGAACACCTCTCCGAAATTAAAGTAGGTTTTGGCACACACAGGTGCAGTTGTGTCTTGGAAAGTGAGTATAGTCAATCAGGTCGGCATCGCATATGCAACTCCCGTGGCGTTGCTTGTTTCATTAGGCTATGGTAGTCCTTTATTTATTGTTAATGTTATTTAATGTTTAGCCACCACCAACAACAACAACGGCCAATTATATGTCCCCACTGCAGGGGCACAGGCCTACGCTCTCGACAAGAGCGTTGGTGGACTTCACATGCGCCTTAGAATATGATAGGCCGCGTCTTTCCTACTACGCCATCAACACTCTCCCATTAACATCATATTGGCCTGGAGTTGCCTTCGGAAGTTCTTAAAACAGATTATGATGATAAAGTTTTTGGATCATCTGTGCTATTCTTTAGTGGCACTGTTCTTTTTTTTTTGACGAGGCCGTTGGATGAGTGGTTAGGGTGCTTGCATTAACGGCTCTGTTCCAGGGGTCCCGGCCGATTCCCGACAGGATCAACTTTAAAAATTAACTTTTCAAAGTTGGCTCTGATCTGGATCTAAAAAGTAGTGACCAGGGCGTTCTGCGTTTCGCAGTCATTTAGGCAGCCCGTCTGGCAACAGTAACCACCCTCTTACCGTGAAAGTTCAGTTAGTTTCAGTGTTCAAATGCTGTTGTGTTTCGGTGAGTGAGTAAGGGATCCAGAGCCCATTTCCCAAACCCTCATCCTAAATCCTAATAGTGAGTCGTTAGCGCACTTGCAGCACCTTTGCCGTTGCCTGTGTCTGGAGTTATATATGACTCCATACAAACTAACTACATATATTTGCATAACGCTATTATACATTTTTATTATAAGTAATTATATCAATTATACTAATTATTATAATTCAGGGGTCTAATATCAAATACGGCAAAGTCCACAATTTTTAAATTTAAACATAATTATACCAAAATATAAGGCAACATTCTCTTTTCAACATGAACGATTTAACAAAAATGTCATAGTCATGCCCATTTCAAAAAACTATCTATTGCTATCAATTACTATAAATCAGACATCGTGGACTTTTATATTAGACCCCTGAATTAACATAATTATAATATAAATTTAAAAATTTTTTTTTTTCGTTACACGGCGGTGTGCTTCCGTAACGAAAGCTCGATTCGGAATGCGTCTGCACCACAGAACATATGTACCATAGAACAAATATACTCTCGCTAGAGAATATACATGTTCTGTGGTCCGCGCGATTGTCTCGCCGGCTACAGAGGCTCTAGTATGAGTTTACGATACTACACCAATACTACACTCGCTAGCGAGAACGTAAAACTTTTGTATGGGAAATCGTGAACTGTTAATGTCAAATTATCAATTTTCCATATAAATGTTTTACGCTCTCGCTAGCGAGTGTAGTATCGTAAACTCATGCTAGAGCCACAGCTGTGGCTCTATATAGCATTGACAGTTCACGATTTTCCATACAAAAGCTTTACGTTCTCGCTAGTGAGTGTAGAATTGGTGTAGTATCGTAAACTCATACTAGAGCCTCTGCTTGTTTTGACAAAACAGAGAGCGGTGGGCATGACGAGTAATGTTGCCGTCTCTGCCTCCTTTCCTCGCTATTTTCCATGCCTCTCGCTCGACGAGTGTCTGGCAGCGGCATAAAAGTAAAATAGGTACATAAATAATAAAACCACAACTTTAACATGAAGAATTGTTTTACTATATTCTGATGTTACGTGTAATGTGGACGTTTTGACACAGCGACAAAATTCATAAAATTATTTACAACGTTCCTTTTTATACCACATCACAAACCTTACAACTAACAAGTTGATATATAATTACAATTTTAAAATCTCTATCCCTTTTCTTAGTGTCTAATATGCAGTCTATTTAATAAAGAGTTCTAAAATGGGATAACAACTTACACAAGTTAAGTAAGTACTTCTTAAAGTTTAGAGAGAGAAGAAGTCTCTCGAGTAATACCAGACACAGATTAGGTAGAGTTGTGTTTAGGAATGTTGGAACACGTTTACATTTATTCAAATATTGCATTCATACATAAATAAATTGTTTAAATGTGTTTTTTTTAAATAAAAATAGCAAACTAGTGGCTTAAAATATTGTTTTAAATGAGGGAGCCAGCAGGTAGTGGGAGCTACTATAATTTGAAACACAATGTTGCAGCCTAAGCTGAGTTGTGTCCTTTTGGTGTTTACTTATTATGTTTTTTTTTTTTTTGTTTTGTTCATATGTTTTAAATGCCAATAAATGTTTCTTTTTTTCTTTCTTTCTTTACAATTCGCGCGAAAATGACAAGAAGAGTTTCATGGTTAAGGCGGACAACGCGACAAGTTAATTTTCGCCTTTATGTTGGTCACCAATTATGTTGGTGTCCACGCAGTTCTCATAATTGTCAGGGACATTTTTATTACAATATTCAAGACTTAAGTTATTTTCGACTAGCGACCCGCCTCCGGCTTCGCACGGTTGCATTTTTTCTGAAAATTATATACACAAATTTTCGTTTATCCATTCTTATTAGTGAAAACCATATTATTTTTAATATTAGAATTTAGAAGAAGTTTTAGAAGGGAGGGTTGATTTAGATATTTATTAGTATAATATGTTTAGTTTCTTTTTTGAAATTGTTAAAATTATAAATAAATAAAAAAGATAAAGTTGGCGGAGAAACGAAACAGACAGAGGCCGACAGCGACTTTATCTATTATCTATACATATAATAAAATCGTAAACGAGCTGTGTCTGTACATTATTGTTTAAAAAAAAACACACAATTTGTACCTACACGTTGTACTAATGATACCGAGGTCAAAAAATTAGTTTTTAGAATTTCTGTCTGTTTGTCTGTGCGTTTGTGCACGCTAATCTCAGAAACGGCTTAACCGATTTGAACGTGGTTTTCACTGAATATTGTAGCAAGCTTCCAGTAACATTTAGTGTTTGTTTCATTCCAATCGGTTCACAAACCAAAAAGTTAGGCGCTATATTAAATACCACGCGTGCGAAGCTGCGGGCTCAGCTAGTAAAATAATATGTATTTTTGTTTTTCACTAATTTTCAATACTAAAACAAAACAAAACACGACAAAGTTGTCCTAACCGAAGATAGAAGCAAAAAAGAGGAAGATGCGGTACGACGTAAGTACTTACATTGCGTAATCGACAAATGCTACACACAACTATACGAGTAAAGTTATACTCACCCACGCAGCTACAATTCCAATGTCTAATGCATTAAGAAAGAGTTTCACAGAAAGGTCTGTTCGCTTTCCATTGGCAGCGAGGAATCGCGAGTGGGAACCAGTCGGGAAATGAGCGGAGTTAGATAAGCGAGGTCGTGTGGTTGGCGAAACAACTAGGCCAGTGAATGATGAAATACGAGTACGTGCATGGAAGGTAGGGTGCAACCTTGTTTTTAACTATTTCTTACTTGCTCACTCCGCTCAGCTCACTCTTTTTCAGAGGAAGCTCTTGTAATTACTTTATATTTAGGTCCACTCTGCTCGCAGTACAAGACGGGCATAAAGCGGGGTATCCATTGCAAAAGGATAATGAGCGAGAAATGACTAGCGGAACAGACTCCTTTTACATAGAATAGTTTTACATTTCAACCAACAAAGAGTTTGATCAATTGATTTTCACTGCAAAAGAAAATTGAAACGAGCGGACAGAGATGAGCGGAGCGAGCTGAGCGAGAATGAAAAATGATAGTCCATAGAATGGGTTCAGTTTTGTTTCAAATTGATTGCGTGCAGTCGTGTTGTGTTGCGAATTGCCGATGTCGAGCGACAAGGAGCACGGGAAGCGAGGCCGCTTCAAACTTGTCCGCGAACACATGACTCAGCGGACTCATTTTTACTCGTTTGGTCCGCTCCGCTCACCCCGTTCTCGGTGGAAACGTTACAATATCATTTTCAATTGCGAGTTAAATGATTCGTAATGACTCCGCTCTGCTCGCTAGAATATGAGCGTGCTCATTTTGCTCGCAGTCCTTTTCGCTCGACTCTTTTTTGATAGAAATTTACACTTACGAGTTGTACAGAGTCCGTAATGGGTCCATTCTGTTCGCGGTGAAAACTAATAATAGAGAGTGATAGACGAATGTATTCAGGTGGTAGCATAAACAAAATAAGCATATGAGTCACTGCTACGCATCTACATCCAAACGAAAGCTGTTATTCCCGTTCAATAGATACAAGTCGTCTCCAGTAAACGAATATTTTCTTATTTCGTTTATATTTTGCTAAGAAATTATTAACTTTTAATATATTTACGAATGGGAAGTGATTCTATGTGCCTTGGTTTCTCGACTTTAGTGATTTTTGCAAGTAAAGCACGAGAAAGCATTTTAAAAACGTTCTTTTCTACAGTTTTTGTAAACTACTGTCTCCGTTTTACGAGGATGCATGACAGTGTGGACTCAGTTTATAAGATCCATTCGCGGATAGCGTTACGTATCTTCCTTTCTTACTTTTATCTAGGATACTAACATGTTCTGATTATTGATAAGGATTTTTTTTGTTGTGATTATTTGATCTCAATTTTTTTTTACATTTAAGCCGACGAATTTACCCTAACAAAAACGCCTATAATTATAATAATTTACAATTAAAACATTTTAAAAACTTAATCGTCAAATGCAATTCAGTAACGTACAATTTATTGGTTATTAAACATATATTATTAAATAAATACAAAAGTTAAAAAAATAATAATTACATAAATTACAAAACACTAAATAACATTTAATAAGATTTAACAAGTAAATAAGTTACCGGATTATAAATATCCAAGTTAAGAATTATGTACATAATTCTTATATGACAGAATTGTGTGTACTACATTTATTCAGCTCATTTCAGCGTACGCATTTTATGGATATGCGTACGCGTCCGTCAGATTTCTAAGTCTGAGAACAAGTGTGTTATCATTCGTATGCTAACGAGCGCTGTTCAGACGCGTTCTGTGCTGTACGCGGATCGTCCTCTACTCCTGGTCGACGAGTTGCATAGATTCTCAGTCATTCAGCACTGTACGCGGCCGATAGAAGCGGTAGAGATAGCACACTATGACGGCCTTAGGTACGCGGCTGATAGAAGTGGTTCAGTGGAGATAGCACGCTATGATGGCCTTACGTACTCGGCTGATAGAAGCGGTTCAGCGGAGATTGCACGCTATGACGGCCGTACGCGACGCGGCCGATAGAAGCGGTTCAGCGGAGATAACACGCTATGACGGCCTTACATACACGGCCGATAGAAACGATTCAATGCAGAAGCAGAACTTTATTACGAGTAAGTGTAACGTCCAACGAAACGCGAATGGAGCTCTAAAAGTGTGTAACTCTCTAAATCTGACAATTAAAGGACAACCCATATTGCCACAGTCAATAAACGGATCCAAATGATGCACCTACAGATTAAATACAAATAATTTTCATGGGCGATGTAGACACAGGTCGTGATCGTCGTTGTCTTAGTCTTAAAGAGCATTTCCTTGAAGATAACACTGAGTACTATTATTGTGTAGGTATGTACTTACTAATAACGCTTCAAGCCCCGCTTTTTGATATGACATAAAATATTGCTTTCGACAGTTTGAAAATTGTGTTTAAAAGTTAAATAAACGACAATAATTTGTTGTAAGATACTTATAATAAATTTATAAATTAATAACAATTTTTTTAATTCTAACTTAGAATAAAAATTAAAATAGGTATAGAATTTTTGTCTATGTTTAAGTTTCTTTTTTAAGGTGAGCCCGCACCTATCCGCGCCGAAAGAATCGACCGAGCCGAAAGAAACTAAAGGGTATTTTATTCTATATGAAAAAAAAATCTAAAGGTATATTATTGAGATAGCTTAGGCAAAAAGCAGTCGGAAAATGTTAGTTTTAGTTCGTAAAATATCAAAATAAATTTTAAAATTAAATTCAGTTTTCAGAATTTTTAGTCTGTTCTTAAACACAATAATAATAATAATATAATAATAATAATAAGTTTTAAGTTTTTTATAATATTTATTGTTTTTATATACATATTGTAAAAAATTTAGAATTAAGAAAAGAAATAAATAAGTATGAATAATAATAATGTCAATGTGTCAATCACCGGCGCATTTGTTTACACAGCCAACTGACGTCATGACCACAGAGCAAAATGGTTTCCAGCGTTTTCGTCAAATTACGCGCGAAATTTGAAAATGTAAATTTTAAATGCATTTTTATTAAACTTATCGATTGAATAAAAATTTGGTGTTTATTTAGTGGTTCATTAGCACTACAGAATCTAATTGAGACACTTTTTAAAAATGGGTGTAACACCCTATTCTTTGTATGTATAGAGGTTCTATATCATATTGGTGTGATGCATACTCCTTGTAATGTAGCTGGCATTTATTCGAATCTCTTTTGAATAATAGAATGGAACGAATCAATTGACACGAGAAAAGAAAAGAAACACAACAGATGACGACGGGCATGCAGACTGGGAAGATCAGAGAAGAATCAAGATCTTCGTTTCACATTGAGGAGCAAGCAAATTTTACCAGAAGAGACCAAGCTAAATATATATACAGTACAGAGTGGCAGTGTTTTCATGTATATAAAGTGTACCTATATATAGTGGTGATATATTTTTTTTAATAGTTGAAAGTGTCATTTGTTTATCTTTTATTTATAATTTTTTTTCATGTATACAGACAATAAATCAGTGACCTTTTGCGTGTATTTGGAATCGAAAAGTAGAAACCAAGCTAGAATTAGGACAACCGCTCCTACATTATGAAATCCTATAACACCTCGCTCACTTATCCTCCGTTGCCGAATCGAGCAAATCGTCAGAAAAATTCGGAAGGCTACCAATTCTTAAAAGAATTCGTATGGTATCATCACATTCTGCTCGGAGAGTGCGGACGATTCGAACGAAGCGACCGTACTTTGCCAGTTGCATTCAGTGTTGCCAACTTAGCTCTTTTAGAGCTAAATCTTGTGGGATAAAAACCAATCTCAAATATGACAACGAATTCGATTTCAGGACTTCGTTGTTTAAAGAACATCACACAGCACCTAATATTTAAAGTTGTTTTTTAACTTTCCAGTAAGTAAAGTTAGTTTAATTGTTTTTAATAAATTAGTTAAGGAGATTAGTAGATTATGCTTGGTTCATTTTAATATAATACAGCTCTACAGCTCCTAAAATCCCGAATATTAAGCTCTTTTTAACTAAATACACCGGCTCTGTAGAATGGCAACTCTGTGACATCCGGCGCGGTCGATTCGTCCGGAGCGGTCGATTTGATTCTATCAGCATGGATAGGTGCACGAGACCCTTATCGTCCGGAGCGGACGATTTGATTCTTTCGGCACGGATAGGTGCGCGCTCAGTTTTAGCATTATTTTATTTGTAATAATCACGAAGAACAGGGGTAAGGAGGACCATCTCCATACATGACAAAATGAGGAAATAGGAGGCGCTGAGCATTTTATTTACGATGGTTTCATGAATTACGCAACTTTATACTATCATACATACGTTAGTATCTACCACAAACTAAATAGTAGATACTGATCTACTTTTTAGTTTGTGCTACCATACCAAACCCCAATGCTACGCAAGCGCCATTCTGGCCAAATTATGAACCACTAATTTAATGGTTGTAGCTTGCCAGTTTTTCAGTTCAACACACTTATAAGTTAGTCTTCCTTAACTCTATTCTCCATGGTAATGACACCTTGGGGCCTAGCCAAGATGCACAAAATGCAAACGCTTCCTTTGCGTACTTACGAAACGAAAGAAATGAAGCCCGGTGATTGGTCGTTGAAGTTACAACTGTCACAACAACCAATCACCGGGCTTTATTTCTTTCGTTTCGTAAGTACGCAAAGGAAGCGTTTGCATTTTGTGCATCTTGGCTAGGCCCCCTTATTTTAAAGTCGCACGGTATGTATGTAATATAATTTTGGTAATATCCTAAGAATTGGAATAAAAAAAAATGTTTAGAGCGAAAACGATCGTGCATAAAAATCAAAAAAAGCGAATACATTTTCGAAAAATACATTTTGTGAACGTTTTACAGTAAATTCTTTACAAGTATTGAGTACATAATCAAAGAGTAAATTGTATTTAAAAGGAGCTGTTATATTTTCCAGAAGGATTATTTTACCCTGTGAGTTTTGAGTTAGGTACTGAGTTTAGTCAAGTTTTGTTAAAAAAGTTTTGTTAATAGAGTTTTCTTAAAAACAAGTGACCAGAGCAAATTTATAAGCATTTTTTAATTTTAAATTTTATAAGCGAAAAACAAAAAAAAACATCGATTTTTTTGCGTAAAATTGTTAATAACAAAGTCATAAATAATAAAAGTCGAGCGAAAAACATCTCACTATATCAGATAAAACTATTCTCCAAACAATGGCTCAGCTAGTTTTCTTCTAAAACTTTTTACATGAAAAAACCTTTGTAGGTTGGCCTATATGGCTTTTTGTATAAATAAAACGAATACAATTTGTATAGAAACTTTAAAATAAACATTACATAAATATTCTTAGCCACAACAAACGTATAAACTGTTCTATGTTTAAATACTTCATTTGTTCTATGTAACTAGAGAATACTATAATTACATAGAACAAATGAATGAATCCTTTGTTCTATGTCATTTTTTCCACGATACTTTTCAAGTTTCAAGCTATTGATTTTATTCTACTACGCTATCTGTCAAATAGTTTTTAAAAACGTCGTATTTTTTAAATCTACACAGCCTAACGTCAAAATATTACCTACCTAAGTACATTTACTAATGTATAAATTATAATTTTTTATTCGTTAAAACAACGTCGTATTTTTGCTGAAATCATCCATTACGTTTTTGATACTAATCTAAAAATACGTCCATAAATACCTCACATTTTAGGGTGAAGTTAGTTATTCAAATATAATTTTCTTTTAATTTAATTTCGTCATGTATATTGTTTTTTTTAAGTAATAAAAATTCATTATAGGATTACCGTACGGTCGGCATACATTATAGGCACATCACTTTTAGTAAATCAAAAAATTACATAAGGTTGGATATTCTTTAACGAAATCCAGAGTAAAAAATTTCAAAATAACACGAAAAGATTTTTAATGTGTAAAACTTTTGCAAATTTTAGAAAAGTAGTGCCGATTTTAGATTTTTTCCCATTATGTAAGCAGAAGAGTAATTTATTCTCCGAAATTTGGTCCTTCGAGCCGAACACGAGATCTAAGGGAAACAAATTACTTGAACTTGTTTTCCTTAAATTTTCAAGTTATTTGAGACCTTTTTCATTAAAGATTTCTTTTGCGTGAAACACTGTTTCTTTGAATTTCAATTCGCGTTGAATTTGAATGAATTTTTAAATCACCTTAACCTTAAAAGTGTGATATACTTAATTGTAACTTGTATAGGTAATTAAAATTATACAACAATACCAACAGTCTCGTTTTAATAATAGTATTTATATGTAAACGCCTAAAGTTCCTTCTTTTTTTTTTCAAATTTTTGTTAACTGATTTTTTTAAATGTTTATTACGCCCGACTGTATGACGTAAGTATGGTTAGATTGTGGTATTACGTTCGCCTTATGGCTCGAGTACACGTTGGCCCAACGCATTCGCCCAGCGCGTTCGGCCAACGTGTACTGGGCCGTTTTGTCTGTATTTGTTAGTATTTGGCGTTTGCGGCCAACACTGGCCGACGACCCGATTAGTGTCGGTTTTCCGTGCACACATCAAAGAAAATTGGCGCAAGCTGCAAACAGCGATCACACGTTGGCCCAGTGTTCAGTTGATCTTCATAGTTTACGCGTCGAAGTAGATTGAAGTGTTTCACGAACATGGCGTCATGGACTAATGAGGAAATATTTAGGTTCATTGAGTATTACCAGAATGAATCCGTTATATGGAACCCCAAACACGAGCATCATAAAAATAAAAACAGAGTAAGTAACTTGCCTAACTACATTAAATAATACATATTTAGTTGACATTTCATAGTAATGATAATAATTATTATAAATTACCCTGAGTATATGTTACTAAGGGATAATGACCGAGGACGGGGACGGGGACATTGAACTAAATGGCATTAAAATCATTTCGTTGTTCTTTTTATAATCAAATTCTATAATTAACTAAATTAATACAATATGGCGGCATTATCTTATTGACGCGGACGAAGTAGGCGCGGGTCTGCTATTCTGTAAATATACCTATAATTCTTTTTTTAATTTCAGGTTAATGATGCTTGGAGAAGAATAGCAGATAGTATGAATATTCCAATAACTGATTTAAAAAAAAAAAAAGAGTCATTAATGACTACATACAGAATACATCGCAAGAAGAAAATCCAGTCCATTAAATCCGGGATGGGTGAAGATGAGTATTATAATCCTATTTGGCCGTTCTACGAGCCTATGGACTACTTTTTGAATGATGTGTATGAATGTTCCAGCCTAATTAACACAGAGGGTAACAGTGTAAGTAAAACAACGTATTTATTATGACAAATTTTAATTATTTTCTATTCTATTTCTACAAAAATAATTCATAAAACCCAATCGTATCTGGGTTGCTGTTTGCGTAGGTCTACGTGGAATGTTTTGTAATGGCAACAAAGCACTATCTCTATTTTCGTTTCTCCATGAACCTGGTCGTACTAGCTCCTCGTTAATGAAAGTATCAAATGAACCTGGGGGAGTATAAATATTCCGAGATGAACTACTGTATCTCAAAAAGTTATGTAAAAGTAGACAAGACATTGAAATAATAGAGGCTCGTAAAGGTGTTTCCAGAACTATAGCTTTTTTAAAAATTCGAAACCTGTTGGATAGGATGCCGAAAGTATTTTCTACTTTTACACGAGAACTAGACAATTGCTGATTAAATATTCTTTCCGGGGATCCTAGGGCGTGGTGGCCTGGAAAAGGTTTCATTACGTGGCTACTGAGCGCAAATGCTCCATCTCCTAAAAATACGAACGGAATATTATTATCGCTACCCGGAAGTGGGCTAGGTGGTGGTAAATTAATACTACCAGAAGATAGTTTTTGATATAAAACACTTTGATTAAATACGCCCCCATCACTTATCCGACCTTTACATCCTACATCGGCAAACATAAAACAATAATTACTATCCACTAGAGCTAGTAGAACAATGCTGAAGCTGCCTTTATAGTTAATATAGTCAGACGCACTCTTTGCCGGTGATTGTATAGTTAAGTGTTTGCCATCTATAGCGCCAAGGCAATGGGGGAAGGTAAATCCTTCTGACTTGTAAACCCATTCTTCTGGAGTTTCAGGCATCTGAAAAAAAAAGTTTTTAACCAGTTAAATTTTTTATAGGCATCATCGACACGTCCTGTAGAAGAGGCACTAGCTGAACAAGACGATAGTGAAGGAAAAAACTCCGTAGCTGAGAGTAACTGTAATTCAGCAACAATTCCAGCTATAAGGAGACGTTGCAAAAATCCACCAGAATTAGCAGAGGCTGGCAGGGAGATGTCAAATGCTTTTAACGCTTTAAATCAAGTTCTCTCTAAAGATTCTTCTAAACGAGAAGATGATCCATGCGAATTATATGGTAAACTTCTTGCAACAAAACTGAGGCAATATACTGAGATTGAAAGAGAAGAAATCATGTTAGATATAGATAACATGTTGTTAAACAGACGTCGAAAGGCACAAATAATTCGTTCAAATTCATACGTCATTCGTCGACCCTCTTCTCAAAGTTCATACCGATCTGAATGGTCATGCTCGCCTCCTCCGCCTCCTTCGCCTCAAAACAGACCATCTTCAGTACATACACCACCTTCTACATATGTTCCGAATCAACTACTACCTCGACGAGTTAAAATAATTTCCAATGAAGTTTTAGCCCCAGTACAAATACAGACGTCACAATCTTCACCCAACACAACCCAGCCACCTTCACAAGAACAGCTAGAATCTCCTGTTATAATTAGTATACCAGAAGTATCTCAACATATTATGACTGATCACAATTACACGTACGAAGGGTACAATTCTTCAGAAACTCACTCAACTCCATTACAAAATATTCTTTATCGAGCATATACAGATGAATAAAAATTTTTTTTTAATGTTAAGATCGACAGACAGGCTGACGGTCCACTTGCCTATAACACAAGCAACGCCATAAGTGCTACAAGTGCGCTGCCGACCATAGAAGGATTGAGGATAAAGGATAGGGGAAATGGGCTCTGGCATTCCTTACTCACTCACCGAAACACAACAGCACGTATATGCTGTTATTTCACGGTGGTATTCTGTA
The DNA here is from genome assembly GCA_910589475.2 of Bembecia ichneumoniformis. NCBI lineage: Eukaryota > Metazoa > Arthropoda > Insecta > Lepidoptera > Sesiidae > Bembecia > Bembecia ichneumoniformis. The sequence continues at coordinate 2,386,448 of OU342550.1, forward strand.
AGGTGGTGGTTACTGCCGCCAGACGAGCTGTCTAAATGACTGCATCACGCAGTGCCCTACCACTACTTTGAAACTTCTTTGAGTCAAATATATTTGTCAACCCAAATAGACTAAGTAATATCTTGAAATAAATAATTGATTTAAAATAAAACTTTTATTTACATACCTTAATCATATCTTTTAACACTTCATTGAGTGCTAAACAGACTTCAATCACTATGCGTGAGATGAATGGGCTTGATATTTTAAACAGATAGTGCAGACTTCTGTAACTGTCCCCGGTAGCTAGGAATCTCAGTGTCACTGCAAGCCGTATTTTTACTGGTATAGCTTCCCTCCAGCCTGTGTCCTGTTTAGAAACGATCGGGGAAATTTTTTGTACGAGGTATTCAAAGTCAGTAAGTGACAATCGAACGAAGTTTTCAAACTCTCCGGATGGCTCTGCTAAAAGCTCGACAAGTTGGTTGTTCATGGTCTCCCTAAAAAAAAGATTAATATATAGATTGGTAATTAGTATACCTACTACATATCGCAGAGTACTCTAGGAGTACACACATTCAAAATAGGATACTAACAATTTAAACAAAATTATATTTACCTAGTTCTGTTTCGATGAATACTTAGCATCCACCATCTTCTTTTGCGCCATCTTTTTTTAATCACTCTTCTCTGGTGCACATGTAAATAAAATTTGAAAGCGCTGTACAAGTATATTGCAGCGGCCGCGATCGCCCTAACGTCCATCTTCATCAAGCGACCAACGCAGAATGACACACCCAACGTGTGAACAGCGCCACGAAAATCTGCCGAACGCGCTCGGCGAATGCGTTGGGCCAACGTGTACTGGAGCCGTTAAATTCGTCCAATTTTATAAAGCAATCACAATTTCTGTTTTATCTTGTTCTCAAAATGAGTTCTGAATTTAAAACTATAAATAATTTGTTGAGGAAATTTTATGAATGTTTCCTCTTAATACATACAAATTTTTGAATTTTATAGTCAATAATTAACAAACTAAAAAGCCTAATAGAAATTTTATGTAAATCTAACGTTACCAACGAAGTTTTCAGAAAATAATAGTTTTTACTGACAATTGAAATTGAAATTGACAATTGAGCAACAGAGATGTGTTCCACAGAGTAAATACCGGTAGCGAGTCAAACTACTTAGAGAAGTTTGTTTTCTCAGATTTATGCGCGATCGTGGGTTCTGAATTGTTCTGTATTCTGAGTTATAAAACAACATAAGTCCTTAGATTTAACAAGACAGTTTTATACAACAAAATAATTCAATTTATAAATTTCTGTTATCTGTTACCAGTTACAAGTGAGACCCCAAACAGTAGGTACAATAAGTCTTCAAAGAGACATAATTAGAGAAACGATTATCAACTTTATGCTGATTGCAATAATATGAAGAAGGCTTCAAATGACATTTCCTTCCAGGAACATCGATATTTATTTACAACGCTATCACAATAGTTAGAAAGTTAATAATTGTTTGTCTAAACTGATTTTACATTTAAATATAGTTATTACATTTTTTTTTCAGTTAAGACCCCTCGTCTGTGAAAATATTATTTATCGATAAATAAAATCGATACGGTAGACACCAAAGATGTTGTATTAGTCTGAGACACATACATACATCAACAAAAAAGTATTTAATAAAGTTACAGAACAACAAATAAAGTTATCAATACACAGAACAGTTAAAAACACAATAATTGGGTATGTGTAATTAAAAACAGCTCAGTGTCTATAACTTTACGTATATTTAATTCTGGACTTTTCCGTTCAATAAGTTATTTAACTTTAGAGTGGACGTTAAAGGTAACGAATAAAGATAAAAACGCTACTACGATTAACGTCACCCTTTCAAGTTAATTAAGTAATAACACATTAGAAAGATTTGACATGACAGTTTCCATTGAAATATAGTAGAAAACAAACTGTGGACTGTTTTAGTTTTAGACTACTCATTTATGAACTTGAATAATGATCGGAAATTTTTATAGTGAACAAAATAATTAGTGCTCTGTGCCAATAAACATTTTTGACGTTTAGAAAAATACAAAGCAAAAGTTACTTTGTGTCTGTGGTCATATCAGTTTGAGAATGAGAAGAGAATATGATATGTTCTCTTTTTAAAATGCTGCCACATTTAAATTCTAGTAAAGGTCGCGTCAGTTTTCTATTTTACTGAAGTTGATGCGAGTTGCGTCGTGGTCATAGAGGTAGTATATCTAGAGAAGGCGAAGCATAGGACGAACATGAATCTACTGCTGTATATGCCTTCAATGATTAGAAAGGAGAAACCCCGTTTCCCTTACAAACCTGGGCTATGACTATGGCTATGCACAGGACTGGAAATTGGCCTGTAATTAGGACATTGCATGAGCCCAATCTTCACAATTATCAGCAATGGCCGAGTTTGTAAATAAATCATGCAATATGCACACTTGAGGTTATGTCGTGGATGCGTGTTACGTTTTCTGATACAATGGGTATCAAAATTACAATGATATAATGTCATAAATATAATGTTGTGAATTTTTATGTCATATAATCAAATTATATGCCACTTATACAGAAAAATCGCAGTCGTAGCGTAGCAGATACATAGAATACAAATCCTGGGACCAAAACTCAATGTAGATACAGAATATAAAAAAGTACTTTTAGCTAACACAAAAATAAGTTGGTAAATATCTTCATAACTATTCCATTTTATTTACGTCCCGCTTATCGATGTACCGTTTATGCCAATTGACAAGTATTTTTTATAGAAACAACATAAAGTATATTATTTGGAATTCGATGTTCAAACCTCATTCTGTGTCTAGGTACGATTATGGAAAAAAAATCACGTACTTTTTGCATTTCGCCTTTATTAATGAAGTTAAGTTTTAGCTTGGCTCGTCTAAAAAAAGGAGATTTTTTTGGCTTGTACATTCATAGCCCAAATATAGAACTTATATCAAAAGGACTCCTTATGAAGCGGGGGTTCTCCTTTGCTACGTAAAGCGCGCAGGTATCCTACAGACCTATGTTTTCGCCGTTTAAACAAGTGATCATAATTAATAATCCACTTAAATGAAATCAAATGTATTCAGACTTTGAGGCCCAAAAACAATTTTTACATTATGTCTGCAATTTAGGCAATCTAGCATTCATCCTATTGATTTGTAACTGCTAACAATACGATTAAAAAAAAATAGTATTACTTAGTATTTCTTTTTTTAATTTTTCTTTTCTTTTTCTTTTTTGTAAGGAATATGGTAAATGCGGATACAGATTATTAATAATGGTTAATTATTATTTTATTGATTAATAAACTTTATCTTTGGTCTGAATTAAGCCACAAATGTTTTCCAAAAGCAAGTTTTTGACGCAAACGCGGATTCGCCTCAACTTCAGAGCGGTAATAATATTAAAGTGATCATGGTCAAAGAAAACAAGGTCTGGCACTCCGCTTGTGACACAGCTTACGTCATTGTCGAATCGCCATTTTATTGTGTTAAACAAACAATGAAGAAAAAATATTTGTCTTCACTCACACAAAAGATGATATTTATGGGATGATTTGTGTTAGCAAATAAAATAGGTCATTTTACACATTAATTAATCACACAGTGAAACACTTACGGCTTTATGTTAATTATATGATGTAATAAGTAGGAATCGGGTAGATTCAAAGCACATAAACTGTGGATTCCCAACTTCAAAGTCTGCAGCATCGCCGAAAAGTAGCGTGCCTATCGATTTTCTATCGTCTACAGTTCTACACTATAGAGAGTGTGCATTTATTCTGTACGAATTAATCCAACCGGAACCGTTCCACTTGCGGTCCACTAGGCATGGGCGAGGGTTTCATCCCTTCGTGGTCGATGTTCTTCGATCATGCACGAAGCGTTTCAGTTCCACCTTCCTTGTTCGGACTGCTAAGGAGTGGAACTCATTGCCTGCGTCTCAATGTTCCCACAGGACTACAACCTCGGGGTCTTCAAAACCAGGGTAAATGGGCATTTACTAGGTAAGCGTGGTGCACCTTCGCCCGCATCTGCACCTCACATCAGGTGAGATAGTGGTCAAGCGCTACCTTGATTTAATAAATAAAAAAATGACGCAAGCTTGTGTCGGGCTGTCTCTCGGAGTGCCATACCTGGCGAAGTAATATTATTATACCATTGATGTGACGTCATACGTGTGTACAATCGCACACAAAATATTCAAATCGCACACTCTTTCAAAGACGTTTAGTGGTGTATAGAAAATTGACGCGAGCACTGCGTGAAAATAGTTAACAATCTAAAACAACACACAGTCTACTTAAGTAAAATGGAGCGTTATAAGTAACACAATACCTCATTTTACTTATTGAGAACACTTAGAAATGGAAAAAGAGGACGCTCCGCACTTTTGGGCGAACGACGATGTTGTAGAAGTTACCGAACGCAGCCAGGTAGCGCGTGTAAGCGCGCGCGCGTACCGCCATGTTGTGGAGGAAGCCCGCGGTTGGTGCGCGGCTGCAGTGACAGAGTTGGCGGACAAGCCGGAATGGCGGCCGAGCGCGTTTTGTCACTGTCCTAACCGTTCACACTGCGTTTTTTTATACTTGCCATATATAAATATATTTTAAACATTTTGACATGTCTTCTTAAATTGCAACAACCATTTATTAAATACTCAGATTAATCACAACTAGGCGGACTGGAATCAATCTGACGTCACGAAATGTTAAACAAGGACTGTTGTTACAATAACGCCTTTGAAAAAAAGGGATGCAAATATATTTTTTGTCCTTATCGTCGTGGCCGGTTTTCTGGCCTCACAAATGTCAAATTGTGACAGTTGTATGGCCAACAGCATTAAATGTTGTAATATATATAATCGAAGAATGCAAATTAAAAGAGCTGTCACTTTTTTTGGACTGTAAAACCAAGAGGAATAGTCTTTTAACAATGCTGGAGCAATTTATCTTTTAAAAGATAAATTGCTGAGAGGGACTGAGGTGGCCACGCGAGGTGTGCTAATCTAGTTGTCATACAGTATATATAATAAGTTACTCTATGGTTGTCATTAATCTGTGATTAAATAGGTAGGTACAATCTTACTTTACTGGACGGAAGATAGTCGCGAGTGGCGTCACAGTAAACATTTTTTGTGTTAATTTTATTTATTATACAATTAAATTTTAATTTTTAAAATAGTCAATTCGATTAACCAGTTATACATAATTATATGAAATGGTTGTTGACAAAATAAGAGACATGTTTAGAAAAATCCGATTACTAAAAGACCCCATAGTCCAGGCAAATTTACTAACAAATCAAAAATTGAGTCCTTTTGATATAAGTTCTTTAAGTGAAAGAAATTTTAGATTCCACCCTGTAGAAGTATGAAAAAAAAAAATACCTAGCAGTTTTTTTTCCAAATTATACAAAAAAAGTGTCAGATTCAGTTGCAAGTTCAGAGTTAGAAAAAGATTTCACACAAATATTGTAGAGAACTTTGTTTTACATAAACAATTTCATATTACCTACTCTTTTGCTAAAATTAAAATTAACAGACTTGGGGAGGTTAGAAGTAATAAGGGTTGATAGACATTTTTATCATTATCATTTATTTATTTGCTGAATATAATGTCACAGTGTCAATCAAGTTTTATAATTTGGAAAAAAACATCGTACGTCCGAATGAAAAAACGGAACCCTTATAGGATCACTCGTGTGACCGTCTGTCCGACCAATCCCCTCCCCTAATCTCCGAAACCTAAAATTTTGAAAAAAATACTTAGTTGTCCGACCATCCCCCCCCCCCCTTATCTCTGAAACTACTGAACCTAAATTTTTTGAAAAAATAATACTGAAATTAGTTTTCTACTTATAGATTATAGGAAAACCTATATAAGAAGTCCATGATATTAAAATAACATGGTAAATCACTCAATATTGTGCGGATAGGTAACATCGTACGGAACCCTCTTCACGTAAGTTGAATTCGCACTTGTTTATTATACAGCGCGGATTCAAAAATTTCTTTCACCCATCGACATACATATCGTCTAGAAGCTTATATCAAAAGTGCACCTAAGGGACTCAAATTTTGATTTATTATTTATTAACTATTTATTAACTAGCGATCCGGGGTGCAATTTTTATATATACAAACATTCCCCGTTTATCCCTCTTTCCATTAGTGAAAACTGAATTAAAATCGGTCCATGCGTTCACGCGTGATGCCGTGACCAAGGGAAATGGGGATTGATTTTTATATATAGAAAGAAGAGAAGATATAATTAGATAGATGATTGATGAATCCCGGGTTCGATTCCCGGCAGGGTCAACTTTGAAAATCAACTTTTCAAAGAGCGGAGAGGTATGATAAACTATGAAACATAAGCCGGCGACGTTGCTCAGCGGAGATGTGTTTTGAGGCCTCCATACGCATCTCCGCGTCACAGTCCTAAAGCCCTGTTTAGACGACGACTTAAGTATTACGCTTAATTAAGTACCGCTTAGTATTACCTGGTGACATTGCGCATATGAGCTGCGTCTGTTTGGCGTCATAGCGCCGTATCGAACATCTGAAGGGAGCGTGTGATCACCTCGTCCTTCAAACACGACTCCAGAAATTCTTCGATAGTTATGACTCCGTCCTGGTTCAAATCCAGCTTCCGGAACACTCGGTCCACCTGGAAACGTGACGTCAAAACTCTTTACAGACACTCGACAAAAATCGTAGTTAGGGAAGGTTCAGAAAGCATTTCATGGGTACTGAAGGAATATTTCTTAATTTTAAAGGATGAAGGATTAAGAAGGGATAGGGTTATGGGCTCTGGCATACTTTAGGCTGCGCTTACAAAACAAGCGGAGCGGGGCGGGCTCGCGACACGCTTGTCAGAACCCGACAATAATTGCGTAAACCGATTGTGGCGCCACCTATCGGGTCCAATTTTATTTTCAAACCATATGTTAAAGTGGAGACCTATTCTCATACCTACCAAATATTAAAAAAAAATCGTAAAAATCGATGTTACTTTGTTCAGTTCAGTTTTCGTTCAATCACAGGAATTAATGATGATATGAATGAGTACCTACATCGTTAATCTTATCGTACTGTACAAAAAAAAAAATATTTCTATTTTAATGTATCCGAATGTCGTATCGATAAATTAATCTACAGCAGGCCTACCATGAATTATGTCATTCGAAGTTTTCTCTCTCTATCGTACTTATGTAAGAAGTTGCAAGTGGGACACAGAGGGTAAACTTCGGATGCCGTTCATGGTTGCAAGGCAAAGCCATCTATTAATAATTCATCGAACTAACCTATAAATAGACACTACTGTTGTATAATAAACATTTTAATTTGCAATAGAAAAATATTCAATAATTAAGATAAAAACTATCCTATCTTTTAAGTTGGACCAAATAACAGATACTTTCGAAGTTTGATCAAAGTCGGTTCAGTAGTTTCAGAGTTTATAGCGAACATACATCCTGACACGAGATTTTTATATATATAAGATATATGTAGGAAGGGTATACCCCTCCAACCCCCACACCCCATTTTTTTTCCCGCGATTTTAGTATTTTTGTTCATTGACGTGAAGTGACACGTTACTTTAACATATGGTTTGAAAATAAAATTAGACCCGATAGGTGGCGCCACAATCTGGTTACGGAATTATTTTCTGGCAGGCTGGCAAGGACAACGTCTGCTGGGTCTGTCCCCTCATAATAATTTAATCTTTATCCTACTAAGGCCCGGCAGCGAATTTGCAGAACCTGCGTCGTTGCGTATATTGGGCAATATGATTAGGTGACCCGACGTTAGCCGTCCACTCACCATCCAGTGGACCATCAGCTCTTCTGAGGACCTTTACTTAAAAAATAATGATAATAAGAGTTTTTTTTGTGTATAATATAGTAATGCTTTTAGGGCGGTATTGGGATTACCTTGATATTGCAGCGCATAAGGTATATATTTGCAGAGGCGCGCGTGGATTGTTTTTATGCAACAATGCGTAAAAGGTGGCGTATATTAGCAAGTAGTTCCACATGATAAAATCCAAGAAAATTTAATGCCAAGAAAACTGCATAACTTCTAAAAATTCTAATAAAAGCACAACAATAGAGAATGCCATTTCGAAATTACACAGAATCGGTGACCATTTTAAAAGTTTTATACAGTTTCCATCCACATAACCGTTGTTATAAAGTGCGCGGATCTGACGTCAAGACGGCGACAGTTCGACGGGCGAATTAATTTCACGCTAGTTAGCACCAAGGAATTTTTACCCACACTGGAACTGGTACTTATTAAAATAATACCAATGAAAGACATTTGGGTACCTGTTCGTTAGCTTTTGCGTCGTCGAGTCTTGCAGCTGGCGATCCTGGCGGTGCCCGTCTACCTAACAGCTCGTGGACAGCGACCACAACCTCACCAAGCTCTTGTCTCGTGATAGCACCATCTCCATCGACGTCGTACAGTCGGAACGCCCAGCGCAGTCTCTCGTAAACCGATCCTCGGAGTAAAGTTGATAGCGTCACGAGGAGTTCCTGAAATAATGTTTATTTAAAACGTATTTTTTTTAAATTTAGAGATCGTCAGACAAGCTGACTTGATGGTAGGTGGCTATATACTGTCGCCTACAACACATACAACGCTACAGCTGCTGCAAGCGCGCTGCCGACTACAGTAGGATTAAGGATAAGGGATTGGATAGGAAAAGGGCTCTGGCATCCCTTACTTACTCACCGAAATACAACAGCATACGTGCTGTTATTTCACGGTGGTATTCTCTAAGGGGATGACTGCGAAACGCAGTGTGCCCTGCCACTACTTTCCAGATCCAGACCAGAGCCAAATTTGAAAAGTCCATTTTCAAAGTTGACCCTGCCGGGAATCGAATCCGGACCTAGAACTGAGCGTAAAAAGTCATCCATCAGTCTACCGTCCACGGGCCTCTATCTTTAGTTCTTATTTTATCTGTTAGCATGTCTACCGATGTTAACATAAAAAAAGAGTGAAGCTGGTAAAACTACGCCTGCGATTACTTTCCAGATCCAGACCAAAGCCAAATTTGAAAAGTTGATTTTTCAAAGTTGCTCCTGCTTGCAATCGAACCCGAGAACCCTAGAACAGAGCGTTAGGGCGAGCACCCTAACATTTCATCCAACGGGTTCGTCAAAACTATCGAGTAGTTTTGTAGGATATATATACATATAAATAAATTAGATATTAGTGCGAAGCCGGGGGCGGATCGCTATTATTTTTTTTATATTTTTTTAAACGGTTTGAATTTTGAACGCGTTCCAAATGCACGTTTAAACCGCTCACCTAAGTGCAAAATTTTAAACTTCACTTATGTAGGTGATCTTGGCAACATTCCCTATCTTCTTAGAAGCGTGTTTACAATTCACTTTTATGCTGTGGTCGAAAACTCTGCCAGTAATAAATACGTACCAGTGTTTTGCCCATCGACGTAATATCCAACTAGACTTCTAGTACAGGGCGCACGCATTCAGACAACACATTAGAGAAATAGATATTATATAATTCCACGCCCGGTAATGTTCGACCAATAGAAGTTACTATGGGCAGTAACGACCAATAAAATTTCGTCGTGACCTTGATCGGACCAATTGGCGTTCAGTACCCCGCGCCCGCGCACCTGAAAAGTTTAGTTGCCAGAAAAGTTTGCATTGTGAATAAATAGGTATTAGCCCTCTACTTGGATATTACGTCGATGGTTTTGCCTCACTATAGTGATGTTACGGGTATCACACGCTGGTGTTCTTATATTGCCTTGTAAAGGTGGATTTTAATTACACCGGGCCGTACAACAAAATTACGTCGAGTGGAGCGATCGTCAATGGCCACCTTTAAACTCAACAACCTTCTAGCGCGTACGTAGGTGGGCCGGGTCGCCCTGGGGTGGATTGGAGTTGTTGCCTCGGCAGAGCCCGGTCCACCCCACTCAAAGGGCAAGGAGACACCGGGCAGTTTTAGTGGGTATCCTCAGTGCCGCTATGATCAGGCGCTGGGCGACCCCCACATACTCCTGCCGTATAGCCGGTGGCAGGAGATTTGTAAGCGGATTACTCCTCGTCAAGAAAAAAAAAAGGTGGACTGGGTTGTGGGAACGATTTGATACGACATTCGCAAATCGTCACGGCTGCTCCAACTCCTTGTCGGTACCGCAGCGTACCCGAAAATGAAGGTACGCTGACCATCTCGATGGACCTCACGACGGGCAGTAGTCTCCCCTAAGACTACAACCCAGGTCCTGGCTGGCTTATGGCTTATGGCGCTCGAACCTCTTTCGGCGGATCGGCTAGGAGAGGGATTAAAATACTTAATTAATAGTTAGTTAATATTTATTATATACATATTACTAATTTACATAAATCATATAACATAAAACATAATTTAGTATGTATAAATCTAACCTAATTAAAATATTTACAAGTTTAATAATCTAAACTAAATATAAATCTATAATATATTCTATAAACTAATATAAATAATGTAAACCTATTATTAAAGGAGGCGACCGCTTTCCAGGTGGTCACATTCCCAATCATGGCTCTTACCATGATTGGCAATGTGACCTCTCCACCTCCCAGCGCCGCCCTCAACTCCCGACGCTGGGATCTCCAAGCCGAGCACTCCTGTAGTGTGTGCTCGGCCGTGTCGTCCGACTCCTTCCTTTTTATATTGTGCAGGTAATGACCGAAGCACTCGTGTCCGGTCATTACCTGCACCATATGGAAGGTGAGGTCACCTCGTGGGCGCCTCACCCATTCCTCCAAAACCGGACGAACCGCGAGGATCGTCCGGTGGCCGGCGGTAGGCACACGCAGAGCCTCACTCCATTTTTGCAAGGCCCACTCCTGCGCCTCTGCGCGGACCCGTCGCACTTCCTCGGCGACGGGTCTCTCTCCTTGGGACCTTGCGGCGACCCGATGCCGATGCACCTGGGACAGAACCAGGGCATCGACATCCCACGGGAGCGTGCCTGCTAGCACGCAGGCGGCCCCGTGGCTGACAGTGCGATACGCCCGCACTGCCCGGATCGCCATGACCCTTTGCGGCCTCCGCAAAAGGGCCCGGGTGCTAGGAGTGAGGGACTCCGCCCACACCGGGGCTCCATAGAGTGCCATCGACCTTACCACCCCGTGGTAAAGTCGACGACACGCCGAATTCGGTCCTCCCAGGTTTGGGAGGAGTCGTCCGAGTGCGGCTGCGGCTCTCGTCAGCCGTGGGGCCAGGAGCTTGAAATGCTCACAAACATGTAACCCCTATCTAAGTTTACATATTTGTGCCGCTTGAGATTTTCGGCTTTATTAGCGGCAGCACCAGCCTGTAACGTGCTTCCTGGAAGATGAGAAGAAGCCAGGGTGTCTACACATGTGGCATCCCATACCAGGGGCCTTCCCAGCTTCCAGGGAATGAGGGTCATGCCGTCGGGTCTCTTGCCGTCGTCTCTCATTAGTCCGTTAGTCCGGACGGCGGCACTAACAAACGCCCGACGGATGATGTCGTTCGGACTGGCGTGTCGAACCGATCTACTGATTCTCCACAGTTACAGTGGTGAGGAACAGTACAGGGAGCACCAACTCGTAGGGATAGTTAGTTAGGTTATTAGGTTATTAATTAAAATACCCAATAAATAAAATTTAAAAACTGGTGTCGCCAGTGCAAATGAAAATGTCAATCTCAACGTTGTTTTGCTATTTTGCAATTAAAATTGCATTTTACAGTTAAACTCAAAGCTAACTTCACTTTCAAAGAAAGCATTGACGTCAGCAAAGTAGTCTTCGTCAAAGATGTTGCATTAGTCGTCTTCGTTGTTAAAAATTCATTAGAAAAATGACGTTTCCGGCAAAGGCTTTAATACTCACACAGCCTTTATGACAACAATGTCAGATGTCAAAGGCACGAAAGGTTATGCAACCTTCTACGGTTTTATCTAAATGTGAAATTTTTACGTTCAATTTTTATGAAAGCATGTGGTTGACGAGCCCGTTGGATGAGTGGTTAGGGTGCTTGCCTTACCGCTCTATTCTAGGGTTCCCGGGTTCGATTCCCGGCAGGGTCAACTTTGAAAAATAAACTTTTCAAATTTGGCTCTGGTCTGGATTTGGAAAGTAGTGGCATGGCACACTGCGTTTCGCAGTCATTTGGGCAGCTAATCTGGCGGCAGTAACCATCCCCTTATTGAAGACAAGCCCTTATAAAATCCGGCACGTTGGTTTCGAGCCAGGCTTGGGTAGTTCGTGCCTTGTGACCAGGTGCAGAGTCCTGCTGGAAAGTCCACGGTACATTTTTAAAAAATCTATTGCTGGGAAGTTTCACAACACGATTCAAGACCTTCTCTTGATACACTTTGACTGAAGTCTCTTGACACCTTTTTCACAAAAATGAAGCTTTGTGATAAGACACCCCCCACCAAACTATAACCGTCGCAGGACGATGATCACGATGTACCTTTCCTACCACTAGGGCAGCTTCTTTAGCTGTCGCATAGATGTCAAAGTGACAGATAATGTAACGCTTTTTAGTTAACGCTTGTATTAATTTTAGATTTCGACATTTGCTCTTATAAGCCCAGAGAATAGAATTAGGGAACCTAAATACATGCGTCAGCTGTCGCACAAAGTGACAGATAACGTAACGCTTTTCAGTTAACGCTAGTATTAACTTTACTTCTCATAAAATTTCCATACCGGGGGCCCTTATATAAAGATCGATTCTTAAGGAGTTAACTTCAAAAAAAGTTATATTAAATACAACAAAACAGTTTCATTCCGCGTTGTGTTGTCATTTGAACTTGTTTACTGAAGAAGAATAAATGTCGGGCGGAGCAAAGTTCCGGAACAGAGGTTCTAATAAAACACAGTGACACAGTCCGCAATGCACCATCCTTGCCACCTTATCGCATGCGATGGTCACATACCACATGTGAGAAGCCATTAATATTAATATTATTAATGGCTTCTCGGACATAACGGAACAGATTTAAAATTGGAAGTGTTCGCGCTCGATGGCGGGACTGCAGGGAATTCCTATTCCCAGGGATTCTCCTTGTTTCTCAATGAAACTAGTTGCCACCAGTGGAAGAAGACAATTTTATTTTTTTACCTATTACAGTTTTCGTTACAAAAATTTCGTTCGTTCAATGAATTTAAAAAGAGACAATGACAATGACAATGCGCAATGCATGCATAGACCACACCAAAGATGTTGTACCACACAACACACTATATGACGCCACAGACTACGCAAGTACATTTGCACGGCGTCAGCCCGAGATGGGACGATGGGACTGGCGCCATAGAGCACTACGTGTTCGCGTTCGGAGCGCGAACAGGAAGGTTTTTCTTAAATATTGTAAAATATGAAAATAAAAAAATAAAAGTAGACGAGTTGAAACGGACAGCGCTGCGCAAGTGAAGCACGCGAAGCGGGAGTAAGGGACGGCACAATGTGTGAGCGAGACAGCGCGCAGTCCACTACTCCCCACCACGCGGCAGCGACGGCCCCCACCACGCGGAAGCGATGACTCCCCACCACGCGGATTTAGTATATAAGTAGCGTAGTTTTTTGTATTGTATCGCAGTAGAGATGTGCCAAATGATTACTTTGATGTAACCGTGACAATGATTACAGTTACTCTGAAGTACTGATTACAAATACTGGTTCCAGTTACTCACGGTTCCAGTTTACAAATTGGAATCATATAATATTAAAGTACCTACGAATACCTATTACAAGTAACTTGAATACAGTTAAAAAAAACGGATCGTTGGACTCATTGTAAATAAAATAATCTTCTACGTTGTTCAATCAAGGTTGTTTTTATTAATTGAAAAATGTATTACTTTTACTATTAGACTATCTATTACCTATTTACAATTTTAAATTTGCGTTTAGAAACATAAGTTTACTTTTTTTGTTTGTAAACGTTAGGACCTGTAAAATTACTAAAAGGCAGTTTAGAAAACGAATGGCTTCTATTCCGATTCCGAGTTGGTAACGGCTACCCGAAAGTGAGTGCAATGCAACGGATACTTATTACTGAATACAGATACTCTTTCCCCGAACGCAGTCCAAAGTACGGAACGAGTATTTGTAATCAGTATCTGGAAATTGCAGTAACGATTACAGTGGCACCAATGAAGTAGCGATTCCAAAGTAACGGTTACAGCACTTTTGACACACCTCTATATCGCAGTGTCAGTGGTCGTCATTCATCGTTCTGCTTGCGTGTTCGCAGGTCGCCCGCTTGACGCCGCTCGTGCTGCCCTCGCCCACGTGACCACGTGGTTGCCGCGCACCGCTGACGTCACCTGCTGTGGCGGTTACGCAACGCATCGCCGCACCCGCCCGCTGCTTCCACTGCGCGCTAGTTGCGCAGTACTCCGGTTCGCGCAGCGCTAGTTGTCGTGTCAGCCTTAGTAGTTTTAACTATAAGGTTGACACACTCTGACAACTAAAATCCGCTGCGTTCTGCGGTCACACTGAGAGTAACCTAACGCCAACAACTCGGTGTGGGCGTTGACCCAAGACGCCTGTCAGTCCCCCGAGTGGGACTTACAGTACTTGGACGGGGCTAGAACCACCGGCCTTGGGGGTGACCCCTAGCCGACGCTAGCCGTCTCCCTCCCACCAGTCCGATCCTTCATTTCCATTCTCTGCCAGACGTTTGGGCGGGAATTAGTGTTCGCGGCTCTCTTTGTTCCGCAGGTGCTCACGAGCCCTTGCGGAATCGAGGGGGTTGGAACACCCGACCCTCGTTGGTAGAGCAGCCAGGGCTACTCCCCCGTAATAAGGGACGCACCTAGGTACTCTACGCAGTAGGTACTCACCAACACTTACGCCGGCGTGTCCTATATACGCCGGTCCGGGGCTTCCCCCCGTGACCTTTTTAGTCTTACATGATGGATCGAGCCATCCTACTCCAACTCCTACGGCAACTCCTCAACGAGGAGCCCGTAGCCTTCGCGGACCTCATTCGCGAAGCCCATGAACCCATCCCTCTGACCCCCGAGTCGCCGATGGATGCGTCATCTGCACGCTCGCGGTCGCCTTCACCGACCCCTACCCTCTGCGCCCCGACGCCCGCGCCGCTTAGCCATGCCCCCTCCGCCGATGAGTTGTCGCACGGGGAATTAGATTCCCTGGACGACGGCTTTATCAAGGTGAAGGGGAGCAAGAAGCGGTCGCATACTAATACCGCCCCCGCCACAGTGCCGCCCAAGAAGCTGGCACCATCAAAGGAGACCCCTAAGGCCTCCTCTGCGTCCGTCTCAGGACAAAAACCGACCCCTCCGCCCGCCCCTAAGGCTCCGCCGCCTGTAGTCATACAGGACACGGCCAGATGGACCGCGATCCGTAATTCGATGGCCCAACGGGGAATCATCCCCCTCCGTGCCACAAATAGTGGCACCAACATCACCGTGAAGGTGCAGACGGTATCCGAATACCGTACCCTCACCGATCTACTAAGGAAGGAGGCCGTCTCCTTCCATACTTATTCCCTCCCGGAGGAACGCCACCTCCGAGTCATAGTTCGTGGCCTTCCCGCCACCCTAGGCGATGACGACATCCTCGAGGATGTCCGAGCCCAGGACTTCCCGGTCCTCGAAGTCCATCGACTTCGTTGCAGGGAACGCGGCCCCCTCAACTTAGTACTAGTTGTACTAAGTAACAACCCGGATGGGAAGCGCTTCTTCAGCGCTTCCCAAATTTGCGGCTTGACGGGACTCAAATTTGAGCCCCCTTACAAGCGCGGCATCATCGGCCAATGCCACCGATGCCAATATTACGGCCACTCGGCTCGCAATTGTTTTGCGAAGCCGAGGTGCGTAAAGTGCCTGGGCAACCACGGCACCTCCGAGTGCCAACGCCAGAAGGACTCGTCAGAGCCACCGGCGTGCGTTCTCTGCGGAGAACACGGGCATCCCGCCAACTACCGCGGGTGCCCGAAAGCACCTAAGCGGAAGGCCCATAAAGCCTCCCGCCGTGCTCCCTCCAA